>ML682056.1:13168103-13236695 GCA_007922195.1 Podocnemis expansa | reverse complement strand
TGACCAACAAATGAGTCTGAGGGCAGCTTTAAAGACTAATAAATTTATTTATTAGAGGAGCTTTTGTGGGAGGGAATCCCCTTGGACTCCCATTCTGGCTCTTCCCCATCTCCAAAGCCTCTGAGGAAGGGGGATTTTCTCCCAGGATAGCTCATGCAATAAATGAATGTGTTAGTCTTTAAGTGCCTTGTTTGTTTTGGTGAACTAGACTAACAGGGCTGCCCCTCTGGATCACGGTGATGGGCGGGAGTAGACGGGATCCTGGCTGGGAAGAGAAGGATCCTCATAGGCAGGGCAGCAGTGCAGAGGCCAGTGGTGAAATGCAGTTACAGATGGAGGCTGAAACCCCTTGGAAAGTTTGTGTCAGTGATGATTTTTTGCAGAAAATTAACCTGTGTAAAGGCAGGCCACTGAATTTAAGCTCTTGATCTGTTTCTAAATGGGAGGCTGTTCTCAGGTTTTTAAAAGGGCCGTTAGTGAGTGACTCAGCTGTGAAAAACTGTACAGGTGTGATGTGGAGTTTTCCTAGCCTCCTGCTTAAACTATGATGTAACTTACCACTATGAAAATAACTAAAGCTTTGAACAAAAGCAGTAGCCGTCTTAGTTTAGTCCAGCAAAACAAACCAGGAGTCTGGTAAAACAAACAAGGGGTCAGGTGGCACTTTTAAAGACTAACAACTGTATTTATCGCATGAGCTTTTGTGGGAGAAAATCCCACTTCATCAGACACTGAAGACACCAGGCTCCTTGTTTGTTAAGCCATGAAGATAACTTACCTCTGTTACATTCCCCAGATGCTGCTGCAGTCCTGCTTCAAGTATAAGTTGCTGAGATGCATGATTAACAACTTTGATTAGTACCTAAAGCCTTTTAAAAATTAGCCTAAAACAGGATACTATGGGCTGAATCTTGAACAGCTGGGTAACACTGATTGGATTTAGCAGTAAGACAGGTAGAGACTAATAGGCATGTCTATATGCAGCCAGGCAGAGCTGGCCTGGATTCCCTTAGGACTTGCTTTATGGACGGGAGAGGTTTGGAGAGCTACAGGTTTGGTGCTCTCAGCCTGTGAGGAGAGACACCACGTGTAAATCTTGCACTGTTCATGTAAATTGTTTAAATACCTTAACTTGAAATGGGTTCTCTATTCTGTTGCTAGTGTCAAGTCTTCAGGCATTTGGAAGGCATGATAACATCCCAGCTGCATGTTGGGTATCGGCAGATGGTTCAGAAATGCCAATCTAAATTAAAGACACAAGGTGGCTGAGGTAATATTTGTTATTGGACTAACTTTGATTGTTCTGTAGAAGAGCTTTGTGTGGCTCATAAACTTGTTTCTCTCACCAACAGAAGTTGGTCCAATGAAAGATATTAACTTACTCATCTTTGGGCTCATATCCTTGGACTAACACTGCCACAATTACACTGCATAAACTACAAAAACTTGTCAAATCAGTGTAAAGTTTGTGTACTCAGTGGTACTGCTCACTGTAATAATCAGTGTGCTTTTGAGCAAATTAGGGCAGGTTCATTTCAGTCTAAAAATTCTACTTGCACGAGTAGAATTCTACTTTGCCATGGGGCATACATAAAAGGATCACATTTCAAATAAGGTACTATTATTTTCAGAGCTCGGTATATATAATTATTGGGTTTTTTAAAAATCTTAATTGCTTGTACAGTTGAACAATAAAAATCTTGTGGTTTCTAGCAACCCTTTTATCTCTACATGAGAAATGACCAAACTGATGGACTGATTCTTCATAGCCTTACATGGGAGTAATGCTTTCTCAGACAAGCAGTAAGCATTGCTCACGTTTTGAAGTCAATGAGCTGTTTGTTTGCAGTGACAGTTATGCATGTGACAAGTTCCAAAAGGGTAGCTGTGTTAGTCTAGTTCAGCAAAACAAACAAGGCATCTGGTGGCACTTCTGAAGATTAACAAATTTATTTATCACATGAGCTTTCGTGGGAGAAAAACCCCATGGACTCCCACACTGTAAGTTCCCCATCTTCAAGCGCCTGACAAAGTGGGATTTTCTCTCATGAAAGCTCATGCCATAAACAAATGTTAGTCTTTAAAAGTGTTGCAGAGCTCCTTGCCTGCTATTCACATGAGTAAGACAGTGTGGGTTGTAGTCTCTTCTGAGCACACAGTAGTGGGTTTCATTTCTCTCTAAATACATCTGTTAGTCTTAAATAAATCTGTTAGTCTTAAAGTGCCACACAACTGCTTGTTGTTTTTTTACTGGACTAGACTAACACGGCTATCCCTTTGGAAACTCTCTAAATACATGCCACTGTCTCTGCAGAGTTTGAGAGAGCCCACCAATATTCCACAAATGACAGAGGCAGAGCTGTAACATGGCGATCCGGTGCCCATGGTATATTCAATCAGAGTGCGCCCCTTGCCATTAGCAGCACTTGGAGCCAGCACTGTGAAACGCTCCCTTTAAGCTCTAGCGTGCCTGGGGCAAAGCCCCATTGGCCCTGCCATAGTTACAGCCCTGGACAGAGGCTTATGACAACAGGAAACCATATTAATATTATATTCTTATTTTTGTACAATACATTATCTTTGTGCTCTGCATAGAGGATCTAAACCAGGCGCCTCAAACACGTGGCCTGCAGGCCACATGCAGCCCCTTAAGTTATTTGCTGCGGCCTGCAATGGCACTATTGTTACCGATATTTGCAATATCATTGTATGAAAAAGTTTCAGTGGTGTGGCCCTCAGGCTAATGTACTAGTCCTCATGCGGCCCTCATGGTGATTGGAGTTTGAGACTCCTTATCTAAACAGACAAAAATACATAAAGGCCAAATTTTGCCACCCTTATACTGAGTAATACTGCCATTTATCCTACTGTAATGAAAGGGGCATTCACAGAGCAATGTGCTACTCAGTGGAAATAAGGTTTGCAGAATAAGTCCCTAGATAAACAGGTGACTTTATAAACTGGACAACTAGAAAATACAGTAGAGTTGGTATTTACTCACCAGAGCTTTTAACTCATCTCTCTGGCTATTTGGTGATCCCATTTCATCACATTCGAACTGTAGGCAGATGGAAAAAGACCTGACCTGTCAAGTTATATGTTCTGCATATTAATATGTTTTTATACAATTTCTACAGAAAATTAACTTCTCCTCAAGATGGAAACACCCTTGTTAGATAAATCAGCATCACTGTGCAGTACTCCAAAGGACTCTGGGACACCAGCTGCTCAGAGCATTGGCTCAGGGAAACAGGTATGGAAATTTTCTACATGGTATTCCAATAGTGAAGTTTTCCCTTTGGCAAGGTATTGCCACACCAATGGTGTAGAAAACTTCCTTGATGTTTGGTGGTCCATGGAATATCTTGACAGGATATATGTGGGAACAGATAGTTTATGCTCAGAATTAAAATGAATTGGCAAGAAAGGTTCTTTGTGTTCTAAATATGTTTGCTTTGAATATGATAGGCATTAGGTGTTGAATTCCCAGGCTGCTGAGTTGAGATGGGAATCTTACAAATACCTATAAAGATATTTGGGACATTATTTAAACTCACTTTTTAAAATTCTTCTTCCCATCTGTACAGAAGGCTCCAGGTTCCAGCTCTCTGGGTGCCAGGAAATGCAGAATGGTGCTGCTGGTTCTGTCTGTACTTCTGGCACATACAGAGAAATACAGTCACATCACTTGTGCTCTAGTCCATTCTTCCCAGGTCTTGTCCCTCGCTACTCACTCCCATTGTTCATTTTACTCTAGCTTAGTTTGTCACATCAGTCTTATTTCAGTTGTAACAGCCTTATATTTTGCTGCTCCTGACATCTGTGATTGTTTCTCATGCTGATTCCCCATCTGTTTTCAAATTGCACCTGGAATCAGATCTGTATTATTTAACTCTAAATATGGAGTATGGCTTTCATGAAAACCTCTGTACCACATGGAAATGCAATGTGTTAGATCTGAAGATGTTTAATGGTACAGTGTCTGTTCCTTTTCTGATGTAATGCTCCAGCATGCACGCTACTGGTGATGCCAAATTGACCCTGGCACGCTGCTAAAACATGGACCTGGCATAGGGTCAAATGGTGATAAGCGTCTTTCTAACTATATTGTTTGGGTTGTCTCCAAATTGTCATATTTTATTAAGATATAACATATTATGCAAAGATCTTCAAGAATGACTAATCTTTTGAATTCTGTGACTTTGGGTTTTCAGGAAGTACTAAGCACCCACCTGAAATTAGGCCCTTTAGGGCTCTTAAATTGGCCACTCTACTACTGAGACAGCAGAAACCATAATCATGTGAAAACAGTGGCTTTGTCTTTAGAAAGCAGTTCAGCATAGAAATCTGTTTTGGCATCAAACTTGGCACTTATGTGCTATTTCTGATGTCCCTCTCTGAGGTTTAATGATGTTCAACAGTTGATGTAGCAGAAACAGTGGTAAGGCGTGTTTCAGACAGAGAGAAATCTCAGGACTGGCAACATGGGATAATCATTAAAACTGGAGAGCTGCAAAACAGAGATGAGGGTTCCTATTGTTACTTATGTACCAAAGAAATTAAAAATTCTGTGCACAATATTTTAAAATTCTGCTAAATTCTTCATATTGTATTTACCAAAACAAGTATAAACACACCATTTTCAGCTATTTTGATCATTTTATTTCAAAATACCTGCCAGCAGGTATGTCTGCAACAATACAGACAATGAAAAAGATTTGGGAAATGTTTTTTTGACGAACAGATTCCTTATTAGGCATATTATATGAATACAGAACTTGGACTAATAGTTCCTTTAAACTACAATACAG
The DNA here is from genome assembly GCA_007922195.1 of Podocnemis expansa. Lineage (NCBI taxonomy): Eukaryota > Metazoa > Chordata > Testudines > Podocnemididae > Podocnemis > Podocnemis expansa. The sequence goes on along the minus strand of ML682056.1, from coordinate 13,231,884 downwards.
AAGAGTACTTCCTGTGCCCTCAGAAGCAGCACAAAAGCTTGGAGAAGTCGGTAACGGCGGAGCTGAAGGAGAGGGAAGGAGCCTGGGAGTGAACCCGAAGGGTTGTTGGGTGTGGGTGGGAGAAGTATAGACCAGGGGTTTTGAGTGTAGAGAGGAGGGAGATTGTTAGGGACCTGGGGAGCCTCTGCCATGCAGATGCTGGCTGACCTCTAGCCTCTCCCATTCAGTCCCCATATGTCCCCGTGCCCTCGCTCAACTAAGCGTAGCTGCCTTGTCTCTCTCTGCGCACCACCACTTCCAGTGCCTGTTCAGTCAAACATGGTTGCCCCTTCCCCACATCCTGTGGCCGTGCGCCTCTTCTCCTCCATCCCCATGTGGCCTTGCACCCCCATCTCATTCAGCCTCTGCTCTGTCCATCTCCCCCATACCAAGCATTCTTATCTGGCCTCATGGGGAAGACCGCCTCTGCTCCCTCCCTCTCCTGGCTGAATGCTCCAGCCTGAGCCAGCTGCTCTCTCTTCTGGTGCCACATCAGCCCCTGGCTGGTGAAAGGTGTAACTTCAGCTTCCCTTCTCACAAGAGTCAGTTATTCCTCCGGGGAAAAATACATGGGGAACATTAATAATGCACTTGTGCAGAATCCCTCCAGGAGCATATTATGTTTGCATTAGTTTAACTTACTGTAAATTACTTCAATTTAAATTAATTTTGTATGATCCAATTCTGCCATCCCTACGCATGTTGAGTAGTACCTTACTGTGGAAGGAGCCCCATCTGAATTTTGAAAGCTGCTCAGATTGAGTCAAGGTGGCAAAATGAGGCTCATAATACGAATATATGTTGATTTGTTTTTAAAACACTGTTTAGACATATCAGTGTTTGCATTCAGTCAATGAGGCAAATCCTTTGTCGTGCAGAATAGGGCTTCAGGAATTTTTCTTATTAGAAAACACTTAAACAGTTTCAAAGCTACAGAAAGCAGAATTCTATTCCTTAATTTGTTGTATTACTTAAATATATTTTCCCATTAAAACAAACAAAATAGGGGATCTGCTTTACAGACTTTAAAATGCTTGACTTCCAGGGCTGTCCAATGGAGGAACGAATTCCTTCAATCCTATTCTGCCTCATTAGGTGGTCATGAAGACAGAGGTTGTCTTAAATTTTACTGTTTTTGCTTTCAGAATCTTCATTTACTTTTTAATAATTCTACATAGTAATTGTACAACTCTGTATATTACACTGTAGTTTTCTTTTAACTTCTTTTGTGAGTTATGTTTGGCATGTCCATAGTGCATTGTGGGCAATACCTGAAACTGAAAAAGGGGGAAAAACAAAGAGTCTGTGCTTGGATTAAGTGGATATCCTGAGTTCCCTCTAGTTCTGTAGCCTCCTGGAGTAGCTTTTCAAGCTGAGGTTTTTTTAAAGTGTTAATATCGACAGTGGTGACCTGTAACACTTTTTGGAGTAATCGCTCATATCTGTCCTTGACAAGTGGGATGTTGTGCTAGACAATTTCCTTTTCTTGTTGAATCACTGAAGATTTCACAGGTAGTTCAGCCTGAATAGCATAACAGGATTTGGTTCTGAGTGATGAAGTCAGAATGCTTGGGGCCTCAGCTCTTTCTTACATCTTGCCACGGAGTGTGTAAATGTATCCATGTGGAGAGAAGATAATTGTGAAATCTGTAGTGGTAGTTTTGAAGATTTACATTACAATGGGGTTTACATATTCTATAAACCTGAACTGATAGACCTACTACTTAGAATAAGGTCATTTCTGTTCTTTCTTCTCCAAAACAATCATTTCATGTTAGCAAAAATATTTTATTCTTTTTTCTTACTTTGTCATTTTCTTTAGCCAATGAGTGCAACACTTAGGGAGAGACTAAAGAAAGCAAGACGTTCATTTAATTCCAGTTTCACTGTGGCAAAGCGCCTTAAAATAGATCCTGAAGAAAAAGATTACAGTGCTTCTGAAAAAGGGTCTGTGTTAACAAAAGGATCTAGTGCCAGATTACAAGATAGCTCTGAAATCCCGGAGAAGAACTGTGCTGCAAGTACAAGTTTGACTAGCCCTTTACAACAGGGACATTGCTGTAGACTTGCTCAGAAGTCTCCAGATTCTGCGGTGTTGGGGGCTGACCTCAGTCAACAAGAACTACTGGAGGAAAAATTAAGATTGTTGAAGCAGGTCCAAGAGAAGGAAGAGCTGCTTCGAAGACTCAAACTAGTCAAAATGTATAGATCAAAGGTGAGAAGAGTTTCTGAATAATAGGTAAAGTTATCTCAGCTCTACATCTTTTCTCTCTCAATTTTTTTCTAAATGGGGCCAGGCAGGGGGACTAATTTATTTACGTAAGAGGCAAATTTTGGTTCTATAAAAAGACATTTTTATAAATTCCTAAAACCAGTAGAAATTGGAGCTAGTCAAAAAGCAGAAAAGAAAACTGGTTTGTTTTTTGTTTTGTTTTGTTTTGTTTTAAATTTTATTTCAAAATTCAAAAAATTGTGACCAGCTCTGATGGAAGTGTTTCTCTGTACATTCTTTTAAATTCTGTTGAAAAAATACTTAACAATAAAATAAGCATTCCTCACTAATGTTTTCAACTTAAATATTGCAGCAGTGGGCTAATTCATCAGAAACTGAAATTGAAGCTGACTAAAAACCAGAATGAGACTATTCTGTTTTCATTATCGAAACTAAAAAAAAATGCAAAAAAAGTTAAGCATAATAATGTAGCTCTTTAACCAGGGCTTTAAAGCCTGATCTCTCTTTCAAATACATCTTTAACTATTCTTGACATCTAGTTTGTTTTTTATTGTGAACAGTCTCAGCACTTGACTTGGGGACCACCAATGCCTAGGTCTCGTCTACACAGACAAAATCAGATGTGCAATTTCCCAGCAATACAGCTCTAACAGTAACAACAGTAGAAGTGTATTGTAGATAGAGTACAGGCATTTTTTCTCACTGTGTTAGGTTCTTGGATCTGAATGCTGCCTATGTGGATGTAGTGCTGAGTACTGCGGGAGGTGGGTTTTATTCAGTGACTAGACCAGATAGGACTTCTTTGCTCGAGTACGGCTTACCTTTCTCAGTGTTCTTAGAGGATGTCGTACCGCTGAAAGTGCAGAGACCTCTGCCATGTGTAAATGATAAAGATCCACACAAATTCTAATTCATTTAATTACAGCCTTCAGACCTAAGCTTACCCTGTAGTTTTAAATGTGTGAGCTGTTTTTTCACTTCAGGTCCTGCACAGCACCATTACCAAACTCCCTTTTGCATTCCACTTGAGAGTAGGAAATTCTTTCTGTCTATAGCTTTTGTTTGTAATAATTGTGGGGATCCTTCAGTTAATGAGGCTGTGATATAAATATCTATAAAGTTTCAAACATTTTCTATAGTTCCTGCAACTCAATAAGTAAGTAACCTTTTCCCCTTATTTCAGAATAACCCCTCAGAATTGCAGTCTTTGATAACAAAATGGAGATGCAGCACCCAGCTGATGCTTTATGAACTCCAATCAGCTTTGTCTACAGATGGCAAGAAACTGAGCCTCACTCTGTTGATAGACAATTTTGGATTAGAAGACAAATTACTACATTACAGCAGAACAGAAGAAGACTTTACAGATCTGTAATTAACAGTTACAAAGGTTGGTTAATAAAGAAGGATTGTGTATAAAGTGATTTTATCATGAGTATTAAATGAGTATGATACTTTCTGTTTCAGTAGTGAGGAGTTGTAAGAGACTCTTCTTATGTATGCGCTGTAAGATCTTCTGGAAGAGATCATCTCTTGTTGACTTATGTGGCAGAAACTTGCTCATTGAGCAAATTGCCATTAGCGGATCTGACAATGAAATCTAGTAATAGTGTACTTAAACAGCTGGCTGCATCATCTCTGATCAGTTTGATACAGTACCTTGTTGTGTTTGATAGAAGGGGATCAAGCTACGTGCTTTTTCTAGTTACACTAAGATGCGGAGGAATTCAACACACTTGAAGTTTGAAAGTTCTGTTAATTTGCCAGTGAATTGATGTGAGCTTGCTATGGATTAAGTTCAGTTGTAATTAATTTGCATATTCTAAATTACTGAAGCACTACAGAATTCTGCTATGGAGCTTCATTTCTTGTGGTACTAGATACAATACATATTCTCTGGGCTTAACAGAAAGAACTGTGTCTGCTGTATTTAAATGGCTGCATTTAATTTACCTATTTGCAATCATTTTTTGTAAATCCCAAAGTCATTTTCACCCATTTACTTCTTGTCTTCAGTTTCTGTTTTGAGTGGTGGTGTGTTAATTTGAGATTGTATGAGAGGAATTGATTCCCTGTTGATTATTTCCTCCTTGACCAGCATTTATTTTAGTCACTTCTTTTGTTAATGAATTTCTACTTTGAAGCACTCTTTATCGAATCTAAATTTGTAAGTACCTCACCCGTCACACACCTCCAGAATGCACCAATTCATTTTACACACACACATTCCTAATCTGCTATAACTTTGTTTTACTGTCCATGTGACAGTTTATCCTTCCTTCCTCAACACTGAGTCACAGTTAACAACCCTGCAAGGAAATCAGGAAAAATCTGAGTTTAGAAGTAGCACGTTTTCATTTGCTTTACCAGATTTCCATGCTGTATTAGGTGGCATGTTAGATGTAAGTTCTGCAGCAAGGCCCTTGTAGATGCAAGATAAATATGTTGAATTCTATTGTTAAGTGGGAATTTCTATAATCAGTGTTTATTGTTATGTCTGTTGATAAAATGTATGGTTACTAGATGAAAAAGGGGCTGAAACAGTGGCTTTGGTATGAAGATAGGGCATCCAACATGGTATAGGGCTCTTCCATCATTCTAGCTTGGAATGCCGCTCCTGTCTCCTGAGGACATAAAAAATCTGGGAAGAACCATGGAGAGTAATTAGGCTAATAGTAAGTCATAGATAAAAATGATAAAGCAATAAACAGAAGTCAGGAGGCTGCCACAGAAATCAAGAAGTTTTGATAAATGTGAAGTTTGCTAAACAAAAGTATTAATGCTGTCAAGTTGGAATAGGGCTCTGACTTGAGTCAGGGGGGAGGAGGAAAATGACAATGGCAGAAAATTCCTGCATAGGTCCATCTTCAACTGTGTGGTGGAATTTACTAAAGGTTCCTCTTTTCTTTACCAGCTTACCATCTTTTTTGGGAAGGGAGATGGTATGAGGTTTCATAAGTACACATCTGAAGTTGCATTCCATTTGTCGTGCGTACAGCAGAAACTGTTGAACAGTAGTGTAGTTCTAAAAAGGTTTATTTAATCAAAGGACAATGGAAGGTTTGTGTTGTGTTTTTTTTTTAATACAGTAAAGTGGAATAAATCAAGAGCAGGAAATAAGAGAAACTGAAAACGTAAAGATTTCCATTATTTAGGATGAATTATTAAGTGTTGAAAACCAGTTTGTACTTCACTTAACCAAACCTTCCAAGTTCTGAACTGGGTAGCAGATCAGTTACAGCAAGTGAAAAAACAGCCACATAAAACAGTGCTGAGAGCAGTGATGATTGCAGACCTTGACCTGGTCAGTGTGCAGTGGTGAAATATGGGCGAGCTCCTAAATGCGGGAGGTAGTAAAATGAAGTAGGAGGGTTTTTTAAATATAGTCAAGGTAAAGTTCATCTAAGATGCATATCATAATGGTCTCATGAGATTTCATTCTATTTATGAGTAACTTGGGATTTTTAACAAACTTAAAAAAAAATCCTACTAAGCAATTTTGTTCTATTTCTTTTTCTTAACAGAGGAAACGGAAATACAGGTCAGTTTCTTGAATTGTTTCCATTCTTCAGCATCCTAGGATTATGTGTTGCAAACCACAGAATACACAAAGATGATTGTTCCAAACGTCTATTTTTATAGAAAAAAATGTGCTGCTATCATTCAACTGAAATCATTATAAATTGCAGTTTATAACAGGCACACAGACTGGGCATAACATGTACAAATAAACAGCTTTCATAGTCAGTCTTGTAAAATATTTTAAAATAGTAAAAGGAAGAAATCAGTTCTTCTTGTTGTGAGAGGTATCTACAGCGAGTAAAAGTAAATGAATGTATGTGAGTTCCACATTACTTATGTGGCTGGAAATACCCTTCTGCTAATATTCCATTTCAAAAAGGGCAGGAAATGTTCTCATTCTCAGCCTTTCAACTTCTGCCTGAAGAACTGAGATCTCCTGGGCCTGTTCTTTTGCAAGATCCACTAGCTGTCGACGCTGCACAATATCCTGGTAACGCTCTTTTGCAGCTTTTTCAGAAGCCAACTGTGTGTCTGTGCAAAGCAGAAGATGAGGAATAGCTGATATTAGAGAAAATATTGTCTGGTGTAGGCCTTGCTCCAGGGTGCATCTTATTTCTGGGATGAGTATTGTTCAGTGTGGGCTAGTTTTGCAAAGGAGCTCACACGTGCAAGACTAAAAGTTTGTCCCTGATGTAATGCTACTTTTGTTTTGCCTTGGTACACATGCTGAGAGGAGGAGAAGTGAATTAAACAGCTTTTAGAGAGGACAAAGGCATTGTGTCAAATTCTATTCTGATGTAAATGGGTTCAGTTTTATGACCAGTGGAGCTTCACTGGTTTATAATAGCAGTTTAATTAACTTAAGTTACAACAGGAACAAAAATCTCAAGTCTCGGCATACCCTTACAGTACAATGGGTATTGAAATTGATCTCTTAGCTGTGTATATGTAACAACAAAAATCTGCTGCTGGAGCATTTTGTCCCTATCGTGCTACTGATGGAGAGCAGAACTGCCCAGCTTTGGAGATATATTTTATGAATGCCCTTGAGCTCAAGTGCACTACAAAACGTGACTCACCAGCTGCTTCAAAGACATGCCGCCTTTCTGAAACAGACACAAGCATTTCTTGCAGCTCCTGGCTGAGTTTGTAGTTTGCTTGTTCCTTTAGATGGATGTGCTTCTCCAGCTCTTTAACTTCTTTCTGATGGTTCTTCACATTCTTCTTGTGCAGCTGTTTATTTCCAGTTGAATAAAGCATATATGAGACTTTATTAAAGCTGCTTGAAGAACTTTAAATGGGGAACTTATCAACTGAAGCAGCATCTTGGGAATCAGTTTGCTGCTATATTTTGGCTACTTGGTACAATGCAACTTTATTTTAAATAGCACCTTTCATACAAATTACATTCCAGTATTCTTTCTGGAGTTCCAAGATAGCCAGTAGCAGACAGGAAGGAGCTAAGAGGTATGGACCAGAAGGAAAGAGTCTTTTAAGATGAAACTTGAAAGGAAGGAGGGGGAGGGACAGAGATACAGCCATGTTAGTTTAGTCCAGTAAAAAAACAAGGAGTTGTGTGGCACTTTAAGACTAACAGATTTATTTTTTGCATAAGCTTTCATGGGAGAAGATCCCACTTCCTCAGGAAGTGGGATCTTCTCCCACGAAAGCTCAAGCAAAAAATAAATTTATTAGTCTTAAAGTGCCACACAACTCCTTGGTTGTTTTTTTTACAGAGATACAGGACTAGTATCGCAGATAGCAGGAGCTAGAGAGAAAAATGCTCTTCTGCCAGCTTCCGTGAGATTGTGTGGAAGGAGGGAGAGGAAGGTGGCAAATGAGAAAGCTGGGGAGAGAGAGGTTGTGATGTCCACTGTCTACTGGAGCAAGTCCACAGAGGTTTTTTAAAAACAAGGGCAATTTGGCGGAGCCAGTGAATGGATGCTGCACTCATACTCCTTTGGTCATAAGCAAGCAGCACCATGCACATCTAGGAGCTCTAGAGCAGTGGCTCCCAACCTTTTATCTGCCATGGAACACCTTGATACCTTCAAATTTTTTGAGGCACACCACCATTTAAAAACTTATGAATATTCAAATTAACTTAAATTACTTATGAATATTTGTGAACCATGGCACAGTGCTTCAGAAATGCTCCTACATGGGGTAGTAGGGGGAACAGAGCAGGCATGGCAAAACACGGGCGATGAGTGAGTGTGGGGAGCAGAGCAGGGAGAGGTGGCAGAGGACAAGGGGAGCCCTGTGGGCACCAGCACAAGGGTGGCAAGAGAGGAGAGAGGAAGGGGGAACAAGAGTGGCTTTGTGGGAGGCGGGCAGGGGAGAACCTGGGGAGCAGGAAGGTAGGGCAGGGGAGCATGGCGCAGCACCCACTTCCCCCTTCTCCACAGTGGCTCCCTGCCACCCAGGGCAAATCCTCACCCCACTGCCGCTCCCTCCCATCCCTGTGGGTCCCGTCCTCCCCTTCCCCAGCCCCCTGTTGCCTGTGATGGACCCTCCCATCACTGCAGGGGCCAGAACTAGGTCTCCAGGCCCCAGCTACACCCCCCTACACACAGCCACCTCAACCCCTGCTACACACCCTCCCAACCAAACAGCCACCCCACAACCCCAGCTATACACCTTCTGCTACACATCCACTCCCACCCACCTCTGGTACACACACACCTGCCTCTCACAACCCTCAGCAGCCCTCCCCCAAAACCCTCACCTGGGCTGTTTGCAGGCTGCCTGACACAAGCTCCTCCCCCCTGCAGGGGGAGATTCACCCACTCCCAATCTGCCCCTCTCTGCTGGCTGAGCCTAAGGTGGAGCCACTGGAACGCTGTGTTCGGGCTGCCCCTGCCATTTTTAGGGGGACCCCTGGAACTCCTGCTCCAGTGCCTTCCCCCTTATTTCATCCCCTGCTTTTTCCCAGCCCTGCACAGCCCACATGGCTGGGCTGAGCAGAGAGGGAATTTTAACTGCAGCTCTCAGGGATGCTCATGGCACACTTTGGGTGTTGCCCTGGCACACTGGTTGGGAACCACTCCTCTAGAGAGACTGGATCTGAGAACGCTGGTGCAGTACAGATAGCAACAGGAGATGAAGACCTGGAGGGACACTTGACTAGTTACATACACATGTGGGTAGTGACATAGAATCATAGAATCATAGGGTTGGAAGGGACCCCACAAGGTCATCTAGTCCAACCCCCATGAAGATCTGACATGAAGATCTGAAGACAAATAGGCAAAAGCAAAGTTCAGTATCCAGGAGAATGCCAATGTTAAGGACAATGAGGGCAATCGTGGTCTTAGTCGAGGAGAGGGAAAGAGTTGTGTTGAATGAGAGGGTGCTACTCACAAGTTTATCTGTTCAGTTACAGCACAGTTTAGGATTTACCTTATCCATTACACCAAGTGTCTGCTCCAGCACTGAAACCTGTTGGGTGATGCGGCTGTCGTAGTTTAGGATGCTTAGGAACTGCAGAATTAAAAAGAGGAAATCAGATTAATAGGTAAAGAAGTGTTTCTTCTGCTCTGCGATCCTAGTTTAGTGGTCCTACTATATGAAACTTAGAAAACCATTTGTTTTAATCATGCAGCATGCAAAGCATTTCTAGGAACCATAAAATGAATGGTTCTGAAATGCTGTCTGCGATGCTGCTTGAGTACTTAAGAACATTCAATTCAAGCATTCATATATTCATTTATTGGGGCTAGTGCTGTTAACTCGAATACATTCACTATCTTAAGTGTGTCTGTTGTTAGAAGAGGCTCTCAAAATCAGTGGTCTCCACGATCTGAGGTCTTAAAAGAGAGTCCACCTCTTTTGGTGACAGGCTCTGGAGTTTATGCTCCACATAATGAACGCACACTTTTACCATTTCTCCTCCCATGCTGGCTAAATCCATTTATACTGTTTTGATTAGATGCGCTATAGTCCTCTTTCACAGGGGTAAATGTAAAATGTTTCAACCTAATCTAGCTGGGGCATTTCATTTAAGATCAAGGATGCGTTTTATTTGCAGGCTGTAAAATCCTGTTGCCTTTGTTTAAATGTCAGTACTGATACTGAGGACCAATTCTGCCCTCCCTCAACTACACACTGACTTAACAGAATTCACATTTGTAATATAATTTTGACTATTTTTTTTATTTTTAGCTTTGTTTTCTTTTAACTATTTTAATTTTCACAATAGTGGGAAATTAACAGGGAAGGGGCAAGGTTAGGCAGCATGGAGGGCAGAGCTGCGAGGGGCACTCTGCATGGCTGAAAGGCCAAAGACACCCAGGTGCAAGGTTGGGAGGAGGCTGTGGTCCTGACCCCGCAGTGCAGAGCCTCCCAGCCCCAACAGTGAGGACAACAACCTGTGGGGCAGATGAACTTGCTGCTGAATGGCTCCTTCCTGAAGACAGCCCCACACACTTGGCCACTGTGTGAGTGACTAGGCCTGTGACAGCACAGCTGTAGGGCTGGTGACAGCAGAGCCCTGTGGCACCTCATCACAGGGGAGGCTGCTCTTGCTGACAGTTATTGATGGACATTTTCCAAAGGCTAATTTAAATCGTCTCTTCCTAATCCTAGTTTCACCTGGACAAGTCCAACAGGTTCAGAGTTACCCAAATGTCAAAGCAAGCTGCAGATCTTAAACTAGGTCAGCAGTTTAACCTTGTGCTAGGTTTCCCTGTAGATGTAGAACAAAGAAGGAATATAAATAAAGGTGCCAACACAAGCAGCAGTTTTTCTCCAGATCAAATCTCAGTTTGAGGGAATTACTAACTAGCTGTCGATCTCTTGAAAGATGCAGGTTTTGAATATCCCGAGCCTTCTGGTTTAGATCTTCCATTAGCATCTTCATTTTTTTATGTTCCCATTCCAGCTGAAAGATCCCTTTAGAGAAGTCTTTACTTTCCACCATGCTAGCAATTTTCTTTTCTCCTTGAGCCTGAAAAGAACAGAGAGTAATTTTAACAGTTTATGGATTATGGGACAATTTTCTCTGTAACAGAATGGACAAGACTTCCAATTCCTAATTCAAATGTGCCACATTGCAATCCTTTTCAGAGTCTGGGGTCCAGACAGTCTTCATACCCAAAAGTCCTAACAGAATGTTAGGAAACTTTAGGAAAGGGATTGATAACAAGACAGACAATATCAAAATGCCACTATAAAGCCAAGGTTTGCCCACACCTTGACTACTGGGTGCAGTACTGATCATCCCATTTCAGAAACATACTAAAATGGAAATAGTGCAGAGAAGGGCAACAAAAATGATTAAAGGTATGAAATAGCTTCCACAGGAGGGGAGATTAAAAAGTCTGGGACTTTTCATCTTGGAAAAGAGATGGCAGGGAGGGGGAGGAGATAGAAATCTGTAAAATCATGACTAGTATGGAGAAAGTGAATAAAGAAATTATATTTACACCTTCACATAACACAAGAAGTGGGGGAGGGGAGGAGGTCATCCAATGAAATTAATAGACAGCAGGTTTAAAACAAACAACAGGAAGTACTTCACACAACGTACCGTCAACCTGCAAAACTCATTGCCAGGGGATGTGGAGGCTAAAATTTATAACCAGATTCAAAAAAAGAATTAGATAAATTCCTAGAGGACAGATCCATCAATGCTAAGATGGTCAGGGACACAACTCCATGCTTGGGTGCCCTTAGCATGACGGTCAGAAGCTGAGAAAGAGCAATGGGATGGCTCACACTAAATGATTGCCTTACTTCTGAGGGAATGACCAAAACATCTGGGACGGGCCACTGTCTGAAGACAGGATACTGGGCTTAAGTGGACCATTGGTCTGACCCATTATGTCTCTTCTTATGTTCATTTCTGTGTAACTGGCTTCCTTTTGCTGACACATTAAGGCTACGGCTTCAGCCTTGTATTGCAGGTGAGAGGAATACAAATACATTCAATACCTGTCTGTTCTCCCACCTTCGTAAGTGCTATGGCTGAGGTTTTTTAAAGGTAGTTAAAGCTCAGCCTTGTAATGCCTTACTGCTTGAGGAACCTGGCTTATTCTCAAAGGCTCCAAAATCCCTAAACCATCTAAATCCCAACAGCTATTATTGGGATTTTTGGCTCCTAGCTGACTAAATCCTTTCTGTAAATGACATTGTGGCTCCTAAATCAAGCAGGTATTGCAATGGTGAGCAAAGCAATGCTTAAATACCTTAGAAAAATCTGGGCCTAAGCATTTTGCCTCTACAATATGTGAACTTGTTCCAGGGTCTGCAGTTTGAAGGGTGTATGTAGTAGCAATAAAAAGGAAAATCATATGTAGCAGGGATGCCAAGAAAATAACCATTAATGTACGAAAAATGAAATATGCCATTTATGGACGAGCCCACCATTTCATCTGTATGTAAAAGAAGAACTGCCATGTTTGAAAGTGTCACCGTAGCCCAACATTCAGTTACCTGACATGACTGCATGGTTGGGGAGTGGTATACAGGCTGTTAATTCTCTATTTACAGCATGTACATAAGGGACATTGTGCTTAAAGAGGCTGCCTTTCCACCAATCAGGATCAGTGCTCAGGACAGCAACCTTTCTATCAGAGATGTTCCAGAACTCAGAATAGCTTCAAGGACCTTCAAAACAAAGGTTACAGCTGAGCCCGTCGGTATGTGGTAGCAAATTAAGAGAGGAAATCATGCCTGATGGAGATGTCAAACTAGATTAAAAACTGCAGTTTCCAAAGGAAAATCCATTCATTTGAAGTCTTGAATTTCCTCCAGAAAATTGAAATTACCCAAATTATGCAATTCAGTTCTTCAATAACACTCTTGTGAATGAGAATAGCATCAGTGTAATCTGGGATAAGGTCAGCAGCACTCTCCAACTCCACCTGGCCTTGTTTAAGTAGAAATTGGATATTCAAATCCAATTGAAACCTCATCTTCTCCTCCCGGAGTCTAAAATTGCAGAAAAACAACAGCAGTTTTTAGTGATTGATAGAATGCTAATATTTGACATCTCTATCATCTGAGGGTAACAGAAAGGTTAGGAAATCATATGAAAAACAGACAGGGTCACTGCACTTCATAATCCTTGTATTTACTAATGAGCCAATGTATATTTCAGCAAGGCTTTGCTCACTCACGCTGTTTTCTCCTGTTAGCTTCTACAGTGCGTGTGTGGCATGTGACATCCTATTTCTTTCTATACAGACTGTTTTGCCTTCACTGCTGGGTCAAGCAGACATTCTAAGGGAGCAAGCTGCTACTGAACAAATAAAACCTTCTGCAGTAATTGTACAGGAGACACTCCCTCCACTCCTGCTAACTATGTTTCTTTTGGTATAAATTATATTCTTGGTGTTTGTTCTGGAAAAACACTCCCTTCTCAATGGTGGTGAGAATCAGATGGTATATTAGTTGCTAGCATAAGGAAGATATGGTATTACAAGCCTAAACCCATCACTAAATTCAAGATTCTGTCAGAATTGGGCACTACGTCTCTTGGATGAGTTTTGGAGAGAAATAGAATACAGAACTGAGCTGTCCACCTCCACACTAGAGATTTTAATTGTGTGTCAGAAGAATGCTAAAGGTGAACATGAATGTAAGAATAAGAAGCAAAATTACATATTGAGTTCATTTAAAATTTTGTCAATGTCCATCCTTATCTTCTCATCATCATCCATCCTTTTCTGAAGAAAGGCCTGCATCTCCGCGAGCGTCAGGGCTTTCCGTTTCACCTAAGCAAACAACATCACAACTACATGAACACACCTAATCTTGCAAATAGAGAGGAAACCCCTTAGTGGTAGACAGTCTTTTTCTCATTCTTCACAAGAAAAGATTTTTAAGAGATATATGAGAGAGCAGGCTATCTGTCTGACTCCCAAGTTCATGCGAGTTCAAGTTATGGTCTTTGAAAGTTTAATCCTTACTGATGCATATTCTGTTCATATGAAAGCAAGGTCTCATTTAACACACATAGCTATATCTTTAGTTATTTAAGATTTACAGCTTGTTGACCTCACCTAAATTAATAGTGTAATGGGGCTTTCTATCAACATATTGTTAGGATTTGCTCTTGATGCTTTAGGAAGGAAGAAGCATTCATCAATGTAAACAAATGCAGCAGGGTGTAAAACACTTGGACAGTTTGCTCTTTTGGGGGGGGGGAATAGAAGGAGAACAAGGAAGGACCCTCTGAGACTGCTCCAACTTCCCAGACTCTTTCTCTAGAGGAGAGCAGGATGTGACTTCTTGGAAGTCATCTATATTGCTCTAAGTCTGCTGGAAGACAGAGCTGTGCTAAAGAGTGACAACTGTTCAGTTCATTCACACTTTGGGACTGAGCTAGGGAGTCACAGATCACCAATACTATGCTGCCACTTGCCCACCCCTCAGAGCTTGATGCTCTGAGTTAAGACCCCGGAGCGTAAGAGTACCTTCCAAATAGTAAATCAATGCAAAATAAATCTGCCAAATCCCTTGACGTACCAGCTGTTCACTTTCCACTTTTGTTCGTCTAGCCAAACAGAAACGTTCCCAGATGGGCAGGTCTAACCCCTCAGGCATGTTTCCAGGGTCATCCATTTCATCTATGGCTTTCATTAAATGGGCAAGTGCCTCTTTGTAAGCTGTGGCTGAGCCTGGCCGATCTCCATAAGGATTAGCAGTATCAAGGTGCATCTTGATCTTCTGGGCTCTGGTGTCATCAACCATGGTAAACATAGTTAAATAAATACTTTATCTTTGTTCTTTCTTGCTACTTAGAAAAGGTCTTGTAGTGCTAGAAACATTTCATATCAGTGTCTTAATCTCTTGCACTGCACAACCAGAAAATATTATTTACAAAACATAAAAAGTTGAGTTTTGGGGTGGTTATTTAGGAATTATTTTGATCGTGTTTTAAATAGCCTATGTGATGTGGGAAGAGGAGTAGATTGCATAAAAGTATCTGTCACAGGCATTCATATGATTGTTAATCAACAATGGTTAAAGACCATTGTCATTGCAGAGCTGTACTGCTCACTAAGATACTTTACAGAGCCAAGAAAATAGGCTCTCTCTTCCCATTAGAAAGGTAAAAATAACTTGTAGTAAATTATTTGAGTCAAAGGGGAATTTTACCTTGGTCGACGTTTGTAAAGTTTGAAAAGATGATCAATGTGATATGCAGGAACATCAGAAAATTCCTTTCTAAAGCCACGTTCCAGAATCTAGCAGGAAAAAAACCCCAAAACTATAAGCACACAGTTATGGTAGAAACAGAATAGAATAATGATGAATCATGCTAAAATGTGCTAGGTGGGGCTGGGCTATTTCATAGATTGTCTCTCTTAGAGATGACAATTTACCATGTCTGCACAGAGAAGGGAGACCATCAGGAAGGAAAAGGGTACTAGCAAGTTAAACACAGACAGTGGTCTGGGCACTGTAAAAGACACCATCCTTGCCCCAAGAAATTTATGAAGGCCTTGATTCAGCCAAGAATTTAAGCATATGCTTAACTTTTAGCATGTGACTTCACTCATTGACTTCAGCAGTCCAGCAGTCTGTATGGAACTACTCACATGCTGAACTGGGTCCTAAATACCGTATATTCTGGAGTAGGTTTAGTACTGAATACCTATTTATTCTTTCTGCAGCTGCACCTGATTGAACATATGACTCTTACTTTGTCTTCAGCCACCAAATTGTCATAGGTCTCTCTGTAAGCATCAACTTGGGCTCGTGCGGTCTGGACTGCCTCTGCAGTGCGGAGCTGTAACAAAGCCAGATGGATTTCAGTAAAGGAACTAATAGCTAGAGCTGCTGGACCACTATTCAGACATATTACACATGCTGAAGAGATATTTTCTCAGCTTAAGATATGACAATTGGGTTAAATTTACCTCTTTTGTAACATGCCCCTAAGCAGATAATACCCAGACAGCGCTCAGTATGTCATATGCCTGTACAATCCCGAAATTGGATTCCTGCAATACCTTCTAAGTGGGGCTACCTAAAAAAGCCACTTAGAAGAGTCAGCAGGTGCAAAATTTAGCTACCCAACTGCTTAATGAGGTTGGTCATAAGACGCACATTATTCAAGACCTCTGTAAACAACAGTGGTTTCTTATGCAATTCTGGGGTCAATGTAATGTGGTGTTAGGGGTCCCTAGCTACCCAAGAGTCTGCCTTTCTCCCCAAACAGCATGAAGGTGAGATCATCTAGCACAAAAGGTCCCTAGATTTGCATGTTGGTAGAAGTGGTCTAATGGTCATTTAACAGATGAGCTTCCAGGACAAAGCAGCCAGAATTTTCGTTATACACAAGCATATATCAGACAGCAAGTGTTCTCTAAGTTCAGAAATGTCTGTTTTTAACGCCAGGCACCATATTGGCTTATATATGGTTCCGTAACAACTTCAGTTTCAGGAAATTAATTCACATTTCTCCCAATTTGCCCCTTTCTTCTTTAAGAAAGACAGCAACATTAGCTATCCTTTTGTGCAGGTTCTTAAAGCCAAGCCATTCTCAGTGCTATCAGAGAAATTACAGACTGCCACGGGATATTAAAATTCCATATATTTGACAGAGAGCAGCCTGATCTCAGAGTAAGGAGATTTCCACCAGTAATTCCAGACAAGCCTGCAGAAGAATATACCAAAAAGATGAGCCTTTAGAAAAGGAATTTTCTGCTACCCTTTTAACAAATCAATGCCTGTGCAAATCCTGGTGGAAATTATTTGTGGCAGCTTCGTCAATTGTATTTGTAAAGTGCAGGTTCTAACAGAAAATAATTGGTGCCTTTTAGTCCAAGTACTGTTCTCACCTTCTCCTTCCGCTTCTTCTCAAGAAAGTGATTCAGCCCAGCTTCTCTTGTGCTCAGCTCCTCATCCAACAGCAAAGAGTAAAGGAGGTTGCTGATTTTGAGTTCTTCCTGTAGAAAGATTGCAAGGAGAAAGATCAGCATACCTGCTGGTTGGAGGTGCAGAAATCCAAGGTCAGCCTTACCTGGTATATGACCATCTCTGACTTCACTTTCCGCTCAAAGAGTTTGCTCACGGTGTCATCAAAAGTTTGTGTTGTTTCCTGAATGGAGGTTTGCAGTTTCTTCAACTCAGTTTCCAATGTCTAAGGGAAAAAGGGAAGGAGGAGTATTAAAATGACAAGAAACAGCACACTTTTAAATGTGGGAGTGAGTGGAGGGATGCTCAGTAGTGAGCACTTTGGAGTAAGGATCTTTGTGTTCCGTGTTTGTTTAGTGCTGCCCTGGTCCATTTGACCACAATACAAATGATGAAGAAGAATTTTATACACAGTGATAAAACATAACTAGAAAACAGAGACAAGAAAAATGACAATGGCTCATTTATTTTACTTCATCAGGTAAAGACCATTCCCCTTCAGAAGCCATGAACATCAGCTTGACTTGTCTTCTGCTCACATAGAAATCCAAAGCGTATGAAAACACAAATATTAGTTATGTTGGCCTGACAAAACAGTATGATCAAAGGGACTGTCTTGTGAGGTGCTGAGTCCCTTTAATCCCTATTGGAGTTAAAGGAGATGAGACGCATACCCAAACCTAATCATTTAAATAAAAAACTTACAGGTGGTGGCTAAGGGTTTTTTGTTTTGTTTTAAAGACCAATTATATAAAATAGCTTTGGCCACTGATTTGCAATGAAATTGAGGAGCCTAAGTCATTTTAAAAAATGAGACTCTGGAGCCAAAGTCACTTGGACACTATTGGAAATATTACCCAAGGATTAGTTTTTATTCCTGTTACCACTGTGGAGCTGAGAAAGCTGTTTCAGAGTTAACTAGGTTCTATCTTGCACTTTGCATCATCAATAAATGAAGCCAAATTCTGGGGAATCATAACATTAGCAATAGTAGTATGGATGAAAAGAGCCCACACTTGTTTAAACCAGGCATGATGGACACTGGAGTGCTCAACTGCTCATAGGATCAAGCCCTTTATTTCCACTATCACATAAAACCAGTATTTATGTGAAAATCATCCAAGACTATTCTGTAAGACAACAGAAAAAGAAATCTCAGTCACAAGAACCCAACAAGTGACATATTTAGAATGAGAGTGTTCCAAGATCAACCGTTTTACTGTCCAAATTCTTCTTTGAAGGACAAAATTTATGAGATTATATGCATCTGAGACCCCTATTCCTTGCCACTCTGTCAAGAGAATTCTAAATATTCTGGATGTATCTGTACCTTTGTGATAGCAAGTGATAAAGGAGTTACATCAGACATGGAACGTGCTAGTTATCCCAGGTAAATGTCACCTTTTCTGCATCCCCAAGTAACTTTACCACTTATTGCCGATTTTTATTTTATGAAAATAAATCTTGTTTTTCCCCCCTTCAGAAGCCAAGAGGTCACTTCAATAAATTCCGAGAAAGATCAGAAACTTTGAGTTTAAAGACACTGAATAAAATCACTTTTTTTCTCACATTACTTTACCTTTCTGTATTTTTCCCTTTCTTCATTCAGCTCCTTAACCTTTCTCTCATACTCCTTGAATACTTTCTTTTCTTCTTCATTCCAAAGTGCGTCAGGTTTGGAAATAAAAGGAGGTGGTGGAATGTCCTGAAGAGTTCAAAACAGCCATACAGTTCATGAGCTACTTCAATGCTCTATTAAACAACACTGAGGAAAAGAAACTATCATGCTGGCAAAGGCAGTCATAAACCTCCCACAGTTTATTGTTAGCTTCCTCCAAGTAACAGCAGGAAGAATCCTGCAAGCCTTAGGCTCAAAGATGGTGTCTCCCTGCTTTGCTGATCTGGCCCATTTTATGTTCCTTGACTCCCTGGAGAAATGCCAGTGTGGAATCTCTTGCATCTGAGGAAGTGGGTTGGAGCCCATGCAAGCTCATGCCCAAAGAAATGTGTTAAGTCTTTAAGGCGCCATAGGACTCTGGCTGGTTTTGCTGTACACAGACTAACACAGCGACTCCTCCAGTGCTGAAACCGCAGCAGCTGATTGAGATGGAGCACTCACTACACTTCCCAGCAGCTTCAATGGATGCAGTGTGTGTAACATGGCCATTTTTGCTGTTGTTCCCTCTCAGAAAATAGTTAGCTACAGTAAAAACATAAGAGCGATTTTACAGCAAGCTCTGTAGTACTACTACCACTGAAGGATCAACTGGTTTTTCCATTATAAATCCCTTGACTAACCCCTAAGACAAGATGAATTTTCAATTCCTGAAAATACATCAGCTTGGGTCTATTTTACCCTTTCACACTGATGCACAATTTTACTTTAACAGCAGCTGTCTTCCTCCTCTATTACTCCTCCAGGCCTCCTTCACGGCAGGAAGAAGGGTTAAGCAGCCTTTTCCAAGACCAAGGTCAAAACCACTTTATGAAACGGCTATAAAAGAAGTAATACCAAGCCAGGCACCTAAACTGTCACCGCTAAATCAAATGAAACCAATGCACTGAATTCCTATGGTCACCTCTGAATCTGGATCTTCTTGAATCCTCTGATTTGAAAGGGAATTAAAGGGGATTAGTCTCTCATCCATTCTTCTGTACTGTGGAAGGATTGATTCAATGTCCCTAAATCATCCTTCTTAGCAAGGTGTAGTCTCACCTGGAGTATCTCCAGTTATAATAGTTTCACAACCTCTTGAGCTATCCTGCTTAACTCCTTTATTAACATATTTGTGCTGCTAGTGAAAATTCATATTTATACAGAAATAAAAGATTTCATCTTTCAACACCTTTCTTATGACAAGCCTTCTTTCTGGACTGGTGCTTAAAGCAAGTCATCACCCTTTCTGCCCTTTTTAATACTTGGAATTGCAGTTAAACTGCAAAAATGGTGATTTGTATTCAGTTCTAGTCGCTACAGCTGTTACTTTAATCACATGACAGAAACACAACTCACTATTTTCAAAATGTCTTCCTTTTTGACTTCGAGGACCCCACCCATCATGTCGTAAAGGGCACGCTGTCTTGCATTGTCCTGGAAGAGATAAAAAATGAAAAGAAAACGCGGCACACCAGAGTATTTGGGTGGCTCAGGAAGGGACAATGGGGCCTTTCACCTCTAGGGCCAGTTAGACTCTGTGATGTATCAATCATCAGAGAAGGAAACTATATGAACTATGTGAAATAAACTAGCAGTCTTGGTCTGATTCTTGGCAGACAGATGTTCATGTACCAAGCAGTTATTGATTCTGTTGACATCCCAATTGTTTCAAAAGGAAGGATCAAGGGATGCACATGCATGACCAACCTACTCACTCTTATTAGGGGGTTGGCTGATTAGTAGGAGGGAATGTTTTACTGTCACTACCTCGTTACACCTATTCTGTGGCCAGATCTATCTTCAGGGCTGTCACAAATATATACTTCTTAAAGCCAGAAGGGACCATTGTGATCATCTAGTTGACTCCTTCATAACAACCATTAATCTTAATCTTAATCTTAACAAGTGCTTTTATTTGCTGTTAGAGATGACCTGATCCCACAACGTATGCTTCCCTGCATTTATTTTCCTCCCATTCTGTAAGTTCCCCTGTCTTCAAAGTGTCTGATGAAGTGGGATTTTCTCCCATGAAAGGTCATGCGATAAATAAATGTCAGTCTTTAAAATGCCACAGGACTCCTTGTTTGTTTTCCTTCATAATAGATACCCAAAAGGCATCCTGCAAAATTTCTGTATTGAGCCCATAACTTTTGTGTGAATGAGAGTATATATTTTAGAAAGCTATCCAGGCTTAGATACGACAATAGGACCCCTTTCACCAACACTAAATATTGTTTGAAATAGCACCCCTCCCATAAACCCTTCCTTTCTCCATAAGATCTCTATTTAGTACCACTTAGTGAGGGAAGTGGACTGGAATATATTTAACTACAATTCCAGTAATTCCCCAATCCTACATTTGTAGAATGCACCAATAAAAAATTAACAATATTAAACAAAAATGAAGATCATGGAATATTTAGCAAGAAAAATACTGCTTCACTGAAGTACCAGAGCAGCAAGACGTCTTTCCATTTCAGTCTTAGCCATCATCTCCGCTTTCGCTTTCTGCTCTGGCGTAAGGTATTTTTCAACTTTAATCTGTGAAGAAAAACAGACTCAGCTCAGATGTTCCTTTGGGTAGGTTCTTTCACAGAACTGGCAATGAATTTTTAGAAAAAACATATGGGCTAGTGTGCTTAATTCTTCATGTCACTGCTGTACTGTAATACTCCTTAAAGCATGCATTCTTTTGTGAATATACAGCTCAGATTTCTCTGAGTATAGTCCAAAAGCCATGTTCTAAAGTAATAAAACAAACTTCCCATTTTTTTATGCCTGTGGTGGCCTTTTGTGGGTTATGCATCTGGGTTTTCTGGTGTTGAAATGGAGGATATTGATACAGGTCCCTCATCTAATCTACTTAAGACCACAATGCTAACACATTACTCTCTTGTACTCCTTCACCAACTCCTCTATCTGCTCTCAAGCTCCCCATGTCATCACCTTCAAGGTTGTATATAAGTCTGTCTCCAGTTATGGTGCAACACTTATGTCAAACATCAGAAGGCTCAAGTTCTATTCTATATCTAGAACCAGTCAACTCTGAGGACATCCTATATTTAGCAAAAATACCAGCACTAGTGTGTAAGTTGCACAAAACAAGGTAACTGTATGTGTCTTTCCACCACTACACCTGAAATGAGAGAGGATCCTGTAACCAGATCACATTTTGGGAGGGAAGACAGAGAGAGAATGTAAAACAAAGAGTTCTGTGGCACTTAAAGACTAAACACATTTATTTATTGCATGAGCTTTAATGGTAGAAAATTCCACTTTGTCAGATGTGGGATTTTCTCCTATGAAAGCTCATGCAATAAATAAATGTGTTAGTCTTTAAGTGCCACAGGACTCCTTGTTTGTTTTGCTGAACTAGACTAACACAGCTGCCCTTTGGAACTAGGCAACATGCAAGAGAGAGAAAGTGTGGATCAGAGGAAGAGTTGCATGTGCCAGGATTTCTGTGATGATCTGTAACTCACTAATTGAAGTTAGAGGTACTATATGATCTCTGCTTTGATACCAAGCTGACAGACAGTAACTGCAAGACATCACAGTGAAGAAACAAATGTGAAACAAGGTAAGAGATTTCACTCTACTTCACATCGCTATCCATCAAAGGTTTACAGCGACAAAAGTGTTACTCCTTGATCGTTGTTCAATTACATATATGAAACAAAGTAATGGTCTCAGTCCAGTTTCTAATGGCTAGATGTCCACTTCAAAATTAATCACCCTTATAGGTAAGTACTGCGTGGAACTTGGAGATTCAGGGCTGGTCTACACTAGAGTTTTGTCAACAACAGTCAGTTTTTGTTGACAAAATAGTGGAGGTGTACCTACTGAAATGCTCCTTCCACCCATGTAACTCCACTGGTACACCAACACAATAAAACCACCTCAATGAGAGGGGTAGGGGCTTATGTCAGTGCAGTTAGGGCAACATAGTGTCTGTCAGCAGAGAAAAAACAACAAGCAGTTGTGTGGCACTTTAAGACTAACATTTATTTTTTGCATGAGCTTTCGTGGGAGAAGATCCCACCTCCTCAGATGCTTCTGAGGAAGTGGGATCTTCTCCCATGAAAGCTCTTGCAAAAAATAAATCTGTTAGTCTTAACGTGCCACACAACTGCTTGTTGTTTTTTCACTGGACTAGACTAACATGGCTATCCCTTTTGAAATTGTCAGCAGAGACACTGTGTTCCTTATCTCAACAGTTGGCTGTCATTCTTGTCAATATGGAGCTCTTGAATGAATGAGAAAACCAGGCAGTTAGAGCCCAGCTGAGTGGCTGAGCCTTGCTCCCACCTGGAACCGGGGCAAGAAGCCCCAGGCTGCTCCTCGCCTGCGGAGCAGCTGGGCTCCTGGCATTACAGCACAGTTGGCTCAGCAGAGAAACTTGGGCTGCAGGTGGAGCTGGGGCAGGCCTGGGGATGGGAGAGAAGGCGAGGCTTAAGGCAGAGAAGCTCTGGGGGTGGAGAGGGAATGAGGACAGATTTGGGCTCGGGGGGGGCCACACAGAAGGGAGCAGAGTGGAGCTGTGCCTGGGACTGGATCTACACTGGGCTCAGGGCAGAGGTGCAGCCAGCACTTCCTCCCTGCCCACCTGTGGAGGCTGGTCCAACGTTGCTGCGTCCGCACACTTCCCTAAAGAGGCATGCCCCACAGTTTGGGGACCACTGCTTTCCACTGACATAATGGCTTGAAATGAGGCAGAACCAGAGAACTAGGTTTGTACAAGTAGATAAAAGGGAACGATTTGTTTTTCAGGCACCTCTGAATCCTGGACAGTGAGAGCTCGCTCGGGTATCTCATCATCTGTAAGAGCTGGCTCCCAGACCTCCTCGTGGAGTTCAAGCTGTTCCACGATTTCCTGGATCCTTAAGTTCCTTTCCTTTACACGTGCAATCTCCTGCTCCTTCTGTCGAGCGACAGCGTCAAACTCCTTATTAAAGGCAGTTTTCACTTGGTAAATGATGTCCTGAAATACCACACAAGGAAATTGAAACACTGCAACGGTCATGTCCTTCTTCACTGGATACTGCTCACCAACCCCTCTGAAGACAGAAAACCAAGTGTGTGCATGTAAACTAGCACACTCCTTCAGAACAACCCTAACAGCAAAATTTAAGCTTGATTAAAGCATGTGAATGTTAACTGAGATGGGAAACCTGGTGGGGAGAAATACACCTTATTTCTTCTGATGTCCTAGAACTAGTCCATTCCTTTTCTGATACTCTTTTCCACCTGACATAGCTATTGTTGTAGACAACATTTTGTCAACAAATTAAAAAAAAACAAAACAGGAAGACATTGGTTTCTAACCTGTGCACTGAATGGCTCAAGCTTTCAGCAGAAAAAAACATTATGTGAATATATTTAAAGATTATCATACCACATACATGTGGCGAGGGGATGGGGGAGGCAGAGTTTAGGTTGCATGGCTATCTTAGTTTTATTCCCTGATCTTTAAGTACTGTCCATGTGCAAACTTGAAGTTACTGCAGAATGGAACAGCATTATAAAGTTCATATCTATGTGCATCAAGTACCAGTGAAATCCATAAGCATTTCAAGTGTGAGAAACTAAGTCCCAATAATGATTTTAAAAGCCTGTATTCTAAATGACTGAATTCTTTCTTCGATCTATATAATTTATCTCAATGAAGGGAACTAGATTATTAAAAGGAAAAACTTGCATCTCTCCTATTATGCTAGAATGAAACATAATCAGCAGTTGAATTAGGTTATTAAAAATGCACATTTCAAGATGTCTAGCTGCATACAATTTTTTTGCAACAATAAATATCTGTGTTCCAGGTTGTCTGCCCACAGAGTCCAACATGGTTGCTGCTTGCCACATGAGGGGAAATGGCTAGTGACCTATGGCAAACTGGTGATTTACTTCTACCACCTATTTTTTTTAAATAAAATTTTTAACTGACTTTATGCCTGACTTCCCTGCACTACTTAATGAAAAGACATGTCAGATTTCTCCCTATTAATTCTATCAATAAATAATTCAAAACATTACTGTGCATTTTCCTACCCTTCTATAGTCTATAAAACACAGGGGGGGTTTTTGTCACGCAGCAAAAATGTTAACACAGTTGCTACAATTTTGGCGAGTATGAAAAAATGGTTGGACACCGCTTGACTCTAACCTATTTCTGGCATAATCAGTAATAAAGCTCTATGGCAGATGACATACAGTACAGCAGAAAGGAGAAAATACCAAACCTGCTGCACTCATTTCCTAAGTACCCGTTTAAGAATGGCAAGTTTGCTACTTTGTGTTGAGGGAATGCCAGAGGTACATTGGTGTGGATTGAAATGGAGCTCATCTTTCATTGAGTCTGGAGTATTTTTTGTATGCCAAATGTCAAGGCCCAAGATGGTTGACTTCACACAGCTGTTCAGTGTAGCAATGAGGACAAAAATAAATAGGAAGTTTGTATTATTGCAACCTCAAATGCTAAAGTTGTCTTCTTCGTATTTCACACTAATACAATGCCTTGCATCACAAAGCATCCCAAAATTGCTGCATAAACTGACTGATGCTTGTAGACCTTTTCACCTGTAAGAAAACCACTGAAGTTAATGGGGCCCTGCATGGCTGTAGGAATCAACTCATGTAGCTTGGATTGTGGACTATGCGCCTTGATACTAAACCAGTGAAATTCCACAGCCTTCACGGAGGAAAAAGGTGATCATGTGGTGCATAGTACATTGCAAAACAGTCAGGGAGCATAGAAAAGTTCTGGCTAAGGACTCTGAGACAACTGCACTTACACATTGCTATAGGATCTCTGAAGTCCCCATAGGGCAGAAAAGATCTTACATTTTAAAGGCCCCATCCAAAAAATAAATGCTCCCCTTCATAAGGCCATGAACCAATTCTTGCAGAACTCCTTTGGAACTACACCTACTTGACAATGATTCCCCATTTACAATAATATTTTGAGGCCTATAAGTTAGCCAGTTTTTAATCCATTTAATGTGTACTGTGTGTGTTGTATATTGTTAGAGTTAGTTAAACAAAATGTAGTCTGCTACCAAGTCAAATGCCATATAGAAAACTAAGTATATTACATCAAGAGGATTGCCTTTAGCAGCCACTTGTAATTTTATTTAAAAAAGCAAGTTAGTTTCACAGAGTCAGTTGTCCATAAATCCATGTTGACTTGCATTAAGTACATTATTCTTCTTTAATTTTTTATTAATGTAGTCCTATATCACCACTTTTATTATCCTGCTCAGGATCAATGTCAGATTGACAGGATTATAATTTCCCTGGTTATTCCATTCACCCTACTTAAAAATTCACACTTTAGTTTTTTTTCCAGTCTTCTGGAACTTCCCTGGTGTACTGAGACTGACTGAAAACCAATGGTTTGGTGAACACCTCAGGAAGCTCTTTTTAAACTCTTGGATGCAAATTATCTGGACAGGCTGATCCTAAAATATCTAGGATACTTAGTAGCTTCTGTTTGTCATCCTTCAGTGATACTAGTGGACTGGAAACAGTATTGTCACAATTTGATGAAGCTATATCATCTGTTTTCCCCCCAAATATAGAAGAAAAATATTTTTGAGCACTTCTGCCTTTTTGCATTATTACTGATAATTCTGCTATTTCTATCTAATAAGGTAATGATATATTTGTCATGTTCTTTTTGTTCCTAAGATATTTGAAAAACTCCTTTTTATTCCCTTAACTCTACAAGCCATCAATTTCTCCCTGCATTCCTTTGCTTCCATTATCAATTTTCTACAATTCCTAGCTTATTATTTATATTTCTTAGTATCAACCTCCCTTTTCTTCAATTTGCTATATATTATGTTTTAATTTTTTTATAGCTACATTCACTTCCTCTTTAAACCTGATCAACTTTTTAACCAGCACAGCTCTCTTCATCAGTTTTGGGATTGTGCCTTTTCAGGCATCTAGCAAGGTGTTCTTAATAATGGAGTTATCTAAGAATTTAAACAAAGGGTGGAGTAATGAGCTGGGAGGAAAAGGAAAACTGTGTCTTTCATTTGGCAGAAGAATATACTGCTGACAGAGAATCTAAGCATGACTTTGATTGGCTGATTGGGTAATATCAATACAGTAACACTAATGTATGAAGAGATCACCTGCAGTAATATGATCTGGTTAATCTTTTGCTCCCTGGTGTGTAAGTCCATTTGGTGATACAGGATGGATGTGTCTCCCCCATACTGGGCACTCAGGCTCCCGATCAGGGAACTGGAGGTGCTCTCATCAGTCACAACTTCTTCTTCCACCTTCTCCCCTTCCTCCTTAGTTGGTACAGCCTGAGCCTGAAACTCAACAATTTCCTTCCGAATCTGAATATTCAAAAACAGCAGGACAATGAATTGTGTAAAGTATCTCAGAACCATTTGAGTACAAAAGGCGCCTTAGTTCTTTCATTTATAGCTAATAGGACTCCTAAAAAGAATCAGTTCAAGAAGTCCAATTCTGTAGTTTACCCTTTGTTCAATTATCAAGACAAAATGGCTTAAAATAGAACATATTTTTATACTGAAATAAATGCAGGCTGTCATTGTTTCTTCTTCTGTTTTATTTGGGCTCCCAAGGGAGTTTATAAACAAACATTGACCTGTTTAAGCATAACTACAGAGCCTGAGTTAATATATTTTCCTGCTCTTTTGGGGCAGAGGGGGGGAAGATAGGGAGTGAGACTTCACCTTAAGATCAGCTGACTCAATCTTCTTTAACTGCAAGACCCTTTCCAAGGCTTCCAACTCTTCTTCACTGTGTTCTTTCATTGGATAATTCATCACCTCATAGGCTGCATGGAAGCACTTGTAAAGAGAAAAATAAAAAATAAAAATTTCTCAGTTAATACCCCATTCAGTTTAGCTGGTCTCCAACAAGGTGATGAACACTTACAGTGGCTCTACTTTATTGCTGTGAATAAAACTGAGGAGTAGTCTTGAGTAGGGGTATGATTCTGTCACGGAAGTCATGGGCTCCAAGACTTTCAGGGACACTTGTGATTTCCGTTTGGCAGGGCTGTAGCAGCTGAGGGGTGAGCGGACGGTTCAGTGAACCCTGGGGCCACTGGAGTGGCAGCCACTGGGGCCAGCCCTGAGGTGGAGCAGAAGTCCCAACAGATCCTCCAGCAGCACGCTCACTGTTACTCCTCTTCCCCAGGGTGTCTTTAGTAAAAGTTAGGGACAGGTTGTGGGCTTCTGTGAATTTTTGTTTATTGCCTCTGACCTGTCTATGACTTCTACAAAATCTCTGTGACAGACTCTTAACCTAAAAAATACTGGAAGAGTCTTTAGAAGTTAAAAAAAGTTGACCAAATGTCTCAAGCAAAATTAATACATAAATAAACCCACTCAAGAATCTGACCCTGTCTTCCTTACTTAGGGAGTTTTGGTGGAATTAGAGTGTAGAATTGAGGCTTAGGATTTCCTCAGCCTCAGGATCTTCCCCTGTCCTGTGTTTGTTTGTCTGACCATTTTCTTTTTGTTTAGTTTATAGGCTCAGCTTGGCTGGGATTTGCCTTTCATTGTGCTTCTAGCAGCACTTAACAAATAATAAGAATATAATAGCAGTTAGCCTTGGGAAAGGCAAATCTACTTCAGAAGGAACTTGTTCTAGCAAGCTGCATAGAAGAATTCTGTAACCAAGTGGAATTACAGGGTTCCTTGTTTGCAAATCAACACTTAGTGCTCCTCCAGCTCAAAGCTGTACAATTCTCCAACCTCTAAGGAGAAAAAATTGGAAGTGTTTGTATGTAGAGCTAAGTAAAACTTTCCCAGTGAATAGTTTGTTCACTGAAAAATGCAGTTTTGGTTGACTGAAAATTTTTTGCACATTTTACCTAGTAATTTTTGACTGAGAAAACTTTTTCAGGCCACCCTTCCAAAAAAAAAAAAAAAAAGTGAGTAGATTACAGTTGATTCACATAATGCACATTAAAAACAGACAGGAAGTAAAAGTAAATGCAGATAAACATGAATAGAGTAATGCTATTTTCTAGCCCATTACTAAAAACATATAATTAGATTTGAATTTGACTCGACACCTCCTATGTCACAGGTGAATGCCTTAACCACTAGATTATACAGTTGTTTTCATTCACTCTCTCATTGGCTTAATGACTATTTAAGCATTTGTATGAGTGGAAGAAGTTCAAGAAGAAAGACTGAGAGCAACCCACATCAGCGTAACTAGAGCCTGGTGGTTAGGCCACTCACTTCAGTACTGGTAGGAGTAAAGCTATGAAACAAAGTGGCAGTAAAAGTTACCTTAATTACACGACCTTTTATGGACATGGAATCCAAGCATTCCCTTTTGATGATGTCACGCAAATAGCACTTGGCTAGATTGTCCATCTCAATCTCCTTCTTTACCTTTCATGATTTGGGGGAAGAGGGGAAGAAGAAAGAAGTTGTGCAAAATAAAAGCAATTTTCAATGTGTTTCTCAAGTAAACATTACATATGTTCTGCAATATTTCTAGAACTCAGCACTTACAGACTGTAGCACTTTGCATCTTCCAAGTGCACCACAGATATTAAACTAACATTTTACAGAAGAAAAAGACAGAGAGGTAAAGTGCTATGCCTAAGGTTGCTGTGGGAGTGTCAGAGCTTAGAACTCAGTAGTTCCAGGCATAGACCATATTCTCTACAGCAGGGGTCTCAAACTCAAATCACCATGAGGGCCGCATGAGGATTAGTACGGTAGCCCAAGGGCCGCACCACTGACACTTTTCCATACACTGATATTGCAAATATTGGTAACAATCGTGTCACTGCGGGCCACAGGAAATAGCTTTAGGGGCCACATGCAGCCCACAGGCCGCATGTTTGAGACCCCTGTTCCACAGAAATGTGGTTTGGTAGGTTTGAGTTTGAAGTTACCCCTGGAGAAGGCAAGCTCCCTACCCCCGCAACCCGCAGAGTCTGCCCCCAGGCCTCTTCCCCTACCCCTCACCACAGTCGCTGCCTGGGTCTCTGTCTGACTTCCTCCTCTCCTCTCCTCTCCTCCCCCCACCCCTGCCTATCCTCTCCACTTCTCTACCAGCATGAGAGGCAGCTGCCTAAGTGCCCCTCCAAAGCCAGGAACTAGGTTAGTGTGAGATTGGCGCTGGCTGCTGCAGGATGACTCACTAGCTAGCCTGTTCCTCCCTCCCTGGCTGACTGGGGCAATGACAGACCCAAGTGTTGGGGGGAGGAGGTACATTAAACAGACCCCCCCATCAGGAAGGTTGGGAGAGACACAAGAAGTTTGGCCAGGAGGAGGGAGCAGTGCAGACAGCATCAGTGGGAGGAGGAGTCTCATAAAATCCCAGTCTCCTGTGATCCAGGAGAAGTGCATATGAATGAAAGGTTAATTGTGGAAACTTAGCAAGGAACCTAAGCAAAAAACAATGAAGTAAACTACAGCAGGGGTTCCCAACCTTTTTAAGGCTGAGGACCCCTTTCAGAGGGAAAAAAGAGTTTGCAGCTCCCGAAGGGGGAGTCAGGCACCACTGTTGCCTCTGCACAGGGCAGGATGCAGCTTGCACTGCTCTCCTGTCGAGGAGCCAGACACACTGTGGCCATGGCCCCCTGCCCCTGCCCAGGGAGCTGCCATGGCCATGGCCCCCTCCCCATACCCCCAGAGTGTTCCCTGTCCATTGGGAGCTTATCTGTCCACCCTTCCCACTGGTTCCCCATCCCCTACCCCCTCATGGCTTCTCCCCTGCCCTTACCTGGCCATGGAGCTGGGGGCACCCAGCCTCCCCCCAGGCTGCTTTCCCTGAGCACATGCTCAGGATGCAGGAGTTTTAAGAACTCCCTGCCTGGGGGAAACTCCCTGCTGGCTGGAAGCCTGGGTCTCTGTGGCAACAGGAGACACCGGCATTGTCTGGCCCCAGCTCCCAACCTATCCGTGGACCCCCTGGAGCCACTCTGTGGCCACAGGCCCGGGGACCACAGGCTGGAAACCACTGAGCTACACAATACTCTGAAACAGACAAGAATTATTCAAGTTTTTCAAAGTGTTAGACTCATTCAGCAAAACAAAAGAGGAGTCTTATGGGACTTGAAAGACTAACAAACAATAAAAATAAATGCTTTGGTCTTTAAAGTGCCACAAGACTCTTTTGCTTTTCAGCTAGGCAGTGAAATTGAAACTTGAGACTTGACTGGAGAAAACTCTTTTGTTTAGCTAAGAAGGCCGATGTCAGTCACACACTGCCTGAAGGCATGGCATGCTCAGCTTTATATGCTCAGTGCAGGTAGCTTCCTGGGCAGCTAAGAGAACCAGGCTGTACAGAGCATAAAAGTTTTTGTCTTCCCAGCACAGAAGGCAGGTGGCAGAGAAAGAGGTGGGCCCACCACGGCCAATCAGGGAGAGTCTTGCTTGCCTGTGCCTTAGGTAAATTCCACCCATGTGTTTGATACATAGGAATCTGTATAAACTAGCAGATTACAGTCTTGAAAAATTTATATTTAGTACAATAATAAATAAGCATGGAAAGATGTAGCTGCTATGTAATACACCTTCATTAGAACTGCTGTTTTATATTCCACTGCTGAATATTGTAAACAACCAACCACGTAAGTTCATTTCGAGGGGAATCTTCCTAATGTTATTTATTTGTTTATTTACAGTTGGCCAATCACATTTACGCTACTTCTTAATTTAACACCTTACAGACTCTTCTGCTTTCATTTTCTCCTTTTGTGCTCTCTCTTGTGATCCTACCTCATGCTTTTTCCCTTTCACACCTGTAATTTTTCATTTCTGTCTGCTCTACCATACCCTGGCCACTTCCTGTTCACTCTCCACCTGAAGCCTTTCCTGTTCTTCGACATCCAGGTTGAATTCCTGCTGGTCCAATCTCTCAATCTCAGGCACCTGTTCATTTTCATACATCATTTCCTGAATCTGAATTTTGTTTAAAAAGTAGAAAGAGCAAAAGTAAATTCTTATGTACATGAATTAAAAGGAATACTATTTTCTACTAATACATTATTAGAACTAAGTTCCAAAGGGGCAGCCGTGTTAGTCCACTTCAGCAAAACAAGCAAGGAGTCCTGTGGCACTTAAAGATTAACAAATTTATTTATCGCATGAGCTTTCTCATGAACTGGGATTTTCTCCCACAAAAGGTCATGTGATAGATAAATTTGTTAGTCTTTAATTGCCACAAGACTCACTTTAGAACTGTCTTTCAGATAAAAGGTGCTCTGTAAATTACCAGACTTTTAACTGCCTCCATTCAGTTTTCAAGATCTCAGGTGAAGAGGGCTGTGGGGGTTTGTATATACATAACTATCTTTCCTCATATCTCTTTATGCTGGTTTGGATGTGACATTTGAAATTAGTGCCTGGTTTCCTTTCAAGAATGATTATTTATTGCACAGAGTGCTCAGTCTTCTGGAGGCGAGCACTTAAAAGAAATAGTTTATTTGCATTTTTGTATGGCTGTCTTAATTCATGTAACCTGAATACCTTTCATAACCAGACTGTGAGTTTGTAGCTTTATTTTTAGTACAGTGAAAATCACTTATATAAATGTTGTTAACATCTGTTGCTTTGACTGGACAGCACATTTTTAAAGAGAGACTGTCAAAGATGACAGATTCAAAAAATTTAACCTTACCCTAAAAATGAAACACTCTCTTGCAAGTTTTGATCCTGAATGATCAATATTAATATCTCCATTTGGCACATGAGAAGCTAAGCTACCTCTGTGCAGTGACTTGACCTAGGTCATCAGATAGGAGTGGCGGAGCTAGGAAGAGAACCCAAAATTCCCAATTCCTAGTCTAGTCCTTATCCACAGAATCACAGGGGCCTGTAAAATTCAATTAAAATACTGACTATGGCCCACATTAAGCAATGCACTTTAGGTCGTGCTTAGCTTTAAGCACTTACTTAAATCCACCCCTGCCAACAAAGCACTTAGGTCTAGATTCAGAGAAGAATCCCTATTCAGAAAAAGCACTAAAATATCTAGTTAGTTTTAATGTGTATTTACATCCCAGTGAAGTCAAAATCATGCTTGAAGGGACCTTTAAATTAAGCACATACTTAAGTGCTTTCCTGAATCAGGGCCTTTAGGGCATGGGTACAGTCGGCACTCTTAGCTTGGTGTGATCCCCAGCTTGAGCAGAAATACTCCTCACACTCTGATTAAGCCAGCATGTTAAAATAGAGGAATGTAACCACAGCAGTGCAAGCATCAGGAAGGACTAGCCACCGAAGGTGTGAGCCCTCAGGTCTCAGGTGGGTACATACTCAAGGCAGCTAGCTCCTCTCATTGCTTGTGCTGCCATGGCTACACTCTATTTTTAACATACTCATTAGCATAAGTGTGTCTCCTCAAGATGGGGTCACACTCCCAGTTTGAAGTGCAACCGTCATGTGCCCTTAGCTCCATTACAGTCAGGTAACCGCTTAGGCGCTTTGCTGAATCTGGCCCTAAAATGCTGGGCAATGCATAACCAAAAAAACAGGGTGACTATTTCAGGACCAACTCTGCACAGTGTTGAGTCTTCAACTCCCAAGTAGGACAACAGGAGTTGATAGTACAGACTGCTTCTTGGAAACAGGTATCAATTTGCCAGTCAGGGCCTTTGTTTGTAGGATTCATTTCTCTATAAGTGCTCTAAGTCTGGCAGAGCTGAGAGGCAGAAACTTGGGCACTTCTGAACCAAACCAAACGATGGCTAGAAAGGCACACGTGCTGTCTACGCAGCAGCCTGGAGGGGAGAGCAGCTTCCGAGTGTGGCTGGTAAGAGGAATGCAGGAACCAGTGCATGAGGGGAAGCAATCTGCCCAGATATGGGGATGGCATAAATTACTTCCCTTTTGAGGTAAAGGGGGTGCTCAGGTCTGGGTCCTGGAATGCTCCTAATTGCTCAGGCCCCATGGAAAAGCTGAATGGAGCACAGAGCAGGTAGGTATTGTTATAGTGTTCATGGACGCAAGCTAGAGAGGGCAGGGGGAACCTGCTTCCTTGGAAGCAACATATGAACTCTCTCGAACACTCACAGTTTTACGGAGCTTTTTAATTCCTTTTTTCAGCTCTTTCCTCTTGTCAGCAAACTTCTGGATCTCTTTTCTGATGGCCTGGGATGCAATAAATAGATGATTGAAAAAAGAAAGAAGTGGAAGAACAAGATAAGAAATGACTAAACAGAATATTATCTACTGCGAAAACAAATCATGTAATCCCCTAATGGGATTACAGATTATAAACAACAATACCCAATTGTCTTGTTGGGCCCAATTCTGTAATCCTTATTCACAGGCATAATCCCACCTCACAGGAGAACTCCTCCTGAAGTTAATGGGATTGCTCACAATAGCAAAGATTTTTTGTCCAGGGCATCCTAACTATCCTACTTGTCTCTCAGGCAGTAGAAGAGGGAACCTCATACATAGGATGTGCTGCTCCAGATATATTGAATAAGTAACCATTGACCTAAGGTCATAAAACAGGTTAATTACTTGTCTAAGTGAAAAAAGCATTAGTTATTGAAACAGTCTGGATACAAAAATCTGTTAACTTATCAATATGGAGGAGGTTACAAACTTCTGAAATCAAGAGTTTGAATGGAAATATACAGTACAGATGGTGAACCAAACCTGGGAGGGAGTTCATCACTTGAAACAAGAGATCTGGACAGTGAAAATTAAAACTAGAATTGAGTGCCTGAATGTAAGAACCGTGTGGAACGCTGCTGGGAAACTGAGTCAAGTAGTCAGAAAAATGACTTGGGTTAACATAAGTATTCCTGAAGTGAGCAAAATGAGAGAGTATCATCATACTTGATTTAAGCAGTCAGGATGACAGTCATATACAGTAGGAATACTCCTTGACAAAACGGCAACCCAAGTTTCCAGCATTCCATTCACAAATTGTAAGGGCACACTGTACTACAAAGATGCAGAAATAACTATTATCCAGAATTACACAACTACCATGATCATGATGAACAAGTAAAAGATACACTACAAGTTCCACAATGTTGTAACCCAGATTTATGTTTATGATGCTGTTCTGGTTCCTGGTGACATCAATGCCCAAGTTGGTTTTGACACCTCCAGATACAAATACCTTACACATTTAAAACCTGGAATTATGGGGTGGGGATGGACATCAGCAAAAGATCATTAAACTGTGCAGCATGTATAATCTTGGAGGGACACTCTTCCCTCATTGTAGGAAACACAAACTAACATGGAAGCCAAATAATGACATTACCGAGAAACAACTGGATCACATCGCCATTGGCAGACAGTGGAGAGGATGAGTGCTGGATATTCAATCATTTACAAGTGCTGATGTAGGAAGTTACTACTATTTCATCATTGGAACAGGTAGAATGAAGATAAAAAAAAGACAAGCTAAGAATAGAAGAGAGATGATATTTGATGTGAAGAAACTGTTTGATGCATAAATCAGGAAGGATTTTAAAATTCAGCTCCTAGGTGGATTTCAGGACTGGTATTTAATGAATAATGATTAATGACAGCAACAATGGGCTCTCTTTAAAGATGTTTGCTAGAGAGATAAAGACATAAAGAAGTTGTGTTGGATAGAAAAGAAACCTTGGCTTGATAAAAAAAAAAAGAGATAGAAGATGAAGCAACATTGTTGAGAGGTGACTAAGAAACTGTTTCAGATGTGTATGCAATTTGTCATTACAGTTTCAGAGTCCCCGTGGTATTGTAAAATCAAA
Source organism: Podocnemis expansa (assembly GCA_007922195.1). Taxonomy (NCBI): domain Eukaryota; kingdom Metazoa; phylum Chordata; order Testudines; family Podocnemididae; genus Podocnemis; species Podocnemis expansa. The sequence goes on along the minus strand of ML682056.1, from coordinate 13,196,838 downwards.
ATATGAAAGACTACTAACAATGGGAGTAAAACAAAAGAAATGATGGAGAAAACATTTTAATGAAATACTTAGCCAGCCAGAGCTAACAATACTAACTGATGAATGTAAAGAAGGTGAAGAAATTAAATGTCACTGCTAGAAGTTTCAGAAGCAGAAAGACAGGAAGCAATTAGGCAACTGAAAACAGGCAAAGCAGCTAATCCCCATAAGCTCACTGCTGAAATGCTTAAAGATAGGGAGGGTGCCGTGCGGTACTGCATGAAATGCACAAAATTTCTAAGAGTTTGGGAGGAAATAATTCTATCCAGAGGATTGGAAGAAAGGTATGATCTGTAAATTACCAGTGGAAGACATGCAATAACAGGAGAGGAATAACTATTCTGAGTATGTGGAAAAGTGTTCTGTAGTGTACTGCTGAACAGAATCAAAATGAATATAACAAAAAAAAAACTGCAAAATGAGCAGGACAAAAAAATTTCTAGATTACATCTCTATTCTGATTTGTTGAGAAAAGCCTTGCTATGCAAGAAAATTAGTCTTGAATGTCATAGATTTCAACAGTTTTTGACTGCATTCAAAACAGTCACTATGGAGATCTTGGGACACTATGGGCTCCCTGGAAACACAGTGACACCAGTCATGATGCTCCATGAAGGTTTAAAATACTGTGTAAGGACAGAATGTGAAGGGACCAATAGGTTTGATATTGTCATTGTAGTATGGTGGTGTTGCCCTTCATCACCTCTTTTTGCTTCCTTGTGATAGCTTATGTGATGCAAAGAGAACACCGCCAATGGAAGATACAGGAGTTCTGTGGATCTCAACTTTGCAGATGACATTGTTCTGTTGGACACAAGTGACAGTGCCATGAAAAAAAAAGAATACCATCAATGTCAAACATGAGTCTTTTAAATAAGATTTAAGAATCAGCCAAATGAAAATTAAAGTCATGATTGCTGAAAAAGGAGTCAGCAATGATGGTGCATAGGTGCGTGATATTGAAAACCTAACAAGTCTAAATCGTAGAGGCACAATCAGTGCTGATGGGCAGTTCCATAAGGAAGTAGAAGCAAGAAGTGGAAAGGCAGGTGGAGGTTTTCCAAGTCTAGCAAATATCCAGAAAAAAAAAGGAGATCCACACAAGAACCAAGATAAAGTTATATAATGTCATTGTGCCACCCCCATTGTTCTATGCTATGGACAGCAGGCAGCTTCCTTTAAGGGATGTTAGCTTCTTCCCACCACCCCTCACCCCCACTCAGTCCCCTCATTGCCCACCATTGGCATCCCTCCTCTCCTTTCCCCTCCTCCTTGCTTAGGTCCCCACCACCCCTCACTGTGTCCCTCCTCCCCACCCCAAGCTCGACCCCCCACTCCTTTCCTCCACACCCCTCCCCCAGACAGCCTTGCCACTCATGCTCTCCATTCTGTCCCTGAGTCACACGTATATATAATGTGCCATGCAGGCTCCTTGTTTCATTAATCTCCCTGGGGAGTCCAAGGGCCCCTGAAAGCTGAGTAGCAGATACAACCTTCTCAGCCAGCCAGGGACCCTGTGTATCATGCATAATAAATCAGCAGAAGCTTCCCATGGAGGGCCTTTCCTAGATCAGAGGAGAAGAGGTGTGCCTATCATGGCCCAGGCATCTGATAGTGGGTCAGCAGTGGCTGCACCAGGAGCCTCCCCTAGCCTATTATAACTGCTGCCCATGATGCTTCTGAAACTCAACAAATGCTACAAGTGACACACTCTATCAGAGATGTTTTTGGAGAGTATCTGGTGTCTGATTCCAGGAGAAAGTAACCAACACTGATGTGTTACAAAGGACCGGTCAACAGTCTGCAGAGATACTGATTTGAGAAAGAAGACTGAAGTGGCTTGGAAATGTTATACAGATGTCAAAAAATATATTCATAGACAAACCCTTGACAAGAAAAGCAATGAGAGTCCTGTGGCACCTTATAGACTAGCAGATTTCTTTGAGCATCCTTGACAGGAAAGCACTTAGTAGAAGATGGGAAAGAGGAAGAAGAGACATGGCTTAAGAAAACTACTGAGAAATGTGCCATTGCCATGGAAACAGATCATGATGGAACAAGATGCAGGACATCTGATATACAGAGATGAAAATGCTTGGCTGCCTCAAGTGTCAGAAAGCAAAGCAGCATCTAATCTAATTTAATCTAATCTAATCTAAAGGTTCTAGTACAGTGGTTCCCAGCCTTTTTGTGGCAGCACCCCATTCCAGTGAAACTGTTTTTCTACTGCCCCCCCTTAAAAATTTTAACTTTGAGCATGAAATCTGATGTCCCCTCCTGCCCCCTTAGCTTTTACTGCCATCTTGCCTCCCCAGGGGGGTGTTTCTGCCCCCGTTGGGAAACGCTGTTCTAGAACCAGATCCTTTTAGTGGTGTTACCTAGCCTTGTACTAGTGGATTCTAACTGAAACCAAAAATTTCCTCTGGACATATTAAGAATGAAGTGATTAACAGATCATACCCATTCTGGAAGCTATGGTGGCTCAGGGCTGGATTAACCAAGAGGCTTTAGGGGCTGCAGCTCTCAGACATGGGCTTGAGGGGGCCTCACTGCCTCAAGCCCCCACAAAAATAAATCTGGCACCACACTGCACGTGGGGCTGACTGGTCTGCTGGGCTCTAGTGGCGCCCCACCTCCTTGGCTGTCCTGAGGCCCCCTGCACTAGTCAAGCCCTCCAGCACCAGAAAGGTCCCGGTGCCGAACGCTGGCCTGCCCCATCCCCAAGACTGGGCCAGGGCTGACAAGAGAAGCAGAGGGGTCTATCCCCTCTGCTCTGTCACACTGACCCATCCAGAGGATGGACTCCAGCCAAACTAGCCACTAACCAATATATATGGACTTTGGAGCCATTTTTATGTATCTGATTGCTCTGATCATTTAACAACTACTTCTTTGTTTCTTTTACAATAACTCTTTAGTTTCAGATACTAAAGGATTAGCTGGCAGTATGGTATTTTGGATAAGATTCAAAATAGTATTGCCCTGGTAATGCAGCTGTCTCTTTGGACCTAGTTGCTGATTGGAGCCAGAAACTGAAATACAATAAAGGGAGCTGTGTATTTGGGGTTGGGGTGCGGGGGAGTGGCTTCCTGATAACCAGTGTGGGGAACCAGGAGCAGTGTTTGTGACTGGTTGATGAATCCAACTGCAGTGTTACTCATAAATATTTTATATTTCTTGGGAGAATCTGTTCTCCTTTCTGCAGGCTGCCCTCACCTTAGCATTAGGGGGTGGCTTTCCCTAGGCACAGACAGACCACAGTTTATATTGCAGTGATGAAGAGAGGCCCCATTTGGCTAATCGCAGGTCAAACATATGACAAAGAAACAGCAACTTCCTCAAAGAGCTTACAATCCTGAGCCAACATTTTCAAAAGTAGTTAGTGAATTTGGGTGCCCAACTTTCAACACCTAAAAGGAACTAGATTTCCAGAAAGTGCTGAGTATCCACCCTCTGAAAATTACTCTCCAGGACATAAGGCATCCAAAATTACTAGTCATTTTTTAATATTTTGGCCCTGGTTGATGCCTGTTCTATAAAAATACCTTCTGTGCTTTCTGGCTAATCCATGTCATTTCATCATTACTGACTAAGTTCAGGCTAGGGCAGCTGTCTTCATCTGTCACCTCCACACTTGGCTTCTTCTGGAGCATTTCCTGAAATTAAAATTTTTAGATAGGCATTTCCACATGCCCATTTCCACAATGCCTAGTTCAGACAATACATATTACACTCAATCCTTTGTTCATCCTTCACATCTTTTATAAAAGCTCCCTCAAATATGAGAAAACGAGACAAAATTTAAGATTGCAGATTAAATAATTCAGATAAATTTCTAAGGAGTTCTTCATCAGAAGATGTAGTGCAATGTTGTTCTCATCCCTTTGGCAGCTGCTGTTTTAGGGCTCAAATCTGCAAACCCTTGCTATCGCACATAATTGACTCCAATGGTAATACGTACAGCTATGTCTACACCTAAAAGCATAGTCTGGACTTTCTTAATCCAAACTAAGTAGTTTGAAGTTAGTTTGAACTAAGCGTGGTTTTTTTAGTACAGACTGAAAAAAAACACGCTTAGTTCGAACTAACCACTAGTTAGAATTTATTTAGTTCAAAAGAGCAATGTCTCCATTGGGCTGGTTTGAACTAAAAATGCAAATTAGTTTGAACTAAGCAGTTAGTTTGGACTAACCAACTGAACGAACTAAAAACTTTTTTATTTCAAACTAGGCAAAGCCTAGTGTAGACAGGGGTTCAAAGTAATTCAGACTAAGCTTGCTTAGTCTGAACTAATTGCTAGTGTAGACATAGCCAACTTTAACAAGCATTAAACCTGGAAAAACTGTTTTACAACATCACAATAAAAATAAATTTGACCTTAATAAATCCAATTGTCAATGGCAGACTTGAAAATACTTAGTGAAATCTAAGAATACATGAACACCTTCTTTCCTAAAACTATTTTCATGAGAATTCTATCTGAGAAGTAAAATAATTCAACAGCAACAATCTTATGGGGTTTTTCTCTTCTCTCCTAGTTCTCTGAGGCACAAAGTATCAGGTCAACATACAATAAACTTTATACATTTGTAATGGTGGATCACATTTCATTTCCAGAACTGACTATAAAATCTTTTTATTTCCCAACCCTTCTAAGATAAGAATTTTTTGTTCCAAATTTTTAAGGAGCTTAAGACCTGAGATTCCATTTCCAAGGGTGATTCCAGCTGGGACTCTGAAGCAAATGTCCACTCTCCCATCGACTTTAAAACAATATTTTCATTGTAAATGGAGTTGTTCAGAATGGTGAGAATGAGTCGCCAGTCATCACTAGCTTCCTTCATTTCATCCTCTCCAGTCCTGCTGGTAAAAAGAAGGAACTGACATGTTTTTCTGGGATTTATGGAAAAGGCTGAAGAATTTAAAATCTTTTTATAACAGTAGATTAAGCTGATGGAAATATGGAGTTTCTGTCCAACAGGAAAGTCCAGAATAGCTATTTCAACATTGTTGAAATGGAACAAATGCTGAATTGGAACAAAGGTCAAACTACTGAAATTTTTCACAGCATGAAAAATTCTGAAGAATGACAATCAGGAGATGTCCAAACATTTTCAATTGGAATGAAATGGTTCAACATTTCCTGAGTGAAAGTTTTGTTTCAGGTTGAGTCAACATTAATCACTGCATCCTGCCTCTGTGGTGCATCATGGGATTTATAGTTCCAGATCCCTAAAAACGCCACACTATGGGCTCTGCTCCCTGGCTGGACCTCACCTCCCATGACACACGGTGGTCTCTCCCACTGGCTGGGTCATGGTGGTGCCTCAGGAATTGCATGAGACCATGTAAGTATGGATCCAGTGAGCCTCCCCCAAAATGACCTATTTGGGGATGGCTGGTAGGGAGCCCATATGTATAGTATTCACTGCCAGAAACAGAAATCCCTATGTGTCACTACTATACCACCATTCCCTACACATGTTGAGTGTATCCATGGGGTAAAGAGAACAGGTTTTCTGTGTTAGGTGGAATTTCATCTTAAATCTTTAATCATAGAATCATACAAATGTAGGGCTGGAAGGGGACTTCAGAGAACATTTAAGATAGTCCCCATTGCCTCCCCCACCCTCAGACACCCATCTCCCTGGGCTTCTCATCCATCTCCCCAATGCCCATAGACCCTGCTCCCTTCCCCTGTCATTGTCCCAAGCTCCTTTCTGTACACCCAACGATGGCACCAAACACCTACTGAATGGAGGCTACAGGTGAGGAAGGTACAAGACTCTGCAGGCTTCCCCCTGCCAGCGGAGCTACCCTGCTCCAGGCTCCATCCAGTGGAGCTCAGCAGGAGTAATTATCTGCAGCGCCTTTCCCAGCCATGTCCCTTCAGCCACTCTCAGCCTGTGCAGAAAGTGGGGAAAATGAGCTTGGGGGAAGGAATCCTGGGGTAGGAGGCTGGAGCACAAGCTAGGGACAGCGGAAGAGATGATTATTTTGGGGAGGGGGTGGGGGACATGCCCTGCTTGCTTCCTCTTGTGCACACACAAATTTTTCCTAATATCTAACCTAAATATCTCTTGCTGCAGATTAAGCCTCGTACCTCTCGTCCTACATTCAGTGGACATGGAGAATAACTAATCCCTCTATTCTTTATAATGACACTTTACATATTTGAAGACTTACCAGATCCTAAACTAAAGACTAAACATATCTCCTTTGATTAACCTTTCTTCATATGTTAGGTTTTCTAAACCCTTCATCATTTCTGTAGCTCTCCTCCCGACTCTCTATAATTTGTCCACACCTTTCTTACAGTGTGGCATCCAAACAGGACACCATAATCCAGCTGAGGCCTCACTATTGCTGAGTAGTGTGGGACAATTATTTCCCCATGTCTTTCATGCAACAGTCCTGTTAATATGCCCCAGAAACATATTAATATTTTTCACAGCTGCATCACACTGTTGGCTAACTCAGGATGTGGTCCACTATAATCTTAGATCCTTTTTAGCAGTACTACTACCAACCCAGTTATTCCCCATTTTGTATTTGTTCATTTGATTTTTCCTTGCCTAGTGTAGTACTTTACACTTGTCTTTATTGAATTTCATCTTGCTGATTTCAGACCAATTCTCCAATTTATTTAGGTCATTTTGAATACTAATGCTCTTCTCCAAAATCCTTGCAATCTCCCCAAGCTTGGTGTCTTCAAATATGCACACACTCCACTCTGTTAGTCAAGACAAAAGTGAAAACGTAGAATAGTACCTGACATGGGACAGACCCCTGTGGCATACCACTAGATAAATCTTGCCAGTTTAACAGCAAATCATTGATAAGTATGCTTTGAGTATGGTCTTTCAAGCAGGTGTGTACTCATCCTGCAGTAACTTCATCTAGAACACATTTCCCTAATTTCCTTATGGGAATGTCAAATGGGATTATGTCAAAAGCATAAATCAACATAAAACAGTTTTTATCATACCTACAGCTATCCCCCTATCTATTATGCCAGTAATTTTTCCAGTATAACCTTTCAACATCACTACATGCTTCCTTCTAAAGCTTATTTACAACTGTATGTTATTTCAAACAGTTAAATAAACACATTGCTATACAGTTTCCTATTCAGCTATCTCACAAGTTCTCAAGCGGGGGGGGAGTCAAGTTTTATGGGTTATAACTACCCTCCCTGTCTTTGTGGCTAGATGGAGTGTGGATCTCAGAGCTTTTTTTCTGTTATGATATTGGATCTTGCTATCGGAAAGGCCAAAGCAAAATGAACAATATTATTTTGTCTTGAAATTTTTGTTTTAATGCTGATAAAGGACTCAGCTTTATAACACCAGAGACTGAAGTTCTCAGGATAGAGATGGCACAATTAACTATGATTCTCAGTGGTTATTTTAAGTCCTAACATTTATTCAGGGCTGTGTAAGACAAAAATATTAAGACAATTTCTGTCCAGAGGTCTTGTAGTCTAGAAGACAAAGGACAGAAAATACACACTGGGGCAGTGGTCCCACCAGTGGATTGTAATCTACGTCTGAAGGGCAGTTGCCATTGAAACCTATGAGTGTTGTGCCATCTGCAGGCGAAAGGTTGAAGACCACTGCTCTAGTAGATGAAGAAGCCCAGGATATAGAGCAGTGGTTTTCAGACTACAGGTTGGACCCAACACGGGGCCTCAGACCCTCAGTTACAGGGTTATAGAGCCCTCTGCTGCCACTGCCAAAAGACTGGAATGCACTGCTGAAAGATGTAATTGTTTGGTCACAGGCATAAATGATTTTTTTAAACTGGGTCCTGAGCAAAAAAAAGTTTGAAAACCACTGAACTGATCAGTGTGTGTATATAATCTTAATGATTTAAGAATATAAAGTATCTGGTGGGAAAACCTCTGCGCTGAGAGAAATTGAAGTCAATATCCTAAGACCATTCAATTCTTAGCCTCCCTTGTGTGACGGACAAGAAGGAATCTCAGTATGTTTCTGTGAAACAGCAACGTCTGTTTTCAGTTTTTATCACATGAAAGAAACTGCTTTTCTAATCCTTTGTCTGGAATAATCTAAAAATGGCCTAAACCCACTAATCTCACAAAAGGTGACATTTTCCTTTATTTTCTCCCCTTTTTAATTACTCTTATGTACCCAAGTCCGTCTTCCCTGAGTTTTATATTTTAGCCTTAATCATATAACTGTGTACCTGAGACCTGAATACAGTCATAAGCCTGAACAGTAGTTATAGCTAGATGGATCATTAGGCAAGTGGTTTCAGGTGATTAAACTGCCCAGGTCTGTTAGCCACCACCTGCTGCTCTTAGGCTGTGTGCTATCTCTCTGAACAGGATACAATAAAACTAACCTTCCCATAATAAAACAGATCGCCTAAAGCTTTTAAATGCATGCAGAAACTAATATGTTTGGGCACCAGTATTTATATCATGAATATAATTGCTTCATTGTATACATACTCCCATTTCAGGCACACAAGGGTACCATCCTCTACACCACTGACAAGTATGAACCGGCTATCCAATGAAAATGCCAAGGATCCAATTCCCCGTCCTTGGTATGAATGGCAATGCTCCCGAGCAACTGTTTGCTGAAAGAGTTACAGAAACAATATCAGGTCAGGAGCAAATATGTTTATCTACGGAGACACGTCACTAAATTCTGTTAACAGGCTCCCTTGTTTAAAACTCCCTTGTATTAGGATTAAACTTTATCCAAAATGTCATTAAGGAGTTTAAAAACCACTAGAATGTGGGGCTTTAAAAGTTGAGCCAATTTTTGACTGAGGCCTTGCAATAAGTTGCTGGGTCAAACCATTAGGCTGAATTTTCAAATGTCATGATGCACAGCAAAATTATCTAGCAGAAGGTTTATTGGAGAAGAGTGTAAGCAGCAAATGATTTCACACGCACAACCTCTGAAGATAAAAGCGTCCATCATAAAAGTAAATATCAGACTAGATTCTCTTCAAGTATAGCAAGCGTTTTTCTGTACCAATCTATATTTACTTTCATTACACTGGTCCATGTAGTTACTCTTCAGTGCTCTGGCTAACATAGGTTTAATGAGGACTGTGCATGGATACCCACCAAAGTAACAGCATCATGGATAAACAATACTCCATCCTTAGCCACTGATGCCAGCCACTGACTGTTGGGTGACAAATGGAGGAACCCTGGTCCAAACTGGTTGCTTGGAATCCTCTTCTCTGACAAAGTAACTGTCATGTCTTTCCATGTTTTCTAAAACCATAAACAAAATATCAAATGGTAATTGAGATGATGGTAGTATCAACAGCTAGTGATATAAAACTGACTGATAATGCCAACAGACACAAGCAGCTTGTTGGGATCTCTTTCATGCAAGTTTCCATTTACAAAAGATATGGACTTGGATGGGGTATCACTGCTAGGCTGATAATATGTTGTCAATTTCCAAAGGGACAGCCGTGTTAGGCTAGTCCAGCAAAAAAACAACAAGGAGTCGTGTGGCACTTTGAGACTAACAGATTTATTTTTCACATGAGCTCTCGTGGGAGAAAATCCAACTTCCTCAGATGCTTCGAAGATGTAAGTTCACCCATCTCCGAAGCATCTGAGGAAGTGTGATTTTTCTCCCACGAAAGCTCATGTGAAAAATAAATCTGTTAGTCTCAAAGTGTCACACGATTCCGTGTTGGTTTTTTTGATAATATGTTACCTCATTCTCTCTAGTTTCAGAAGCAGACATAGTAGATTTTTTTTTCGGAGTTGTGCTCATTGGAGGTGCTCGAGCAGGACCCTGTCAGCTTAAAAGGGAAGAGCCTGTCAACCAGGTTTTCTTCATGAAGTACCCTCATTTTGGGGATTTATTTTTCCACCTAAATAGTGCAAATTTGTTGACCCTCAGGGCATATTAGGGACTGGAATCCATCTGTTTTCCCCAAGGTTTTGGGTTGGTCGGGATGTTCGGAGGGCTGGTGTTTGTGGGTGGACTGGGCTATTTTTATGAGGGAAGGAGCTGAAATTTTCATTTTTTGATGATTATTTAATGGGTTGGGGGAGGCTATTTGTATGTGTAAACCTTTGAAAAGTCACCTGGAGAGCTAGCTATGCAGATCCAAATAAATATTGCAGAAATCTGAAACTGAGTGCTTTGGAACTACCTGAGACTGAGCCAGATAGAAATTATGCAAATTGCCTCAGGAAGAAACTGTAAAGAGCAGCACATTCCCAAAACATCCATCGATTCAGAGGCCTCATGTTGGGTTCTTGCTCTTGAAAATAACTGATATTGAAAGAACAGGTGTCAGCGGTTCAGCAGATTTGTAGCATTCTGAGAATACTGCTACTCTGTGGTCAGTGCTCTGGCATGCTGGTCTAATACCTGGGATACACCTCTCAGGTGCTGAGTACTGCAGTGAGCACCATGCAGGTACCAAACAGGGTTGATCTGTTTTCCCAAGCTAATGTGGAATGATGCAATTTGCTGGGTGTCAAATGTAAGAGATAGAAGAGATTTGCTCACTTGCTGCTCTGCTCATGCCATCCATTTCCTGTGTTGACAAGATTACAATATTTTGCCTCCACCCAAAAAGCAGCATCACCTTTTTGGCGAGATCATATTGACAGATGAAAGGTGCGTGGTTGCAATAGCCATACACAGTGTCATCTTTCTGCTTGACTGCTGAAGACAGGGGGTAATCTAGTTCATACTGGCACTTCCGAATGATACTGTTCTTAAGCAGCCCTCTTTCATCAATACACTCCTCATTGTCTATAGGATTGAAAGAGACAAGAAGGAAGAGAAACACCTGATAGGAGAGCAGATATTTCACCTTTAAAAGTACAGAGGTAGTTGTGAAAATGATAAGCCAATTTTAACATCCCAGCTAATCTCAGGGGGGAGGAAGTGAGGTCTAATGGTTTGAGCAGCAGGCTGGGAGTCAGGAGTCTCAGCTTTATAACTGACTGTGTGATCTTGGTTAAGTCACACAGGCCCACATTTTCATCAGGGCACTTCTCTCAAAGGGATATCACACACACAACGTACTTCAATTTTACCTATTGTGATCGTTGAAGGAAGACAAAAAATTTCCAGTCTTGCTCTTTTGATGTCTGGTGGACAAAGCAGTGCCATCACCTCAACCGATTCATTCTCCACATCGTAAATTGCAGAAAGACCTAGGACCTCACTACTCATCACTGAAAAGAGATGCAAACCAATACCAGTTATTACATCCAGGTGTATTTGTTCCTGCCGGGACCCCATGCAAAGCACATTGGGGAATGATGATTCAGTCATAACATAATCAATTGTGTTGCATTTGTGGTTGAGTGACTTTATTTAAATGGATAAAATCAAGACAGTTGAGGCTTGGTTTCCGAAAACACCAAAGTCTGCCAGAAATGAATAGGAGTGCAACTGCTCAGCACCTCTGGAAAAAAAATTGAGGCTTTTCATCCCACAGGAAATTTTGAGATTTAAGATGATTTGAGATTGGTCAACAATCTCAAATGTGAGCATTACCAGTTCTGGAAAGGTCCTGTTGATAATCCTTGGGTAAAACAAGACAAGGCATGGAAAAGGCCAGCTAACCATATCTGGACAGTGATGATGCAAATTTTGGGGATGCCATTTTAGACCAAATCAAATTCTCATGAATGTTGCAGTCAATGAAACTTCATATATGACCCATTAAATTGCTACCATGCAATTCAAATTAAATTTAAAACACCACCACAACATATTTTAATTTTGAACCTAAGATAATGGATACACACCACTAATACAACCAATGTATTATATACATAAAAGGTTTTAAGTCTACATGCATATATAGAGGATTTTTCATGAGTTAAGGTGAACAAAGAACTAACTTATGGACACAAGGAGGAAATTTCAACTGTAATCTTGAACTAATGGCTTATTTAGACTTAAGAAGAATTTAAGCACCTACTTAGCCTGACGCATCTGCTTAAGTGCTGAATAGGAACAGAGCAAAGCATGTGCTTAAATGTTCTGCTGAACTGAGGCATTGAGGTTTTATCAACAGAAACAGTTAACATGGCCAGGTTGGCTTCTTGCATATGGCTAACCCTTATTAAAAATCAGCCTTTATAGCAAAAGAAGAGAAAGTATGACAAGCAAGTCTGAAATCAACTCACAATGAACATTTCAACATAAGTACAGGGTAAAGATGAATGAATGAAACCATTCAATTGGAGTTCATCCCAGAAGTAAGAGCATGGGGCCTACATTTATCTTCATTGGTGGTGAATTAGACTTTTCTGTTCACATTTGAGAACTGTTGGAAAGAGTTTACACACTGTTTTTTCAAGTCTTCCATTCTATCATTTTGACTTCTTCACTAACAATCAATTCTGGCAGTTCCACCAGGCCCTGTGTCAAAATGATGTATGATGGATCTCTAGGACAGTGCTCAGAACCTGGATATAGAATAGCCAGACTTGCTAGGAGTCCTGGTCCCTTACTTACTAAACCACAAGGGGCTAGGAGTGCTTTTCTGGCACCATTCTCAAAATCTTGTGCAGGAAATTGGATCAAATGTTTTATTCCGCTCACCAAAACAAACAAACAAGGAGTCCTGTGGCACTTAAAGACTAACAAATATATTTACTGCATGAGCTTTTGTGGGAGAAAACCCCACTTCATCAGCTGTTTTGAAGATGGGGGAATTTACATCTTCAAGTGTCTGACAAAATGGGATTTTCCCTCATGAAAGCTCAGACAATAAATCAATTTGTTAGCCTTTAAGTGCCACAGAACTTGTTTTTTTGTTTACTGAACTAGACTAATGTGGCTGCCCCTTCAGATTCTGCTCACCAGTAACTCCACTGGCCTACAATGGGGAAGTGTCACACTGAGGGGACCTAAAAGTGGCAGGGGGTGGGGGGGGAGATGAGAGTCAGACCAAATTAGGTGGGAACAAGACTTTTACACAACATTCTTCTGAATCAAAATTAAAGTCATGGAAAGAGGTCATCATAGCTGCAAATAGAGTTGAATTGTTGTAGCCCTTGAAAGCACTGACAGGATGCTCGAGGCCTATATGTGAAGTTACAAGGGGTAGTGTGCATACAGCCAGAGGCAAAGGTGTCAAGGGCATGGAGGAAGCTCTAGGATTTAAACTGCAGTAAACCCTGCAGTTTAACTGTGTCTTCTAAAATATGTTAGCTCAGAAGAGTGCTGTAGACAAATACAAAGAATTACTGCACAATGGAGATTGCTGTAGAGTCACCAGAAAAACAAAAAAAATACAAAATGACGTTTATGGGGAAAAATATATAGCCCCATATTCAGAAGTAAAGTGACCATCGTTACAAGCATTCACTCCAGTTCCATCCTTGCATTAAAAACTGTAGTTTTTAAATACCAGCATCTATTAAAGAAATGCTTCGCCACCAATCAAAGCTATTACTAAAGGCACCCAGTGAAAATACAATGTAATTAATATTACATTCTGTCACATATATTACCCGAGTATCCAAGAACCTGGAATAATTTTGAAGGCCGGGCATCTAAAATAAAGATATGTCCTTCTGCAGCTCCTGTTATGAGGTACTGACCACCCTGATCATATCTAGACAAAACAGAATTCAACTTAAATACAATGTTTGTCCATTGCAGTCAAATCACAGTATTTCATGGGAAACAATACAACACAAGAGGCCAAATTCTGCTCTAAGTTACTCTCATGAAACCCTACTTGACTTTAAGGGAGATCATACTGCAACAGAGATTTAGCCTCCAGGGTTTACTCAACTAGGGCCTGAGCCACAGTCTGCTGAATCAAAGGGAGTCTTTGCTATTTACTTCAAGGGACTTTGATAAACTTAGTAACATTTTAGTCACATCACTAAAACTCTCATTCTTTTTAGTTCGTCTCTTTTTCTCGCTTCTAACTAGACTTCACATATTATATGCTTTCTTTCCGTATGAATTGATACACCTTTGAAATCAATTATTCAATATATGAATTATTGATATTTTATCTTTGAGATAATAATGAAGAGATATCACATTTTTTCAACTAATTTTTTTTTACACTTTAACAGGTTCAATGTCAATCCTATTTATTAAAATGGTAAAGCAAATTAATGATGATCTCTACTGATCACCATTAAATGTTCACATTTATTGAAATCCATCAATATAGGATCCTTAGTGCTGTCTAGGAAAAATTACATTTGTTAAATGTTTACAAAATGAAAATAAATAGTAACAGAAGCATTGATCATGTGAGAAGGAATAGCTCAAAGCCTTAAGCATCAACCCTGAGATGCCTCCATTTCCTAGAACCACAAGTCTGAATCACTGCAGGACTGAGTTACTCCATCATCCCCCAAGCTAGCTACACTGAGTTCCAGATAATGACAAGGTGTGGTGATCTGTTCCATAAGACCTTATATACTAATATCTTTCCTGCTCTTTGTGGAATTCTTCATAAGAATAAGAGTTTATTTCTTAGCTCTCACCCAAAGTCCTTCTACAGCTACTATTGTGTACTGTGTCTGCACCTGCTGTCTACTTGGCTGTTGCACGCCAATCCAGGCAGAGGCAGATGCATTCAGCAATGAAATGACTCCTAAATGTCTGTAGCTATAAACTACATTGAGTCATACAGGATGAAGGGTACCACAGCATGCTATATTGTCATCCTTTGCTCTTTTCCTGAATCTAGTCCATAGTGTCTTACCTGACATTCACAGCTCTCTTGACTTGAGGGACGTGGAGCAAATCACACATAGACTCATCAACAGACACAGCATTCAGGCTACCTGCTGACGATACCCCTGAACTTTGCTATTACACACTTACTGCAGATGGCGCACAGGTAAGTTGGAAAGAAGAACTCTGTGAACCACACGTGGCGTTTCAACTTTGGTAACATCAATGAAATAGACATGACCCTCTTTGGTCCCAACAGCAACACTATTTGAGGAAGGGCAGCAAACCATAGCAGTTGCCTAGTTAAACAGTAAAATACACTTAATTATACCACAACATTTTACTATGCAACTTGCTCTACTATGCAAATTTTCCTCCAGTCTGAAGAATAGTATTAGAGAGACAAAATGAGTGAGGTAATATCTTTTATTGGACCAACTTCTGTTGGTGAGAGAGGCAAGCTTTTCAGCTACACAGAACTCTGCTTCAGGTCTAGGAAAGGAACTCCTAGCATCTCAGTAACATTTAAATGAATATTATTTGAAAATATTTTCCTAGGTATATACCATGAGTGATTTAAATTCAGACATGCTGCTTGTTCATTTGCTCTAAGCAGAGGCACAGTAGGGAATTGTTAACTTGGGGGAACCATTTTTAAAACATGAATCTCTCTCCAATCCCTTTTATTCTGTTGTTTAATGCCAATGAACAAACGTTCATCAAAGATCTGCTACACCATTTATATTGCACATGCTGCTCTTGAGTGAAAAATATTCCATCTGATTTTTTTCTATAATTTGTATCAACCACCAATTGTATATTTATGCTTCATTATTTCATCTGTGAAAAAAGCATGTTTTATTGGAACTGCTGTGATTTTAGTGTTTCATACATACTGTAGGGGGTGTTTTGGACACATTTGTATGGGCTTACATTTTTTTAATCTTTACCAGAACATTTTCTTAATTAATTATTATTATTAGTGACAATAGTAGTTATTTTCAGCAGCATTCACACTGTGTATATGCTTTCCAAATGGAAAATGAAGCCAGGTCCCTACCCAGAGTGCTTTTGGATCAAATAAGTTGATTCAGCATTTTTAATTAAAGGTGAATGGTAAGGTTGATTGGTTGTTTCTATTTTTAAAATGTAATTATCACTGTATTGTATTTTAACAAAGTTAAAGTCAATTATAACCTTGAGATTCTAAGAAAGTGGGACAGGCGATTTCCTAGTTTCTCTACCAAAAAGTATATCATCATGCATGAAATGAAGATCTGAATTTAACTCTAAACCCTGTCATTCTTTGGTTATCAGCAAGAATTTTGGTTATTTTTCCAACCCTATGATTCTATTCTATTCTATTCTATAAGAACAGCATTTTTTGGTTAACAAAACTCTTTGTAAAGTATCATGAAATCCACAGAAGTGTCTTCATCCATAAAAAAAATGTTTTGCTCTGAGTATGATTAAGATCCTCCTCACTAAAAATGAAAGAAAACACGAAGCCTTTATTACTAATAACCATTTAGGGTCATTATTTTAAATTCAATTTTAAAAGATTCATAAGTTCCTTTCTAATGGCTTACTTAATCAAGGCTATCATGGAACTGTTCAGTTTAATGATAGACAAGGCTAGATTCCTGATGATGAATAAGTCCAGTTGTCAGATATTTTGTAAAATATGGCCACCTGGAATTAAGTGAAAAGCACTAGCTGTTCCTAAACTGGTATAAGTCAGCATCATCCATAAAGCCCCCTTATTTTGCAGATAGAGAACTGAGGCACAAATTGGTGACTTGCACAAAGTATCCAGCAGGCCAGAGGCAGAGACAGAAATAGAACCAAGTTCTCCTGAATTTCAGCTTCCTATTCTGTTCATGAGACTAAACCAAACCTAAAAAGACTTCTAATTTCTTGTGATGGAGGCTCCTGGGAGATCATGCAATTCTGTTCTGTGCTAAGTGACTGAAAGATATTGAGGTACCATCACAACCAATGATTTAAAATTATGTTCTTTAAACCACAGAAAATTTTGGCCATCTTTGTAGTTGTGGGTCTGGATATGAGATCCCTGCATCTGTCAGATGTTTAAGATCCACTGGACTTTACAGAAATAAATTTTGAGCACTATTAAAATGGTACAACTTCTGTATTTTTGTATATATCTTGCAAAAACCTGTTCTCAATTTTTTTTATTGGTGGCTTATTTTAGTTTAAGCCTAAATTTCCAATAATTTGTACCTGTGTATTCAGGCAGAGCTTGCTGATGCAGGTTCCATCTTCCAGCAGCCAAACATGCATTTCCCCAGAAATTGCTACAGACTGTTAAGGAAGAATAGCCTGATTACAGTGGGAAAAATGAACTGTAAGTGGGCAGTGGTTTTCTACAGAAATAAACTGGGTTGATAACTGGTCATACCAGCTCAGGAGATAGTGATTTAGCTCAGAATGACCACAGCAGCATCACACACAGTACTACTAGTCAAATTCATTAAAAGGTAAATCTATACTGGGAAAATTTTTAAATATTTTTGCACATCAGTAGAGCTCCAGAAATGCTGCTCTGAGCATGATCAGAGGATTCACTGGTAACATATGAGCCTGATCTACACTAGCACTTCCACCCATTTAGCCAGCAGTATAGAAAAATGTTCATAGTTTTTCTTAGTAAATGTGCCTGAAAGAGAATACTGGGTCCTTGAGCAAGAAGAGATTTATGTCACAAACACGGTCAGCTCCTTGCATCTAATGATTTAGATCTTCAGAGTATGGTATAAATATGAATAATTAACTCTCATAATTCCCCTTGGAGGCAAGTAAAGATGACCATCCCTATGCTAAAAATGGACAGACCTACACAGCTTACTCTTCAGCACTTCAAGGCTTCTTTATCCTGGTTCTCTGGGGACTTCCCTGGCAGATGAAGACTCAGAGTAGCTAGCTCTACACTGTATCCTGCAGAATTCCTAAGCATAAGGGGAATCACAGAAACTGCAAGGGACCATGCGAGGCCACCAAGTCCAGCGCCCTGAACTCACAGCAGGACCAAGGATCCTCTTAAAACATCCTTGACAGGTGCTTGTCTAACCTGCTCTTAAAACTCTTCCAAAGATAGAGATTCCACAACCTGCCTAGGCAACTTACTCCAGTGGTTAATCACCCTGACAGTTAGGAATTTTTTCCTGATGTCCAACCTAAACCTCGCTTGTTGTAATTTAAGCCCTTTGCATCTTGTCCTATCATCAGCAATTAAGGAGAACAGTTTCTCTCCCTCCTCCTTCTGTTGTGACAACTTAGATATTTGAAAACTGTTATTATGTCCCCTCTCAGTCTCCTCTTTTCTAGACTAAACAAACCCAGCTCTTTCACTCTTCCCCCATACGTCATGCGTTTCAGATCTCTAATCATTCGTGCTGCTCTTCTCTGGACTTTCTTCGGTTTGTCCATTATGCCAAGGTGTTTTCATGATGAAGGAAGCATAGTCAGTGCACTGCTAGGCCATGTCTGTGGAAAAGGCCCAAGGCGACTGTGGACAGCTAGGCATAGGATGGACAGTTTCTCAGGCTAACCTGCACTGGGGGCTGAAGAGGCCAGTGAAAGATTTCATGGGTGTGGTACTAAGGTGCCTTTAACTTCCATTCTGTACTGAATCCGTCTCCAGCATCTCCATCTCCAACATCTTATCAGCATCTCCATTAGCATCCACCTCAGCATCTCTGACAGTGTTATGAAGTTGGCTCATGCAGTCTGACTATTCCACAGTCACATAATGAACCAACAGGAGAGCCCAGATTGCTTCTAAGATGCCAAGGCTAGAACCTGATCTCTGTGACACTAGCCTAGGTCTGGAACAACTCCACTCATTTTAGTGGAGTTACACTGGCTCTACACTGATGTAACTAATAGTAGAGCATGAGCCTCAAGCTCTACAGCACATCTGCTTCTATGCTATGCAGATCAACATAGTAATATTGTGGTTACCTGTTATTCCTATTTCAGGATAATCACTATAATGTAAAAAAAGGAGAGAGCTCCTCACCACACAATACTTGTTCCCTGGAGTAAGAAAATCAGCTGACAGGAAATGATCATTGCATGCATCCAAAAGTTTGACAGTTTCCTCATTCTGGGAAGGTTTGTACACATAGATCGATCCCTGAAAAACACAAATGATAATGCATCATTGGGCTATGAAGTGTTTAATAAAAGTCCTCAACCACATCAGCATACTTCCCCCCACCCCATTTTTCTGAACATTGCTCTTTAAACTGTCATAGCTGCTTCTGAATTGAGGAAAAAGGCTCAGCTGATGTAAATCAATGAAGCTCCCCTAAAGTTAGACTATTTCAGAAAATGAGTGAAATATAATTAAAGTAAACTATCTATTTTATTTATTTCAAGAACCAATAAAGCATTTTTAAAACAAAACAAAATGCCATTAAAGAGGCTTATGTCTAAACATTTCAAAACATTTAGGAAATATTTATTAATTAATCCTCACAATACCCTCATGAGGTAGGCATGCAATATTGCCATTATTTTACAGAAGGGGAAGACACAAAGAGGACGAGCGTGAATGACCACAGCCCCTATCTGCCAGTGCTAGGAACAGAAGCTAGAAATCCTGACATGCAGTCTTTTGCTCTATCCTCTTGCCCAGGATATGGGTTGTTTTTTAATTTCCTGTGCTCTTATGGTTTTCACAATCAAAAATATCAAAACCTCTATAAAATTAAATAAAAGCCAAATAAAATGACACAAGGACTGGAAAATATAACTTCTTCAGGAGAGAATTTAAATTTTCCTCATCCTTTTCTGAGGGAGTTGAATTATTCCCTTAAGTCTTGATCTTTAAGTGCCACAGGACTCCTAGCTTGTTTTATAGATTTATATATGTGCTCCAAGCAGTCCCATTGGCTTCAACATCTCAGTGCTCACCAGTAAATCACAAAATCATACTTAAGAGTTAGGTTAAAATTATATGGTACAATCCACAATCTCCCTCTCTTTCTCACACAGATACAGAGGACCAGATTCGTCTCTGGTTTAATCCCATTGACTTTACACTAGGAATGAATTTAGCCCAGTAAATAAAAGTATCATTCAGAGGCAGATGGGCACCTAATTATGCAATACTGTTATCATATATTGTACCTTGTCTGTTTCTACTAGCAATGTGCTGTAGTCAGGAGAGAAAACAAGGCTGGTTACGGGTTCTGACACATCAAGGCAATCTTCCATCTGATAGTGTGTGCCTTTTATTTGGTAACACTGCACAATGCCATCCTAAACAGAAAAGAGATATATAAATACAAATCAGATCTAGACAACATAACCTAACCAGTTACAGCAAAACTGCTCTGTGAGAATACCTTAGAAACCATGTGGAAACAGCCAAGTCATGATTCATGTTATTGTTTTTCTTACCTTTACGTTATCCGTGTGTATGGGACACCTAGACTGAAATACTACATGATGCCAAAAATGAAGAGAAACTAACACAATGCTTACGAATCTAGACTTGAAAATAATTCAGGTTTAATTGGAATGTATTAGATTTTGTTATCGGCTACATGATGTACCCATTTGATTTCACTGAGACTGAATAAGCAGAATTTGGCTTGCTCGGTTTTTGTTAAAAAATAACCAAGACAGGTATCATTAGGTTATGTCACACATAAAGGCAGAGCTGGACTTTTGGGCACAAAGCAGCTGAGGAATTATTTTGTTGGAAATCTTCTTTCTTCTCTTCCATTCTATGTCCGTGCTCATTCTCTTTTCTCTTTTTACAACTCTTGAAGAGTTCTCCAGTGAAAACGTCTTTATCAGCTGCCTACTCTTAAACACTGGAAGCTTACTCACTACTTGCTTATTATGAGAAAAAAAAGATTCTTCCCCTCCAGATTTGTTGTCCCAGATATTAAACAGCAATATATGTACAATACAAGAAAGATATTGTCTAGTTCTAAAGCTCTTTGCTCTTCTCACTTCTCTCCATGCTAACGACTCTGTAAGTACATTTCACATTTTCATTTGAACATGCTTCAGTGTGGGTTTGCACACAATCAGCCTGGTTCAGGAATGAGGGATGTCTTACGCTTCCAGCTGCATATAGTCCATCCTTATGATAGGCCATGGCAAGCAAAACAGGTTTTTGTGTTGCCTTCTGTTTGTCTTCTGGAAAAGCAAAACCAACATAAATAATGTTTTAAAAATGTGTTAGATCTTAAATATCTCACTGAATATACTGTTTATGAAAGATGCCAAACTGCCACCAATGGGCCACAAAAACTACAGCACAGACAGAAAACACCACACTCCCCAACAATGTGCCTCAACCTTGATTTGAGGTGGATTATATTTATTCATGGAGAAACAGCTCAATCTAGCAGAGAGGGACAATTAGTGTCAGTTGTGGCTGTGATTTTTGTGATGTAGACAGCTGTCCACTACAAACTGAACTGACATTATCAACATTTTTTGCACAGACAACTACCAAAACAAAACCGATTTCTTTTTAAATTTCTCAGCGGTAATTGAGAAAGAATGTCTAGTACAATGTTAGTGCTATATAAGCAATCAATAATTTTCAGTGGTTCTAAACAAAATGCAGGGGTCTGGATCTGCTTTCACATCAGTGTAAATAATAATTAATACAAATCAAATAAGTCCCATTTCACTGTCTCTGTTGAGGCTGTCAGAATGGTTTTCCATCAGTACCAATTGTGTTGATGATTTTTGTAGTGTAGACATCTGATCTTATGCCATTAACTTGTCTCTCACCAGCCACTGAACATCAGTATCCTTCTACCCAGTGCTCTACCTGGAATGGACTTGTGCTGACATGCATTATGACTCCCAGTAGCCACCAGTGTGGCCTAAAAACAATTTCAGTTAACTTCATTTACAAGTGAATACCTTCCTTTTTAAAAGAATCCTCAGAAAGAAGTGAGAGAGACCGAAATTTTGTTCGCCTTTGTTCTGCATAAAGAAAAAGAACAAATTAAAATGTCAGCTATATTTCACGTAGTTAATATATGAATGTTGCTGTAACATAGACTGGCCAGCTAGTGTATGACCCATAACAACTTAACAGGAGGCATTGAAATGGTGAAAGGGTCATTCCTTAGATACCTCCAGAGGGGTAGTCATGTTAGTCCGTGTACAGCAAAAATTAGAGTCCTATGGCTTCGGGCATAAGCTTTCATGGGCTCCAACCTGCTTCATCAGATGCATGAAGCGGGAACTACAGTTGAGAGGTATCTATACACATGCCAGGATGGAGGAGGGCAAGTGTTAGTGAAGTAAATTCAGAGGGCAGATGGGGCCCATTCACACCACTTGATCAAAGGGAGAGTGTGTATGGGCCCCATCTGCTCTCTGAATTGACTTCACTAACATTTGTCCTCCTCCATCCTGGCATGCATATATATACCTCTCAACTGTAGTTTCCACTTCATGCACCTGATGAAGTGGGTTGGAGCCCACAAAAGCTTATGCCCAAAGAACTCTGTTAGTCTCTAAGGTGCCACAGGACTCTTGTTGTTTTTGCTGTTCCTTAGACAGTTATCAAACTCACGTTAAGTGGAGTCAAATCTTTAACACTTTTGCCTGTAATGTTAGAAAACCAAGAGTACATGATAACTGTATATGTCTGTTTATCTATACCTTGTAAGAAGTTTAACGATATGATCTAATTAGCTTGTTGATGCTAAAATTCTGTTCCTGTCTCATAATGCTTCATTACTATATTCTATTGTTCAGAGCTCAAAAAAGAATATTATCAATCTCAATAGGATTTGTGGTAGAATAATATTACCATCCTCATTTCTCTTTGAAACCTGTAATTCCACATACCAAGCTTCCTGTGAACTGTTTTAATAATTTGAATAATTTGGCTATGGTGCTGTATTGTCTGAGAAAGGATCCATGGAATAGAGATCAATCTGTTGACTTGCTTTCATCAAAGCCCATGTGGTAGGAATACCTGTCAGCATGCCCCTGGCTTCAATTATAAAGGCAGCTTTGGGCCTGATCCTTTTTATCTCAGGTCTGTCTAAACTTTAAGGCACATGCCTGAGGTCTTCAGTTTATTCTGGATTTACCCTGGAATTCTCAAGGAAGAATGTGAACAAGCTCTACATCTGAACCCCCTATTGGACTATAAGCTTTTAAACTGATTCCAAAAAGACTTCTATATTTTAATGTATATTGATCTCTTAACTAGATCTCTGAACTCTCTCCCTTTTCTCTTTTATTAATATACCTGTCAGCATGTATTTAGGTGAGATCTGACATATTCACTGACCTGGGGGGAGGAAGTGTCCAGTCTTTTGGGATTGATAGAACTTTAAGCATGGTGAAGATGATTTTCAGTAATCTCTCAGCATATTAGATTTGGCTATCTGGACGGGAGCCAAAGACTGGATTGCTTGAAGTGGAAATGTCAAACAGTCTGCTCTGCTGTGGCTCACACTTGGGACCAGCTGGCATAGGCAGGGGGCCCAATCCACACTTGCTGAGGCCCTCACTTAGGCCCAGCCAGTGTTGACAGGGGCCTATCCAGCCCTGGGGCCAGCCAGAGGTGAGCAGGGTGGGAGATGGGGAGCTTGGATGGTAGAGTGGAAGATTGGGGAGCTAGAGCAGGGTGTGGGGAACTTGGGGGAGCAGGAGTGAGATGGCAGTTGGGCTTATTATAAGCCAAACTGGGCTTGTCTGGAAGCCCACTGGCTTGTAATTTGAGAACTGTGTTTTGGGCTTCTTAGTGGTCCTCTTTGGGGGGGGGGGTAAAGAAGCCCAAGAGACAGCTGGCCAGCTTGCCTTTGCAGCTGAGCAGGAGCAGGTCCATGGGTGTGGCAAATGTTATTATGCTCACTCAGCTACCCAATAAGCAGTACAACACCCCCTCCCCGACCAACAAATCCAGGATGAGTGGCCTGCCAGATGGAGTTGTTGGCAGAAATGGCCCAGAAGGCTAAATGACTCTTGACACCTGCGGCTTAAAGGCATTTTGGCTTTTCGCTAACCAGTGGATATGACAGAAGCTGTTTAGTTGTTGGCTTGGTGAATCTAATTAAAGAATAAACCACCAGTTTGGGAGGTTGTCTGTGCTTTTTCTTGGTGTTTGCCCTGAGTAAGCATTCTCAGTATGGCCCCTCAGGGCACCAAGAACACAGTTGTATTAAGGGCCAGCTGTTCTAGTATATTGAACACAGAGCTAGGAATCAGGAGACAGGCTCTTTTCATGTCTCTGCCATTTAATTCAGCTATGTGACTGTGGGCAAGTCATGATGCTTTTATGGCTCAGTTACCCCATCTGTAAAATGGGAATAATGATACTAGAAATATAGGACTTGAAGGGATCTTGACAGGTCATCTAGTTCAGTCCTTTCAGTGACACAGTACTAAATATTATCTCAAACATCCCTGATACGTCTCTGCCTACCATTTGGAGACCTACAGATGGAAATTAGTATTCATCGTATTGCAAAGTGGTATTATTATTAGCTTAGGTTCTCTTATTTGATTAATCTATGACAAAGGAACTTCATCTATCTCAAAAAATGTCTAGGTGAAATCTGGCAAATACTAAAGGGACTGTTTCAACATGTGTTTAATGTTTTTATTCATTTTATTCTTTTATTTATTTTGAAGTTGAGCATGTAATTATGTGCTTTTATCAGCAGAAAGGGTCTTAATCTCATACTTTAAGTTAAGTATGTGCTTACGTACTCTGTGAATGGTGGCCTAAAAGCATGCAACACCACCATACAACAATTTAGAACATGAAACAAAGAAGAACACCATGGCCAGCTGAAACCTCAAAGGATGCAACCTACTGAACTGGCAAAATCTGAGCTCTTCTAGGAGAGCCCCAAATACTTACCTCAGTTGACTTGTGACAATGACCAGATCACAGACAAAGGTTTAAACAGCACTTTTAATTAAAAACTGATCTCTGGATTAATTACCATACTTTAGGTGAGGTGCAATACTTTGGGAAGCCAGGAATACTCAGTGCAGTGTTTAAAACTTACTACTTTATCCTGAATTAGATACTCCTTGAGACAAAGGCTGACCTTCTCTATGGGCTTGCTAGAAGAGAAACTTGAGGAATCATGTCAGCAAACATATCACTAAACACAAACAGGGCCGGCTCAAGGGCTTTGGCACCCGAAGCCAGCTTTTGGTTTTGACCTCCCCCCACCCCAGGGTTGAGGAAGTGGAACCTGGCCTCCACTCTGGGCTGGCTTGCCCCGTCCCAGGGCAGGGAACAGTCAGCCCAGGGATGGAGAAGGCCAGCCCAGAGGCCGGTCTCCGCTCTCCCACCCCTCACCTGAGCTGGCTCTTCCACCCTAGAGGTGGGGAGGGCCAGTGCGGAGGCAAGGTGAGAGAGTGAGTTCAGCCCATGGGTTGGCCCACTCCGTGCCCGGAGGCAGAATGGCTAGCTCATGGGAGGGGTGGGATCATGGGGTCCAGCTTCTGGGCTGGACTGGCCCACCACACCCCCAGCACCTCTGAACAGCCACACCCCGAGCCAGTGCCACACTGGCTCATCAGAAGAGCTGACCCTGAACAAATCTCAGAAGTATGTTTCTGTCTGTGACTCATAGCAGTTACTTTGATGGCCGCCCCTCCCAGGCCATCATTAAAGTACATAGAAGGTGTGAAGTGAACCTCCTTCACCTTAACTAGATGGCCCCCTTGAACTCAACTGGATGGCCATTACCACCCCGGGGGCCCATTGTTTTGCAGGGCTTGGTGTAGGTGGGCTCTGCCTAACTGCAAGGTCCTGCAGGGCATGACTCACACCCCCATTGTTCCCCGCATTCCCTGTAATCAGGGAAAGGTGGGAAATAGTCTTTAAAAGCTGAGGTTCTGGGGTGCTCAGGCAGGACGCTTTTCAACATCTCTCCTGGCCTGATCAACCAGAAGCTGCCTCCTCCGCTCACGAGTTACCCCCACGAGTTACTGCCGGCCGATTACGAGTCTCCTCCAGCCTGTAAAGCTGTTACCCTTGCTGCTAGGAGTGGTAAAAGTCTTGCCCTGCAATCCCTCTCTAAAGTTTTCTGTTTCTTTACTGCTGCAAAACTGCTTTCCCCAGCTTTACAGGCTTGCGTGTGTACCTTTCTGTTTGCTTGCAGCTCCAGTTTGTGTTAGGAGCTCCCGGTGTCTGTAATTGCTTCTTGCTACTTTGTACCACCCAGTGTATCTCTTTTCCTCCTGGGTTGTTTGAACTTGCTTTAAGAGTATTGTGTTTTGCAACATTGTATAAAGTTAATTGGTAGCCTTAGAAGTCTTAAGTTAGCTGTTAAGATTGTTTCCTTTAGTTCCTAGCCTTTAGAATTGTTTGGTTAAGTTGCCTTTGCCCTCCCCTCTGTAACCTCCCCAACTTAAATAAACCTTTTTCTCTTTAACTTTACTTGCTTCCTCTTCACTTCTGGGATCCCCGGTGCGCCTCAACTTTCCTTCTGTCCCTGTCCCTGTGGCTCCCCGCTCCCGAGCCGCTCTCCCCGCCCCGCTGCCCTTGCGGCTCTCTGCGGCTCCCGAGCCGCTCCCGCGGCCGCCATCGGTTCCCCCGATCCCCGCTGGACTCTCTAGCGGCCCCGCCGCTTTTTCCCCGGCTCCCGCGGCAGCCCGCCAGCCCTCCCCGTCCTGCGCCGCTTCCTGCGGTTCCCGGCTCCCGAGCCGCTCCTACGGCCGCCCTTCCCGGCCGGCCGGCCGCTTCCCCCGAACCCCTCCTGCCTTCCCCGCCGGCAGCTTCCCCGAACCCCTCCTGCCTTCCCTACCATTTTGCCCTCCTCTGCTTCCCTCACAAACCCCTGAATCCCCTTTCAGCCCCTCGTGCTTCTCCCCATTGCCCGCACTCCCACACACCTACAGCCCCTTTCCTGCCTCTGTCCCCTTACCCCAACCCCCAAGCACCTCCTCACCCCGCTGCCTTTCGACACCCCCCCCCACTTGCCTTTACTCCTCTTCAGGCCCCAGCTTCCCTGCTACTTATCTTCTCTGCCACTGCCGCACACTAATTTGCATTGTACCCCCCCTTCTCCTATAGCGTGTTAACGTAGCCTTTAGGTTATAGTGAGTAGGGCTATAGTGTTAGTAGGTTAGTTGAAGAACCCCATTGTTCCCCAACCTGTCCCCACTCCCGAAAGTTAGGTACCCCCCAACACTTTACAGAAACCACTGTGACAAACACGACATACACCGACCACCGCTCACCTTACCCTATACTCATTTTAATAAAGTGTACCCCAGATCCACCCCATACCCCACGGGTGCAGTGGTTGCCCCCCAAGATCCTCAAATCTTCGAACCTGCTGGCAGGGTCAGTTTCAAGAACAACTAACTTGTTTTCCATGTCTGTAACTACAAAATTAACATGAACAGGTGGTATGACATTAAACACAGCATTCCCCATCTACAGAGACTGCAAAGTTGTGTTAAATATCATGTTAATTGACATGATTTCTCAAGGTCATGTTCTAACTCAACCCAATTTTCTAGTGAAAGCAAGCCCTAGGTTTTGTGCAACATTAAACATCTTGATAGTGCTCAGTACATTAATAAATAATAATAATAATAAGAGGCTGTACATGCGTGGCCTACTAATGGTTTTACATAAGTTCTATAGGGTTGCTAATGAGATCTGAGCTATCAGAATTATTGTTCATTTTTAAGACCACATTGCATTGAAGCATTTCTAGGGGATTTTTTGCCTGAGGAAAAAGACTTTGTGGCCAGTGGAAAAGGGAAGACAACCATATACAAAGAGACACATAGACTGTCTATAAAACCCACTCAGTGCAGCTCTTTCGTACCTTTAGGGTCTTGGGGAGGTTTATGATAAAGACAAGAAGTTGTGAGTGTCTCAGTATTAACCGCCAAAAAATGTCCCTCTTCACACCCCACATAGAGGTCAGATGTTGCAGTCCAGCAGTGGATGGTAGGGTGGACTGAAGGCAGGGTGTCATCTTTAGGCTTCAATATAAAAATCAGCAAGCTTCAGTTAAAAGTAGCACACAGTTGTATTCATAAATACATAGATTCAAAGATTCTAAGGCCAGAAGGCACCATTAGACCATCTAGTGTGACTGCCTATATAACGTGGGCCAATAATTTCACCTATTTACTTCACTGAATCCATTAGCTTGTGTTTGACTAAAGCATATCTTCCAGAAAGAATACAGTCCTGATTTAAAGACATCAAAGGATGAATCCATAACTTCCCTTGATTGTTTTTATCACCCTCTCTCTTAAAATATTGTGTCATTTCTAATTTGAATTTGTCTGGGTTCATTTTCTAGAAATTGGTTCTTTTTATACCATTCTCTATCAGAATAAAGAAGCCCTGCAGTATCTGGTATCTTCTCCCAGTGAAGGTTACTCATGTGCTGTAATCAAGTCACCCCTTGGTCTTCTTTTGATAAACTAATCTGACCGAACTCTTTAAGTATTGTCCTGACTCTACACATAATAGGCACAGAGAGCTAATTTCAGAATGGGACCATGTATACCCAGGACAAGTGAAGGGAGTTACAGGAAACATTTGCTGTTTATGTTGTGAAATCATGCAATAATTAATAAGCTTTCTTTAAATAGCACTCTCTAGAGGAAAAGCCCAGAACCCTGGACATGATACATTTTACAGAAGACTGATGGTTTTAACAGTGGTGTGGACAAAGAGGAGCCATGTTTAATTTACCAAGTCTGGGCAACTGCAGAAAAATCAGGGTCTTAGCTAAAAGTGACACTGAAACAGAAAGTATATCCTTGTACAAGAAGACAAAGGGTTAAAAACTTCATGCTGCTGTCCCATTTTGGTAACATTTGGTTACCACTCTAGCCACAAAAACATATTCTGAAGAACAGCCAGAGCAAGTGGTTGTCCATAAATATAAATTTCCAAAGGGATAGCCGTGTTAGTCTAGTCCAGCAAAAAAAAATCAAGGAGTCGTGTGGCACTTTGAGACTAACAGATTTATTTTTCGCATGAGCTTTCG
>ML682056.1:13094398-13153910 GCA_007922195.1 Podocnemis expansa | reverse complement strand
GCTGCCCTTAGAGCAGGGGTACTCAAACAGCCAAATAGGCCACTGTCGCGGTCCACCAGAAACCTCTTTGCGGTCCGGATTGTGGACCGTGGGCCGCCATTTGAGTACCCCTGCTCTAGAGTATTATATCCAACAACTAAACCAGTGAGATATGGCAAAACCAATTTTTCTTTCCATGGAGTAAGAAACTAAAGTCATCTTAGGATACAGTCAGGACAGACCATTGTTGTGTTTTAGGTGAATTATAATCCAATAATGAGAGGCAGCATATTCAAAGACGTGTAAGGAATCTTTACTGAAAGAGAATCACTATGACAAGCCCAACGACCCTATGTAGTCCGAAACACCACAAACATCATTAAAAACCAACATCTTTAGAAGAAGTTGCCCTAAAAAAACCATATTCAATTAGAACGTCTTTGCCAACTAAGAAAATCCTTGTGCACATTTCTTTATGCGTTTTACTCAAAAAGATCAAAATACTAATAGAATGTATTTTGATCAAGTTGCTAGCACTGACGACTCCGACTGACTGTTCCAAGTGAAATCCATTGCAAAGATCCAATTGACTTCCATGAGTGCAGCAATTAGCCCTCATTACTGCCCTGTCATTCAGCTCTTTGCCACTCTGACAAATTCAATGGGTTTCAGTGAATCAAAGGAAGGGATAATCAATTATTTTGTGTCAAGGTCCAAATTTCTTGATCTAGGTATAATCAAGATCCAGACTTCAAAGAAAATAAGACAAAAATAATAATGATAAAAATAAATAAAAGCTTTTGTGATCAATTCAAAAGCTGGTGGTCTGGATTTGGCCCATGGTCCATCTTTTGGCTATCGCTGATTAAGGTTTGCAGATCTGAATCTTTATTTGAAAGCAGTGCAGGGATCTTTACAGAGACTTCCTGCATCTCTCCTGTCATTAGATATCTTTCTGCTATGCTATTTTTAAGAGGTTTCTATTCTTACCAAAACGCCCTTCACAAGCTGGTGATTTAATATTTGTTTTAATGGAATAGGAACAGGGAGGGAAATCCCCATTATTACCTTTTATTTCTGACCGTTTAACCAACCCTGGAAATGTGTAGACATAGATTGCAGGATTTAGCTTCTGGTCTGAAAAAGCCACCACTTGACTTTTCCCATTCACTGCAAAGGTGCCCACATGACCATTCTTACACTTCAGCACTGTCTTCTTCTTTGTTTCAATGTCAACAAAAAGGATGTAGTTGCCAGAGGGATAGCAGATAGTCTTGTTATTGACAAAGCCAACATTCCTGTTTGTGAATCCCTGAACCCATCTTCGGGAAAAACAAATAAATGCATATTAAACATTGAATATAAACACTTAAAAAAACCCCATGAAACAAGAAGATGGCAGAAACTTGCAAACAGACTGCTCCAAGGCTTGGGACTTGCTACATTCATCACTGGACCACTGTCAAAAGAGTCACTAAAACTGGGAGAAGAAGGGAACGTTTCAGGATCCAAGTCCAAAGGGACAGCTGTGTTAGTCTAGTTCAGTAAAATAAACAAACAAACAGTCCTGTGGCACTTAAAGACTAAAAAATTTATATATGGCAGGGGTGGCCAAACTTACGGAACTCAAGAGCCACACAAGTTGATCATTAAACCTTCAAGAGCCGTGCTGAGGCATATAGCCATATACTTTTACCTTCTAAATTGATTTGCTGACATTCTTCCATGAGCCACAGTTTTGCATTCAAGAGCCACATGCAGCTCCCAAGCCGCAGTTTGACTATGCCTGATATATTGCATGAGCTTTTGTGGGAGAAAATCCCACTTCATGAGATACTTTGCAGGTGGGGAATTTACAGAATGGGATGAAAATAAATGCAGGGAAGTGTCAGTCATGGGACCAGGTCATACTGTAACTGCAAATCAAAGCAGTTGTTAAGATTCAAACACTGGGAAACAGCACATACCAAAGGTTGAGGTCAAATCCTGTGTTGCAATGGGAAAAGAATCCATGGTCATGATTCAATCCTGCTTTCACACAATCAAATTTGCATACAAGTTCCAATTCTGCCATTTCTCTTTGAACTTGGCTACATTTTCTGTAGTTTCAGATTTTTATTGTAAAAATCTGCCTAGACCACAAAGAGGTTTTGTAACCATTTCTGTTAAGGGAGTGGTTGTCTACTGATGATGTAAAGGTATAGCTACAGATATACCAGTATAAAGGTGCCACAGTAACATAACTTAGGCCTGCTCTACCCTGCAAAATGTGGCAGCATGGATAGAGTGACTGGGGGGAGGCAAGGGAATCACACAACACCTGGCATAGCTTTGCTAGCGAAATAACCCTGCATAGGCACAGCTATACTGCCAGCTGTCCCTTTCCTGATAGCTTATGTAAGGGAGGCCACGCCAGTTCTAGGGACACGCTAGCAGGGCTGTCTCCCTAGGTCCCAGCTTCCAGGAGAGAGTACCAAACAGCCGTACCACTTGGAGCTGTCTTTTCTTAGCCTCTTGGGGCAAAAATGTTTTTTACTGTAGCCAGTAAAACAGCTAGGACTGATCTTGCAGGGAAGGACAGGACTCTATCAGCTGCATCTCCAGAGAGGATCTGCTCTTACAGCTACAGAAGTAAAGCCTTTGTAGTTAGAGTAGCTTTAACTGCCTTGGCCCTTACGGAAATAAGTTATAGAGATATAAAGCACTTTCATCCCAGCATAAACTTGTCTCCATTGGAACAAACAAGGAGTCCCGGGGCACTTAAAGATTAACAAATTTATCTATCACATGAGCTTTCATGGGAAAAAAATCCCACTTCAAATGCTTTGAAGATAGGGGAATTTACAGAATGGGAAGAAAATAAATTCCAGGTAGATAAGGGGATTAGGTCATACTGTAACAGCAAATCAAAGCAATTAAGATTTGAACACTGGGGAACAGCACATAAAGGCAAATAAAGCCAAATCACCTGTTATAATGAGAAAAAAGTCCTTATCTACCCCTGAAGAAACACTGTCAAATTTGCATATGAATTCCAATTCTGCAGTTTCTCTTTGAAGCCTTGAGTTGTTACTCATTTGTCTGAGGACAGCTATTAGCAAATCATCAATGGAGTGATTAAGAAGATTGAAGTGATTTCTGATGTCAGATTTGTGCCCATTTATTCTTTGGTGCAGAGACTGTCCCATTTGCCCAATACATAAGGCAGTGGACATTTCTGGCACATGATGGCAGCAAGGACCTACAGTCTATTCTACAAGACAATACCTCACTCTCTCAAGCCTCAGGAGACAGACTTCTCCTCACTTACAGACAGCCCCCCAACCTTATGCAGATACTCACCAGCAACTACAGACCTAACAACAGAACCATTAAAGCAGCCACATATCCCTGCAACAAACCAAGCTGCCTACTTTGCCCACATATCCGCACAAAAGCTGCTATTACAGGACCTAATCAAGTCAGCTACTCCATCAAGGGCTCATTCACCTGCTCATCCACCAAAGTGATTTATGCCACCATGTCGCAGAAGTGCCCCTCTGCATCATATATTGGACTAAGAGGACACTCTCCATGCAAAAGAATAAATGGGCACAAATCTGACACCAGCAATCTCCACATTCTAAAACCAGTGTAGGTGAGCATTTCAATCTTCCTGGTCATTTCCTTGATGATTTGCTAATGAACTGAGCACCAGGCAACAGAAAAGAGAAGGTAAGCTGGTAAGCTCCCTTCTGAGGCCTCTCTACACATACATCAGACCCATGGTCACCAAGGCATGTGGCAAACCTGTATGAATATTCCGAGGACTCATAGCTCGTTTTTATCCCATTCTGGACAAGTGAAGAAAAAGAACATTTGATATTTGAGCACAGGAAAAAAATGTCTCTGAAATATATATAAAACATAGAATTATTAGGATGGCAACGTAATTTATGCGTTACAATCATACCAGTCTGTGAGCTCTCCAATTCAAGACATGAACTGCAAACAAGTTTAGTTTCTGTCCCCCACCATCTGTACACTAGTGGCTGATGCTGCTCCTCAAGACTAGACGTGGGAAGGAGCTGGCCAGAGGCTGGGTACTGCTGCCCTGTCCCCGGCTAGTTGGTGAGCACTAGCCAGGCTGAGGCTTGGACAGGCAAGCTGTGAGTGGCGGTAGCTGTCACTCAGGCCAGCCAGGCTGGATTTTTCAGGTGGACTGCAGGCAATGTTCCCCCTAAGTTTTCATAGTCTGTGTGCGCAAAAAATTTCTTTTGTGCACATTTTCAGAACCAGTATCCAAATTTGTGCACGCTCCAGTGAGTGTGTTCAAACTTGTGAGCGCAACGAAGCATATGATGCAAATAATATCTAAATTTTATTTTGATATGGTGATGGAAATATTATAAATTACAAAGCCTTGCTTGAAACATGCTATTTGCAACTGCCTTCTTAAAGTAGCACAAAAATATTAGCACTGTTGAATTTTTTTGTGTGTGCTTTATTTTGTTGTGTGCACGGACTTCACAACCTGTGTGCGCGCACACATGTGCACAGCTTAGAGGGAATATAGGCTGCAGGGCCCCCTTTTATCTTGGGGCCAGGGGCTTAAGTCCCTAAAGCCCCTGCGGTAATCCAGCCTTGACAGGCCAAGGGAGCAGGATACGTGGGAATTAACTGGATGGGGCCAAGGGGCAGGGCATGTGGTAGTTAGTGGGGATTCAAAGGCAAGGGCACGGGGGGGGGCTCATGGACAGCATGGGACAAGCTACATGAGGATTTTAAAAAAATTTGGAGGCAGAGTATATGGAACTAACGGGAGGCATACAGTGGTCCTATTGGAGCAGGTGGTGGTGGGTGGGCTTGCGCCCACCCACTTCTAAAACCCCTCCTCCAGCCTATGGGGAGGAGGCACTGGACCCTGTCCTTGGGACAACTAATTAGAAAACAGGGATGTGTGTGCGGTCATAGGTTTATAACAAGGGACTCGGAACGAGACACCAAGCAGAGAACCCCGGACAGCGCCCACTGCTCCCGGAAGCTGTCGAGGGAGCTAGCAGACACCGCCCAGAGGAACTCTGCCCAGAGACGTGCGCGAAAAAGGGACCGGAAATAAGCCCCACAGTCGCAGGCCCCTCCTTCAGCCAACCTCCTCTCTCTGTTCTTGTAGATGGCCTGTTTAGCGTAAGGCATACAGTGGTCAAAGGGAAGGGTTGAGGGACTGGGGCACATGGGGCTCAGTGTGGAGCTTGGAGGGGAGAGCACAAGAGGGGAGGATGATGGTGGGAAAGAGGGATGGGCTAAGGGGCTGTGAGGGCTGGGGGAAGGGTCTGTGGGGTTGGGGGGGGGGGCAGGACTCCTGGCCCTGGGGGGACTGAAGGGTAACCAGGGCACACCAGGGCTAGGGGGTGAGGAAGTGTGTGTGTGTGTGTGTGCACGCGTGCGCATGGGGAAAGGGCTAAGGAGGGCGGCACGTGGGTTACTAAGGGATGGGACACGTGGCCTGGGGCCGGGGCCTGACAACTGGAAGGGGCGGGGCCACGAGAGCCGGGGGCGGGGCAACTCGCGCGAGAGGAGGGGGCGGGGCCATGGGAGCTGAGGGGCTGCGCGGGGCACGCTGGGATTGCGAGGCGGCGGTTGGGGCTGTCGGGGCCGCGAGCGGCCACCCCCACCTCACATCCAGGGCGGCTCCTCCGGCGAGTCGGCGGCCGCTGTCCCCCCCGTTCTCCGCGTCGGGCTCCATAGCCCCGCAACGCCCGACCCCGCGCCCCGCCGCAGCGTTTACAGCGGTCTCCTAGCAACAAGAACGGCCTCAGCCATTGGCTAGAGCGGCGCTTCCGCCCCACGCCTGCCTCCGAACGCGCAGGTGATTGGTTAAACGCTCTGCGGGCGCCAACCAATGAGCGATCGGGTGCTGTTTAGTCCGGGCAGAGGGAGGGGCGTGGCGTGGGGCTCCGCCTATCGGGGACCTGACTCCCCTCCTCTCCGCCCCATTTGGTTCCTCCCAGTGGGCGGGGCGGCCCCGCCCAGAGCCCAGCGCTAGGGGGTGACAGAGGGGACAAAACAGAGCCAGGCGCGCTCAAAGCCACGTGACCCGCTCTGGGTCCTGCAAGTATCTCTCTATTGCGCGGTGCAGGGCCTGTGCGCTTTGCAATGGTCCCTGGGCTGAGCATCACCAGTCTTGGGAGTTTGCTGTAGGCCCCAGGCTGAGGTTTACACGTGGGCATGGCTAGACAGCCTGATAGCAATGGGGGAGGGGGGTGTTACATGCAATTAGGGTTTGTGTAGGGCTACCAGATACCAAAGCCTGGGAAGGAGGAAAAGGAGGACACTGGGGGATGTATGGACGAAATGCAGTATTAATGTCATGTTCTGTTTTTAGGGGGCCCTGGAAAGCTTCCCCCTAAAATAGGGTGTTCAGGGTGTTCCAGCATCCTTTAGGTCAAAAGTGAGATTTAGCATGACTTTTGTCTAAAGAAGTTCGATGAGCTGCCAAGGGAAGAGGGAGCACCACTGTCGGGGAGGGAGACTGCTGGGATGAGGGTCTCCGGTGGGCACCATGGGGAGGGGAGGGGTCCCTGCGGATGGCAGGGAGCTGCTGGGGGGGTGGCACTGCGAGTGGCAAAGCTGCTGGCAGGAGGGGAGGAGGGTGCTGCAGATGGTGGAGATGCCAGGAAGGGTGGTGTTGGGGGGAATGGGGTGCTCTGGGTGGCAGAGCTGCTGAGGAAAAGGGGTGCTGAAGGTGGTGGAGCTGCCAGGGGATGAGGGTGCTGCACCGTGCTCCCCTGCCCTGCTCTCCTGCTCCCCAGGTTCCCCCGTCACCCCCCATAGTCATCCTGCCCTCCCTTCCCCTCTCCTCTGCTGCCAGCCCTGCCCTATTCTGCTCCCCATGTTCTGTCCTGCCACCGCTGCCCTGCTACCCCATCCCCCCACACAGCATTTCCCAACCCGTGTGGCATAGTTCATGCATATTCATGAGTTAGGGGTCATATGCCTCAAAATAATTAAAGGTATCATGGTAGAGGAAAGGTCAGGAACCACTGATATCAAAATCATTCCTTTGTTATCTGCAGTGAAAAAATAATGTTAACTGGTGGTTGCTGCAACGTCATGCTGACCAATACATCTAGACTTGTATTGTCCAAACCCTGGAATTTATCATGACCCGAGTTGGGCATTTGATCTGTGTTCTGTCCCCAGCCTCGGCATGGACTCACTGTTTCCACTTTGTAGGCAAATTCTTCCCTACGTTGTCCTCTTCCTCCTGTGCGCTGGTTACCCTCTTTATATAAAATACACTATGCTGTATTTCTATGGGCCCTTTCATACAGTGTTTTAAAACTTTAGGTACAACACCATTGAAGTGGAGTTGTCTTTGTGGTGGAGGGCACCAGCAAGGAGTACAGAGGACACTGCACAGTGGGGGAGGAGAGAGTGTAAATGCTGCTTAAAGACAGCAGGGCAAACTTGTACTAATCCAATCTGCCATGATACTGTTGATACAGATCATTCAGCAAACTGCATGAGCCGTGGACAGAATCAGGAGTTGTGCTCCCTGTTTTGAGACTTACTGCTGAGATTTCAGGGAGTTGACTGAGTATTCAAACCTAAAGCTAAAAAATGTCTAAACTTGCCCCCAAGCTGTGAGATCTGTCACACACCAGACTCAGCTCCCTAAGGGACTGGCATTGGATTTGATCTTCCAAGCTTTTGGGCAGAAGATATGATAGGCAGATTTTCTGGTATTGCATTTTGCAGATGGGTCCTACATGTCTTTCCTTCAATTACCTGCTACGGTTTTGCAGATTGCCTGCATTCTCCTTAATTACTACACCCCTTCTCCTTGCACCCTACACAACCAGAGTATTCAAATAAGTCACTGCTTCCATAACTGAAAGGGATAGTCAGTGTTCTCTATTTAAGCCTCTCCTGGTGAGAAGTGAATGTGGGGGAGAGGTAAATAAGGACACTCAGGGGGGAACAGAAATTTCCCTTGTTGATTTTTGACAGGTGGGGCATGAGCAGGGGCGTTGCTGGCACCGGGCATACAGGGCACATGCCCCGAATCCCAGCGCCAGTGCCCCAGGTCTGGCGGGGTCCCCCCTCTCCCGGTCTTTGTCCCTGGTCGGGGATCTGGGGCTCGGCTGCCCGCAGGTGTGGCAGCCCCGTCCCTGGCAGGGGATCCGGGGTCCAGCTGCCCATGGCCACGGCAGCCCCGTACCCAGCTGGGGATCTGAGGCTCAGCGGAGGCTGCCCCTGGCCCTGTCCCTGGCGGGGGATCTGGGGTTTAGGTGCCTGCGGCCGCCAAGGCCACTCCTGGCCCCATCCCCGGCTGGGGGTCTGACCTTTGGCCAGGGGCGTGGCCTGGGTCCATGCCCTGGGTGCTTCCCTGGGGCAGCGACGCCCCTGGGCATGAGGTGTGTTTGCCTGAGAAGCTCGAGGATGAATAAAGGTCCCAGCAAAGGCTGTTGGAAAGGAACATGACAGGCATGGCCTCTGTTTGCCCTCTGTACTGCATGCCTGGGCAATACACAACACTCCCTGACAGCATACCCCTCCTTGAGCAAAGTTAGTTAACTCCACAGCAACAATGAGTTAGCAAAAATTCTGGCAGCAGGCTTTAGTGCCAGCCCTAGGGTTCAAACTACTGAAAAGCATTAGGCCAATAAGATTTCAGCCATAGATCACCTATTTGCTGCCTGTTTCTCATGCTTTTTGTCAAAGGAGAGATGAGACGTTGATCCTCCTGAGGGGCAAATCTAAGGTAATGGCAAAACAAAGCACAAGTTTGATAGTCCCTTTGTGCATAGTCAGAACTAGACCATGTCAAACAGATAGATACAGCCCTGAACTGAGGGCAGGTCGCAATGTCCCTGGGAAAGGGACTACACCTCTGCCTCATTTTACCGGAGAGAGAGACTGCATTTCTGGCTACCCCTTCTCTTGGAAAGGGGGGAGAAGGGAGCCTCTTTATGCAGTCCTTCACCTTTATTTTGCACACACATAAAGGTCAGGCAGAGTCTGGCAGGAAATGTCCTTACCCTAAAGGGTAGGAAAAATGTGAATGTGTCTGTGTTCTGCTGGGGAACGGGGATTATGGGATGCTGCCTTGTTTTTCTTCCCCTACCCCATCCATAGTCTGTGCACATTCAGGTCCTGCTGTGCCTTATGACTGTGTCAGATGTGCTCACCAGAGCCATGCATTAAACAAGTAACAGGAGTTCATCAAGGAGCAGGTCCAGGATGCATGAACTGCTCCTGCAGAGACCGGCATTTGTCAAGGCAGCCCTCAGGTGAAGCCCAGCATGTATTGTAACCCCTCCTTTATTTTCATCTTGAAGACCGCAGAGAATTCCTGGCAGTTTCAGTGGCACTTCCTTTTCTGTCCACCATGTTTGTCTGTATGTTCATAGCAGAGAAGTAGCCAATACAGTAATTTTGCTTCCAGGTAACCATTTAACTTGAAAAGTCAGCTGGGGCTGATTGCATGGCTGTCTGGCACAGACAGGATGGGGCAAAAGGGATTGAAAACAATTTAACAGTGCCTGGTTCAGCATCTGCATCGGATGGAGTAGAACGATATTCGAGCGGATGGTGTGTGCTGGGTTGTCTGTTCCAGTCAAGCTTTTCCTGACCATGCCAGCCCCAAGGGTGCTGCAGCTCCCTTCCTTGACAGATACAGGCCAGGGGTGTTTACTTTCTGGGAACCTGTTTCATGGGAGGATCTCAAAGCAAATTATCATGAGAATAAGCATCAATAGTCTTGATTTAC
Source organism: Podocnemis expansa (assembly GCA_007922195.1). Classification (NCBI taxonomy): domain Eukaryota; kingdom Metazoa; phylum Chordata; order Testudines; family Podocnemididae; genus Podocnemis; species Podocnemis expansa. The sequence goes on along the minus strand of ML682056.1, from coordinate 13,144,177 downwards.
TGATGGGGAAGCTGAGTTGAGGCTCCGCAAAGGCACCTGCCTATGGTCATCTAGCAAATTGGTGCATGAGCCAAGTCTAGGGTTACCAGATGTTAGGCAAAAGGAGGATACGCCCTCCTTTTTACCTTCATGTCCTCCATCCAGCAGGCATTTTAAAAATACATAATTTTGTCTGTTTTTTTTAGTTATGGGATTAAAATATGCTGGAATGCCCCAGAACACCATATTTTTAGGGGGAAGCCTTCCAGGGCTCCCTAAAAGCAGAAGATTGCATTAATACTATTAAAAACCAGAAGAATATTATATTAATATTACACCTGACCTCCAATGTCCTCCTTTTCATACTTCCCCATCCTCCTTTCCATGCTTTGGTATCTGGTAACACTAGCTAAATCTCTTGGCTCCCACTCTCCCCTATCGCAGCCCCCTGCCAACTCACTCTGCTTCCCAGCTCCACTTCTCTCCAAGCATCTGACGAAGTGGGATTTTCTCCCACAAAAGCTCATGCGAAAAACAAATCTGTTAGTCTCAAAGTGCCACACGACTCCTTGTTTATTTTATCTCCTAGCAGTGACATACACAGACCCTCTTCCCCAAATTTCCTCTGTCCTGGCCCACCTTGCTACCTGTAATTAATCTGAGGCAGGCCACTCTATAGTTTGCAAATGAACTCATGAATATCCATGAGTTCATGAGCCAATGCAGAGCTCTTTTGAGTAGTTTTTCAAAAAGTTTTCTGGCCCAGCTGTATGCCATGGCACAGAGGTTGGGCAACACTGCCCTAGGGATAATGTCTGCTCTAGGGGAGGCAGTTTCAGCTGCTCCCTCTCTGTCTGTCTTTTCCTTGAGGATATTTCTGGGACACCCTCCTCCCCTTGCTGTGCCATGAGGCATGATTCCTCTGCTCCCCTGTATTTCTCTGGGCAATGTGTCTCCCCCTGGGCCTGGCTGGGGTGTGCCCAGGGGGTAGTTTCTGCTCCTTCGCCTTTAACTGGCTGCTGTGCACGAAGGGGAGGGACCAACCCTGGGGAGCCTGGACTTAACTTCACCCGGCTGCGTCTCTGCACCAGCAGCTGCTTTGTGCAAGCTCCTGGCCTGAGTCAGCGCGGTGCAATGGCCGGGAAAGGCGCTCGGAGCCTGGGGAAAGGTGGGCGAGCTGCAGCCTGCGGCTCTCTGAGCGTGGGTGACTTGCATTGCATTGCACAGCATGTTGGGGCCCTGCCTTTTTCTGCAGCTCTGTGCTCTAAAGACCTGCCTGGCTTCCTTTCTTCTTCCTGGCTGCTTCTCTCTCTCTTTCTTCCCCGGGTGGGGGAGTGGGATCTTTGCATCCTTTCTGCTTTGCATCCTCTGCCAGGGGTCCTGCCTCTGCTAGGCTCTGGTGGGGAGGGTCGCACAAACCTCCCCTTCTCATCTTCAAAGCATCTGAGCAAGTGGGATTTTTCTCGCCCAGAAACTCTGCAGTAAATAAATGTGTTAATCTTTAAGGGCCATGGGACTCGGTTGCTTGTTTCTGTAGTATGTGTTTGCTGCCTGCTCAGGCTTGAAGGGGCTGTTTCTGGCTTCTTGGCCCTAGAGGGGGCTGCGGGTGTCTTGGGACATGGGAGGTGTGTGCTCCTTGCCATCTGCAAGGGGGGGGGGTCTTTGGGGTGGGATGGGGGACTTTTGTTGTTTTGGTGGGAGGCAAGAGCTACAGAAGGTCATCTGTGTAAATCCAGTGTTGCATTGACTCATCCTGTGCTCTTCACCAAAGAATATAGTTAGGAAAACAAGGGTTAATTACCAATCCAGGAGAAGCACATTACATTCAGTCAATCAATCAATCAAATCATAGGGCTGGAAGGGACCTCATGAGATCATCGAGTCCAACCCCCTGGGAACTGAACCCAGGACCTTCTGCATGTTAAGCAGAGGTGCTAGCCACTACACTATAAATAAAGGAAAAATAAGTATAATAAATCTACATATGAAGATTAAAAGGAGTAGCTGTGTCAGTCTAGTTCAGCAAAACAAGTAGCCTGGAAGCACTCTTAAAGACCAACGAGTTTGTTTATGGCATGAGCTTTTGTGGGAGAGAATCCCAGTTCATCAGATGCTTTTCTTAAAGCATCTGACCACGTGGGATTTTTCTCCCACGGAAGCTCATGCCATAAACAAACTTGCTTGTCTTTAAAAGTGCCCCCAGTTGACTCTTGTTTGAAGAGCAACTGCTGTTTTGAGAATCTCCCTTTTCCCCCCCATCCCAAGCAGCTGCTCTTTGGGGGTTTTTTGTTTGTGGGATTGTTTTTAAACCTCATGTTAAGAGGAAGCCAGTAATTTTTGCAAGTGAGAGGCAGAATAACCAATATATCATTCCTCTTATAGGCAGTCCTGCTCCAAGCCCTGTCCCCGATGGATTGATTCGTGTTTACAGCATGCGCTTCTGTCCCTTTGCACAGAGAACGCGTCTTGTTTTGAAGGCCAAAGGAATTAAGTAAGATCATATACTGTAAGGTGGGAGGTCTCCTTGGATTCTAAATGATAGGGGCTGAAGTGTCTTGTACACTTTTGTGTAATCATGCTATGACTTAAAATAATATATATATATATATATATATATATAAAGCTACTTTGGCTTAAGCACAGTGGTTGTTCATAGCTTAACAAGATGAATCAAATAGCTTGTGCACCTGTAAACTATTTAAAGGGACACAAATGGGAAATCTTAACAAAAAGGGGAGGTTGAAGTAGTCAGTACTCAAAACTATTTCTTTCTCAGACACTTGCTGTAGGGTTACATTTCACTTCCCAATTTTTATGTAAAGTGTGTTTTCCCCTTCCCTGCTGCAGTGGGAAAGGCCTACCCGAGTTGGGTACAGGGGAGAGCAACTGTATCAAAGACACACAAGTAAGCCCATTTGGGGAAAAAAACCATAAGTAAGCTTCTTTTTCAGTTGTAATCTTGTGTGATCTTTGTAGTAATAGTGGATAACCCCTATCTCAAAAGTGTGAATTTCATTGTTGAATGGAAACTGAGCAGCAAAAATCCCGGGACCAACAACGTTCAGTGTGAACGCTGTGTATGTTTTTCTCCAGTTTACCGCTCATTAAAATATAGCATGTGCATGTTTTCTACAGTAAAGGTACTTGTGTGTTCCTGTTTTATTTTAGAAAAGATTAATTTGTTAGACTTTAAAAGTGGTCCAGGACCCCTTGTTTGTTTTGCTGCACTAGATGAACAGGGCTGACCCTCTGAAACTTGCATTTCTGGAGCTTTGCGTGGCTCCTTTGTTGAAAGAATTTTATCCATATCCATGATAGTCCCTTTTAGATATGGAAGTATCTATTATTTGTTCACAAATGATGAAGCAACATGACTAAGCTTGCAGTTAGTAAGTGGTTTGACCTTTATTTGGCCGATTCACTCCAAGCCTATCCATGCTACGTAGTCCGAGGCTGGATTTCACAATCTCATTGGGCAGACATTTCCCAGTTCAATCACATGTCAGTCTTTCTTTGACTCTTTCAAAGACCCAAATGCAGTGAAGTGCAACATCAGTCCATCCACCAGTTTTCCTATACCAAGAAGACAACCTAAGTAACTTGTGCCCATTGAGTGTCTTCTGAATTATTTTGGTATTGGTTTGTATGTGTATGTTTTGTATGTGGTGGTTGCTTGTTGTGTAAAGTAACTTTGTCCTTTTGTTTGGAGTCCAGCGATGCTGAGTGGAAATATAGTCACGGGTGTCCTGAGGCACATTCGGTCCTTGTGACCTGATATCTGACTATGCAGTTGGGAACCTTTTCTATAATAACAGAATATTAGCCGGTCCTTTTTGTTGCATGCAGTGTAGCTGTGGTGGTGTCAATCTCAGCATATGAGAGAGACATGGTGGAGGAGGTGGCATCTTTCCCTGGACCAGCTTTTGAGCTAGAGAGCTCTTCTGCTCCAAGCCAAAGAGCTTTCTGTAGCGCGGAAGCTTCTCTCTCCCACAAAAGTTGGTCTAATAAAAGATATTGCCTCACCCACTAGGTCTCTGATAGGTCTTGTGGCAGTTAAATAAACCACATTGGAGCTTAATATCCTCTTTTCATGGCTGTAAAGAGCTTACAACCTGTGGTGGTGACCCTACAAACTGCTGTGTGCAGGCATCCTGTGAAGAGTCCCTGACGCCTGTAGGGCTGTGCATTGGAGCAGGGGTTTATCTGCAGAAACAGCTGGCAAGATCCAGGACTGTGGGATCATGCAGATAAAAGGATGCCCCAAAGGGGTGTGGGAGGGATGCTGGCATCAGATAATGAATTTCCCACTTCAGGGTTTGTCTATATTTGTCTGTTTGTTGCAAGTGACACTTAATTTATGTGGTATGCTTAATAGGAACACAACACACACTTGTTCAAGGAGACAGGTACATAGTAATACGTCCATTCCATAAACGTATGTTTATCCCTTGGTACAAGTATGGTAAGCAACTTGAGTTAAGCAATTAAACTGCCTTCTAAAGAACCTCAAGGTGTTTTAAAGAAAGCCCCCAACAACTTTTTCTGCTTGGCTTTGGTATTTTACCTGTCTCATGTTGCCTCTTCATCATAGCCGCAAGTTGGGAAGAGGAATAGACATACACAATACTAAACAGAAGGGAAACAGACTATGGTTAGAGTAAAACTAGGTTACAGGTTGTTAGTCCAGAATGTGACCCCCACCCCTCCTTCTTCCTGTGAACTTCCTAAACTTGTGTGTGGCTAGGGCTAGTGCAGTCTAAATCAGATCTTGATTTTAGCTGGCTTAGGTGCTTTTATCAGGTCCGCACACAAGATACTCCTTTTAAAGTTTGGCGTTCTGCCCATGCCGCTTCTGAACTGTGGATGATTTTATGAAATTGCTGTGTCATGCAAAGCGGATGTGCGGAGGGATTCACCCTGAGTGAGCAGGATTGTGTCACGTCTCTGCTTGGCAGAGCAAATAGGGAGTGATCAACACTCATTGGCCTATTCTAAGCCAGTGGTTGTCAAACTCCCCCCCCCCCCCCCGCCCCAGTTGAAAAAAATTGCTTATGCCTGCGACTCAGCAATTCCATCTTTGAGCAACACATTCCAGCCTTTTGGTGACGGCAGCAGGGGGTGCCCTGACCCAGTACCTGAAGGGCTGCGACCAAGTACTGGGTCCCGACCCTGAGTTTGAAAACCGCTGTTCTAAGATGTACACCTTGCACAATGGATCTGGCCTTGCTGGGGAAGATACTTCTTCCTCTTACGTGAATGGCAAGGTGGTGGTGGAATGTATTGGAAGCTTTCCATCTATCAGGGCAGCACAAGAGTAGCAGATGATCACAGCTGAAGTCTTTAAGTGAACCCATAAGGCTGGGGAGGGAGCAGAACCATTTTGCACCGTGCTAAAATGAGCCTGCTGCAGGGCCAGGCTGGGGGATTGGGGTGAGGATCCTGCCTGACAACACAGATGGTCTGAAAGAGAAGGTGAGCTAGTGAGGGACATTGCATTTGGGTGCTTTGTAGTGTTTTGTATAATCTGTATTCTCCTGAATTTTGTCTGCTTAGTGAAGGGCATAGAGATCACATTGCAATGGGTAAGTGTGCTGATAGGCCATGGGCCTGCAGCCCTTAAACTGTAAACTGGGAGCATCACATGTTGGGGGATGGAGCTCGGGGAGGGGGGTTGGTTTATTTATTTCCCAGGGAATCTGGCTGCCCACTCGGGCAGTTGGACAGCCAGGTTCTAACACAGGAGTCAGAGGCCAGACGGGAGGGCTGAGCCTTGAATGTGCCCTTGGACGCTGAGATGGGGCAGCGTCTGGGCTCCCTTCAGGCTCCAGGATCCAGCATGGCAGAGGCTTGGATTTTCCTCCCAGCCATCCAGAGTGGGTGCCCAGGAGTGATCTATAACAGTGCAGAACAGCGGTTACCACATCCTGAAAGCCTGGGTAAACCACTACAATTCTATTCTTTGTGCTACTGTCCTGACTTTTTGCATTTCTGGTACACCTGCCAGCTGTTGCTCTGGCCAAAGAAAAATCTGCTTCATTTTCTTGCTTTATGGGGTTGAGCCTGGACTAGGGCTTAATGAGTCACTCTGCTTTATCCTGGTATTTGGTTAGGGCTCATCTTTTTCCCTTTAAAAAGGGAAGCTTTTCTCTTTCCCTGCTGGGCTCTTTAGTCCTAGTTTGCAAAGGTCCATGTTAGACAACTTGGAAGATGAAGACTTGTCATTCCATTAGGGCTTTGAGAAAGGAGGTAAATCAATGGGGATGTTCCTCTCGTTTTTCTCTCCTTTGTTTTAGTATCATCCTGTTGGTTCGTCAGCAATAAACTACAGCTTTATTTGACATTACTGGAGTGGGCTAATAAATCTGATCTTGCTTTCTGTCTTAAACTTTTCAGCCATGAAATAATTGATGTAAACCTGAAAAACAAACCCGACTGGCTCTTTGAGAAAAATCCCTTTGGGTTGGTACCTATTTTGGAGACCAGCAAGGGTCAGCTGATCTATGAATCTCCAATCACGTGTGATTATTTGGATGAAGCATATCCTGGGAAGAAGCTACTCCCAACAGACCCTTACGAGCGAGCGTATCAAAAGATGCTCTTGGAAAGATTCTCCAAGGTACAGTGTGATCACAGAGGGGCTGTGTGACCTGCTTCAAAGCAGCACTCACGCCGTGTGTGGACTTTAAGGGTGGCTCTTGTCTCTAATAAAAATCACTTTTTGAATGTAATAGAGCAATTTAACATTCACTAGTCCAAAACATTGTGAAGTTGGCTGTACCTCTGTCAGCATCTGAATGGCAGAAACAGGAAAATTAGGCTAAAGCAGAAGATTTTTTTAAGTTTAAAAGTCTCTAAGACTGGGTGCAGAATGGGGAAACAATAACATTCACTTTAAGAGGGTTAGCAGATCAATCTTGGGGCTGTCTGCATTGCATGGTGAAGTATGCCAGAGGTGTGGCTTTCTCCTTTTTAAAAGAGCTCTAACTGCCCCAAACAAACTCTGTAGATGTGCTCTGAAAGTACCTAATACGTATTAATACCATTCTGTTGCAGATTGTGTTAAACATGAATGAGTTGCTTCTTGGAGCTTGCCAGCAGGGTCTATATGGGACAGTTAAAAGGCTCTGTAAATTACACCTGTGTGACGTGCTTTTCCTTGTGATATAGACAAGGCCTAGGCAGAGGAGGCAAACGGGGTGAAGGCTTGCATCACTGCCAGTCAAATCCCTAACACTAGGATGATTCTTCAAAGGATGGGTCTGTAAACTGCAGGAAGCCAAAAGGCCGTATTTAAATAAGCTTGGCTAATTGTTGCAAGTTGCAATACAGTTGCCTACTTCTCTGGTGCTAAACTACAAAATTCTTGGAGATAAACTATTAGTGGCCTAGCCTATCTCTGTCTTTTTAAAAGGCATCTCTCAATCTGATTGTTCCTTTAATGTCGTTTCCTAATATCATTGATCTAGAATTTCAGAAGCACTTTTACATTTTTTAATCACTGGCTCTTTTTGGCACTAGAGTCAGCTTGAACAATGAAAAGACTTGGAAGAGGAAAACTGCCTACTCTTCTGCATTATTACAGTTCTAGCATTAAATTGTCCTTTGCATTCTGGGTCTTCTCTGAAACAGAAACAGAACACTTTGGTGGCTGTTAGGGGTGTTGTGGAGAGTGTGTGTGTTTCTTTGTAGCAAAACTTAAATTTAAGCACCAAGGTCAGGATCTGGGTCTAATTTATCAGGATCTGGGCCTAAGATCCATTGATTTCTGATAATCTTTAAGAATCAGGGCTAAAGTACTTGTGGGTATCCCCGTACTGAGATAACAGCTTGCTTCTGCAAGGAGATCAGATGCTCAATAACTTTTGTTTTTCTCTGGCTTATTCAGTTACCACCTCTAGCACACAGACACATCCTGGCAGTTACCAAGGGGGAGGACAGCTCAGCCCTGAAAGCAGAGTTCAGCGAAAAGCTTGACAAATTTGAGGAGGTAAGAAATGGAGCACTCTGATAGTGACTGACTGTCCCATGAAGGACATCCCGCAAATGGATCCTTTGTCCCACAAGGAATGCACAGTGTGCCACAAAATGGCACCCATCTGACTGATCAGGCTACTGTGCTCCACTCCAGGTGTGGAGTTGGAGGTCTGCCTGGTTTGCTGGCTTTCTCTGAGTTGGGGGCTTGGGGCTGGCTGAAATGGAGGGTTGTGGGACTGGGGGTGGGAGTGGGGAGCAGAGTGCATGGAAGAGGTGGGAAGGAGACTCAGGGAAGGGGCAGGGCTGGCTGCAGGGCAGGGATGTTTATCTTGCTAGCAAAGAGCTATATCAATAGCTAGCTCATGTCTGCAGAATTCAGTTTAAATGTGGTGTTTTAATTGTCTTCGGCTTCCCAAAACCGTCTGTTTTGCTAGAGGGTGAAACTAGTACTCTGGGCTATATTAAAGGGATTTATTTATTTTGACGTAACCAAGTCCTGCAAATGAGATCAAGCTGTTCTGAAATTGGACTCATGTCAGCTGCTTTCCCTACTTGTTGATTCTGAACAAAACCACCTGACCTGTGGTAAACAGGAGTTCTCTTCTGCTTGCACACACAGGGCTGATTGCCTTGCTTGGAAACCCTTGAGAAAGGGAGGAAACTGGAATTATTTGACTGTCTAACCATGGAAAATGAGTGGTCCCATACATGAGTGGCCTAGAAAATGCCAACATATAAGCATGAAACAATTTAAACTAGAGCTAAATTCAAAACTCCATAGTAGACTTCGTGGAGAATTTTGCTCCTCACCCATCTCACTTGTTGGCCACCTATTCTGTAGCTTCATCGATATCATGACCTTCTAGAAGAGGAGCAGCAAATTCTAAGAGCATTCAGAGTTTGTTATTCTAACCTTCTCTGATATGTTAGATGTCCAAAGCCAGGCCCGTCTGGCCAGCTATTTCTCTTTTGCTGTAACTATGTTGGGGATCTTATGCTGTTGGCTGTGAAAACCTGATGGATCTTAACCACGTCATCCCAGTAAGTCACTGGTGCCAGAGAAATTTGCAAACCTCCAGCTGTGGGCCATGTTCTATTACAGTTGTGCCCCTCCATCAATTTCAGTGGCACTGAAACAGCTGGCTTCGCTGGGGGATTTAAATTCAGTTTTACTTGAAGTACAGTTAACCAGAACAGCTGCCCAGTCATTCTTGCAATAAGATGACTGCCTGGTGTTGGTTCTTTCCCACTTTTCCTCAGTCTGTGGTGCAACTTCTAAAATAGTTGTTTGAATGAATGAACTTCCTCACCTCTTTGGTCGAAGGCTCAGGATCGAGCAATAAAGCAATCAAAACTCTCCCTGGTCATCTGATTGGGAGATAAAGAGGGGACTCGAACATTCAACGGCAAAAAATCATGCTTTTTCCTTAGGCAAGTAGTAGCATCTCAACATGCTTCTCCCCTGTTCTGAATCTCTCAATACTCAGGCTGCAATGACCACCGCTATCTCTTAGCTGATGGTGTCACTAGAACATCCCTGTCTTTCTTGATACATCTGTCTGTCCCATTGACTTAACTATACTAACATCCCACTACTAAGTGCTTTGAACACTGAATTTGTCTTCAGTGGAACTCTTCATCTGTGTGTAGTTGATCAGAGCTGAGGTAAAATACTGGCAGGGTGTTGCCTGGTTCTTGTGGCCAGCTGCTTCGTATGGAACTTCTTGCAAATGAAATGCATTGAGAAGAATGAAGCTTCCCTTACTCACTCATGTCCATGAGATGTCTGCTGCTAAAAAGAGACTGAGGTCCACAGGAGTTTCTAGGTATATGGATTGGCAGGGAATAGGGAGCCCTTCTCGCATTTCAGGGATTTAAATTCCCAGTCTGAGTTAAAAAAGTTGAGGATCCAGCCATGCAAAATTTGTTGAGCCTGTTCAAAGAGCCATTAGCCACAGAAGCATGAAATGTCCTGAAGTGTTTTGCTCACTGTTGCCCACCAGAGGGAGCCATGTTCACATCTTTAGAAAACTACTGACACCTGACAAATTCTGAAGGGGTAGCTGTGTTAGTTTAGTTCAGCAAACCAAGCAAGGAGTCCTGGGGCACTTGTAAGGAGTAACAAATTCACTTTTTGCAAGAGCTTTTGTGGGTCTAGCATCTGGTGAAGTAGGACTTCATCCATAAAAGCTCTTGCAAAAAGTAAATTTGTGACAAGTGCCCCAGGACTCCTTGCTTGTTCTGCCAACATTTGGTTACTTTCTGGGTCACCTGGTGACTAATGCAGCTGCTCAGATGCTTGCTGAATGATGGTTTGAGGCTTTTAATGGATTTCTCCTCCTCCTTCCCCACCACAGATGCTCAGTGTAAAGCAGACGTTGAGTCTGGTGTCATGGGCAGGAAGTTGTCATTTTAAGGATAGCCAGTAGAGCCCATCAGGGTACTAACTCTGGAGAAAGGCTGAATGGGCTCTGATTCTGACAATTATTTGTAGTACCATAGCATGGAGGATCCCTAGTCATGGAGCAGGACCCCATTGTGCGAGGTGCTGTACAAACTGTGCTTTGTCCACTCATCATTCTACTGCATTCACAAGAACATTGCACATAAGACCTGGGTGTGGATAAAGCATAGGTGGGTTGGGGGGACCTTGCTGCAAATCTAAGTAAAATACTTCAACATCCTACCACAGCAAGCTCTGTAGAAGGGCAAATTGCATTCCAAACACTTAAGTTGGCCTCCATCTCGTATCTGAAGTTAGAGATTGTCACTGGTTCACAGGTGCAGCAACCAAGGCACATTCCAATCTGTTTGCACTGCACGTGTTTTTAGTAGTCTACAGTATGTGGGTCAGTCTTGCTGTAAGAACAGTGCATCTCTCCTCTTCTAGGCCACAGGACTCCACTCCTGTACCTGAAGACAGAAGCTAGCATAAGTCTGCATATGACAATGACATGGCAGAACTGCATTCACAAGGCTACATGACCTTGAGGATGCAGTGAAAGTAGAAATGCTGTTGAAATCCTTATGCCCTCGTTGGATCAGTTTTATGATGGAGCAGAGTTTTTAAATGAAATCTTAAAATGAAAAATGCATTTGGGATGTCATCTGTCTTGGTGTCTCCACACCAGAATTGGTAGCTCACAAGTGAAAACGGTCTCCAACCGTCTGCACAGCCACCTGCATCCTGAAAAGATCATTGTTTACAGCTTATGCATAATGGCCAGTAATCCAGATTCTGCAACTCATCTTGTGCCTGAACTAGAATAAAATCCAGCTTGCAATGCGTGACGTATCTAACCTAATAGCAAAGCTGATGTAGTGACTGACTAGATCCCTAAGAGTGTTTAATTTAGATAAGATGCCATTTTTTCATTCATTCTCCTGTCCATCTCCTCCCTGTTCTTGCTTTCCACTATAGTGGGTTTTTGATTTTTATAAGGCTCTTCCATGTCACCAGTTTAATGTGAAATGCTGTGTCTTATCCTCTGTAGATTTTAGCCAGTTGCAAGACTGTATTCTATGGTGGGGACTCTGTGTCCATGATTGACTACATGATCTGGCCTTGGTTTGAACGTCTGGAATTCTTCCAGTTGCATGAGTAAGTGGTTGAATGTTTTATGGATCTGGCATATTTTCAAGGGATGTATTACAGCTTTTAATTAACGCTAAATTACCTCAGCCAGGAGCACTCCTGCTTAGAGAGTGTGTAAATTCTCCAGACAGAAATGGGGAGTGTTGTATTTCAGTAGCTCCTACTAGCTCTCCTAATGGACTGCAGCCCCCTTGTGTGATCCTGTATGGACCAAATATAGTACCTGAAGGTACCTTACCCTACTGGAAACCAGTGAAGACCCACTAGTTATGGAACTAGCTCCACAAAGCGAGCTGGCCTCTATCTTGGGTATTTTAAGGCATCCTTCATTATAGTATCTAAGCACTCTGCAATATTTTTGAAAATCTCTTATTCCCCACAACATACCTGTGAAGATGGGAAGTGGTGGTGTCCCCATGTTACATGTGGGGAACTAGTGACTTCCTCAGGATTAAAGAGGGATTGTGATAAAGCAGGGAATTGACCCATTTCTCCCAGGTTCCAGGCTATCCCTAAATCCTTCCTCAAATAGCAATGAAGATGCAGAGAGCTCCCCAGGCTCTGAACTTGTGACCTCCTTCTGCTACTTGAGAGTGAGATTACAACCCCATGCCATGTCTTTGGGGGCCATGTTGTATCACGACGAGCCAGGGATTGTACACAGCTCCAGGAAGGAGGGCTGCCACTGCTGCTGCAGGAGCCAAAAACTCCTTGGGAGGGTGACAAGAGATTAAAGTGAATCCCAGAGGTGTTTATAACCTACAGAGCAGTAGGACTCTGGAGAGCCATCACAGGGTTCTCTTGCACCCAGTGGTATCTTCTGCTGGCCATCCTGGGAGTTAACTCTGCCTGGAAAGGTCCCCCCATGCTGGCTTTCCCCATGGCCTCTCTCATTCTAGGAACTGCGGTCTCCTTCTCTTCACAGATTAGTCCTCCCCCACACACTGCCTGGCCAGCATCTTAACTCCACAAGGGCTGGAGAGAAACCTCAGCCTCCCTCCTACATTGCATTCCAGCCTAGAGACCCTGTAACAAGCAGCCAAGGTCTCTGCATGGTCCTACCTCTTGTGGCTGTTTCCCTGTGCTGCTTCCTCCTTCCCTGGCTTTCCATCTGTCTGGGTTTGCCAGCCTCCCAGTACCCTCTGCTAAGGGAGTGGCTGCAGCCCATTTCCCTGCCTTCCTGCAGCCCCCTGCCTGTCAGCTACCTGGCTTCTTTCAGGCCTCGCCTGTTTTACAGAGCTGAACGTGCTTCTAATTGGTCCCCTGCTCCTTAACTCTTCCTCCAGCGGCAGCCTGTGCAGTTAACTGGCCACCGTGGCCATTTTAACTCCTTCCATTCCTGTGGTGAATGGACACCCCCCTATAGGAAGCTTACACATACTGAGGTTTTCCAGAGATCCCCTGACAAAGAAAGAATGCTTGATATCAAAAGGCCGTGTTTGTACTGAGTTGGGGCTTGCTTTCTGACTCAGCAAACAAACCAGACCTCCTTATGAAAGGGTCAGAAAGACTTTGATGTAGGATGTCTACTGTGGGGTTGTTTCCTGTAATGCTTTTATTTTAGGATTAAATCTCCCTTATTTAGAGAGGGTGCAAACAAGCTGTGTGGTAGCTTATAAGGGCTGGCAGTGTGCTATTCAGAGCTCTCTGAGAGAAGGCAAAGCACACGCACTGCCTGTAGAGCCCCAGCAAGCCAGTCTGAGTATCTTCCTAGAAGGCAGGAAGCTGTGCAGCCTTAAAACCCCTCATTCAGAAGGGAGGGGGCCGGGGTGTCTGCTCAGAGACAGGAGGTATGGGAGATTCCTGGAGTGGGGGATACAGGTGTATCATTTATCCTGACCCAGTGACAACAAACGGGGTAACTAAGTTTAGCCAACAAGATTAATAGAATAGGCTCAGGGGTTGGCAAGAAGTCGGGGGGGTATTGAAATGAGGTTTGACCTTCATGACTGACAGAAGTAGCCAATATGCTGTGACTAGCTTCTGCCCCCATGCCATCAGAACAAATTCTGCAGCCAGGAGAGGATCATGGACCTCGAGTTGTGCCAGGACTCAGGGCTCTGGTCCTTCCTGTGGGTCTTCATGGGGGGGGGGGGGACCCTGCCACCTCTGGAATTACAAGTCAATCCCAGGTGCCTGCTGGGACTCCCACTGACAGCCCCATGGATGCAGGGCTCTATGTAGGGAGGACGTCTGCTGTCCTGAGTTGCATGCCAGCCTCAGGCACCAGCTTCTGCAAGCACATGACCAGTCACTCCTTTACTGCACACTGGCTTCTCAGAGTTTAGTGGCCCGGTCAGAAGCCTCTGGTGGTCTGGATTTTGCCCATAGTCCACTTTCCTATTAATCCTGCAATAGACCCTGGGTACCCTACATAGTATGGAAGATGGTTGTTGAAGACGGGCACTTGCCATGTGAAAAATTAAGTTCATTCTTCTGGTTCCCAGAGCTTGACCAAGAAATCTGTACTGTGATTTAAAAAAAAAAAAAAAAAAAGACTCCCTCTGTTCTAAAGGATGCTAGGTACCTCACACAAGGAGCGTTTTCTTATCTCTTAAGAGTACGTGCTTGTAGCGGCAGTGGTGTATATCCCTAGCCATATAAGGAAGACTTGATGGCCTTAAGGGTGTGTCTACTCCAGGGGTGGACAAAATTGGCTCACTGCTAGGTGTCAGCAGTTTTACTTTTGGTCACCTGAGGGTGCTCCTTTGTTACATTTCTGCAGTGGAGCTAGGCAACAGGCTGCTAAAACTAGTTGCCATGGTGATGGGAAACTTATTTGCTGAGGCCTGGTCTTCTCTACATTTTAAATTAACAGCAGCAAGCCTAGGGCTCCAGACCCAGTTGGGCCCAGGCTATGGTACTAAAAGCAGCTGTGTAGACCTCCAGGCTTGGGCTCTGAAGCCTGCAGTGGAGGCTGGGTTTGAGAACAGATCTGGCCTGAGCTCAAATGCCTACACCAGGGGTCAGCAACCCAAAAGATAAGAAAAGCCATTTTTAAAAATTCCTTCAAAGAACCATGTGTTTTGAGAGCCCCGATGGGTGAAGCCTCCTGGTGGGGGTTGGGGGAGCTTGATGAAGATCCCTGCCACAGAGTCCAGTAGCTGGGGGAGGGAGCCTGGAACCAGGAATGGGCCTCCTGCAGGTCCCCCAGCGGTATTGGGGAGCGTGGAGTTGGGCACAGGACACCCACAAGGTCCCTTGCTGGCAGGATGGGGTCTGGAGCCCAGAGCCGCATGCAGCTCCAGAGCTGCAGGTTGCACCCCCTGGCCTACACAGCTACTTTTAGCACTGGAGCACAACCCCAAGTCTTTAGATCCAGGATTTGGGACTCTGCTGTGTCGTTTGAAATGCAGAGTAGACCAGGCCTCAACGTGGACTTTCTGGTTGCCATGGCAACCAGTTTTAGCAGCCTGTTGCCTAGCTCCATTGCCAGAAATGTAATGCAGTGCCCTCTGTGATCTGAAGTAAAATTGCTGGTGTCTAGCTGTGAGCCCATTTTGTCCACCCTTGTTGTAGACGCACCAAGAGATGCCCTTTGCTTTGCTCTTTGGACTGAAATGTATTTCCTCTCTGGCTTTGCAGATAACCTTGTGGGAGGGAGAAGGCAAAACAAACAGTAACGTAGCACCTCATTAAATGTTCAGCTTTTTTGATAGCCTCTGTTTCTCCTCTGCTCATGTGACATTCCCTTCCTGTTCCCATAGCTGTCTGCAGCGCACCCCAAAGCTCAGGCGCTGGGTGGAAGCCATGAAGGAGGATCCTGCTGTCAAGGCGTCGATGGTTGACACACAAACATACAAAGGCTTTTTTGAGCTGTATGTAAAGAACAGTCCTGAGGCCTGTGACTATGCACTGTGAGGTGTGGGTGGGCATCTATGTACCACACCTACAGCATGTGCCCCTGCCTTTGGTGGGGGAGGAGGGTGGATTGTGTGGTTCTGTGCTTTGCATTTTAAAATGGGAATGAAGCTGTTTAGGAGTGGGTGAGTGACCTCCCATGAGCTGCTGCCTTCCCTGGTGAGCAAAGGGTGGGCTGGTGTTACGCAGGAAATAAGTCACTAGCATTTTGTATGTATATTTGGCCCACATCACAGACAGATGTAGACGTAACCCTTCACCGTCTCTGTCCTCCTCCTTTGTCTAGAGGGTGGTGGCTGTTTTACTTTATGGTTGATTTTTGTTATCCTCGTACTTCTAAAAGTAAAGTAAGGAAAAATATGGTGAGTCCCTCCTTCTTTGGCTGAATGTTGCAGTTACAGAACTGGATTGCCGTGGCATCAGTGCCTTTTGTACTTGTTGCATCAAGCCCCTCTTTCAAAAGACCATGGAAGGGCGATACAGATATAATCAGAATGAATTAGCATCAACTGTCCAATGCAACTTGCTCTCGTTCCAGTCAAGATGTAGATGCCCAAGTCTAAAAATTGGGGGGCTGTAGTGCTAGTCTCACAGGAGAGGAATATTTCAGACCTGAGAGTGTTTGAATTTATAAAGCCCTCCACAAGGAGGTAGTAATGGGAGAGAAAATACAGCCACTGTTTTGGTTTTTTTTTTTTTTTAATTTGGGCTACATCCTCTTGGGACACAAGGTGCAGTCTTTTTTCACTCTATTTTAGGCCGTTAGTCTCAACAACTGTTCAGGCCTGGCCTACTGCAGTCAGTAGTTGGTCACAAACCGCACTATGCTTGTGATGTGGTCCAGTCTTGTCTTTCAAACTCACTGACCTGATGAACATGCAGTTCTGAAGTCTAATGAACTGAGTAGCGCCGGTTCCACTTCACTCTCACTCTAACTTTATATCAACATCACAGAAGTGAATGTGAGCTGGCCGTCCCCACTTTTAGTTTAAATAAAACAGTGCTTCACAATACAGGTAACATGGAACCCACCTTCAGGGCTGAGCTAGGCATGTTAGCAGGGACAGCTGGCCTTTGTTTGGAGGAACCAGCCTAGTACTCAGAGACCAAAGGCACTTTCTCAGCCACCCTTTCCTGCCGTACCAGGCTGGAGCAAAGTGGGGCAATTCTGAACTGGATTTTCACCATTCCCTTTAGAAAAGTTGGGTGAATGAATTATATTGAGCTGTTCCATAGCAATTGATTTGAGCCCTGATGCTCTGTCCCAAGAGGCGGGGTGTGGCGGGAATAGCAACTCTGGCCCTAGCTGACAGGCTAGTTGCTGAGGCTTCCTAGTGAAGTCTGTAAGCCTAGCTAATTAATCAAACCTTAGAGCTGTGTGTTTGGAGAGGAGCCCACCCCATATTTCCAAGTAACTCTGCAGTGACTTGCTTTAACCAGACTTATCCTAACCACTGGTTCCAGTGCAGCTGCTCTCATGCTTGAATTATATTAAAGTTGTGCATGTCTAGAGAACTGTCTGATCCTGATTTCCACTGTATGTGGCCCAGGCAAGCCATCCCTGTTTCAGAGGTGGAGAAAGGTGAGGTACAGAGAAGAGATGACTGGTAGTCCAAGGCCAGAGCAGAGAGTAGAGTTCTGGCACTGTTGGATCCCAGTCTTGTGCCCTTATAGATAAGAAGTAGGTAAAAAAAACCCAGTTTCCACCTCCTCACCTATGGTGAAACTCCTGCACCTTGAACCTAAGCAAGGTCCGCTCTTCTAAAGAGGGGCCCAGGGGCCCTCAGCTGCAGTAACTAATAGCATCTGGCTTCCAGGAGAGACATTAGGTGCTGCACTTGTTGCAAAATAAATGAAAATGTTGGAGAGTACCTGTGTCTGGCTTCTGTGACCCTTTGTTTTAACAGCCCTTCCCCCAGACTGCAGCCTCAGACAGTGCTGGTGAAATGTGTCGTCTTTTCAAGATCAACTTCACCAGTGGTGCTTTCACAAACCAACCCCAAACAAGTTACATAAAATAAACTGAAGGGATTGAGCCAAAACAAGCAGAGTATCAATTTTTTATAGGGCCAAGAGCAGTGAGACAATTTGTCAGACATGTAGGGCAGTTTCTATGGGTGCCACCATGCTGTGGTCAGCTGTCATGGTGTCCAAGTGAATCACAGTTTTGCAGGCATCCTGTGCTGGATGTCTCAGAGCCGCTTCAGGGGAGAAGTCTAACTGCTTTTCCCTAAGGGGTTCTAGCCTGACATATTGCAACTTTGGCTTTTCAGGGCAGAGTGAGAGGTGGCAGGCATGATGGTGTAAAATACAGGCGGGTAAGTGGATTTGATGTGCAGAAGGGTGTGGTGGTGGGAATAGCTAGCAGAGCTCTTATGAGTATCCTTTGATACACTCTCCCTCTGCTGTGTAACTTCAATCCCGCTAGAGCTTGGCAAATGTATAGATGGATGCCCCAGGGCTGTTTCTGGAGGAGGTGGGGGTTTATACTACTAACAACTCTTATCTAAATCAGCCATGGTTTTCTTCCTCTGCAGTTTCTCTTTTATTCTGCATGTTTTTTAAACACAGCTTGTGATGCCTTGGAAAAAAATGCTGCTTAATGCTTTACACTGTCTCCTCTATAACAACTTCCAAGGGGTCTCTCAAATCCTAGTCAAATGAAACAGACACTTAGTGACGCCTGCAATTAGATTGCTCCAGTTTTCTTTCTGCTTACACAGAGCCTCCCTGTTAGCCCACTGTTGACTGTAAGTGGAAAATGCTGGGTTTCCAAAGTAAGCAGGACATCCAAGAAACTGATGGCTGCCGCCACACTGGGAACAGGCCTTGGCTGATGCTGTGCTTCTGACCTCAAGCACCATGGTGCCAAATGGGAGCGTCTGCCAGTCCAGTTGTCCAAATTACTTTCCCCTGCCACCGAAATACTCCTGTTAAACTGGTCGAGTATACTCTGACATTAAGAAATGTGAAACTAAGAGCCTTGACTTTTGCTTGACTGTTAATTGCAGGATAGGAAATTGTTGGAAGAGTTTAGCATATACTAGAGATGGGGAAAGCATGTTAAGCCTCTGCTCTTTAGGGCACATTGGAGTCTGTGGCTGTGTCTACAAGCACCATTGCCAGACTGTGCATGGATGGGATAAGAGTTAACGCTGCAGTGAAGAGGAGCCCTGGCTATGTAGGTGCAATGTTATAAAGGTTCGAGGGAGGTAATAAAGCACAAGAATCAAGCCCGGGCAGTATGTAACAGAATAAATCACTGAGCCTATAAAGGACTCTGTTGGAGTTGTGCTTTCCTGCAGAATTTATGCAAACCAAAATTTTCCAAATTGGGTGCATCATCTTAGGCAACTAAATACCTATTTAGGCATTTAAGTGAGCTAACTTTTTCAGATGTGCTAAGCTGCTGCAACTTCTGCTGAAGTCATTGGAGTCTTAATATGGGAAGCCCTTTAGAGGTACAGTACCACACCTCTGAAATTCAGGCTGGTTATTCAGGCACTTGAATTTGCACAAATAGCCAGAGGGCTAACTTACAGCCTGGAAAAATTTGTGAATGGCCTCATTTCTTTCACTGTGATGTTAACCCTGAAACTTAATGATGGCTGTTTATGTATCAGTGTGAGCTACTTCATGGCTGAGCCTTTTAGTGGATAAGCCAGTTGTTCTTGAATTATAAGAGGATTAAAATATCACTTTCCCTTTTTTCTTCTCTACTCTACCCTATTCAATGTTTGTGTTTTGTGTGTGTATCTATACAGGAATATAAATGTAGGTCAGGTAACATTCACCTTTAGTCTTTGCTGCATTTGAATGTGTAAGGGACTCTCACTGGGCTTTAATATGACCGCATGGATGTTTTGTCATAGCAAAGAGACTCAGTTCATAAGAAAGCCTGTTGCATTAAGTCACTTATACACAGGCAAAGTCCTCATGAAACATAGCATAGGAATAAAGCTGTTTATGGCATCTAGGGTCTAGTACATGTTACAGTTTAGGAAAGGAAGTATAGAATACCCTCTTAAACTGCAGGGGAAATCAGAGAAACAGGTTGTCATTACATGAGTTGGGAGTTTGAACAGCCAGCCTATTAGGGTTAAGACTCAAAAATGAGACTGAATGACCACAAGTACCCAGGATCCCTATTTTGTCTCATCTGAACAACTGTATCTTTTATTCTGAGAGTACTGTAGCACATCTTAAATTACCTCTGCCACTTCCAGGTGCATTTATTAACTCGTCAGAGTGTTTCCACTGGGTTATGGATCTAATCTGAGTTTGAGACCCATTGGGTAAAGATGGAGGGTGCTAGACTTAAAGGAAAATGGCTTTATTTTGCAGAGGGTGGCAGCATGGGAAGTTGACTGGGTATGTTCTTTTCACACCGCACTAACAGCATGACCCATTTTATTAGAAGTGCAGTTCTGGTCTGAAAAAGGATTGTGGAAATGGCAGCAGGGGTTAGGCGTACACCATGCGGCCTGTGTTCTGAGAGTCAAGCTGGGTTCACACCTTACCAATAATGTAGATGGTACAGGTGGAACCTGTTTAACGCTCCACTGGCAGTGTGCAGGTCTGAACAGAAATTGTCTTCCCCTCTCAGAGTTGAATTAGCTCCACCAAGGTAATAAAAATCTGTAGGTGCCGGTTTTGCCATATGATGTGTGGAGCACCCTTGACTTTAGGGGGGTTTCCGTGTGGACAGAAGAGTCCAGAGGTGTATGTTTGTCCCGCTCTGTGACTAGGGCTGTTAAAACACTACTGCAACAGAAATCAGCAGGACCGGGTCTTTCTTTTAGCTAGTTATTTTAGCTAGGACTGCTTACAGAGAAGGGAGACTGAGTCAATATGAGGCTGCCACTTCCATACAGAGTTGCATAAGAAAATATTTCTGTGTGTCTTCAATCATGGGTCAGTGGTGTTTGGACTAATACACAAATTGGTCAGTGAGCCAGGTGTGGTGAAAGCCCTGTGGCAACTTTCCTACTGGCTTCAGGAATTGTTTTAAGTGAAGGAAAAACTGTTTAATTTTTAAATATTCACCATTGTTTAAGTATTAGCCTTCAGGCTTTTTAAAACTTATTAAAGCAGGTTGGAAACTGGCATGCACTGACATAAGCATTTGGGGAATGTGATGTAACTGCCGCCAATCCGCTGCTGGGAAGTGATGTGAGGTGCATCAGGAAGCTCACTTAGCGGGTAAAGAGCTCTACCAGAGACCAGTATGCAAAAAGGCAAGTGATTAAGGCCAGATATCAGTAACTAAACAGTACATTTGTGGTGTTTGAACAGAGACAGTCTGCATTTTAGTTTCTTGGATCTGTGGTGTACCATTATAAAAATGCTAGTTCAACAAAAAAAATAATAAATTATAGAAATATGCTGCTCTATAATTTACTATTAAACACTAGCCACTGCTCTAAACCCACAGGCAGACAGCTAGGGTCTTGGACCCATTTTGGCTGGCAGAAGAACTGTGGCCTTAGGCAGAGACTGCTGCCAGTGGTGACCCAGAGACGTGGCTGATGGCTGAGACCTCTAAAGGAAAGAAACAGCATTCTGGAAGAGACTGAGCATCTCTCTTCCTGCTGGAGTGGTTCAAAGGACACCTGGCTGTAGACGACTTAACGCTGGCAGAGTGAAAAGCAAATGCCTTTTGAAAGGGAAGTTTAAACAGCTGCAGTCGGGAGTGGGGGTGGCGTACCACCACAAGGATTAGCATCTCAGTCACTTAGGCCGTGTCTAAGTGTGGGCACTTGAGCTGCCTCTCTGTGGTGTTACAGCTCTGCCACCATAACCTAGACATACCCTGTCCAGTGACAAGGGTATTTTGTTCCATCAGCCTAGTCACAGCTACAGCAAGACGTAGGTTGGCATAGCTGTGGTGCACAGGAGGTGTGTGAATTTTTCAGATCTCTGAGCTACAGAACGATGCTGATCTAAATTTTTAGTGGCCTGAGTCTTCCGCTCTGTCTACGTTCTGAAGGTCATCCTGGCTTAGCTCGGCTCGCATAACACCACCCCCTACATGGGAACAGCACTTCCCCAAACAAAGTTATCTACATCAGTGGTTGACAGAGCTGCTCAGGCAGCAAGTCATGTTGGTTAGGGGTGTGGTGTGCTCACACCCCTGCCTGACACAGCTATTTCAGCCTCACTTTTAACTACTGTATAGGCCAAGCTTTAGTTTTTCTCCCACAGGTGGACTCAAACAGTTAGAGCCTGCGGTAAACAGGTGGCAGGCAAAAGGATGGAATGTTTTGTGCACAAAAGCACAAGTAATATAAAGCCTACAGGAGGATGAGGGTGTAAATGAGCAAGACAAGTAGCAGAGGGTTAAGTTCTGGTCTAAGTTACCATTATTTCCGTACCCTAGGGAAAACACCGGAGCTGTATTGGTGTAGCAGAGCTTTCAGAGTTAAAGGCCAAAGCCCTGATTTATTTTAAGGCCCATTGTAATGAAGCCAGGGCTGAGGCACAAGAGAACGTAGGATAAGTATTTGATGGCAGAACTAGGAGATCAGTTCAGGGAGATTGCCCTTCCCATTGGGTATATTGATGTGTAGATCAGCAGAACACCAGCATTTTCCTGGAGCTACAGCAAGACATTTTAGAAAAGCCCTTTTGAAGGGATTTTACAAGACCATGTTTTCTTTGTGTTTTGAGAAGAAACACTGAGTAGCTGGACCTGCCATTGAGAAGAGAACCAATTTTCCAGGGCTGGGGCCCACATAAGCATCATTTAGGATGGTGGTTTTCAAAGGATGGGTAGGGACTCAGTACTGGATCGCAGACCCTCAGGCACTGGGTTGTGGTGCCTCCTGCTGCTGCCACCAAAAGATGAATGCATTGCTCAAAGATGCAAGTCTTGGGCATAAATGATTTTTTTCAACTGAGTCTTAGATAAAAAGTTTGAAACCCACTAATTTAGGAAAACTCCAAACAAATGCCCCAGGTGCCTGGCTCTGGGCTGTTGCTACCATTGAGGGTAAATTAAAAAACAAAAGGGAAAACAAATCACAATCTCCTGCTCTGTCTTAATGCATGCTCTTACTGTAGATTTTCCTTTTGTTCATGCCTTTAACGGCTGGGTTGTCCACACCTGCTAATCAAACATGTCCAGGCTCTATCACATGATGTGAATGTAGGCATGTGGGAACTATGGTATTTTAACTGCTGGCTGCTTCTCCCATTTCTGTGCTGTTACTATCAGGGTTCCTTCTAGAGAGGGCTACAGTGGGCCTCAGAGGTGCTTTTTACCTAATGGATCTTCCCCATTTTAAGTAGACGCAAAGTGCTGAAATTATTCAGGCTGCCTGGGTCATGACTTCGCTGGGAAGAGACTTAGTCACTCCACGCTCATAGGGTAACTAGGGCTGATGTAAATTTGCTACTCCCCACCCTGTTACCTCCCTGTTTATAGACAGTGGTGTAACTGCTTCTTTCCACACACAGCTGTGGGGAGTGCTATAAATGGACAGTTGGCAGCTGTTGCTGGTTCTTCTAAATGGCTCATTAATGTAATGCAATTACACAGCAATTCCTCTCCTTCGGTACTTTCACTAAACTTACATACAGGAATAGCAAGATGCTGCCAGCTCTGGGGTGGAACATGTCAGCTGTCTAACAGGACAATGCTACACAACATTTTGAGACAGGAAATGAAAACACACGGCACATAAGGACTCCTGAAATACTGTTTTCCTTGTGCCAGTTGTAGTCACCTTATTTTCTGATGCACCAGCTCAAGGGCAACACAAGATCCTGTTGTCTTACAGCTCCCCCAGTATGAATGAGGCTGGTGGAGAACACCATCCATTCATAGAAACAGGGAATGGTCCAGGGGTGGGAGCATACAATCCAGCTGAGGGCAGAGGAGTCCTCTATTTCTTGAAGTCTGTGGGTAACAAACCATTGGAAGGAGAGATCTCATTAGTCATCTTTGCAGCAGTTATAGACCAGCCATGAGACACTGTCAGGGGGAGGATAGGTGGAGGGAGGGAGGCAGGGAGGAAAAAAGGAGCCAAGACATCCAAAGTTAGCTGACGGGAACAGCTGATGGTTAAGACATCACTTCTTAAAGCCATCTTCAATGCTGCTTCGTTTGCATGAAATAGGCTGTAGAGTCATACACTGGTTTGCCATGCAGTAAGGGTGTGTCTCCTTGGAGCTGGGGGTGTGATTCCTAGTTCAGACAGACATACTTGCACTAGCTCTGAGGGAACGAGACCATAGCCCCAGCAGCATGAACTCTAAAGACAGGCCAGCCACCACGCACATACACCTAGGGTCTCTGACAAGCATGTAGTTGGGGCTGTTACCCTGTCGCACCCTATTTTAAGCACACTAGCTCAACCAGTGTTCAATGAGTACATCTCCCTGAGCTGGAAGTTGCACCTTGGATCCAAGGGTAGACAAGCTGTTAAAGATGCTTCTGCCCTTTCTTCCCTCCTCTACTCAAAACCTGCACCCCCTCAAGTGCTTTCATTAAGAATGGGGTTCATCCCTACTCTTACCAAAAAGACATGGCACTGGTAGGATGCATTCTTCAATTTTACTGGTCACTTACTGCTTTTGGATATAGTCTTTTCTCTTGTCTAGATAGGCACTGAACCCTTTGGGGTACTGGCTCCCTCTTCTTATCTGTAATAGCTAATGCAGAGGGTTATTTAACCACCACTAGCTGTGGGAAGACAGCCCTGATTCTACAGCATGTTTGCATAACCATCAGACTTGGTGATGGTAAATTCCTCTTCAGAGGACTTGCCTAGCTTGGTCAAACTGCACAGACGTGGTTGTGTCATGGCTCAGACTTATCCAGCCTGGATTCTGTAGTAAGTCAGTGGGTCGATCCATTGAACTGTAAGATCAAGATCTATTTGCATATGATGTGTGCACTTCCTTCACCATCCTAAATTCTCTGTTCTGGGGACAGAGGGCCCTTACATTAGCCTCAGATGACCTGATGTGGGAACGCATTAAGGGCCCTGGATGGGAATTTAGGTGCTGGGCCTGCCTCACTGGCAGAACATAAGAGGAATAATAACAGCAGAAATCACGGGCAGGTGCAACCGCAGATGCATCATGCCCCCTCGGGCACAGGAACAATCTCAATCAGCCCTGCCCAGTGCATGTCGGGTTGGCAAGTGGGAATTAAATGTTAAATGCCCATTAAAGCTTTCTGCATAAGCTGTCTGGGGCCAGGTATGTTTTCTTCCAATAGCTGGGAAATAGAAAATTGCTGGTGCTTTGGGCAGAGGGTGGGGGAACAAGCCCGGACTGTTAAAAGCAATCCAGCAGACATTCTTACACACTCCCAAAGGTGCTTAGGGAGACTAAATAACTGATCATCAAATTGTAAGTGACTTTAACTACAGACTACTCCAGGGCAAGAAGATTTCAGTTTGTTGTATGAGGAGTGAGAATGTTTAGGCTCAAGGTGAAATATTTGATGCCTCTGCTGGAAAGTTTTATCTGCCATCAGTTGTGACTCCTCTTTAGTGCACACCATAGCCAACCAAAGGCCAAATGGTTACCATAGGCTGCTTCACTGGAGAAGTCACTCAGGGTATCTGTATGGTGTTACTTCTCTCAAGTGAGAATAACCATACTGCAAATATACATTCAGGCTGCTGGGTCCATGCTGACACTGCCTGAAGACAGATGGAGGCATATTCTGTGGTTATTTGCGCTGCAGTAAGATGATGAACACTAGAGTTTCTTCACAGTGCATCATGGGAGAACTTGTCCATTCATTCTTAGCACCATGGACGGCTGGCAGGGGTAGTTCTGGAGAGCCAGCACTCAAGTGGAGTAAACCTGAGTCTACACTGCAACATGGCCTCTTCTGTTAGCAGCCAAAGAGTTGAACTAACTCCAGCTCTAGCCTATATTTTCTCACAGGCCAGCCAACTCAAGTTAAAACACCAGTATATTCGAGTTGTGTGTGGACAGGATGAGCGTTATGGACAGAGGTGTTGCTGGCGCTGGGCACCTGGGGCACATGCCCCAAATCCTAGCGACCAGTGCCCCGGATGCTGGAGATCCAGGGACCAGCCACCGGCAGACATGGTGGCCCCATTCCCGGCCAGGGATCCGGGGCCCAGCTGCCCGTGGCAGCAGCGAGGAATCCGGGGCACGGCTGCCCACAGCCGCTTCCAGCCCCATTCCCGGCCGGGGATGTGGGGTCTAGCTGCCCACGATGGCTTCTGGTCCTGTCCGCTGCCAGGGGACGGGTCCTGCGGGCCGGGGGTAGGGCCTGGGCCTGGGCCTGTGCCCTGGGTCCCTCCCCAGGCCAGCAACGCCTCTGGTTATGGACAACAACTGAATTAACTTTGCCATGATGACTAGTCCATACATCAAGATCTCTTGGGTGACATTGTGGACCCAAGGAAGTCAACTGCAGAACTCCCATTGTCTTCAGTGGTGGCAGGATTTCACATTTAGTGTCCAAACTTTACTAAATTAAGCAAGTGTCAGGAATGTACTCAAATGTGTGTATTAAAGTCAGAATTTTCTAAGGAGCCTTAAGAAATTTGAGTTCCAAAAGGGTAGTCTTGTTATTCTAGTTCAGCAAAACAAACAAGGAGTCTAGTGGCACTTTTAAAGACTAACAACTTTATTTAACGCATGAGTTTTCGTGGGAGAAAATCCCACTTTGTCAGACACTAGAAGATGCCGTACATCTATAGTGGAGCCTTAGGTCTGCTTAACCTTCCTTAAGTCGATCTAAGGAAAACTCTGCCATGTTTGGAATTTATTAAGTTGGCTTAAGGGCTTCCTTGAAGTCCACTTAATAACACCACCTGCTAAGGTCGACTTAACGACTCTAAGTCAATTTAACAGGAGTGTGGATGCTCTAAGTCAATTTAACAAGGTCAACTTTAAGTCGACTTAAAGTCAACCTTGTTAAGTCAACTTAACAGAGCCTTCAGCGTAGACATATGCATGGAGAAGTACAGATGAATTGGAAAACGAATGCAGGGAAATGTAAGTCATAGGATCAGGTCAAGGTGTCAAAAAAATCTGTGAAAGGTCATAGCTTAATTCACAGATGCATTCTTGTGAAATCAGTTTCAATCTTACCTCCTTTGCCCATGTGACCACCTTACAATTAGGGATTCAGTGCAGGGTTCAAAAGCATCTGGCAGGCTCCAATTTCTTCCTGCACCTCTCAGCATTCCCAACTGTCTATTTCTTGTGCTCTGAAAAATGCAGCATATTTTGTACAGCAAAAGTTAGGATTTGTCTCTCCCCAGTGAAATTGTTCTAAGGTGGTTTAAAAAAAAAAATAGAAAGAAAACTGAGCTATTCATTTCTTCCTGTCAGCAGTGTTTTTTTAGTTCAAACATTTAGCTACTTAAAAAAACCCAGAGGTTCAAAACTGGTTATTTTACAAGTCTCCTTGTGGGAGTCATTATACAACAAGCTGGTTTGAAGACATGTGAGGGGTGTTTGCTGGAGGGAAGGCAGAGACCATGCCTGATTCTCAGTGCAACAGCCCGTAAGTAACTGGAGTCAGCAAAAGTTTTCAGCTCTGCAAGGAGATTGCTGGGCTACAACACACCACAAAGAACGATCATGTGGAGGTTTCCTGTATCGCTGCTGCCCGGGGGGAGCTGGGGCTAGCAATGGGTGGTCTTTGCAGTACCATCTGCTGAGGAGGTCCCCTTCTGATAGGGACCTGAGGCCACGACTGAGAAGAAGAGTAACTCAGTGGATGGGCTGTTAGCCCAAGAGCTCAGCTGGCTGGGTCCCAGACATTCTGTGTGTTTTTGGGTAAATCACCTGAGGCAGGATCCACCAAGGCACCTGGGTGGTCTAATGCCTAACTTCTAAGTGCCTCAACCAAGACTGTGATCCAGAAAACCTGAATTAGGTGCCTGAACTCCTGCACCTGTGGTGTCCCCACCCCACTTCTGCCTCCAGCCCATGCTGCATTGCTGAGCCGACTCCCCTAATGCAGGCTGGGGGGGCGTGTATGGGCAGATTCCATTTTTGATAAGGGGGGTGCAACGGGAAAAGTTTGGACCCGACTGTCCTGTACAATGGACAGGTAGAGAAAAGCACCTTTCAGACAGCAATACACAAAGCCAGCCTGCTATCTATACAAGCCAGCTGGTGGAAGAGGCCAATGAGATGGGGCATCCTAAGCCCCGGCCCTTTCTAATTGAAGTTGGCCCTAAGAGTGGGTGGCAGGGAAAAGCCTTTCTCTGCTTGTGGTTCGTGAACTGGGGAAGGCTGGGTCTTCAGTCACCTAAGTCGCGTGCAGGGCCCGTGCAAGTAGGCATAGTCAGGATGAAGAGTAAGGGTACCCATTCAGTAGGTGGGGATGAGACTTGAACAATGAGTTTGCCAACCCCTACAACTTGATGAGAAGTTCGGATTTGTCCCTATCTTCTAGCACACTTCCCGGGTTAGACCCAGCACACAATTTAGGCAGCTGCATGCCCATCTTCCCTGACTTGAGATTCACGGTAGGATTTAGGAGATGGGCACCCAGTGCCTAGAGCAGGGCTATGCAGCCTGCAGCTCCAGCGACACATGTGGCTCTTTGCCTGCCTCGTTGTGAGTCTGGGCTCAGGTGACACTCCCCACCTCACCATGAGGGGCCCTGTGGGGGGCCTGCTCCTGGCTCCAGCTCCTCCGCCTTTCACCAAGGGACCCTGCAGGAGGTGCCCTAGCCCAGGTCCCCACACTTCCCACCAGAAGGCTACACCCATTGCAGCTCTCAAAACACCTGCTTATTAAAGGAAATTTTTAAAATGGCTCTTTTGGGTTGCTGATGCCTTGCCTTGAGTAAGGCAGAAATGCACCTTCTCAAAGGCAAAAATATAGGCACTGAGTTCAGCAGGAGTTTTGTGGATTCCAGTGGACTTTAGGTGACTAATCCCAAGATTTAAGCACCTATGTATCTTTGTGGACTTTACTCTTAGTTATTCTGTGCCCCAATCCCCCCTCAGTAACATGGGGACAATAACACGGCCGTTACTGGCACAAGACAATTGTCTTTAAAAGTCATACATTGAAGCCATTAACTCTGCTGCAAAGCAGAAGGTGACTAGAAGGAAGCCACTCCATGAAAGTATGGATGCCAAGGACCCAGAATGAACATTGGGGAGTTCTCTTGATGAGGATTTCGGCAAACTTAGGAGCTTTATTTTCTTCAGACTGAAAGCCACAAAAGAGTACTTCTAAAACTTTGTTCAATGGCTATTACCGCAGTCGTATATTTTACAAGCATCCGAATTACTAACATTTAACACGCTCTTGAGTATTTCAAATGTTGTTAGCATTGGATGATGGAGCAACTCTATGCTCAAACCATAAACAGAATGACAGACGCAAGTTATAAATTCCAGGTTCATGCTAGTACTCATGGGCCCACCAAATCCAGAAAGCTTCCTTGGGGTGTCTTTAATTCCATTTTGTATTGTCTCAAACCTTGAGGATGAACTGTTAGTAAGAACATAGGAATTGCCATGCTGGTCAAAGCAGAGGGTTCATTTAGTTCAGCATCCTGCCTCCAAAAGTGATCAGGACCAGCTGCTTGTGGGAAAACTAAGTTTCCTTTTAAGAGGATGGCTTCTAATCCAGAGCTGAACCTGTGTTGTGATGCTACACACCCATTCATCATCTGGTAAAGAGAGGGCACATTTTCTGATCAAGAGACTGTATTCGCTTAAAATAACTGAACTATTTGGTTAAACCCAATTGGTTCAGGCCTGAGTCCAGCTCACTATCTCAGCCGCAAAAATCTCTCACATTACTGTTCATTATCCACATGCCTGAGAGACAGTGGAGAACAGGGACATCTTGTGTTAGGCCCTGTACAGTCAGTGCTGGCGTTGGCTACTCACTGCTCTGCTATCACCGCCCTTGTGGCCCATCTAGGGATTAGCTCATACCCAGCCGAACATCGGCTCCTTTGGTTTCTCATGACAGTGTGTCTCCCTAGAGTCACGACTCCCTTTTCACCCTCCCAATATTCCAGGTTCCAGCCCTGGGAACCTACAACTAGCAGAGTGGGTCTGCACGCCCCTACTTCATCTCTGTCAGGCTCCTTTACCCTTTTTGGGGTACTCTCTTTCCTCAAGCCCAGGGTCCCAGAGCGGTTGTAGTCCCTTAACTTCCTCCCTTCCCTCTCTAAGCAAAAAGAAAGGCTAAAGCCTCCAACTCACTCTCTGCTTCCTGATTTTAGAGCAACTTCACTTGTCCCCTGCCCAGCTGGCATCAGCAGCCATTAACAGCGTATCTGCACTGACTTCCCTCCAGGCGCAGCCTGTCACAGGGTTAACTGGCCTTTCTCAGGTGCAGCGAGAGGGTAGGCAGCCCAAAACAAGGCCCACGCTAAAGGCTTCAGGGTAACAAACTAAATCACCCTTCATGAACAAATGGTAAAGGCTGTAACGGGGAGCTGGCTGAGCAGTGCACAGTTAATGCTGTGATTTTTTAAATTAGTTCTTTATGTGGGGCTTTGATGTAAGGGAACTGAACTGAACAGAGGGACCTGGGGAAAAGAGTCTAGGCCAGGAGGCAGAGCTGCAGAACGAGACTTAGATAAGGAGTCCTTGAAGGAAAGGGACAGGAAGAGATTGGAGCAAACAGTCAGCCACCACTGGCAGCAAAATAGCCCAAAAGTGTAGAAAGCCGAGCCTGATGAGGTGTCCCCTTGTCGTGGCTTCTGGGCTGGTGTATCCGCTCCTGTGGTTTCTTGCGAGTCCACCTTGCACTTCCCTGGGATTTTTCTTCCCTAGACCCGGCCTGGAAAAGCAGGGCACTGCTGGACTCCCAGTGAGCTGGGTAAGACACCACCCTTGCCCAGGTCTGGCTGGAGGAGAAGGGTGGACTTATTTAGGCCCCATATTTCCTTCTCCAGTGCTTAATAAGGTTTAAAGTGTGAGGGGGAGGGGAGTTGGTCTCACCACCCCACTTCTGTCTGTCCCCCAGCCCTATACCCTTAACTGCCCCCAAATGAATTCTGCCCCCAGCAGTGCTGCACCACCAGGGGCTCATCACCTGCCTCTCCAAGGTGAGATGTGAGTGGGCATGACATTATTCACCAGAAGGGAGACGGGACCTGAACTGCCCTGAGCTACAGGCTTCTTTCTGCTCCCCAGGGCTCCTCGGGGAAAAGCCCTGCCTGCTTCTCACACCAGCCTAGGGCAGCCGCTCTGCTTGCACCACAGCTCGGTTCCTGCGGGAGCCTTTTGTTCTGTCTAACGCTCTCCGGGCTCCCCGGTGGGCTGCGGCCCTCGCTCAGCACCACATGCGGCTCCCAGGCACCTGCCATGGCCATGATTGCCACCAACCTATTTTAAAAGGGGCAGCTCCCGTTGGTCTGATCATGGAATTTGAATTACTAAATGAATAAACGCAGGTGTCCCTCTTCTACAGACACCTCATCCAGGGAGCCCACACTTTCTTTGGGGAGACAGAGCAGCAAATCAGGGGATTTGCAGAGTGAGCCAGAGCCCCCTCTATTGTGCCACTGACCTAAGCAACGGCCTCAACCCAGGGGATGGCACTGCCGGGGTGGGGCATATTTTCCACGTTTCAATAATATTCAGGTCATTGAGCCCCCTCAACCCTTATGGGCCAGGAGTAACAGCCTCAAGCTCCACGCCGTGGTTCTCAATGACTGTGTCAGGACACGATACTGTGTTGCCCCACAGTGGTAAGTGTGTCCTGGAGAGCCAGGGAACTGACTGGATTTGGCCAGGGGGTCTGTGTGGGCTGGTGTGTCCTGCAGGGTCACAATATGCTGCCAGCTGTGTCACAATCTACAAAAAGTTGAGACCCACTGGAGTGGAGGACCAAACCCTTCCAGCCCAATAACAGCCAGGGGCCTGGCTGGAGAGGGGCTGATGTGGGCCTGGAGCAGCCCTGGCTAGTCCGCCGATGCTCGCCTCCATCAACTTCAGTTCATGAGGCGTGGAAAGAGGCGGCTCATGCTGGGTGGGTGACGGTGGCTGTGGGGGGACAGCTTAGCTTCTTACTCAGCTAAGAGTCACATTATTATTATTATTATCAAATGTAGTGTTTGTGTACAAGGGTTGTATGGTTTTATGACTGGTGAGGGGGTGGGACAGGGATCCAAGATGGGTGCGTGTTTTACCTAATGTTAATTCATGGGGCTTTCACTCCAAACATGTGGGAATCACTGACCTGCAGAAGAGCTCTGTGCAGCGAGACAGCTTCTCGCTCTCACCAACAACAAAGAGACCACCTCCCTCATCCTCTCTTTTTCTGATATCCTGGGACCAACACAGCTACACCCTACGTACTCCCAACAAGTGACAGCTCTGGTTCGCCTTTCTCTCTGCAAGTCAGTCAGAAACTCAGGCCCTTCTGTAGGAAGGAGAGTAAACAAGAGCCAAGGGTACAGCAGACTGGCATTTAGGAGTTACACAATGGCCTCTGGTTAAAGATAGTAAAAAAACAACAAGGAGTTGTGTGGCACCTTAAGACTAACAGATTTATTTTTTGCATGAGCTTTCATGGGAGAAGATCCCACTTCCTCAGATGCTTCTGGTCTCACTGTTTTGGGAAGAAATATTTGTTTCTTTACTGGCTGTTCAAGTTGCTTGAGCTTTCAGAAGAGGGTCAAATAGGGCAGGAGCACCGCCGGCCCAAGGAAAGGCCCCAGGGCTCAGTGCGCTGGGACTTGGCACTCGTGCACCACTGCAGACGGCCCAGTGGCAGACTCAGGGCTTGAGCCCTGGTGCCAGCGATGCCCCGAGGTAGGGTGTGTGTTAAAATGTAATAAGATTAATCAGATACTAACTGTACACATAACTCTGCTGCCACTATGAAACCTTTTTAGGAAACCTAAATAACAATGCATTTAAGCTATAAATAAGTTCCAAAGGGGCTGCCCTGTTAGTCTAGTTCAGCAAAACTAAAGCAAAGCAAAACAAACATACTGTTAAGTTTTTTTCAGTGTAAGTTTTCTCCACTCTGCCATCTAAAAAAGTGGGATTGTTGCCCATGAAAGCTCATGCGAAAAACAAATTTGTTAGTCTTTAAAAGTGTCCCAGGAAGGACCCTGTTTGTTAAGCTGTGAACAGCATGCATATAGGCAAAATGACTGCTGTTTACATTATGATGAGGGAGAATGACAAGATTTAGGCCTTGTCTACACTAGCGCACCCTGGAACAACATCAATTTTGCTGGCCTGAGCGGTTGCGTAGTCACAGTGTGCCAGTGAGTTTCTCCCATTGATGGCAGCATGGGAGTGTCCAAGACCTTTGTTGTAATTGTTGAGTCATCATCATGTTTTCTATAGTCGACCTGAAACACTCTAATTCCAGAAGGGTTTCAAATGCAGTGTCTCCGCATCTTTAGCGTCCACACATCTGTGAACTAAATTCAATTAGGAGTATGCTTGGAACTTATTCAATATTTAAGTTTTAGTCACTTTAATCTTATTTCCCATAGGAACTAAATATCTGAACCACCCCTGCAGGTTTCAAAGCATTTTGCTAGTTCTGCTGCTGCTGCCTTCTACTTTTCAGCTGTCTCAACTCTTTATCCCTAATGCTCTGAACATTTCAAAGTGTGTTATACCATAAAAGTTAGAATTCCTCTCTCCTCTCTGGGCTAATTTTAAGGCAGAACAAAAGAGGAGATACTGCTAACTGGAAGGTTTTTGCATTCAAATAGCCTTTAAGAACCATCTCAGAAGTGCTTGTTTTATCAGTTTCTTCCCTCTTGTTTTTATTTTGGAGGACTTCCAGAGGGGAGCGGAGTTAGTCTGGTTCAGCAAAACAAACAAGGCATTCTGGGGCACTTTTAAAAGGCTAATAAATTTATTTAATGCATGAACTTTCATGAGAGAAATCTCTCTCTGTCAGATATTTGAAGATGGAGAACTTAAAGAATGGGAGGAAAAAATAAACGCAAAAAATTAAACATCTAAAAAGCTGCTTTGATTTGCTTACAGTGTGACCTGATCCTATGACTTACACCTCCCTCCATTTATTTTTCTTCCCATTCTGTAAGTTCTCTATCTTCAAGCAGCTGACAAAATAGGATTTTTCTCCCACAAAAGCTCATGCAATAAATAAATTTGTCAGTCTTGAGAAGTGCCCGTAGACTCCTTGTTTGTTTTGGAGGAAGTTGGTCACAGGACATGTGAGAAGAGGACATGCATTAGAACTTTTAGAAAGCATTAACTCTACAGCAGAAGATGGTGACTGGAAGAAACCTGTTCCAATAAAGTTTTAGTATTCACTTTGGAGGGCCTATCAACATAGGGGCACTCAGGGAAGTTAAGATGAATCAGCTAAAGTTGAATGGCTGCACATAAGCTAGAGTGTATTAAGCCACAGGTGGATGCTTTCATCCAGCAGTCTCAAATTACTGTTGCTTAATTGTCAGAGAGAACTTGGGCCCAGCTCTTCAGCCTCAGAGGAATTTAGTCAGCTTTGTATTGAGACTGCTGGGGGTCCACTGCAAAATATTTAAGTCACACCCGCAAAGAAAGACCAAACCAGGGAGATTTAGGGCTTGTCTACGATTCAGTTAACATAGATAGAAGTAGGGTTTTTTAAACCACATGTTAGAGGATGTGGAGAGACCTTCCAACACTATCCCAAACTGTGCTGTAGGGTCTTTAACAATTCACACTCTCTAAGTGTTTCCTCACTGATGACATGGGGGATGGCAACAGTTGCTTTGCTGAGGGATGAGAGCAGAGATGGGTTTAACCGCAAACTTCACTTTTCTGTGACAGAGGGCCAGGAGCAGAAATCAATCCAGGGGCTTTCTGGTCTCCCTGCAACAGCTCTTCTTGCTGATTTTTGCCTCCATCCTTTAAATCTCAGGCCCAGGAGCAATAATGGAGAAATTGGTTCCAAGCTGGTCCATGAAACCAGCTGCTCATGGAAGAAGATTCAGTACCAGAATACAGGAAACACAGGGGACTGCTAAAAGGGGGACAAATAAACGATTCTTTTGTTAAGTATTGGGCTGCACTAGGGTTGCCAGTATTGTCAACAACTGAAAACAACACCTGAGCCACAGCATCACTCTTCTTTTTCTAGCACTGTCCACTGATGAGAGCTGGAAAAGGACAATATGCAACTCTTGACCGCATTCCCAGCTTTACCACAGCTTTGCTCTATGACTTTGAGTAAGTAACTTCTTACTAAATTATTTGTATTGCCACAACACCTACAAGCTCTGGTTATGGACTATGACCATTATAGTTCCAGGCCTGCTCAGTGCTGAACACCATTCGAATTCTTCCTTCGCTCTGTGGTGCAAGACAATTATGGGCTTGCAAAGACCTTGGAGAGTCCAGTATGGGAGTCACTAGAGAAAGGCTAAGAAGTGTTACTGGATATAGCTTTATATGGATTTAAAATAGTATGGTTTACAGCTTCAGACATTCAACATTTGTCTTTCAGAGACAAAACTCCACTGTTACTTTCCTAGGTAGGCAACATTTCACCTCAAATGCAAGGGAATGAGCTGAGCAAAAAACTGCAGGAGATAGAAGCTTTTTTGCAAACTGTCTAGGTTGCTGTCAGAAAGGAAAGTGAATGGCATTCCTCCAGCAGAATTGCAAACTTAGGTGGTCAGGTTGAATCCTCCTTCAGTGATCTGGCTAGGGTGATAACAATTTAAACCACAGCTGACAAACTCATTAGGTGAATTCTTATCTCTGGTAAGCTCAATACGAGTTTTGCTCTTTGTTCACGTATTGTGCCCACATGCACATACATACACATGCACACATATCTCTAAGATTTTATGCACAAGACTGTCTGTATTCCTTTTATTATAAATAAAGTTGCATGAGAAACACATACATAATTCAATAACCTTCTGCTTTAGAAGCAGCCCTGTAATACAGAAAGTTTTCCTGGTGTATCTTTTAAAAGGATTGGATATGAATGGTCTAAAAACCCTAAGGAAGGGGGAGCTAGACCTGCAATATTTGGTACTGTTCGTCCGTCCGCACCCTCCCAGGTTGGCCCTCACAGGACAGTCTCCCATCCAAGCTATCAGGGTCACAAAAGGGTACCCAGAAAGAGAAGTAATAAATAAGGCTGTTTACCACATATAGTCCCATGAGAAGCACCAACCAGTTAATCAGCAGCAGCCGTGTCACTAAGGTCATGGTAAGGTCTGCTGTTTCCTCACCACCACTCACAGAAAGTCTTACCCACCAATCATTAAAATACATTAGAAAAGCCAGAGTGGAACAACAGCCATGGTCTGCGGAAATGATTGACCTAGAGTTACATTTCCTTTATGAAATACGAGAGTTGCACATGGAACAGACACACAGATGCCATGTCCCACAGTCGGTACATGTTGAAGAGTGAAAACCCCCTTTCCAAAAATGGAAAAGACTCTTTTAAAAAACATTCAGCTCTTGAAAGGCAATAATGGTTTGAGCTCAAGACATTTCCTGCAAGGCTGCACTTGAGTCTCTGACTGTATCAGCCTGATATCAGTTCTCCCATATTGCTAGAGCCAGTAGTAAAAGAGTAAAACAATTATTCTGAGCTGGAAGAAGTTAGACTCCAGGAAAACAACTCCTAGCCCCTTATGACAAAGTTCCCCTGGCAAATAAATAGCAACAGCAATACCCCAACAAGAGATGGGGGTCTGTGCAAGGTGAGCTCTGACAGTTTTAACCGTGAAGGATGAGACTTCTCCCTTCTTCCTACTACAGTTCAGGTCTGAGCATGAGAGAGACAGAGTACCAGTGGCTTGAGCTCCCAGAGCTGCAGCCTTATGGCTTCTGAAGGACATCTTTACTGCAAGGTTTACCGAAAACAGGCTGTGTGAATACAGAGTACTTCCCCCATGGAGGAAATGCATCTGCAGTAAACATCTTTAAGAGGCTCACTCTGCAATGTAAGTGCCTCACATTTAAGCAGCCTTCACAAAGCAATCCTAGAATCGACTCGCTCCTGCTATTGCTTCACATGTAGCTAACATTACAAAGCAACCTATCCTAAGTTCCCTTCCCCTGCTGCCTGCTTAAGAACTCAAACTTTGAATGCTCTTCCCAAAACTGTCAAGGGCTGAATTACAGTTGAGTTTCCCAGGCTGATTTACAAGTAGGTTTGCTTCGTACAAGGGAAAAAATAGATTTTTAAAAATGGCCTTGTCCTTTCTCTTATCTTACCCCCCGCCTTGTATTTTTTTCCCCCCAGCCTATCACATGTCACTTCTGGGGTCACCTGGGTCATGGATTTCTTTCTGTGCTTCTGGCATGCTAAGTTTAGACTCTTCACAGGAAACGTCAAACAGATTTTCATTTCTCTCTCGCTGTAGTAGTAACACACGGGGGAGGGACTCAAACCACAGCTGCGTTACCAATAGGTTTGTGTAAAAATAGGACACCATATTATACACTGTAAGCTCAGCCACTGTCAGGGACACATTACTTTCGTTTTCAGATGCCCCATGGCGCTTCTGCTGCATCTGCAGGTCTCTGTTGCTCTAACCCTTATATGTCCATTCATGACTCTCCAAAGTGCCTTTTGGTACCTCCTGACTCTTCTGGCTTCCCCCCCAGTTATTTGATGGGTTTGTGCTGATAAAAGGCAAAGCCCAATAGCACTCACTACTGCATGCCTGACCTACAGCAGCCAGATAGGTCCTGTCACTCCAATGCTGTTCTTCTAAAAAGAGACCACTAATGATAAGTGGTGTTTTTGGGATGCAGACAAAAGATGCCAACTAGAGCATGGAGTGCAGACCTTCACTTCGTCAGTGGATCAGACTTTATCAGCAGCCATTAAGCAATACCCCATCTCTCTCCTTTTCTTTACAATGCAGAAGTCACTTTCTTATCTGGACTATTTTTAATATCATAAGCAAGGGTGCAAACAAAGCCAGGATGGTCATCTAACCATGCTCACCCTTCTGCCCTAGGCAATCTGTATCACATGAAGCTGGTGGCAAGCCAGGGACAGAAGCAGGATTTACAACCCTCAGAATTGTCACCTTTGCCTTTGTGCAAAAGAAGAGCCCCTATCCACTGGAAGGAAGAGTGGATTTGGACAGGATAATGGTTCCTCCAGGAAGGGGGACCTCCTTTTAAAGGTCTGCCCTCAGCAGCAGGCTGGATAGTTAGGCTAGAGGGTGTCATGATCAATGAGATGGGATCAAATCTACTTTCCAGCTGTGCCTTAAGTTCCCATAACAAGGTCATGTGAGTTGCTGGAACAGCACCCTGGGGTAAGGTGGCATCCCCAATGTCGTGTACACAGCCAGCAGGGACAGAATCCCTCTCTTCTAAAAAGACAGCCACTGTAAAGCATACAGCCAAGTCAAGACGCCTAACCTCTAAATACAAAACTATTTAAAACCTGCTGGATTTGGAAGCGAAGCTCTGAGCCTCAGACTCTCTCCTTCTCTCCTGCAGTTGCTTGAAGCTTTGCAGGGGCTGTAAATTCACCATGCTGTGGTCCCAGAGGGCTGTGGGACTCACCTCCTGCTAGCAGAGACTCCCAAAAGCCACTGATCAAAGCAGCAGCAATAACAAGGACCAGAGACAGTCTTCTCTGGGTGCAGACAGAGACCTCCCATAGGGTGTTTTGAAGTAGGGGATAGGAAAGCAATTTTATTGCGGAGGCTTAGAGTTTGTCCCATCCACCTACAAAGCTCCTGTTTGCCAATCATATTTCTGTACCACTTTTTTCCTTTGTCAGAGCAGTTCTGCCTGTGTTGGTTTGATTAAAAAAGAAAAAAGGACTAGATGATTCATACCAGGTTGCGAGTTTAACATCCTCATTGCTAGAAGAATGTTACATCTGGGCTTAATGCATGGCGGCATTGGTAGTTCTCCTCCACACAGGCATCGGCTGTTGAAGGGATAAAGTGTGTTTTTACTTACGAACCTGCCCTGTGTCTGTCTTCATGCTCAAAGGATGATAAAAATTAAAAGAATGCTCAGTTGTGCACTCCAGAACAATAACAGGTCACTGTCCTGAACGTACATTTGCCCTGGCACAAAATCCGCTCCCCTGCCTTTTGCTGGGATGATAACGAAAGAGACAAATGATATTGTCTCACAAATACATCCTGCTGCCTGTCTCCGGTAGGCTCCCATGAGAGAAAGATCCTGCAAAGTACAGGAAGTGTGTATTTGGGTGGGGGAGGGAAGGGGAAGAGTTAGTTTAGAGGCAGTTGAAAGTCTTACTAAGCAGGCACTTTTGCAATTTGAAATTCCTTTTGTTTAAAAACTACACTTGATTTAAATGCAGCTTTCTCTGCTGCTACATGGGGGAACCGAAAAATCATCTTCAGATTCTGGGTTTTAATCCCTCCGCCCAAGAAAACCACCAAAAAAACAGCTGTTGCTAAATTTTCAAACTGCATTTCCCCAGCAGGCACAGGGCTGTTGATTTTTTACAGTGTAGAAGGGCTCATCTGCAACATTATTTTTTCTGGGAGCCACCTTACTTTCCCTCTCATCCCCTTCCCCTCCTTTTAAAACAAAATTAAATAGATTCGATTAGACAGTCCGACTAATTCCCAAAGTTTGCACTGCCATGTCTGAATAGACGAGTCCTGTTAGCTGTTACTTGTCACCACCACAGCGAAACAAGTGGGAAAAAAACACAAGCAACCCATTGGCGGAGCAGAGGGACAATTTGACAGCATAAATCTTTTGAGTTCCTTTCCTTCTTTCCCCCCTTCCCTCTTTGCAGAAACCAGGGCCTGCACAGGTTTCCATGAGAAGTGAAAGCCTCTCCTGCTGAAGTCAGGTGCCGGCGGAGCAATGCCTCAGGAACCTGTGCCAAGTGCACTGTGGAATTGCATTTCTCACTGGTCCTGCTAAAGGGATTCTTTGTGGAGCACATTTGTGTGTCCCACAGGGGGAATGTGCACTGTGTACTCATTTATCAGTGCAGCCGTGTTCCTCAGCATCTCATGAAATGTGTCCACGGTCTTTCTGTAAGCGTCCCTGTGCAGAACAAACGGACGGAATAGGTTGAGCGGCTCGGCCTTCTGGAACGTTGCTGGGAAGTTGAGCACCTCCGGCACCTTCCGATTTCCAATGAAGAAGTGACAGAGTTTCTTTTCCTGCAGGCTTTTCTCCAGGAACTTGAGCATGTCACGAAGTCTGGCTTCCAGGTTCTCAGGGGCCCAGTCCTGATAGGACCGGGCCTGCAGTAAATGTAACATCACCGTCTTCAGGTGGTAATTGGTGAGCCCGCTTGGACCCGTTAAGCTGCACTGTTTTCCATGGAGGAAGGAGAGAATTTGAAGGCAACTGAGGTGGCAGGCATTGGCAGGCAGTTTTTTGGAGATGGACTGGATGAACCTCCTCTCATACACTGCAAAAGTAACAAACCAGTATGTACTGGGTGCAGGTTCAGTTGTCAGGTTGTCGCGGGGGAAATGGGAGATGAAATAGGCATCCGAGTCCTCACACTGCACCACGGGGGTTAGGTTAAAAGCAATGCACTTCCCAGACCGGAATTTTATCTTCAGGGCCCCCGGTGAGTCCAAGAGGCTGAAAGTGAGGTCAAATTCATACTTGTGGGAGATTTTGTTCCAGGCCTTGGTGACTGCGATCTGGAACCACTTCATGACCTGGTTGGCATCCAAGTACTGAGTGTTCTTGAAGCACAGCAGATCCTCCACCTCAGCGCTGCGCTTGGTCTGGCTGGTTTGGCTATGGAGGAGGCACAACATGTCCTCCCCCAGCTTAGTCTTGCCACAGATGCAACCTGCTTCATCCTCATCTGCCCTGCAGACCTTGATGGTACCGTAGCCTTGTCTGTCTGGTGGGACAGACTCCCTTGAGCACCAAGTCTGGGATCGGAAGCAGTATGGCTCCGGGGGTGTGAAAGGGACAAGCAAGTCGCAAACCAATGGCTTGTGCACCCTCCAGTTTTCATACACGCTCCCCACTCCTATGGACTCCTCCACTTCCATGTCGGCGTCCCGGTTACACACACTCCTCAGGGCCTCCAGCAAGTCATCCGCAAAGCCTTCCACCAACTCGCGCATCCTGGCCATGTCACTGGTAGCACCCAGGATACACCTCTCATAGAAGTTGGCCAATGCCGCCTTGTTTGGAAAGGTCACTCCCTTGAATGCTTTCCCTAGAACAGCCATGTCATCCTCCTCACAGGCTGAGTCCTGCCAGTGCCCGTCTTGGAAATCCTGCCTCCAGAGCTCAATCAGCAGGAAGATGATCATGGACATGGCACTCCACAAGTCCCAGGGGAGAGGTTCCTGGATGTGCTGTTCCTCCGTCTCTATGGCCTTTTCTATAGAGGCTGCAGCCTTCATCCCAGCCTCCAGCCCAGCAATCTCCTGCTCCAAACGTAGCTGCTCTAGACGAAGATTTTCCTCATGCGCCTTCATTTTCTGGATGATGTCCTCAGCATACTCAGGAACAGTGGCATTCTCTTTGGGGAAGAGGAGCGGGTGGTTGACAATTGCCGTAATCACCACCAGACACGCCCGGAAGATCCCCGCTGTCATGGTGATTTCTTTCCTGCAAGAGAAGAGGACAGAAAAACACAGGGTCAATGTCAAACATTCTAGCATCCACACACAAGCCAAGAAATAGTGAAGTAAAGTCGTTCATAAAAAAAGCATTTTCTCTAACGTGGTCAATTCCTTTCTCCCTGCTCCAAATAAATACCTGGCATAGCATGTCTGGGAAACACTGATCAGGACCTCTTAAACAAAGGCACTTGTTAGACACGGCCCTAGGAAGGAGGTAGTCTTTGTCCAGTAAAGGTGGACAAGTGTGCGATCTCAGTCATCTCTCACTGCTGTCAACGCATTGTGACTCTGCTGGAAAGTCCCTCCCCTACAGATCCACTTAAGTGTGGGCAAAAGCAGTCTTCCGCTCTTCAAAGCACATCCTGGCCTACCTGAGGATAGGAAAGACTAGACTGGCTGCAAGAAGTGCTGGAGAACTCCTTCCATGTCCCCCAATGTTTTGCACTTGGCTATTGGCATCCTAAGAAGGGGTTGAGGCACAGTGCAGTGTTGGGACCATAAAGAAGGGGAATGGCCATGGTACAGCTGGGGACAAGGGTATGCCCAAGGCCCCACCTAGCAAGAATGGGCTAAGGCAATCTTCATAATCAGTGCTGCTCATTCACGCATGGGCTGGGAACATGGTTGCATTGTTTTGGGCCTCTGGGCATGAGGCACAACCCAAGTTGCTTCCTGCTCCTTCAAAGCTGAGATCATGCTGGAGCATGTCCTTCGCAGTGTACTGGCTGCCAAGACACCATGGCGTTTGGATGAGAACAGGGTGTGTGGGACTGCAGCTTTTGGGGGTTGAGGGTAGGCATTTCCTCACACCCCATGAGGAATGGTGTTAAATACATCGTGCAGGTTAAATTGTGGTGCTTGCTGGTCTATTACTGAAGGATACAATGGAACGTATCCCGGCCAGATATGAACAAACATGCACTTTTCCTCCAGAGCTGCAGTGCCAGTCAGCTGGCTCTATTCACAACTGTCTGGTGCATGTTGTTTTTCTTCCCAGTGTGTGCCACTCTTAGTTTACATGCAGTGTTGTGTCAGCAACAGCTGCCACACGACACCCCCTCGATGCTCAGTCTTGGCTTGGGTGACAGCTTCCTGGTGCTTGTGTGGCTTAGTATATTGGCTATGATAATACTAGAAAATTAGGGTTGGAAGGGACATCAGGAAGTTATTTAATCCAACCACCTGATCAAAGCACAATGTATTGGGTTTGCAAACTAAGGAGTCTTTAGCCCTGGAGGGATTTCGGGGAGTGTGGTGAATTAATGTGCTCAAACTCTGAGTTGATACCAAAGAAATTAACTCCCTGTTTTGCTGAACACAATCCCATTGCCTGGGCATCTACCCAACACTGACCAAAGCTTCTGGTGTCCTGACTAAGGCAAATTCTTTGGGTACTTAGGGTGGCATTTGGAGACTGATCTCTGTTTAAGTACTTGTATCTCTCTCCATGGTGCTGGGAAGTTTTTGGGTCTGAAGCTCGTTTGTCAAGTATCACACCTAGGTCTTAGCACAATGGGGAGTCCAAGAGGACTAGAAGAGTATCGCCCCTTTGCCCTGCCTGCAGAACATTTGGACACAACAGATCCATAGAGAGCGTGTGCACGCACACATGCAAGAGAGAGAGAGAAGTGTGTGTCCAGAAGAAAGAAGGGACTCTGTGAGAATAAAAGTACATTAGTAAAATACAGTCAAAGCCAACCAGAACCAAAGTAAAATACTTCATAACTTACTAATGTATACTGCTAGGATGGGGTGGACTTCCAGGCAATAATGACATGGTGTAAGCGGCTTTTCTGTTTGTAGGACAAATTCACAAGCTACCAATCTTTATGGTTTTCTCAGACCATACTGTAACTAATCCATGCTACTTAGGAATTCATGGTTGCTGCTGAGCTGTACCGCTTACTACTAAGTGCTTTGTGGCAGCAAAGAGAACACAATTCCCGTCTTCCTGCTCCACAGGCACAGGCCAACACTTGAACTGAAGGAGAATCTCCATTGAGGTTAGCAGTATGGGCCACATGAACAACTAGCTGAGCATTTCCAGCTGTTAGGGTTGACATTCATAGACACACCAGCTAGTTCGTTACAGCACAACAAATCAAGACACAATACGGTATCCTAAGTATCTCCTTGCCTTTCCATGTGAAGATACCGTACACGTTAAGGACACCATCTTTTACTATAAAGGCACTGTTACAATATTCTGAGACCTCCATTAATTTAGGCACTATGACATGGTGAGCTAGGCGCTCTGTTGGGTTAGTGCGCACAACTCTTAGCCTTTACATACCGCCTTAACAGAAAGGGCATGAAAGATGTGGTCAGTGGTTTCTTGTTCTGCCCTCAATCCATGCATTTCCCTGGGCCACATCACATAATTAGTAACCAACTCGGACTGTAAGCTGCTGACAGGACAGCTGGGGCCTTGCCTTTGTGTATTTCCAGAGCACCTTGTACACCTACAGTGTGGTGGAAATCACACTGGTTGGTATATATATTTATCTGCAAGTGGCAGCCTCTTCTCAAGAGAGAGCTGAGACAGGAATAGCAAGGAAGGGGAGAGCAACTCCGGCTAGACAAAGAGATTGGCAGGACCACACAAGGGAAGTTTACACAATGCTTGAGCCAATGTTGACTCCCTCCCCTTCAAAATCATTACACTCACCCCCAAATAAGTACATAAATTTAATCTAGAGAAGACTGGAAATCCTCCCCCTTCCCTCACTGTTTATCATTTTGCCTCTAATGCACTTTGTTAAATAGCTGCAAACCAGGGAGGTTACACCCTGAGACTTGGGCTCTGGTGCAGTTTAAAAATAAGCTGGGTTCATCCTGTATCTCAAAGGCTTTTGTCACTTTGCAAGGGAAAGGCAGGAAATGCTGCCGAGTTCCTTTCCTTGGGGTTGCACTTTTGCAGCAGGCTATGTGCGTTTAGTGATTGAAAAAAAGATGGCCAGGTGCCAGAAGCCATTCTTCATGTTTCAGGTCCTGAGCAGGGGCTTGTCTCTGCTTAAGACTTCTACCGCTATAACGATGTGGGTCAGAAGAGTGGTGTTTTTTAAACTGACATTGCTAAGACCAGTACACGCCTAGCATACATCCAGTTCTACTGGCATAAAAGGTATGTTATGTCACAAATAGTCGTAGTGTTACAAAACACCTTTGCTCTTTATGCTGCGTCTCCACTAGGCAGGCTGCACTGGCTGCTTTGCCTACATCAGCATAATTAAAACAAGGCAACTTTCTACTTTAGAGAGGGCTCAGTAGGTTTCAGACTCTACAGACTGAGATGGGCAGGGGGCCAGCATTGCTACAGCCTATGAAGATCCCATTCCCATCTCATCACATAGCTTCTGTGGCTGCTAGAGAGAGAGAGAAATAACAACATATGGAGCCGATAGCATAACCTGTTAAGTTTACCCTGCCTGACTTCTCATTACAAGACCCTGTTTTCAGTTGCTTTTCTCTTTGTGACTGTTTGGGCTGAAATTTCCTGTGACTGGTGTCTGTCTCAGGCTGTTTTGTTTTTAAGGGAGTTTCAGCCAAAACAGTGCAGCCCTTTCCAAGAAACAGACAGTTGTTTTAACCACATTAAAAAAAAATTCTGCTGACCTTTTCTTTAAACAGCTCTCGAGCCCCCATGCATTTTAGCAGACTAGACATTTGGTGGTGGGCAGCCTTGTGCCAGGGATGAGCCGTTTGCCGCTCCCACGAAAATCTGCCCAAATTAGGAGCCTTGGGGCGTAGGAGGGGAGGAAAGAATAACTCTCCTCCAGGAAGTTTGCACAGTGGAGGCTTCTTAAGAGCAGAATAGTTACACTTTCCAAAGATTTTTGTCCTCAATGAGCATGCGCAAGCCTCT
Organism: Podocnemis expansa; assembly: GCA_007922195.1. Classification (NCBI taxonomy): domain Eukaryota; kingdom Metazoa; phylum Chordata; order Testudines; family Podocnemididae; genus Podocnemis; species Podocnemis expansa. The sequence goes on along the minus strand of ML682056.1, from coordinate 13,099,402 downwards.
CAGCTTCTAGAGAGACCAGAATCTCCTTGTGGCCTCCTCCCAAAGTGACTGGAAAAATCTCAGGAAAGACTTTTTCCTTAGCAGGGCGGTGAAGCACTAAAATGGGCTACCTAGGGAGGGTGAAATCTCCATCTTTAGATGTTTTTTAAGGCATGGCTGGGATGATTTAGTTGGGGTTGGCCCTGCTTTGGGCAGGGGGGTGGACTAGATGACCTCCTGAGGTCACTCTCAACCCTAATACTCTATGCTGAGCATGGTCCATCCCTTTAAAACTCCTGCATGTAACTGCACTGGTCACACACCATCTCTACAGAGCAATGGACATGCTCCAAAGCAAGACTACAGTGAGGAAAGCCAGACTTCCCCTGCAATGACTGCACCAGGCCAAGGTGGCTATGTCTACACTGACCAATTAGTCCAGACTAAGTAAACTTAGTTTGGACTAATCTGGACCAAGTCTGTACTAGGTTTTGCCAAGTTCAAACTAGCGCAATGTAGTCATGTTAGTTTGAACTTAAAAGTTTGAACTCAGCAGTTAGTTCAAAGTAGCCGCACTTTTTAGGTTGAACTAACTTTTTAGTTTGAACTAAGCCACATGACTAGTTCGAACTAAAAAGCTGGGGTTAGCCCAAATTACCCCGAGGCTAGTTCAGCCTAATCTCAGGCTTTTTTAGTTCGGACTAGCAAGTCTGAACTAAAAAAATCAGATGTAGATGTAGCAGGTGAAGCCAAAAAAAGAGAGCAGAAAGCCTCTCCTGTGTGATCAGTGACATACCCCTGAAACCCAGGCAGTGTGGGTGAAGCCATCTGATCAAGGGTGCTGGAACAATTTTTATGGGGGTGTTGAGTGCTGAGAAATTGAACCAAACTGTAACACAGTATGTAAGGAAACTACTTCAAGCCAGGAGTGCATGCATCTTTATTTTTAGCACCTGTGCACCCCATTTCAATGCAGAAGGGAGAAGAGCTTAAATCATGGGAGGGAAAGGAGTTATTTGGGACAAGGCATATGACAAGACTGGGAGTGGACAGGTACTGGGACTAGGAACAAAGGTGGAGAAGGAAGAATGGAAAGACCGATCTGGCAAGGAGGTAGGGTCAGTGAGCAGGACGGGTAATGCGAGAGCAAAAGGTCTGTGACAAAGAGCTCAGAGGGGCACAGCAAGAAGCTGGGGGACGGGACAGGGCCCAGTGGGGGTAAGAGATTGAGGAGGAGCCGAGGAAAGACTAGCCTGAGAAGTCTGAAGAGCAGAGACCAGCACTGGGCAAGCAAGGTGAATAGGAGTGAGCAAGGGATCAGGGAAGTGACAAGCGCAGGGCAGACGAGATCAAGGCTGGAAGTGGAGGAGGGAAGAAGCACAAAGCCACCCAAGAGTCACAGGTCTCAGCACTCCTCCACCCTCACTAGATATCCCTGGTGCCCACTAGCAAAACACAGATCTCACCCCCTCTGGTGCTGATCCGCAAAAGAGGACAACAGGCTACTAGTGCAACGAACAAGGCAGGGGTCTCACAGACAGCAGCCTCCGTCATGGTGCGGCTTCAGTTCGTTCTCAATCCCGAGAACTGGATAAGGCAGGAAGCCTGGGCGGGGGGGGAGTAGGGTGATGTCATCTAATAAAAGACTGCATCACCATGCTGTGCATATGGGGGGGAGGCAATTAAGATTACATGGGTAACCTAACTTTGGAGTGGTTAGCTTTGCAAGTTTAATAATGTTCCTTTTATGTAGCTTTTTGCAGATAATATGGGCATCTTTAGCTCTCGTGTAGCACTGTACAAAGGCGATGAAGCATTTTGCTGCTCATGGTACAGAGTAGTAAACTGAGGCATGGTGAGGTGGCATGACACACCCATGATCACCCCATAGCAGAGCTGGGAACTGAACCCAGGACACTCCGTCCCAGTCTAGCACTCTCACTATTGAACCAGGATGCCTTCTGAAGCCCAGGGGGTGCAAAGTACTCAGTCACATTGTAAAAATAAAGAGGGTGCGTGGGTCTGCCCAAAGCTGTGCCTACACACGTCAGACCCAAGAACACAGACCCTTCCTAATCTACACTTGTGCAAAGTGTCAAACAGGCCAAGAACATGTTTGGAACATGCAAAATGGAAATTAAGATGCTACCAGAGTTGAGGTCAAATGCATCCTTACAGACCAGGCCAAGAGGGGCCACTGTGATCAACTAGTCTGCTTTCCTGCGTAATGCAGGCCAAGTGTATCGCTGTCTGGCAGGGGGTCAGGACTTCCCTGGGGCTGCCTTCCGCTCCTGGCCCAACAGTAGAAGGTAAATCACTGGTTGAGGGCTGCTGTGTTTATGGCAGTGGATAAGTGAGACGTGCAGATGGCCTGACTCCAGCAGCTGAGACCCTCTTGGCTTGAGCAGTGGTTTTCAAACCATGGGTCAGGACTCAGTACCGGGTCACCGACCCTCAGGTACCGGGTCACAGTATCCCCTGGTGCTGCCGTCAAAAGACTGGAATGCATTGCTCAAAGATGTAATTGTTGGGTCATAGGTATAAATGATTTTTTCAACTGGGTCCCAAGAAAAAAAATGTTTGAAACCCACTGGCATGGAGCGCCATCTGCTTCCCTGCTCCTCGTGCCAGCCTTTCAGTGCTGCCTAGGTCCTCTGATAAGCCAGCCATGTCTCACCTTTTGAAAACCTCTGCTCTAAAAGATCTGTTCTAGCTCAAACAAATTAAATACAGGGAAGTTCTGTGGCCTGTGTTATACAGGAGGTTGGATTACTAGTTCACTGTAGTTCCTTATGGCCTTAAATATACACATATATATATCTACAAATCAACCTAAGTGTTAATGATATAGTGGGTGGGGGAGAAAATGTGGGGACGGGGAAAGAGGAAACAACATGTCCAAGTCCCTCGTGAGTGATCACACCTGCACAATCTAAGCTTTCATTTGAAAAATAAGAAGTAGAGGTTCTAACTCTTATGGGTTGCAAATTAAAAAAATCTTTGGGTAGGTGAACTGAGTCTAAGCTACAGCACTGCTGCTGCCTTCCTGAGTCAAACACCAGTGCCTCTGCTGCTGCTCATGGTTTCGCCAAGCTGCAGCAGAACAAAGTTAACAAGGCTGACCAGGCAACTGTTGCTATTCAGAACCTTATGGGTGGCCGTGAATTACCAAGATGCCAGTCAGTGTCATGCTCCTGCATGCTTAGAAGCATGAACTGACGCTATTCACGGTGCCAGATGACCCACAAACCTCCACAAAACGAAACTCTGCCTCGATACCAGACACCTTGTTGTGCCCCAGCTGTTCTTTTCATAGAAGTTAGGCAGCTCCAGAGGGGAGAGGAGACAGAGCCCCTTCTCTTTCCAACAGCTAGCCTTTCAAATGTAGGCATCTACTGCCTAGAGCAGGGGTCTCAAACACGGCCCCTGAGTCTATTTCCTGCGGCCCGCAATGATACGATTATTACTGATATTTGCAGTATCACTGTATGGAAAATTTTCAGTGGTGTAGCCCTCAGGCTAACATACTAATCCTCATGTGGCCCTCTACTAGTTCACATGCGGCCTTCGTGATTTGAGTTTCAGACCCCTGGCCTAGAGGCTGATACAGAAGATAACAACCCCACTCCTGCAAGAGCCAGAGTAAGGATCCTGGTAAACATGCACCTCTGCTCTCTTCCTGGCTGCTGGTGGCAGGCTAGTCAGGGTTGTCACAGTTTGGCTTTCCCTTGGGAAATTCCCCACACTCATCTTTTGCCTCTGTCTCTGAGCTGGCAGGTTGAAGTCCCTCACCTAACAAACACTTGGCACATTCTTCCAAGCCTTGATTAAAGTACCACGATCAGACTGGAGTCAGCTTGCAGAACCAAGTCCCGAGTCTGCATCCTGCTACCCATCAAAAGTGGGGTGTGACAAGCTGCGAGGTTCATCAAAAAGAAACTCTCCATTTTACAAGGCAGGGAAGATGATGAAAACACCGAACTGGACTTGGGGGGAGGGTGCGGCTGCTTTTCTGGCACTGGACAGGTTAGATACAACAGCCGTGACATGGGCTGAAACAGACGGAGAGCGTCAGTGTTTATAAATCCATTCCCACCCCACCCAGGTCTGTCAGCTGGCCAAGTGCGTCAGCTGTAACCAAGCTACACTGTGTTGAGAGCTCCAGGCTTGCTTGGGGGTAGCTCCTAGCCCAGACCCTGGGTAGGGGTGAGGGGATGTTCACCTAATTCCATCACCCAAGGCAATAAAACTTCCACAGCATTGCCAAAACTGAAGTGTGAAAATGCCCCCAGAATCGTACTGAGCAATGGCGATGTGAGGCACCTTCCCAAACTGCTTCCAGCTGGTATCTGCATAGGAGCATAGGCACAACTTTATTGGATACCGCCACAACAGAAACTAAGTAGAGCTGATCACCTGGGAGAGGGACGCGATCTGAGGATGGTTGAATGGAGGGAGAGCTGTCCTAGTCAGCACCTTGGATATGACTTGCTACACATGGAGTCTTGTGCTGTTCTTTTGGCTCCTGGGAATTAACTTGCCCAGAAAGGTTGCTGTACACCACTCCTGTTGGCTACCAGCCAGAAGTGCCCCTGGCCTGGAAAAAGATCCAGGACTCGGATGCTGGGACTCGCACGCTTTAAGTGTGCCGCTGTGGCAGACCCGGGGCTCAAGCCCCATAAGCCTGGCGCCAGCCACGTCCCGACTACCAGCATTTGACAGAACAATGGGATGCCGCAGCGAATGTGTGTGATCCGCTTTTCTTACATTTTGTGGATTTAGTGCTGGAGAAAGATGCCAGATTTCAGTTCCCAACACAATCAGGGCACGTCTACACACACAGGTTATTTCGAAATCGGTCCTTTCGAAAGGACCGATTTCAAAATAAAACCCTTATTTCGAAAGGGCTCCTTTCGAAATAAGGAAAGCTGCGGAATCGAAACGACTGTTATTTCGAAACGAATGTTTCGAAATAACACCAATGGGTCCGCTGTTTTGAACCGTTGTTTCGAAACAACGGTGTTG
>ML682056.1:13064820-13093998 GCA_007922195.1 Podocnemis expansa | reverse complement strand
TTTCGAAACAACACCGTTGTTTCGAAACAACGGTTCAAAACAGCGGACCCATTGGTGTTATTTCGAAACATTCGTTTCGAAATAACAGTCGTTTCGATTCCGCAGCTTTCCTTATTTCGAAAGGAGCCCTTTCGAAATAAGGGTTTTATTTCAAAATCGGTCCTTTCGAAAGGACCAATTTCAAAATAAACCTGTGTGTGTAGACGTGCCCTGATTGTGTTAGGAACTGAAATCTGGCATCTTTCTCCAGCACTAAATTCACAAAATGTAAGAAAAGCAGATCACACACATTCGCTGCAGCATCCCATTGTTCGTTTCGGGGGGGGGTGGTAGGTTTTACTTTTTCGAAATAACGATCGTTATTTCGAAACGATGAGTCCCGTCGTTTCGAAATATAGATACATCATGTAGACCAATTTTTTTTTATTTCAAAATAACGAGTGTTATTTTGAAATAAAAGAGCCGTGTAGACGTGCCCTCATCTCCGTCCTTTTCTTTAGCCACAGAGCAGGTACCACACAGGGGATGGCAGGGGAGGCAGCAGAAAGGGTTCATCTTCATGGCCCTCTCAGTCTTTGCCTTTTCTAACAAGACTACCAGTGAAGAGGGACCAACAAATGCCATTGGTATGTGATGCGGGCTCCTGTGCATCGGAAACCGGATGGCTGTCACCTGCCAGCTCCTTCTACCCAGATTGCTGAAGGGAGTCTTTCCATGCGCTAAACTGGTGCCCCAGAGAGAAGCTCAATATCCCAGTACCAGAGACATCAAGTGCCCTTAGAGGGCTATACTTAAAACAGTTGGAAGCTTTCCAGCATGTCTTAAGCCCAGTTGCATGGGACAACTTTCAAGCTGGGTTAGTTTTACGAGACCAGTCATCTCTGAATCTACTTAAAGAAACAATCTGGAATCTGTACAGCACCTGCTAAAATTACCACCACTACAACCATCCAAACTTCCACGCTGCTCCATGAACATCACATCTCACCCCACGCCTTGCAAAATCCTGTCACCTCCATTTCACAGCAAGGGAAGCACAGGACCAAAGAGATCAATGACCTGTCCTAGGGACACGCTGCATGTCAGCAGCTCAGCCAGGAACAAATCCCGAGAGTGCCTGTTATCCAGTTCCTTGCTCAGTGTCTCTGTCCATGATGTACTGTCTACTCAAACACGAAGCTGAAGGCCCATGGCTGCCCTCACGTACTCATTTGTGCATCTCCGCTGCTCGGCAGTCAGCCACTGCCTTCGTTCTGATTTTAAAAGTCACAACAAAAACCACCACAGCCAAGCAGGAAAATCTAGTAGCTACCCCTGTAGGATTAAGATTTTCTTTTGTAAAAAATAAATACTTTACAAAAATTATCCCTGCACAATCTATCTAGATCTTGGGTACTTACAAAGTTCCCATTACCATAGCATCTAAAGATTGTGAGGATAAAAGACATGGATTGGCTCATACCCCCATGAGTTATCCCCATTGCACAGATGAGGAACTGAGACACAGACTAAGTGACTTCCCCGAAGTCACACAGGAAGACTGTGATAGAGCACGAAAATGAACTCATGTTTCCTAAGTAGCTAATTAATACCTTAATCCTTGGACCATACTTCTGGTCTCCAGTCCCACACCTCTTACTCTAACACTCTGCTTTTGATCTCCTTACAACAAAACTACTTAAGAGGGAGAAAGGAGAGAAAGACTCCTCCACTCAAGAGAAGTGTTTGCATTTAGAAAGGGCAGAACATTGCCTTGGAAACCTCACCCTAGGTTAACTGTTCAGCCATGGGATAACTGTTTGCCAAGGATGAGTGCCTGGTAACTACTGTTTTGCTGTTTGATTGAGAGCATTGTTGCTTTCATGAGACCTATGAACATCCTGCCCCCGATATATTTTCAGTGCCAAAGGGGTCAGTCACATGGCCAGCATCAGACATCCTGCCGCAGACATTCGGAAGCAATGATGTTCTCCCCTAGCTGCACAATCATGTATTTTTATAGAAATGGTGATGTTCATCCTGGATGCAGGACAGGGCAGCCTGTCATTCCCTAAACAGAGTGATTGACTCATACCTTAATCCAGCTCCGCTGTTTGCTCCCTTTTCAAAGGGAACAATCCCAGTATTTCATCTACAGATGAATACATTTTGGTAGTTCCCATAACCAACATAAAACCTGTAGACGGAAGAGTTGATTTCTTTTGACTCAAGCAGAGAACACCCACTCACTCAAGCACATAGCCAAAACCCAAACCGTGGTACCTGTTGGGTTTTCAGTCCAACACCCAATCTCACCATCACATGCTCAATCTATCGAGGTGTTTCCAAGACACCACTCAGCATGGCATGCAGGTGCCGTGTGCACCAGCGAAAGTGCCATTACACTCTCTTGTCCAAGTATGAATTATTTGTACTGCGGTAGCTCCCAGGAGCTCTACTCATGGACCAAGACCTTATTGTGCTAGGTGCTGTACAGACACAGAACCAAAGAAGACATTCCCTGCTCCAATGGATCTACAGTCCAAGTTGAAGACCAGAAACGATAGGTTGGATAAAGACAGAGAGTACAAGAACACAATATTAGTATAATGGGCACTGGTTTTAGCACATCGGCTGACTCGCCACTGTTGAGTAGTTGGTTGTTTTGACTGCTAGCCTGCTCTGTTCTAGGTAGCAGGCCACAGAGACACACGCTGCAAGAAGCCTTAACTTCCCAGGAAGGCCTCAGGATTATCTTTATAGCATTTCACTGCACTGCCTGTCTACACCCTGTACACTACAAACACAGACGGTGGGGCAGGAAGCGTGTATGCCGCTCCCACCCATCCCAACAATTCATTCTGTTGCTGTAGAGTCCTTGCCAGTGAACATCCTGGCTTGGCTTTTTTTTTTTTTTTTAGTCAAATAAATTGGTGCTGTTGACCTAGAATCACTGGAAAAGACCAACGTTTTTACAAATAGGCCAAAAATGTTCGACCCACTGGCCTGAATGGCTCCCCTTGTAGCTCACTAAACTCAACAGAAATGATCACAAGTCAATCAATCTTTTATCAGCACAGATGGAAGCAGGTTACAAGCCCCCTCCTGCTGTTATATTGGATGACCTGATAACAGTAGCTACAGGGAAAGAGTAATGTCATTGCGCACACACTCTCCATCTCTGGCTTGATGTTCACCTGGGAATCCATTAAAGGGAATTTAGCTCATGATCTTCCTCTGCTGCCTCAGCTGCGTCCTGGTGGCAGCAACAGCTGATGTCTTGCACGAAAAGCAGTCTCATGGCAGAGAAAAGGAAGAACAGAGTGCATTCGGAGTATACAGAGGGCCCAACTGCCCAAAGCTTCTGTACAGAATCTCTCCCTCCTCTCACACTTCTTAACAAGAAAATATATCAAGCCAATCAAAGTTAAACAACTTCTTACGCTGTCCCTCCCAGCATTCAGAATTTTCTTCAAATGCTTCTGGTGATATGGCAGAGTTGAGGCTCCTATTTCTCTAACCACCTTCTATTTTTATACTAGCTGGAGGTAGGATGACCCTGCATGGACGATGGATTTTAAGGTGGCATTGTGAATCAACATATGAAAGGCTGGATCCAAAGCTCACTGAAGCCCATTGTCATCACTTGGAAAGATGCCCATTGTCATCACTTTTGTTCAGGTCACAACCTGGGGGCCAGAACTGAGAATTACACTGGGCCAAGACCTTCTGCATCATATCTGTACTGATAAAGAACGCACTAGCACAATTAGATCAGGGGCCCTGCCATAGTTTTAAAAATCCAATACTTTTGCTAATAAACAGGGCTCCAAATGAATGAGAGCAACGGTGGTTTGTGAGACGGTAGGCTTTTTTAAAGTCACATTATTTCAATAACCATTTACAGTTGTTTCTGCTCAATCGCCACTGGAATAAGTTGCCTAGGGAGGCTGTGGAATCTCCATCACTGAATATTTTACAGAGCAGGTTAGACAAACACTTGTCAGGGATGGGTTCAGACATTACTTGGTCCTGCCACGAGTGCATGGGCCTGGACTCAATGACCTTTCATAGGCTCTTTCAATTCTATGATAATTTGTATTCCAACTTACGCTGACCATTGCAGGAAGAACCATTACACTAGGAAAACAATGCTTTAAAGTTTATATTCAAAAGAGCCTGGAATCCCAACCTTCAAAATGGTATAAAAAAACAAACAAACAAAACCAACTCCACTTCTCTCCAAGTGTTACATGTCTTAACATAACTAAGTCAGAATCCGATCATTAGATCTGACCTCATCGTTAGAGTCCTGCCACAGCTGACATGAAGGGATGTGTGCAAAGGGGAAAGTAAGCTAGCACATAGGAGATATGAGATTTTAAGGTCTGATGGGCTGATTATATACCAGCATAACTGCACTAGAGTTGCTTCCCAGTAGACCCATGTGTGTTGTATCCTGTTGCCTGGCACCTTGCTCATCTGTGGGAGAAACAATGCAAATGCTTTCAGGAGCAGTAAACTTTTCCAAACACCCATCCTGGATCAGGGAGCATAAACCCAGAAAACACAAATATGTTGGCTAAAGAACACAGTCTGCCAAACTGTGGTTTAAATCTAGTTTCATCGGTAAGAGCCAAAAGATAAAATAAGCAGGCTTACAAGTAAACAAGATACTCCTTCCCCTATATAATTCATGCACCTTCTTGGTTTTCTTTCTGGTGCCATCAGTCCCTAGACAATTTCACACAGAGGCACAACACAGCAAGGACATAACTCCTAGGAACTTTTTGCAGTAGGTATCTGGAAGGCTTAGACAGTTTCCCCATTGTATTCCTGCCACCAGAAATCCTTTCACTGTCCCCTTCCCTGAGGGCTTCATAAAATAAACGATGGAGAACGGAGCTCTGCATGAAATTGTTAGCAGGAGAGATGTGACGCACATTGCTGTGGTGAAGGCACAGAATACGATGGTGTGTTAGGGGTTGCATTATTAGGCCACGTGTTTCTCGTTAAGGCCATGTCTGTGGTGAATGTGAACATTCCCTTCCTTTATAAATGTGAGGGCATGAAAGGAGGGCTTTGTTCAGAAACCATGGGACACACCCCTGCCATAGTCCAGAGGCTAATTTGCAGTGCTATGGGAATGAATGATGCATCGTTACTTTAGGGCTCCTGCTAGTGAGCACAAAAATCCAGAGCAACCTCTGCTCATTGAAAGAGTAAAGACAAACCCACCACTCCAGGTGGGAAGCCAGAGTTCAACACCTTCCAGGAACAGAAGTGCATGTCTAAGCCAGAAATCCCCATTCCAAAGGTCTGTACAATTCCAGTCAAGTCCCTAGTGTTTCACATTTCCTTCTGCTGTCATTTCAGAGTTAGACATCACAGACACCAGCCTCTGAGTATCTGAAGCAGGAGATTATCAATAAGGAGCTCAGCCAACTTCAATAGAGAATGCCTTTGAAACGTACGTTAAGGGCATTTGAAACACAAGCCTGGCTTTAATCATCAGGCTGGCCATACCTGACACTTGGTTTAAAATCCTGGTAAAATCTTTTGAGGACACTTTTGTACCAGGCAGGTTACCAGGCAAGGTCCTTTACACAAGGCCTTAAACTGAGAGGGATGGATCCTCCACTGATGTAAATACACAATATTATTTCTGTCTTACATCAGCTGAAGCTCTGCTGCTTGATCTCACATGCCCTAGATCTCACATGCCCCAGTTTGCAACTCCAAAAGTGACTACGGTGCATTTCAGTGTTAGGCCACTGACTCTCAACCCGCAGCCAACTTCCATCCCAGCCAGTGCACAGCTGCAGCCCACGTAACTTCTTCAGAGCCATACAGGTAGTACTGGATATGGCTCACATAACACATTGGTAATGGGTTGAGAACCACCATGGTAGATGGATGAAATTTCAAAAGGGCCACAGTCTGCCTTTGAAAAACAAAATTACTGTATGTGTAAGCACTCAAGAGGCAAGCAATGATGCCAAATTAAGTTCACTCAAATACCCTTAACTCTGCCCCTCAGGTCTATAAATCACATTCTTCACACAACCACACACAGTTTGAGGGACAATGGTGTCCAATTTTGTCTCCATGATAACATTCATGCAGCATCTATATTCTATACCCTCTTCACAATGGACGACTGGATGTTTACTAATTAATTCTTTACAATGGATGTGTCTTTACTTGCTGTGGGCCAGTGAGTGAACTTCTCATTTTCACTGCTGAGCATTACTGTCCCCAGCAGTGGGCCCACTGACTTCAGTGGGACTATGCAAGCAAATAACTGCTTAGCAGGTGTCAGTGTTTGGTCTGGCCCTCTGGGATTTGATTTTTATTGCTATATCCGGAGCTCTGTGTCAGCGTCAACATCCTTGGTGCAATTCAGGGGAAGAAGTAGTCAACTACGGAGCTGACTTAGTTCAAAACGAAAGACTAGATCACCCCCTGCTTTTGCTTGGGTGAAAAAGAACCCTCTCCACAGCCCCGACCCTATTTGTAAAGGCTCAGGAAGGCTATATTTCACTTGCAATGTGATCCTCGCAACCACGTGGGCTAGAAAGTGCAATTAAAAGAGCATAAATTCTGCATAAACAGGTGTTGTTGGCTCTCTTTCTCATGAAGTGTTTCATTTACAAATGGGGGGGGGTGTCAATCTTTTCCAAGCTGTGGATATGGCAACGTGGTAACTGAAATGTCTCTCACTGCACATGTTGAAAGAGCTTCTTCGCCCCAGGTAAAATCTCATGTGCTTGCTCACCCAGAAAAGTGACCTCTAAAAAGGGGTAATGATAAAAAAAATGGAGGAGCCCATTTATGTGCAGGAAGTGTCTGGAGGCAAAGAGTGAGTCCTGTAACCCACACAATTTTGATCTTGGCAGTGGGGAAAAGCATACCCATGACTGCTTTTGGAAAATTGCTTTGCTGGCTTCAGAACAGCCATTTCAAGCGAAGCAGGGGGGACGCGCTCTTGTAAGACTGGATCCAAAAAACCGGCATGAGACAACATGGTCCCAAACAGGCAGCCAAGAGTAATTCTAGACTGAGGGCCAAACATTAACAAGCTCTACTTTCAGCCCTCATAAGCCAAGATAATTTTATGCAAGACCTTAGTTTGGAAACTATTATATAACTGCTTTTCCAGGTGGGCTTTGCTGATTCAGTCCATCCCTTGCTGGTATTTGCACATGACCCAAGCATGCAGGTTTCCACTGTAAAAAAAAAAAAAGCAGCCCATAATATTTTCCCTGTAGGATTGTTGCTTGTTAGAATTTTAAAGGAGATTTACTTACTGGCAAGTGTGACCTCTCAAGTGAAAACCCTTCTAGCACATCCCTGTGGAAGGGGCTTTATCTATTTCCAGATCACCTCTGGAAACATATACTTTGCTTGCAGCACTTATCATCTCAGCTTCACTTTATTACAGGGAGTCTCAAACACGTGGCCTGCAGGCTGCATGCGGCCTCTAAAGCTATTGCCTGCGGCCTGTAATGACACTATTGTTACTGATATTTGCAATATCGTTGTAGGAAAAGGTTTCAGTGGTGTGGCCCTTGGGCTAACCTAGTAGTCCTCATGTGGCCCTGTACTAGTCCTCATGCAGCCCTCGTGGTAATTTGACTTTGAGACCCCTCCTTTATTACCTCTGTGCTCTGGAGAACAGACATCCCATCCCGTTCCACCCCCAAAAATTCAGCTAGCTCTGGCATGGAATAACATAACAGACATAACTGAAGAAGAACTGAAAGAGAAGTGGGAGAAATGAGTTAGCACAATGCAGTTTACCTGAATTAATCAGGGCACAAATTCTTACAAGAACAGTATGACGTAGAATCCATAGGACCAGATCTGTAGAGGTATTAAGTGGAAGTTAGGTGCCCAGAAAAAAACCTTCGTGGTTCTGACCTAGAATGACCAATTATTATCAGCTTTGAAGAGAAGTCACCAGCAGTGTGAAAATCCCAACTCCTTTGACTGGCCACCCAAATCCCAAATCAAATCACGGTTTTGTTGCAGTCATAAACAAATATGTGTGCATGAATCACTCAGCAGACTCCATTCTCATCAATCACCCCCCATTTTTAAACAACTTTAATACTGATGGATAGGGCCAAATTAGCAGCCAGAGAGACAGCAGTTTGAACAGCATGGGTGAATTTGTACATGGCCAATGAATGTTATTCGTTTCACCAAGGCACCTATCTACCCTAAAGAGTTTACACACACTAGATGTAGAGATTGGTTGATTTCAGCAGGTTGCAGGAGAAATCAGGGCAGCAGGTGAAGTACAGAAGTAAGCATGAACAAAAACAACACAGGAAAGGCTACACCATCTTTTACAGAGAGGAAAAGGGATGCTTTGGCTGGGCTTCTCTGACATCAGAAATTTCCAGAGGGGTAGCCGTGTTAGTGTGTGTATAGCAAATGCAGCGAGTCCTGTGGCACCTTACAGACTAACAGATTTCTTCGAGCATAAACTTTTGTGGGCTTCAACCCACTTGGTCAGATGCATCTGACCAAGTGGGTTGAAGCCCATGAAAGCTTATGCTTGAAGAAATCTGTTAGTCTATAAGATGCCACAGGACTCTCGCTGCTTCTGGACATCAGAGACTTAGTAAGTTACACGTCAGAGAAATTAAGTAGACAGTTGACTGGCCATATCCATTAGTGAAATATGGCTCATTGGAAGGGTGCCTAGCTGCTCCGTTCTGTGACTGTCACGAGGGGAGGGGGACTAGGAGCATACCTGTTTCCCAAACCTGATGATAGGCGATATCCTCAGGCGAGGAAGTCTTGAGTACATTTGTCAACCTGTCACTAAGGGTGGGATCTGTGAAGAGAGTAGAAGGGAGTGTGGGGGATTTGGAGCATCAAGGCACCTATCTTTTAGGCATTTGGGGGTGGGAGGGGAGTCACAGGACCACCACTAGGATTCATGAAACCTGACCGCAGAGCCTATGCTCCCTTTATAATGAATTAGGAGATAACAGTGCCTTAGGCTAGATTCCCAATAGCGAGGGTAGTGAGGTGCCTATAATAGCCACTGGGAGATGCCAAGGAGAGGGGTGGCCCTGTGCTCTGACCCTCCCTACAGATTGGGGTCTAACACCCAGATTCAGGGAGCTGTCTATCTCTCCATGCACAGGAACCGGCCTCTGGGAGGCAGACAGCTTGGATGTCAAAGGTGTTTCTTGCAGGAATGAAAAGGTGATGCCTCACTCCCCACAAAATGGACGGAGGAAGGGGAGGTGGTGGCCACTTTATAATGTCTAGCCCAGTGGTCAGAGCTGGGATGTGGGAGACCCAGGTCTAGCCCACCCACACCAGAAGAGGAGAAAGATTTAAAATAGGGTTCTTCCATGCCCCTCAGAGGGTCCTCACATGATGAGTTATGGACTATTTTGATGTGGGGATCCCCCAGTCCCTCCTGTGGAAGCTGGGCAGCATGGGTAAAAAAGAGAGAGACTGGAGCAGGGGGACTAGACTCAGGGTCTCTCACCTCTCAGGTGGACCCCTAGCCACTGATCTCCAGCATCTCTCTCCTTCGCTCGCTGGCTTAATGACTAGGTAAGAATTTACTCACAGTGGACCAGTCACTGGGCCAGAGAGATAATGACTTTATATTGAACAGGACCTGCTCTCCCCTGAGCATGCCTATTGATTGTGGCTCACCACATGACTTCGGTACCCAAATATCAGACCCATCTTTCCCCAGTTCATTGATCACTGTGGAGCTTAGGCAGGAGACAGGTCACCTCCAGGGAGGCAGCAGTGTACATGCCCAGCAGCAGGAACATGGGCATCTAGGGACCTTTGATCTTGAAAACATAGGTGCTAAGTGAATTTAGACACTGATCGGAGCTTTGTGGATCTCAGCAGAGCCAAAACTGGATATAAAAGCCTCAGTATCTGCAACTCTAAACCATAGCTCCTTTGGTTGTTTGGCCACCAACACCCACTGGCAGGCCATGGACAGAATCAGCAATTCTGAAGGTGGTGCTTCATCATTAATTGGAAAGAGGCCTCCTGAGGCCTGATTCTTCACACCCTTGCACAGGTGTAAATAGCTCCACAAGGTGCAAAGAGCTGCCAAATCAGCATGTCTGGCCTGCTGCATTTTACACCTGATTTGCACAGATGTGACAATGGAAGGTGCATGGCCCAGGAGAATCAGGTCCCAACTGCCCCAGCAATAGACCCCTGACAGCAGTCAGAAGGTTGTAAAATTGACCCTCACTAAAGGGCTGCTCCAAAGTCCAACTCCCATTGCAGGTGCTTGAGAGGCAGAAGACTAGCAGAAGACTGGAAAGTCATTGGGGCAGCTGCACCCGCATCTGTGCTCTCAAAACAATTTGGTGCAAGCTGTAGGCACACAACCCCTGACCCCAATGGTTTACCTGGGGACAGCTAGCACTCCATTCACCATGTGTCCCTTTAAACTGAACAGCCTGGAGACTGCTGCCAAACACCATACTTTCCAACTTAGCTTTTAATTGCTGGGTGGTGCAGGAAGGTGGCGATTCCAGTTTCAGGAGCTGGAGGTGGAAAGTGAGAACACCCTGGGTGTGGTACGAGCAGGGATGCTGTCGCTATGCGCAAAGACGCCTGTTCAGCCCAAGGGCACCAGAGATGCCAGCTCAGCTGTGTAAGCAGAGCTTTCTGCCCACTCGCTCCTCCAGCAGAGGCAACAGGATGGGAGGCAGGTAGCCAAGAACAGGGTTGCATGCAGAGAGAGGAGAGCCAGCCCAGTACAGCTGGGAGAGCGATTTATTTTTTGATGCAGAGATTTCAGAGTTCCGGGTGCAACACACAATAAGCTAAGCCACCACCAGACTAATTATAACAAAGTATGAGCTGCGAACACAGAGCTGCCCTGAAACCACCCTCTGGAGGCCAAGGGGTCAGCAAAGCAAATGGCTTTTAGGCAGCATCCTGAAGACAAAGGTCACACAAGGGAAAAGATGCCAGAGGTTAGGGCTCTTTCCTCCCCTGCATTGGCCTAGACATGCACATCTGGGGACTGGAAGGAAGAGCGCATCTGCTGATCTCTGGTTCTGTGCCGGTGTCCATGGAGTGTCGCTGTGATCCAAAGCGGGGTCAGCTGTGCAGTTTAAAGGGACATGTGCAGAGCAAAGTGCTGGAATAAAAACAGTGAGAGGCTGCCCCTCAGTAAGCCATTTTAAAAGGGGGGGGGTGTTTGTGCACCTGCAGCCTGCCCCAAATCACTCCTCTTCAGGCAGGTTCAAATCCTGCACTCCCTACTCATGCGAGCCTGAGCTGTCATTTAAAACCAGACCCGATCATCAGAGCTGCTGAGCGCCCACCCCTGCTGTTAACTTCAATTGCAACAGCGAGTGGTGGGCAGCTCTGAAAGCTACGTCTTGAGGCCAGATCCTCAAAGGTGAACCACACGGTAACCGTGGTAGCAAGGTCTAGGTTAGGTTTCCATTCTTTATTTTTAAGCTCTTTTCACCGCAGGACTGGAGAAACTGCTTTCAAACGTGGGAACGGAAGAGTCTCTCGAACATGGCAAGAAGCTAAAGGATAACCTGCACCAGTGACTTTTAAATCCAAGAGTCCATGCGATACCTGGTGACTGCAGTGCAGTCGTAACAGGGGAATTGCAACCTTGCACTGACATCTGACAATATTAAAGTAATCCCAAGACCACTCAAAACAAGCTGTTGTGGCTGGCTGTAAATAAAAGGGCTGATACATTGGATAGATGAAGGGTCCTGTGTTCACCTTCATGCCCTCAGTAAGTCAGTGCAAATCTGTCACAACAAAGAGCAGTCAAAGGAGAAGTTACTCACACACAGTTCCTGTCTACACCACTAGCAGTTTTACTGCAAAAACAATGAGAGTCTCATGGCACCTTAAAGAGTAACAAATTGCTTCAGGCATAAGCTTTTCTGGGCTCCAACCCACTTCGTGGATCTGGCCAAGTGGGCTAGAGTCCATGAAAGCTTACGCCTGAAGAAATTTGGTAGTCTTTAAGGTGCTAAAGACTCTCTTGTTTTTGCTGTACACAGATGAACACAGCTACCCCTCTGCAGTTTTACCACAGGCTGTCTAAGACACATCCCGGTTCATGCAGATGGCACAGTGGTAAGAATGCAGTAAACAGCAAAGGCCCATTTACACACTAGCACGGAACCATTGTTAGCAGCAGAGGAGTTGCCCCAATTCCAGAGTAGGCAAGATCACTGGAGCCCAAATTCTCCTTTGTCACTGGGTTTACCACTAGGGACTTGCAGCAGAGCTGTTCCTGACTGCCCTGCTGTGAGAGGCAAATGGGAGTCAGGCTATTTTAGGAAAAGTTAAGCACACATACAAGAGAAATAATAATAATAATGATAAAGAGTCCTGTGGCACTTAAAAGACTAACAAATTTATTTATTGCATGAGCTTTCGTGGGAGAAAATCCCACTTTGTCAGATGATTTTTTTCCAAGAAAGCTCATGCAATAAATAAATTTTATTAGTCTAAGTGCCACAGAATTCTTTGCTTTTTTACTGACCTAGGCTAACACGGCTGCCTCTTTGGAACAAGCAAAACAGTAAAGCTTTTATAAGACGCAGCCCTCACTTGTCAGCATTTATGTTGGACTCAGCCTGGTTGCAGTGGCATTAAAACCCAAGACAGCCATGTGTCAATTTAAGCACGAGAGGTGAGGAAGGTTGTGTAATGTGCATTCATTCCACATTGGTTATTGTATTACCAACATCTGTAGTGTAAGCTCCAGAGGGGTAGCCATGTTAGTCGAGTTCAGCAAAACAAACAAGTGGCACTTTTAAAGATTAACAGATTTATTGCATGAGCTTTCATGGGAGAAAATCCCTGGATTGTCTCCCATGAAAGCTCATGCAATAAATTTGTTAGACTAGAAACTTTGTTAGGGCTGTGGGTTATATTCTAAAAAAGAAAATTTCTGCATTGGAAGAATCCTAGTTACACCTGCAGAAAAGCGCTTTTGCTGGTACACATTATTTTGCTGAGGGAACTAATAAACTGTTCTGGCAAAAGCATTTTTTGACCAGCATAAACTGGACCTGCATGGAGGGTGTGTCAGTGTAGCTATACCAGCAACCCTTTCCCAGTGCAGAGTAGGTGATACATAGCGTACCTCAGGACTGAGACATTTCCAGAGACTTGTATTTGTTTTAAGTCTCTGCTCAGCTAGTCATTTCATAATTCACTCCCCTCCACCCGCCATGTAATTAACTCCTTCTTCTAAAAGAGAGCCACAAGGGAGGCATGTCAACAGAGGCGGAAGGAAAATCTATTCAGACACTGGCTGATGTTGAAAACTGCAGGTTACAACATGGCGATGGAGCTGATTAATTGCAATACTACAAGTCCCCGAGGGGCAGCATCTGAGGAAGTGGGCAGGAGCCCACGAAAGCTAATGCCCGAAGAAATCTGTTAGTCTTTAAGGCACCACAGGACTCTGGTTAATGATACAAGTGATCACATGCAAGTCTCCAGAGCTGTAACACTCTGTTTCAGCACCTGGAGTGCATTCTGATCGGAAAGTGCCCTGTGCAATTAGCGGTTCTTGAGGCCGGCAGTGTGAAATGTGCCCTTTAATAGAGGCTCTATTGAGCTCCTCTGGTGCACCCGAGGAACAGCCCCATTTGCCCCGCTGTACGGCCCTGTCTGTCTCCCACTTCAGAGCGCAGGCCCGGCTCGCTAGTCAACAGAACACTGATTTTGAAGACAGGGCCGTGCAGTACCCCAAAATGCAGCATTTTAAACACCTCCGGTGTACACAGACCTTCAACCGTGGTTCTTGGAAGGGACCAAATCAAGCACTACAAACAACGCAAGGAAAACTTGAGTCAGCAACATCCTCAAACTGTTCACACCACATGGCCCCAAACCTCCTGCTCTGCAGGGACCATGTGCACACATGCACTCAACCCATTCTTGCACCCTGAGCAGGGCTATGAGATGTCCGGCAAAAGGAGGCCATGTCCTTTTCCCCCTCACATCCTCCATCCGGCAGGCATTTTAAAAACGCATGATTTGTCTGGCTTTTCCCTTACAGGGGTTAAAGCAGGGGTCTCAAGCTCAACTCACCACACGGGCCGTAAGGCCACCCTGTGCATGAGGACTACTATGGCAGCCCAAGGGAAACCATTTTATACAAAGGCATTGCAAATATTGCTAACAATAGTGTCGTTGTAGGCTGCAAGAATTAACATCAGGGGCTGCACGTGGCTCTGGGGCCATGAGTTTGAGACCTCCGGGTTAAAACATGCCCCTATTTTGAGGCGGCAGCATCCCAGGGCCCCCCTAACCCACAAGCATATTGCGTGAAGTCTCCATTTCTCCACGGGTCCTCCTCTTCAGTCCACTTTCCCACGCTTTGGCGTGGGAAACCTAAGCCGGAGCATCAGCCGAGGCTGGGGAAGCTGGTGGAAGAAGCAAACTGCCTCCCTGCCCCCCAAAAGTGGAGGCCCAGACCCCCCGCAGCAGCCCAGGGCGTCCCCAGCGCTGAGACTTACTGCGCTGCGCGGCCTCCCGGTGCTCGGCGCTGCTCACACGCGCCCCATGCTCGGCCCTAGCCGCGGCCCCTCCGCTGGCGCCGGCTCATTTCCTGCCTCCCGCTGACTCTGCCCAGCCTCTCCTCCATAGAGCAGCAAACCTGGCTGCGCTTTTGCCACCCTGGGAACTTCTCAAGGCGGCCGGGCTGGGGGCAAAAGAAAGGGGAGGCTGGACCAGGCGGCTCCTGAATGTCCCCTGCTGCAAAGGCCCCCCCAAAAGGCCGGATTTGGGATCCCCGCCCCGCCACCCGGGGCGGCTCCGCCCGCCCTGCGCTCCCCAGCAGGCGGGGCGAGTCGCCCTTAAACGCGCCCCTGGCGCAGCGGAGCCGCCCCTTGCCGGGTCCCAGCCCGGCCGGAGGCAGCCAGCAGGGCTGCGAAAGAAACAGGGAGGCTAACGGATGTCTGCATGGCATGAGCATCCCTTGGGCAGGGGCTTTATCTGGAGCAGCAAAACCAGCTGAGTCCTGGGGCGCCTTCAAGCTCCTGGGAGCTCACCAAAGCTTAGCTCCAAAGAAAGTTAAAAAGAAAACAAGGAGCCGTGCGGCACTTAAAGACTAACATTTATTTTCCGCGTGAGCTTTCGTGGGAGTGTCAGATGCTTCGAAGACACTAGTCTTTAAGGTTTCCACAGGGATAGCCGGGTTGGTCTAGTCCAGCAGCAAAAAACCAAGGAGTTGTGTGGCACTTAAAGACTAACAGATTTATTTTTCACACAAGCTTTCAGGGGAGGAAATCCCACTTCATCAGATGCTTCGAAGATGTTAGTCTTTAAGGTTTCCAAAGGGATAGCCGGGTTAGTCTAGTCCAGCAAAAAAACAAGGAGTCATGTAGCATTTTAAGACCAACAGAGTTATTTTCTGCATGAGCTTTCGTGGGAGAAAATCCCACTTCATCAGATGCTTCAAAGATGTTAGTCTTTAAGGTGCCATGGGACTCTCATTTTTTGCTGTAGATGGACTAACACAGCTGCCCTTCTGGAAATTTTTATTTGTAAAATGTCCCAGCGCTTGGTCTTTGGGGCCTGCAGCCAGTTTTGCAAAGTAGGGCTTTTTCTACCACCAGCAAGGCAGAGAAGTGCATTTGTTTTACTTTTCAGCAGTGCACTGGCCTAGCGCTGTCCTGACTGGGGCACTTCCAGGAGTCTGAACAGTTAGTCGCAGAAACTGGAAGGGACCATGGCAGGGCCTTGAATCTACTTCCCTGCACACAGGACCAAGTACTCCTGTTAAACAGTCCCTGTCAGGCAATATTCCCTCTAATTAGTCGCAGGCTGTGTGCACAGAAAATTTCTTTGTGAGCACCAACATTATCACTATTGAAATTATTTGTGCACACTTTATTGTGTTGTGTGCATGGGTTTCGTGACCTGTGTGTGTGCACACATGTACACAGCTTAGAGGGAACAGTGCTGTCAGGTGTTTGTCTCACCTGCTCTTAAAAACCTCCAGTGTAGGAGATTCCACAGCCTGAGATAGCAACTCATTTGTGTTTGATCCCTATACTTGACTAAGACCAAAGTTAACACATGACACTCAACTTATTAACCTTTAGCTTTTTTCCCCCCCGCAGATAAAGGCTGTGCAACATCAACTCATCAATACCCCCCCCCCCCCCAACAAGCCCTTGTCAGTATTTTTTGCCTCATTTTACAGGGGGTGCAGAAAAAGTTTAAGTGACTTGCTTGGGTTATGAAGAGGAGGGGGTGAAGCAGCAATTAAGATATTGCTGGCTCCTGACTGTGCTGCATTCCAATTACAGTTCTAATTGCCAATTAAAAATTTACAATTACAAGCCAGCCATCACCTCCAAACTGACACACAAGGTAAATGTAATTTTCTGGATCCGAGTGACACCTGAACAAGCAGGGTTGCCTCAGTGGTGATGGGCCAGCAGGACATTTAAGGTAGGGCTAGAAGATCTTTGGGGTCACTGCAATGTCATATTGTCCCAGTGTGGTGAGAACTGAATTGCAATCCAACAACACACTAGCACAGCAGGTGTTACCTTTCTCTGAGGGGTGGTGCACCCACACAACAGCAAAAATGAGAGTGTTTAGTGCCTTAAAGACTCATTTCTTTTGACACAAGCTTTAGTAGGCTGCAGGGGCAATGCTGCCCTGGGAAAAGACCTGGGGCCTGGTTCCCCCCACTGCTTGGCCCCAAGCTGGAGCCTGAGCCCAATCCAGTCCCAGGGCCCCGAGCAGGTCCCAGATGGGGGGCCCACCGTCGGCAGCGCAGCCCCAGATCTCTGGCTGGGGCTGGGTAGGGTGCCCACCGCCACCGGTGGCCTGGTTCCTGGCCCCCAGATGGGGACCGGGATGGGGCTGGGTAAAGCAGCCACTGCACTGGTAGTCTGGTCCCAGTTCCCCATCTTGGGCCAGGGCCAGATTGGGCTGCCACCACATGGGGCAGTGGCATTGGGACTTGGGGCACGTGCTGCCCTGTGCCTAGTGCCAGCAATGCCACTGGTGGGCTGCAACCCACTTGGTCAGATGCATGAAGTGGGAACAACAGTCAGGAGGTGTGAATCTACACACGTGCCCCACGATGGGTAAGAAACATTAGATTGGGGAAACGTGCTAACAAAGTCAATTAATTCAGTTGGGGTAGATGAGAACAGCGTACTTGGGCTCCTGGAATTGTTTTTTCAGCTCATGTGGTTCATCAGTGCAGTACTGGGGGTGGTCCCATGGCTGAACCTGATGCATGATCCTTGTGTGGTATTGCACCAGAATTGCATGTCAGAAAGATGTAATAGAAGTGCGATAGGAGGCCTTCTCTTGAAACCTTGTTTGATTAATGTTGAGCTGGGATGTTTGTTCTGTCAGCTCGTTATCATCTGAATTTCCTGACCTTGTAACATTAACCTTACTGACAGGCTTTGTGTATGTGGGTGTTTGAGTCTACTGGGGCTTGTTGGAAAGACGTATGTTGTTCTTACACTCCTGTCTTATTGCATGGTACCCTGTGAAAACTATTTGGAATAACAGACACTGGAATCTCACCACTGTGACTGTGCAATACTCGGCTTGTCTCGGTGCATTCTTTTTTCCCTCGCTCCTTGTCAAATTGTCTTTTGTCACCTTTTGCTAAAAAGCATGCTCCTTTCACCCCATTTCTGTCTTCATGGTTTTCAGCTGATTTCTCCAAATCTACATGCCCCTGCCCTCTTGATCGCTATTTTACTTCCTCATGAGGGTCTGAGCTAAACCTTATTTTTATATTTGATTTTATTATAGCTCCAGAGGAAGCACCTTACAGACAATTAAAAAATGACAAGAGTTTTTCCTTGAGGTGCTTGCAACATCCTTTGCTGTCAGCACTAAATTAAAATATTGTAACAAATCAATGCTCATTTAAGGCTCTGTAGTTGTTGCTGGGTTGCATGGCAGGGCCACTGGGAACTTCATGGCAAAAGCAGGGATACGATGCAGATTATCCAGCTCTAGAAATGCTGGTACCTATCTATCACCTGAGTTAAAGAAGTGTCATTAGTTGTCAGTAGTTTGGAGGCTATGAAAAGCAGTTGATTAGTTCTGAGTCTATCCAGTAGAGGGCAGAGTGAAGGACATGGACATTAAGCATATTCTCTCTCTTTGTAAATAAAAGAATCAATCGGTTCTAGTAATTATGAATTAGACATCTGCAGAATTCTGTTAAGAATGAAATAATATTAACTTCACAACACATTAGCTCTCATACTTTTACAGAGCAAGACTCACAACGCAAGAGGAGAGAGTGAGTGAGGTTCTGTGGCCTGCATAGTGCAAGCGGTCGGACTAGAATCGTATTGGCCTCCTCTGACCTTAGAGTCTAGGAGTCTATGAATGCAGTAGATTACCTCTTGGACATGCTTCCTGTCTCATTCACGATCCTCCATTTCTACTAGTTGTGGTGGCATGAGAACTCTAGGGGAAAGTCACATTAGCAAAGCATTTAATTTATTTGCACTTGTCTTTTAATAGGATTAAGCAGGTAGAAACAAGGAGAAGAGCCAGTAATATGTATCGATACAGATGTAGTCTATGAGCCATGATTTAAGATAATTTAGTAAGGTATTAATCTGGTTTAATAAAGGACCAAATTCAGCCACCCTTCCTCATGCCGGCAGTATGTTAGTCTGGGAGCAGCCTTGCTGAAATCAGTAGGAATACAGCATTTAATACAGTGGGGTCTAGTCCATGACTGGCATGCCTAGGTGCTATTGCAATACAAATAATAATGTTAAGGAAGGGTAGCAGATTCTGCCCCAAGAGGGGAAAGTTTGGGCAGGTTTCCCATTTGCTTTCATTCATGTTAGAAGATGGAGGGATTCCCTTTTATTATTTGCACCATTGCTTTTAATCCCTTATAAAATTAACATTGCACTATGTTTCCATAAGTAATTGAAAACAAAAACAACAAAAGCACACATAAATAATTACACAGGCTTTGCAAACTGATGTTAGGGTCAAAATAAGGAAGTCAAATGTCACCATGCGTCAATGGAACTGATCCTACGGTAGCCCCCTAAGCTATCTGGTTCACAAAGGGAGTGAAACATATGGCTGTCTTGCTGGTGTACAAAGAGGGCTTCAGATTAACAACAGAGGAAGCAGGAGTGATAATCCTGCTAGATCCAGCCTCGCAGAGTGCTTCTAGCTGTGAAAGGATAGAACAGGGTGTGGGACAGAATGACATTTTTAGAGAAACAACCCCAAGTGATGTGAAAGTGTGCATCAAATAATCTGAGTCTTTGCCCCCCGTGTATGCATGCTGCCCAAGTGTCCTACGGAACCCCCTTACCTCTAACACCACAATCCCTTTTGTGTACCTTTGGCGCCCCAGTCCTGCCACTCAGCAAGGAGGTCTTCCAGGACAGTCGCACAAGAAGGAGGCATGAAGGGGTTAAGGGAGGAGTTTCATCAGTGAATCTTTCACTACTTCAAATACGCATGCTGCGGAAAGACCTTTTCCTGGCTTCAAGCTGGCCAGATGGTGTCCTCATCTTTCCCCTCACACCTGACCTTCTAATCATCTTAGAATTTCGCAGTTTTATGGCCTTCCTTGGGTATTAAAAGAGGAGGGTTATTTTTTATACAGCCCCCCTGGGGACTCAAGTGTCAAGCAGTGAAACATGTAGGGCTAATATATAGCTTCCAAAGGGCTTGGTGGGAGTGAGTTACGAGACAAAGGAATAAGTTATGCACAAGGGAGACAAAGACAGGGTTTTGGTGATGGCTCCTGCTGCTGATAGAAAAGGGTTGCTATGGGGAGAGGGAGGGGTGGAATAATTCTCACTGGTCAGAGAATAGTAAAACAAGAAATAATTGAAACCAACTCATCTGAGATACAGCCAAATATCCTTGAACAGGGAGATCAACCAGGGATCAAAAGCAGTGATAGAAGGATGTAAGGGGAATCAATATGGGGGACTTGATGTGCTAGTAATGGAGGGGAACTAATTAAGATACTGGAGTGCAGCAAAAAATAAAGCAAACCTGGAGTCTGCATGTCATATAGGATTTTCCTCACCACAATCTGGGGAGTAGCCTTGAGAGGCTTGATTGGATTTGTCACAACGGATTTTGAAGACGTGGCCCTAGGTATCAATGGAACAAAGGAATGGAAATCTTGGAGGCTAGTGTGGCTATAAGGACCAAGTGAAGTTATATTGTGTTGTCTCACACACAGAAGCTTGCAGTCTGCTGGGGGGATGTTAATGAATGACTACGGGTTAAAGTTTGGAGTCAGGATTGTAGATTTAACCTTAGGAGGTGATTTTCATAGATATTTTAATGTTTGTTTGTTTTTTTTTTAAATAAAGTAGGTACTTGTGTATGTAGCTTAGACTAGCACTTAGCACCTTTCACGTTTAGCTACAAACCCACCAAGTTCTTTATTTGGAAATTTTTATTATAACAGGGACACAGATTGTATGGCCTGCTAGCTGGTCTATGATTTGTCTTTATGCAAGCCGTAATGGGATATGGTACTGTGTCCCATCTCTCAGTTACTAGCTCCATTCCAGTCCAAGACAAATGTGATCAAAGGTTGTTACGATTTGATATCTGTTCTGTATCATAAATGCAGTGTGTAGGAAGGTTTAGTTCAATTTCTAATAGCCAAGTGCTCACATGAATATTTGGGAAGAATTGATATAAAAATCAAACAAACCAAAAAATATATCCCAGATATTAGCCTTGGAAAGACTAGATTTTAATTGATACATGTGGCTAAATAGTGATATTGATATATACTGACAAATGGGTGAAAAAACATTTCCCACCAATAATAATCAAAATTTATAGATAAATGAAGTATGAAAATTGCTGCTTGAGAATTTATTAGAGTTTGATTTAAAGATACTTGTTTATTTTTACATGTAATGATAACAATTTAAGTTATCAGCTTTAACATTTTGAATTGCAGTATCTGTCATCGTTATTGTCTGACCCCTGTGTAATTTCCCACAACTGTAAAAATGTAAAGAGATCAAAACTGAAAACTTGCTTAAAAATGAACATTGACATTGTGTCAAAATTATACAAAGAATAGAAATAAAATTCTGCCACGCCTACAAATAATCAAGCAATGAAAGAACCCACATTTACCAATGACTAGACTCATTTTTACTGAGAAGGTCCCACTCCTTTTAGCATTGCAACACTGACACAGCTATGGGAGAGCAAGCTGGATTCTGTTCTGCCTTGTGCAGGTGACTTGATTACAGTCAATAACAGGCATGGCCAAACTGTGGCTCGGGAGCCACGTGCAGCTCGTGAATGAAAAAGTGAGGCTCATGGAAGAACGTCAGCAAATCAATTTAGGAAGCAGCCCCAGCCTAGGAATTTTAAATCTCCTGCCCTGAGCATGCTCTGAGCATGCTCAGACATGCTCAGGGAGGAGCCCCAGCCTGTGCCTAGCCACTGGAGTCATCAGGTAAGGGGGCTCTAGGGAGGGAGGGGTCAGCCTGGGGGGAGCCACATCAGTGCCTGGGGGTTTGGGACAGTGGAGAGAAGTGGTAATATGGTTGGGGATGGCAGGGAGAAGTGCAGAATGGTCAGGGACGAGGAGAAAATGGCAGCATAGTCAGGGATGGTGGGGAGAAGTGTGGCATGGTCGGGATTTAAAAAAAATCTCACCACTAGCCTTCAGTCTTCCAAATAAAGCGACAGCTATTTTACTGTATAGGCCTAGTTTTCATGGTCACCTTAAGTAATTATTAGAATCTGACATTAGCAGGATGAATATTTGCCCTGTTTGTATGACAAAATTAAAGTGTACAATGAATTTTAAACTTAGTAATTTTGGAGTAGGTAAAAATATAAGGCTATATGCCTCAGTGCGGCTCTTGAAGGTTTAATAATCAATTTGTGTGGCCAGAGCCATAACGTGGTGAGCTGTCGCCCAGGGCGCATTTCGATCGGAACGCACCCCTTGCCATTAGCGGCGCTTGGGGCCAGCGCTGCAAAATGCGCCTTTTAAATGAGTGGCTCTGTTGAGCAGCTCCGCTGTGCCTGGGGCAAAGCCCTATTGGCCCCACCGTAGTTACGGCCCTGTGTGTGGCTCTTGAATTCCATAAGTTTGGCCACCTCTGGCCTATAAGTATCCACAGGGAGAACAAATATTTAATAATGCTCTTCAGTCTAGTAGAGAAAGTTACAGTATAATCCAGTGGTTGGCAGCTGAAGCTAGACAAATTCAGATGAGTAATAAGGTATACATTTTTGACCATGAGGGTAACTAACCATTAAAACAATTTATCAAGGATCAAGGTGGATTCTCCATCACTGACAATTTTAAAATCAAGATGAAATATTTTTCTAAAACATCTGCTCTAAGAATTTTGTTGAGGGGAAGATCTGTGATCTGAGTTATACAGGAAGTCAGACGATGGTTACAATGGTTCATTCTGGCCTTGGAGACTATGAACAAACCAATTTTAGGTGAATTCTACTGACAGAGTTCGTATTAGTACTGGTTATGGTGTATGAGGCAGATGAAACATGCCTTGGTTTCTACATTCCAAGGAAATTTGCATTGCTAGTCTTTAGAAAAATGAAGTTTCGATCTGTAATCTTAGCAAATTTCAGACTCGAACCTGCTTTACTTACATAATCATCCTGTTAATTCCCTGTCAATCTATTTGCAAAAGTAAAGACAGTGGAATACGGACCCACATATGGTACCTCAATTACACTTACATTCTAATTAGACTATTATATATTGTAACTATCGATTAATTAATCTTTGCAATACGCTGTAGAAGTGTAAAAGGTTGTGGGGGCTGAGTATAATTAATTACGGTTATGATGGTAGCCCCATATCATTGTGATGGTACAGTGCCACCTAGTGATTGCTTTACTACAATGCAAAGATGTAAAAAATGACAAAAACCTAGCCCTCTGCTTTCTGTTATTTCTTCTTCTTATCCTTATTTATGTTATCATGCCCAAAGGGGTGATATGCACTTTACAGAAAAGACATAAAGTCATGGTCTCTGCCCCAAAGAGCTTACAATCTCCAGGGTGATGTTTTGGTGAGATTTTACTGTATCTTTATATCTCTGCAGAGCGCCATAAATCCTTCCTTCACTGCATAATGGCTTATCACTTTATGTCACTACAGTTTAAAGCACACATTAAATTACTGCCTTAAGGCTGTGACCTCAAATAAGCCAGTAAGCAAATATTTCTATTCTCGTCACCCACTATCCTGTGCACACATACATGGAGATCACTTTCCCAAACTTCTCTTTTAAACTAATTGAAGAACAGCCAACTCTGCCACCTGATTATAAAATATTAATGACACCTGAGGCAAACCAGCATGGCTACAAGAGGACACATATAAAAACACTTTAACTGAAACAAAACATCTTGAATCAAGTTCATCTCTGTTTTTAATGGAATCCCCCAGGATTGCACTTGGCTTCTTATGTTTGTATTTGCATGGTCCAGAGAATTTTGGCTCTCAACACCACATGTGAGTTTCAGAGGGACATAATGGAGGAATCTAATAATAGCACCATTTAAAAACTAGAGTGAGAGGCATGTGATGCTGATAGACCAGGTGAGAGCTCATGTCGAAGCCCCTAACATTAATTGATTACTGACAAATGCACAGTTGGAAACCAGTCTGGCTCACCCATAAAATTAATGTTAAGTTGACAAGAATGTGTTTAGTATTTAGACTTGAAGTGATGCTTGTAGGATGCATGTATGGATTTCATTTATAACATCTACATTCCATAACACAAAATTATACTGAGTGTTTGCATTGTCACCCTCTGTAATTGTGTAGCTCACCAACAAAGAAAGAAGTATTAATCAATATAAAGTGCAGGGCCTGCATACAAGAAGGCCCACTGAAACTGAGCCATTGTGAAAAATCAAAAGACAAAAACTTTATTGATTGCCTCCCCTCCACACATCCATGAAGAGGAGACAGGCACAGAAACTTGTTTCATCACTTTGAGTTCTGGGGGAAAGGAATAAATATGTCTAAGCATAAGCAAGGGATCCCTAAGCTGCTTAGCTTGGGTTAGCTCTAAAGGACATAGAAGGATTGCATATCACAGCAGCTTCCATTGCCTTTTGAAACCTAAGACCGTAACTCAAGTATGTGTGCAGTATTTCCATTAATCTTATAAATAACTCTAATTTGTTTTTCCTAATAAATTTATAGTTAGTTAGTTTATTATGGGATTTGGTGCTACACACATTGTCTTTAGTGAGAGAAGTAGGGTACAACTGACCAAATGAAAGTGATTTGTCTTTTGGGACTGGGACTAATTTCAACATTATTGTGATTTTTGGTATAAGAGACCCTCTATCACAGAGGCAAGTTTGTCTGGGTGGACAGGCAGACCAGAGTTCCCAAGAGGACTGTTCATGACTCCATGTTAAGCTGTGATAGTGCTTGAAGAGTTTACACTACTTGATTGATTAAATCTAATTATAGACCATACGATTTGAGGTTTGTGCCCTGTATCTTAACAGTTTGCCCTAAGGTTGTTGGCACCCATGGCTGTGACCCACATTAGACAGCTTGACAAGGGGACTACTTCATGGCCAAGTTCCCTCTCGATTCTTATCTAGCCCCCATCACCACAGTATCTGGGCACCTCATAAATGTTAATGAACTTACTGTTCTAAACTCCTGCCGGGGAGAGAGAGAAGTCTTGTGACCTATATTGTACAAACAGGAAGTGAGGCACGCAGAGACGGTTACGGCCACATGGAGTCTGTTACAGAACCATGAATCACGACCACATGTCCTGTCTCCCAGCCCTGTTCCTTGTTTTGCTGCAGAGTTAACCTGACCGATAATTCTCATGTCTTCCCCAACTTGAGTCTTGTCCACACACAAAACTTTTTAAAACCAAGTGTGGTGGCTCTTTTGGCTAGAATTGGCTGGCCCATCAGGCAGCATAAGTGCCACAGGACTCCTTGCTTATTTAGCTTGAGAAGGCACAACTTATCAGTTGCTAACACAGTCGTTCTGTGGAGATCAAGTGAGGCCAGATAACACCAGGTAACTCTGCAGTGAAGCCATAGTTCATATTACTGACTTAGGTGGGTTGCTTGGGATGCAAATCATCAAGAAATTGGCCAGTGTGGGCAACTGCAAGATCACTGGAATCTTTCAATAAGTGAGGCATCCTCTGTTAGCACAGCTCCAAAGGGGCAGCTGGGTTAGTCTAGTTCAGTAAAACAAACAAGGAGTCCTGATTCTGTATTTGCATGGTCCAGAGACATGCACATAAAGACTAACAAACTTAGTCCTGAAGTTCCACAGGATTCTTTGTTTCTGTCAGCAGAGTTATCTCGTAGGGTCCCTTCTCTATGGCTGTGTCCACACTTACGCAGTTAAATCGATTTAACTTACATCGATTTAATAAAATTGATATAAAAATCATTACATCAATTTAAGTTAAATCAATTTAACAGGTCCCCACTAGAAACTCAAATAGAAATAATATGTCCATGGACAGGACTTGCTATTTCAATTTACAAGAGAGGCAGCATGGGACGTGTGGCAACATGGCCCCCTAGAAGGGCCATGCCCCCAGCCAGTATATAGAAAAAGGAAAGTACCTGGGAAGGAGAAGGGCAAAAAGTGTAAAATCGATTTAACAGTTAAATTGAAATAACATGTCTGCACTGTGTTATTTGAAATAACAATTTTTGATTTAACCATTATATCGATATAATACTAGGTTTTATTATATTGATATGACTTTCCTTATATCGAAATGAGGGAGCTCCTCATTTCAAAATAAGGGAACGTCATGTGGACCTACCATTTTTTAAATCGAAATAACCAGTGTTATTCTGATTTAAACAGTGTGTGTGGACATACCCTGTGTGTAAATCCACAAACACACGGAGTGAAGTCTGGGGACAATACCGCCTTCCATTATCAGTTTTCACTTTGACCCCAACGACTGTCAGGCAGGAGGAAGCTGTTTGTGAGCCTCTCTGCTGGTCTGCCAGAGAGCCTTGGACCACCTAGGATGTCCGGAGGCTGGAGTGGGGACTTAACTGTGAGCACTGTAAATAAAAAAGGCTGGATGATGGGAACAGAGGGGGGTTCTGAGTCTTTTGTGGAGACCAGAATACCAGGGGAGTTTAACCTGGGAGCAAAGTGGAGGGCCAGGCAAGGCAGACTACACCAGGGGGACATGATAGAGGTCTATATAATTGGGACTTGTGTGGACAAAGTAAATAAGGAAATATTATTGACTCCTCCTCATAGCACAAGAAGCAGGGGGTCACTAAGTGAAATTACTAGGCAGGAGGTTTAAAATGAACGGAGGTATTTCCTCACATAACACACAGTCAACTTGTGGAACTCCTTGCTAGAGAATGTTGTGAAGGCCAAGTGTATAAAAGAATAGGTCTATCAGTGGCTATTAGCCAGGACAGGCTGGGATTGCAGTTTGCCATAGGCTGAGAGTGGCCAGGGGGATTGAACACTTGGTCATTATTTGTCCTGTTCATTCATTCTGAAGCATTTGGCATCGGCCACTATCAGGAGACAGGATGTTGGGCCAGATGGACACTAGCCTGACCCAATATACTCACAGCCCTACATTTCTGTGAGTCTACATAACAGGGAAATCTGAACTTGCATCAGTTTTTCTTTGATGCTACTCTCTTATGTCTCTCCTTGTTTTTGTTCACCTGTCAAATTTAGAAGGGGATCCCTCAATCTTTGCTCACAAAAGAAACTTTCTGGGTGAACAGGGATTGGAGTATCGGTTCCTTAGGTCATAAGGTCTTTGGAGTAGGGACTTTGTCATTTTTGTTTCCATGCTTTTGAAATAATAAATAAGGAAAAAACAAGACTAGATGGATGTTTTTTCATTGGCCTGCTGTTGCGTTGGAACCCTCCATATATTTCAGCATGATGGAATTTTTATTTGAGTCATTTACCTGCAGAATACTTTTTAAAATGCATGATTATTTCTCAGCCAAAGTAGTAAAATCAAGGTTGAAATCTTCCATTTTGCCTCTAACTGGTAAAACAAAGTACCACTTATTCAGTCCTCCTTTGCAGACAAGGGAAAGAGTTTATTATTTATTATTATTTGTTCATATCCCAGAAGGACCTACAAGCGCCAATCAAGATCTGGGTATCATTGTGGTGTTAGTCTCTATTCCAAAGAGTTTACAGTAGAAGTAGAGTAGGGCTGGACAAGAAGGGCTTTCAGGCTCCCAGCTCTGTGGTAGGGAGTTTGGAAGCCCTGGCATTCCCAAAGAAGCAGATCTTGGAAACCTGAGCTACCTGACACTCTGTTAGGTGAGCTGGCAGGAAATGAGGAAGGTTTCTATAGGAATCCTTCCTGTGAAATATTTTGGTTTCAATGACAGAGCATTGTCTGGTTGAAAGTAATTGAGTCAGACAACTTCCAACCAGCACTACTTGCAATAGGTCTTTAATGTAGGCATGAGGTATAATTAGCCCCATTTTACAGTTGGGAAAACAAAGGTTCAAACAAAGAGAGGTTAGGGCAAACTTTTTTGAACTTGGAGACTGGAAGTTAGGCACCAAAATCTCTATTAAGGCCTTGAAGTAAATTGCTAGTTTTTTAAGGCACTGAACCTCTGAATCTTTGACTCTGGGGTGAAATACTTGAATTCCCTGGAGCCAAAAGTTAAAATACAAGATGGTAGATTTGTGTGGCTTTTCCAGATGAGAACTTAAAATCTGTTGATATGTCTATGCTTAGTAGCTATTTAATAATACTATTAAAAGATACTACCTCATCCACCTTCTCTCTCTAATCCCCAGGCCTATTATCTGAGAACAAGACAGTGTCTCAGTGTCCTTGACCAAAATTTCCACTAGCTGCGCTGATGGGTTATGTGCTAGATGGTTAAGTTAGCCCCTTCCCAGTGGCTGTATTTCAATGATATGTAGCTTGTAATTATCTTCTGGGATGGAGACGCTGTAAAAAAAAAAAAAATAAATGGAGGAAGAGGGTTGGGATGGCATGGGACGGGGGTAGGAGATGATCAAAACTTCTTTTTCCAGGACAGCTCATGGGATCACTGTTCCCTCTAAGCTGTGCGTGTGCACACAGGTCATGAAACCTGTGCACACGACAAAATAAAGTGCGCACAAAAAAATTCAATAGTGCTAATACCGGTGCTCACAAAGAAATGTCTTTGTGCACACAAAGAAATTGTTTGTGCACGCAGTCTACGCGTCAGTAGAGGGAACATTGCATGGGATCCCTAGATGTAATCTGTCACGGCAATGCTGTCAGTGCGACAATTGCTGGAGCCACGTGCTCCCACCATTGTCCAAAGCCATGGAAGTGGAGGAGATGTTATTTTCCTGAATTTGTCAATTTCCAAAGGGATAGCCGTGTTAGTCTAGAGCAGCAAAAAAAAAAAAAAAAAAACCCAACAAGGAGCTGTGTGGCACTTTAAGACTAACAGATTTATTTTTCGCATGAGCTTTTGTGGGAGAAAATTCCACTTCCTCAGATGCTTCGAAGATGGGTGAACTTACAGAATGGAATGAAACTAAATGCAAGGGAGTGTAAAACACAGGATCAGGTCATACAGGAACAGCATCTTCGAAGCATCTGAGGAAGTGGGATTTTCTCCCATGAAAGCTCATGTGAAAAATAAATCTGTTAGTCTTAAAGTGCCACACAGCTCCTTGTTGTTTTCTTGAATTACACCGCAGGAGCTGGGGGTGGGGAGGCAGCAGCCAGGAGACTCTCCTCCGTGCAGGTGGCTAGGGGTGAGTGGAAACCACAATGTCAGATGCAGAGACTGAGGGTGGGGACCCTGGCTCAAGGGAGGGCTGCCCTGGCCAGGGCAATGAGGGTGGCATGTCCTGCCCTAGCTACCATGTTACTGGCACTTGGTGTCCCCATCTGTTTGCTCACCCCACTGCCCCGGCCTGCTCCAGCTGTCCCCACGCCTGCCTCCCTGATCCCCCTCATCGCATCCCATTCCTCACCAGCCTGCCTCCCGCCACTTCCCTCCTTGCTCCATCCCCTCACCTCCTGCCCCCCGCCCTGCTCCATCCCCTCACCTCCTGCCCCCCGCCCTGCTCCATCCCTTCACACCCTGCCCCCCGCCCTGCTCCATCCCCTCACCTCCTGCCCCCCGCCCTGCTCCATCCCT
>ML682056.1:12897107-13054820 GCA_007922195.1 Podocnemis expansa | reverse complement strand
CCCTGCTGGTGCCTGCAGCCCCCTTTCTGGGGCTGCAGGGTGAGCCAGCAGCGGCTCACCCCCAGGGGTAACGAAATAGCATGTTCACACAGTGAACTTGCTATTTCGTTTCCCGCTTTTTTTCTTATTTCGAATTAAAATTTTGTTAATTCGAAATAAGATATTTCGAAATAAGGTGTTGTTTCGAAACAAGTTGTTTCGACACAACTTGTTTCGAAATAACC
Source organism: Podocnemis expansa (assembly GCA_007922195.1). Taxonomy (NCBI): domain Eukaryota; kingdom Metazoa; phylum Chordata; order Testudines; family Podocnemididae; genus Podocnemis; species Podocnemis expansa. Next base: position 13,054,596 of record ML682056.1, on the reverse strand, counting down.
CTGTGCGTGTGAACACAGCCAGTGAGATTAACTGTATGAATAAATTGACCGAGATGCGGCTGCAGGGTGCTGAGCTGGTAACCAACATATAAAGGGGTATATGTGGGGAAGGGATGGGGAGGAACCTAAAGTGTGAGGAAGTAATTTTCTAAGATTAGCATGGAATTATCTCTTACCACGAACATAAGAAAATGCTATGAATGGGAGTTCAGTTGGATCTCCAGCGTCCAGTCTGGGAAAATCTGTCCGCACGGTTGAGATTAATCCAAACTCCATGTGTGAAAGGGCCAGTTATAGAAATTCCACGGTCAAACTTGGTTGCGAGACAATGATGAGCTAGAAGGAAATATCTTTGCAGAGAGTATATATCAGACTGCAGGATGTGGGGCTCACAGAAGAATTGGGGTTAAATGCTCAGCTAAGTAAGTAGCTAATGCTTTAAAGGGTATAACAGTATTGACTTTTTTTTTTAGTAGTTTTAGATTCATTGTGCTCAATTTCAGCAGCTCCAACTCTTTGAAGGTCAAGTTATTTCACTGGAATTAGCATATATCTATCTAAAAAATAGAATAGAATGTGAATTTCCAATGGAAGGAAGGGATTTACCTCATGGTTGCTTACCATTGAACTGTCATTAATGTGTTGCTGTTATCTTGTGGTCATCTGCAGGCAAAACTGAGGTTTTTGAATTCCCCTCGCTAATTGACTATCCATCTCTTTTAATATAGGAAAGGTACGACAGACCGTTTATAGAAGAAAATGCATTCGAAGCACTGGAAAGAGACTTCCAAGAAGTCATCAATGAACTTACAGGAGATAAAAGTCTGGAGAAATTCCGGATAGAATATGAGAAGCTCCACACGGTTATGAAGAAATCCTATGAAAATGAAAGACGTCTCATGTCAAAATGCAGGGAGCTGAATGCTGAGATTGTGGTGAATTCTGCTAAAGTGGCAGCAGCCCTGAAGCTTTCTCAAGATGATCAGACGACGATAATGTCATTGAAGAAGGTAACATTTAAACAGAATTAAATATGAGCGGAAAATATTTAATGGAGCACCCAGTAGCAAGCGGAGGGAAATTTTTCATCAGTTCAGTGTCTGGAAGATGCTATTCTGCTATAGAGAAAAGATGTGAGCTAGTGGACTGAATATAGAGCTGGAAGCTGAAACTTTCAGTCTGATCTCTAATCTGGTACTAGTTTACTGTGTTGTGTTAGACAAGTCTCTTAACTTCTCTCAGTGAAATTCTGTGCTCATTTACACAAGGGTAAATCCATGCTATCAAATGGCTTCAAAGGAGTAACTAATTCTGTGTCTAAATTGCTCCATGTGTAAAATGGGGAGTAATATTAACTACTTCACAGGCTGGATTTGAGATTAATTAGCTGATGTTTCTGAAATGCTCTATATACATTTTAAATACTGCCAGGCCCTGAAAAATCCACCTGAGTATTGCAAGTAGGGATTTTTTCCCAGGGGACTGTCAGCAACTTCTGTAAGTTTTCATTGTCCTTGTGTTGGTGAAGACAACTTCTCTGGTGTAATCTGTGGGTAAATTTTTGGAAGTGCTGCCCTCTCAAGTCTGCAGATGGACAGCTTCTGTGCCTCTGCTACTGCTCAGAGATTTCCCAAGTTACTGCAGAATGAAAACTATCTAGGCTGACTCTTGCAGGTTATTCCTGTTGCTAATCAAATCCCTGTAGGCAGTGTCTACATCTCGGCAGTCTCTCAGCAGGAGTGGAGGGAGGGTGGAACTATTTATGTGGAAATAGACTCAGAAATGGAAGATGGGGTGAGGGATAGAGTAGAACTCCTCTCATAAGTGCCATAAAGCTGAAGAGGGGTAGAGTGGAAAGGGGTGTACAAAGTACCAGCAGCCACTCGTGAAGCAGTCAAGACACTGGTTCAGGAAGGATGTTTGACTATGTCACAGTTAGAGACGGTGCACAGTAAACTGCTTATAACATCAATATTATTCTTTTAAAGTACAGGGATGTGCTGGTGTGGGGGGGCACAAAGCCTAGGTATTTTTCGGTTTGGCTAGATGGTTTCATCTTTGGGCTAGCTAGGCATCACTCTAAGATTGTGACAAAAATGTCCTTGTCATGTCTTCCAGAAACTTCAGTTACCATTGATATTTTGGCAGCATACCCTCAAAATTACATGCTGTTTTGCTGCCTGAACAGGAATCCATGACTAATCCTAATTTCACTGTCCTTCATTGTAATTTCACTAACTAGCTGTTTTGAAAAGAAGACCATCAGATGTACAAAATGCAAATTACCAAGTAGATTCAAATTCCCGGAGATCGTTGAAGCATATTTCTTTTACCAAATTGCAACAAAACAAACAAACAGAATCTATTCTATTGCTTTGGTGGATGTCTCTACACTGCAGTAAAAAACCTGTGACACTAAGCCACAGTCATAGGATAGCGGTTTATTGCAGGAGTGGGTGAGTCAAGTTCTGTGGCCTGCACGATGTAGGAGGTGAGACAGACTAGATGATCATATTGGTCCCTTCTGACCTTAGAGTCTGAGTCTAAGTCTCAGAGCCCAGTTCAGTTGATTTGGGCTGCAGGGCTGAAAATTGCAGTAGAGATGTTTGGGCTCAGGCTGGAGCCTGGACTCTGGGGCCCTCTCTCCTCTTCGCAGGGTCACAGGGCCAGGGTTCTAGCCCAAGCCTGTATGTCTGCCATGCGGTTTTAGAGCCTCGTAGCCTGAACCCTGATGCTCCAATAAGTTGGTTTGGGCCAGCTGTGGCTGTGCTGCGTGTCTTAAAAAAAACAAGGAGTTGTGTTTTAGCTCAGTATAGATGTACCTGGTGTGCGCTAGAGAAAGAATTATATTGGGGGTGTTCCTGTAAAATGAGTAACATTACAACCTAAATGTGGCTGACCGGCTGGATCACTGAGGTAGTAGGTTCAGAGCCTTTTCCTTCTAGGTCCACATTCAAAAGAGGGCTCCAGTCTGAACAGCAGAGTCAGACCCTTGCCTCTTGTGAACTCCTGTTGAAATGTCTAGATGCAGAGGCTGGAGCTTTCAGAGTAGGTGGATGGTAGTAACCTGGGTCAACAGCTGTTACTGTTGAGACCACTCCGTGCTGTGTTTGGTGGTTTCAATCCATTTTCTTATATACTCTTCAGCCCTTTGTTGACAGTCACATCAGGTGAGCTAAGAACTGAATTGAACCATAGAGAATGAATTTTTGGCTTAGCTCTAGAGGTATTTTCCTGTCAGATTAGGATGGAGGGATGTCAGAGCAGTGTGCAGAAGTCTGCATTGCCCTTGCTCTGGCTAACAGGTCTTCAGTCTCCAGGGCTGCCAACCTAATACCATTCACCGGCACTAAATTCATTTTCAGGCTTGATCTGCTCTACAGACTTATGCTGGTATAACTATGTCACTAAGGGGTGTGGAAGATCCATATCCCTGAGCGATGCAATTATACTTACTGAATTCCTGGTGTAGACGGTGCTGTGAAGATGGGAGTGCTTTTTCCATTGACAAAGAGGGAGGTTGATTAAATACGCTGATGGAAGAAGCTCTTCACAGTTTCTCTGCAGTACTGTATACGTAGACAAGCCCTCAGTATTTGAAAAATTCAGCTGATGCAGTCATTTTGGTTACTTACACACAAATAAAATGAAGCAGTCACAGCACAGTTTCCAGAAATCTTTCCCACAATTTTTTAGAATGCCTGTTAGTACGAAAATCAGGTATGGCTAAGTCTGTGATGTTAATTTTGCAATGCATTTTTAAATGCCTAATTAAAACCTGTAGTTATCTAAAAGCATGCTCTGTATGATCTAAATCTTATCTTTCCAATGAGTAATATGTGATTTTTAAATACAGAGGTTTCTATCATCAAAGATTTCTTCCCTTTTAATCTTGAATTTAAAAGAAGCAATCTACCATTCCTCCACCTGAAGTTAAAAATAGATTACTAGAATTAGGTAACATGAGGGTTGGTCTTGCTGCAGCTAAAGTAAATGGAAAAATCCGATTCAGGATTTCTCCTGTTTACAGATTGCTTAGATTGGTGTGTATGCACACCAGATTTTGGTCACAGAGACAGTGTAAGAATCTAAGGACACAGCCCTGTAATCGTTACTTTTAGGTGAACAGTCACTCCTTAGCTGCGTAGCTTCATTGACTCCTGTGGGAATACTCATCTCAGTAAAGTTGTAAATTCAAATAAAGTTAATAAGATGATTCCCCATTACTTTAGTGTAAATTGGATGTGAATGTGATATTGGGATCTACCAGTGCAGATTCTAGTGCCTGTATGGAGTTGCATTGAAAGGTTTGGGGTCTAAATCTGAAACAAGCCTTCAAACTCCTGTTAAATCTGGCATTTGATACTTAACCAGTACTTTTGGCCTGTGTTTCTTTTCTTCTCACACAATCATGGGAGTTAGAGACAAGGGCCAGCCTTAACTGTTAATTTCATGATTTCCCTCTGTTGTTACATTACCTTTGTAAGCTATTAAAGGGACACTTTTAACTTGGAATCTAATAAATTTCAAAAAAGTTAAAAGCAGTTTTAGATAATACAACTGTACATCAGTCACCTGGCAATTTTTGTGATCTCACAATCACATTTTCCTATTAGAAAAAGTTTCCCTCTCTTTCCAGTTACTGGGTGAAAGCCCCCCTCTTCTCAAAAACAAAATAAACAAGGCCCTAATTCAGCACAGTAAGCAAGCACGTGCCTAACTGGAAGCACAAGAGTGGTGCAATTGCTGCCCTAAGCACACATGCTTAAGGTAAGAGCTGTGAAGTTACTATCGGGGGCGTTGCTGGCACCTGGTGCATGGGGCACATGCCCCGAGTCCCAGCTTCAGTGCCCCCAGTGTCCGGCACAGCCCCTGCCTCTCCCATCCCAGTCCCCTGCTGGAGATCCAGGGCTGCCCCTGGCGCAGCACCTGCCTCTCCCGGCCCGGTCCCAGGCTGGGAATTCAGGCTGGGCCCCCTGCAGCAGCACTCGCCTCTCCTGGCCCCGTCCCTGGCAGGGGATCCTGGGCCAGGCTGGTGGCAGCAGGAGCCCGAGGCTGGATTGGGCCAGGCAGAGAATTGGGGCTGTGGGGGGCAGGGCCTGCGGCCAGGGGGGTGGGGCTGTGCCCGTGCCCCAGGTCTTTCCCTGGGGCAGTGACGCTCCTGGTTACTAGGATTATATACAGGCTGAAAGCCAGGCACATTCTCAGTGCTTTGCTGCAGCAGGGCCTCGCTATCTCTTTACATGGGGAACAAGGAAAGTGACTTCATGGAAATAGCTTCCATGACAGATACTGGATGGTGCTGAGGGGCCATGGAGGGGGAATTCAGGCAGTTCTGTTAACAAACTCACAAAATAAACTGGAAAAATAAATCTCATTTCCCCTAGTAATCTCAGGGATAATGATTTTTAGGTGTTACTTGCAACTAGAATAGATGAAACATTTTCAGTCAGAAATGTGATTTTTTTTAATGTGCCTTATGACATGAATTCGCAGAGACTTGAGTGAGTTTTTGGTCATACAAGTTTTAGCTTCAGTGGGAGTCATGTCCCAGAGCGTAGCTTTGTTAGTCTATTTCAGCCAAACAAGCAAGGAGTCCTGTGGCACTTTTAAAGGCCAACAGATTTATTTACTGTATAAGCTTTTGTGGGCACAATCCCACTTCATTAGGTGCCTGAAATGGAAACTGTGGTCTGTTAGCTGTATATGTACCAGGGGTGGCCAAACTTATGGAACTCAAGAGCCACACAAGTTGATTATTAAACCTTCAAGAGCTGCACTGAGGCATTCAGCCACATACTTTTAGCTGCAAAATTCATTTGCTGACGTTCTTCCGTGAGCCATACTTTTTCATTCAAGAGCCACGTGTGGCTCCTGAGCCACAGTTTGGCCACGCCTGATATATACATACAGAGAAGGGTGGGTTACAAGGTCAGTTTTCAGACAGTTCCAGAGGGATAGTCTGCTAGCTTGTCTCAGCAAAGTAAACAATCTGTTTTGATTCAAACAGTGTGGAAGAGGGAGGCAAGTAGGAATCTTGCAACCAAAACCCTGCAACAAAACTTTGCAAATGTAGAAGCCATTTTGTCTATTTGCGAAAACAGACCAGATGCTCAATGGATAGAACTTGACTGACGCAATATAATATGTAGTGGGCATACTGAGTAGTGCATGGGGGAGAAAACTGCTGCATACCTAACCATGAAGGAAAACCAAAATCTGTATTATCCATTAGCCAAACAAACAAAACATAATTAGTTTTCATTTTTTTTGTTGTTTTTGTTGTTTTGTGGCCAATTTAATTTGTTAAACTTTTTTCCTGTCATGTTCCCAGGAGATTGAAAAGGCCTGGAAAATGGTGGATGCAGCCTATGAAAAGGAGCAGAAAGCAAAGGAAACTATTCTGTCACTGAAAGAGGAAATTATGAACCTGACTAAATTAGTGGAGCAAGGATCTGGATTGTCCCTGGGGCAAGAGCACAAGTAAGTTATCTCCATGAGGGACAGGGAGAACCTGAGACAATGCCCAGAGACCTCAGAGGGCTGGGTCTCTGTTGCCCTGCACTTTGTGTAGTCATTTACACTGTTGCAAAAGGAGCATAAATAAGAATGTTTTACTCCCATGCTGTGCTTATTTTTCACTGTTGCAAAGAATGATGCAAAGTGCAGAGCAACAGAAAATCAGGCCCATGGAGTTCAATGGGTGCTGGCTCAGGCTTGGGGAAGTCAGATGAAAATGTAAGTTAACATCTTCCTTGGGGTCCGCCAGCCTGTCTTGTCTGATCATTGTCTGACTTTGAGAGCCCGATCCTGTGAACCTTTGCACTCACGATGGCAGCATGGTCCAGTGAATAAAGCATCAGAAGTGATGTGGTCCGGTGAATAAAGCATGAGGGTGTCAGGGGCTCTGCTACTGACCTGTTGAGTGACCTTGGGCAAATTGCTTTTGTCACTTTGTGTGTCCTCCCATCCTCTTCCTGTCTTGTACATTTATGCTGCAAGCTTTTCCAAGGCAGAGTTTATCTATTACTTTGCATTTATGTAGTCCCTAGGCTCTGATTTCAGTTGGGAGTCTAGATGTTGCCACAATAAGACAGACCAGGGGTAGTTAGATTACAAGCTCTGCAGATCAGAGAGTGTCATTTATTTACAACTTGCACAGCAGCAGGACCTCCTCAGTACAGCTACCCCAACCAGATAAGCTGAAAAGACAGTAGGCACAGTGGGCCCTGGGTTCCTGGGAAAACAGCACAAAAATGAGGAGGCTGAATGACTTTCCAATGGACACGGGGTGGAGTAGCTGGAATTTTGTCTACAGTCATAAGCTTTGTTTTGGGGGATTGGTGGGATTTTCAGACCCAGGAGGGACAGTGAATGTAAAGACAGCATTATCTATGGACTGGTAAGTTAAATTTTGGGGCTGTCTACTTTGATGGTGACTGTTTAATGAATATAATAGGTAGATCCTGTATTTGACTGACAGCTGCAGGGGACTAATTCAGAAGGCATTCAAAATGAAATAAATGACTTTTAAACTCCCAGTCATCACAAAACAGCCTGTTCTGGTGTCAGAGAAATCCCATGGGGGACAGAGAGGTTGTTTGACTATTATTTCATTTCTTCTAGTATCCGGGATTTGCTGAGGTTTAAGGAAGAAGTAACAAAGGAGCGTGACCAGCTCTTGTCAGAGGTGGTGAAGTTACGTGAAAGTCTAGTCCAAGTTACAGAGCAACAGCAAGAAACAGAGAGGGCAAAAAATGAGGCAGAACAAACCATCGCTCAGGTTTGTGTCCAGCTTACTAGGTCGCAATAGTCTTTGTCCTGAACCATTCCACATTTGCAGTTGATCTCCATTGACTACTGTACTACTACCTATCGTTTCACATCCCACAGCTTTTCAGGTGGCTCAGTGAGGAATTCATCATCAGCGCTTTTTGTCTCTGTCTTATTTCTCTGCTATATCCTTAGGAAGGTAGTTTGTCAGCTATTGACTCCTTTCAGAGCAGCCAAATCTCCTAAATTTGAAGAAGATGTCTGAATCTTAGTTTCCTCTTGCTTTGGGGATCTTCCTCCTGCATTTGAAGTTTCCAGGTCTGTGGGAGATCTTCTGTCATAATGTGTATATCATCCTCTTACTAAAGAAGTCTACTGAGGTGTAGAAGGCTGAGAATATATGAGAGGACATATAGATGAGGAGAGAGCAAGAGAACAGAGGGTGGTGGGAGACTCCTGTATTCAGAAAGGAGAGATTCAAGAGGGGAAGGAGAAGTGAAAAAGAATGATGAATATGAGTTGGGGGGCAAAAAGAGATAGCAGAAGGGAGAGGAAATGAGAAGGAGAGACCTGAGACCAACAGCAGATAAAGAGGGAATTGATTATTCCACTCTATTTGCCATTGGTGAGGCCTCATTTGGATTGTGGTGTCCAGTTTTGCCCCCCCCCCACTGTGGGAAAGCTGTGACCATATGGAAAGAGTCCAGTCCAGGGCAATGGAAATGATTAGGGGGCTGGAGTACACATGGCTTATAATGAGAGGCTGAGGGAAATAAGCTTATTTAGTCTACAGAAGATAAGAATGAGGGGGAATTTGATAACAACCTTCAACTACTTGAAATGGAGTTCCAAGGAAGATGGAGGCAGGTTGTTCTCACTGGTAGCAGATGACATAACTAGGAACAATGGTCTCAAGTGGCACTGAGGGAGGTCTAGGCTGGATATTAAGGAATACTTTTTCACAAGGAGGGTGGTGAAGCACAGGAATGGGTTACTGAAGGAGGTGGTGGCATATTCCCTGTTAGAGGTTTTTTAAGGCCTGGTTTGACAAAGCCCTGGCTGGGATGATTTATTTAGGATTGGTCCTTCACTGAGCAGGGAGTTGGATTAGATACCTCCCCTGATGTCCCTTCCAACCCTAATGTTCTAGGATTCTGTGAAAGAGAGATGGAGTCATCCGTCCTGCTAGCACCAGGGCTTCTTGTCAGGCACAAACAGCAAAACAGGGCTGGGGTAATGCTCTGTGCTGCCATGTGGGACACCCGTGTTTCAGATCAAGTCCTGATTTCTTGTTTCCTGAGCAGACAGTCGGTAATATAAAACGGGAGAACTGGTGTCTGTTCTGCTCTGACAAGGATGTGGGGAGACATTCCTGCTGGGAAGGGGGAAAATGAGAGTGATCATGCTTTACAGCTACTGAAATCTTTTCACACTGCATTAGTTTTCAGACATTTACAGGGTAAGATCTTCCCAAGCCCTTAGCTTTACTCTTCGTGGAGTCAGATCCCACTGTTTTCCCATTCTCACCATAGTTGCAATCTACTCTCTGCAAACTAACTGCCTGTGGTCCTCTGCAACCCACTTACTTTGGAAGATCCCACTGAAGGACCCATCAGTTCTGGCAGCCTTTGATCTAGGTTCTGGCAAATCCCAGTCATGTGTTCCCAGGCTATGCATTGCCTCTTAGCACAGAGCTGTGAAATCTGAATTTGCAGCAGCCATATCTCAACAAGTATAGCATCAGAGCTGCTAGGTCACATGAGGAGAGTTTCATAGGATGATGATAGTCATTGGGAAGAAGAGCTGCAGTCTATCTTAAGCAGGTAGAGAACCCCGATCTGTCTGAGGCTATGGAGAGGGAGTGGACTATCAGCTTATTGAAGGCAGGAAAAAGCTGGAGGGTTATGGAAGGGCCACAGAGAAGGAAGGGAGAATCAGTGGGGCTAGAAGGAAGGAGCCTTAAAAAGCTGGGATGTTTAACAGTGCCAGAGAACCGAAACTTTTGCTCACTGCTCATCACCAATAGGTCGTGTGCCACGAGCTCTGCTTTTGACCCTCACTGAAACGCTGCTGCAGCCTCGAAACAGAGGGCTCATCCTTATCTCATGCTCGGCACAGCTGAAATGACAAGCTGTGGTGCCTTTGGCTCAGGTGCAGCCGCTTTATTCTGTGTTGGTTAGAATGGTCCACTGTGGATCAGTTCATCGTGGCCCTGCCCTGTCCCCTGATGAGGGGCACAGGGCCAGGGAGACAGAAAATATTTGATACCATTATAGTCTGTTAAGGCTTTACCCTTTAAATGATTCTATAGAGAGGCAGGGGGTAAGTGCAGATGGTTCAATGAATGAGTTGCATTAGTGTTTTGGCTTCCCCCTCCACCTTTATTGTTTATGTGTGTGCAATAAGTCTTTCTAACAGTGGTTCCCAACCCTTTCAGTAACATGGCACACTTCAGTGAGACAGACAGTTCCATGGCACACCCACTTTTTTCAGCTGTATTGATTGCTCATAAAACATCACATTTACTTATCTTTATTATGGTTACGGTCTAACTAGACAGGTTTGCAAGATACTGTGTACAGTAAGCTAAAGAAGAGTCAAATGCATTTCTGTTTCAAATCCACCAGAAAAAAATACACATTATCTCAATTTTGTCTCTTGGCTACCTGTATTTAGAATGTTCCCGTTTCAGGATCAAAAGACCGATACCTTGCTTTTAATTTGACGATTAATTTTCACAAGTTTTGTGAGTTGTAATTTTGGTTGGATAGAATACTTTTTAAGATGAAACAATGTTTGTTTTACATTGATTTTCATTACCTTTGTACAACATTTCATGGCACACTTGGACAGTTCTCGTGGTACACTGGTTGAAAACCAATGGTTTATAAAAATGACTTGTTTGGTGACTTGTAATAGGCAAAACTGTGATCTTGAAAACACTGCTCAGAGCCAAAGTTACTGTTAACATTGTGACAGTAAAACAAGTGCAAATAGTGTAGTGGCTAGCACCTCTGCTTAACATGCAGAAGGTCCTGGGTTTAATTCTCAGGGGGTTGGACTCGATGATCTCATGAGGTCCCTTCCAGCCCTATGATTTGATTTGATTTGAAGTGTTCTTTCTGTTTGTCCTTGGAGTCAAAATCACAGTGTGTACTCTCAGCCATGGTAGGTATCCTCAGCTCTGTTGAATCCAACAGAAAACTCTGGCTGGCTTCTTTTAAGGAATGGTGATTGATGGCTAAGAAATCCTTGTAATCAATAAATAAAGCTCATCATCTGCCATGCCAAAACCACAGCTTTCCTCATAGGAAATCTGTTTAAATCTGAGTAGATCTTCTGTATTCCATCCAGTAGAGAGCAGTATCACACAAACGCCACTTTCTGTCTGAAAGCTAAGTGTAGTAAGAATAAAGAGAAACTGTAGCAGATCAAAGACAGGCAAGGCCCTGACTTCTTTCTTTCCCATGTCACTATGTGATGGCAGTTCCAGCAGGAAATCCAGGTGCGTCAGAATGAGGCATCGCGGGAGTCTCGAAAGAAGGACAAACTGGAGAAGGAGCTGAAACACATTCAGGTTGAAATGGACAACAAGCAGAGTGAAATAAAGGCACTTCAGCAGCATGTACTGAAGAACAAAGAGGAGCTCCTAAAACTGGAACAGCAGCTCAAGGAACAGAAGGTACAGTTGGCGGTTCTGGTATCTCCAGCACAAACAGGGAACAATAGTAGGGTCAGACACAGAAGAAATTAGATTGTTCTTTTAGCATTTTCATAAGAGAAGGAGGGATGGAGAAGACCCATTAGGTAATAAGATGATCTCCTTGTCAATGAAGGAAATATATCACGCTGTAAGACTTTAAACAGAAGCCTCCATTTAAATCAGCAAGGTGTACGACCTAAAGGTTTATGACAAGATGTGGCCTTAGACATGGTTATCTATGGTCCAGGGAGATTTTCTGGGTCTGCCCAGAAAGCAAATATGTGTTGCTTCAGTTGTGTTACTTTGGTAGGCTGGTGTTTATAATGATGCCTAATGGCTTTAGATGCCCAAATGTCAATGAAATTAACTGGGATTAGAGTGTCTAACTCCCTTAGGCTATGTTGAAAAGACAAGTCTTGGTGTTTAAATCCTAATTAAATAGTAATGCATGACAGATCAGTATTATTCTTTTCTTACAGACAGGTTATTATGCCACCCAACACTCATAAGTGCTTTGGTTTCCCACCTGGTTGATGATGATTTTTGGGCTCTTCTTGCCAAGACAACAATGACTGGGACTAACTACCCTAACAGCAACTGTGATCTAGTGGTTAGGGCAGGAGACTGGAAGTCTGGACTCCTAGGTTGCATTCCTAGTTCTGCTAAAGACTTGCTGTGTTGTGTTGGGAAACCTCTGTGCTTTGGTGTCACTTGTCTACCTCTCATGTTTGTTGTGAAATTTAGTGTTTGTCTAAACATTATAAAAGGCTAGAGTAGTGCAAAGTATTTCATCTTTTTATTTTTTTTAACTAAGCACTGTTTTTAAGCATTTTTTTTTTCAGCAAAGTCCTACAGCAGTGTTTTGCTACTAGTTTATATATTAAGTCCATGTACCATGACTCTGAGAAGCCCGCGGAGAAGCAATTCCAGTAAACAGAATAGGAGATATGATAATTGTAAAGCATTGTTTCCTCAAGAGAAACTTTCCCAGGAGTAGTGTGTGTCTTTCAAGTTTACAGTTCTCTCATCTCCTCAGGTCTATGAGTCAATATGGATTGAATCCTGTGACAACATCTCTGTTAATTCAGTATGAGGTCTAAATAAAACAAACACAAGTCACATGAAGAGTGGGAGGGAAAACTTGATTTCTCTGAGCAAGACTGGGTCTGGCACAACTCTTGAGAATGGTTCTGGGCTCCACTAAACCTAGTCCATGGCTTATTAGCTAGGTATCCCCAAGAGGCCCTTACTCCACATAGCAACAGCTAAATACTCTATTATACCCTTCTTTAATGCTCACTCCTCCCTGCTGTACTGTGTCCATGGCTTCTTAGCCCAGAACTTAGGGGAGCCCTCTGTAAGGGAGTCACAGGGCCTGTCTGTGTTCAGCAGGCTCAGTAAAGAATCCCCTTGTTAGTTGTGATAGCTTAGTCGTGACTCTTCCATGCTGTAGAAGTCACCACACTCACATCCCGGCTCTCTCACTGCTCCCAGCATGCACTGGGGGTGGAGAGTTCCCACTTCCTCTGGCCCCCCCTCTACCCCTTTTTTAACAGCATCATGCAGGTTGATCTGCCACACATGGATACTTGAACCAAAAAATATGATAGTTCTTTCCTCACTTACAAAGTAATGTCTGCCAGGGGAACTCCCATCAAGCAGAAGAAAAGTCTGGCAGCTCCAATATAGAAAGATATGTTCTCCATATAAACTACAAAACTGCTGTTCCGGGCCTTTGACTGAAGACAGATTAGAGGGGGAAAATGGCTGTGCCCTGATGTCAGCAAACTGTGCACTCAAGAAAGTGTTGTAGGCATATTAATGTAGTGTTTGCTTGCAAAGATAGAGCTCCCCTGCCTCTCAGCTGATTAAAATGATTTGAATCTCATGCTCATTTGCAATGATTGTAGCAAATTGCTAGGTATTTGATGCCTGCCAAATGGCAAAGAGGCATTAAAATATTTATCCACCACCTGTGAGGGAGACTTGTAAAGCTCCCAGAAAAAATGATGCTGGCTATGTTGTTCATTAGAAGTTGTCATTTTTCCCAGCCATTGAGCATTTATTATAGTTCTGAGCACATTAGTAATTTCATCAGGGGTAAAGAAGAATTTCTATTAAGAGAACCATCTTCAGTGGCTCTTACCCCCTGGGAGGCTCCAGGTGTTGCTGAGCTGTCTGTGTAGGTTTATTAGAATTAGATTAAAAAGAATTAACTGGATTGTTTCATATAATCTAACAGATCCTGAATGAAAGAGCTGCCAAAGAACTCGAGCAATTTCAGGCAAGAAACTCTAAACTCCAGCAAGAGAATGAGCAACACAGCATGGCCTTTGAACAGCTAACACAGGAGAACCAGCAGAAAACAGTGGAGCTGAAAGTAAGCAGCCAGTTATGTTTGCCTGACGTTGAACATATCCCTCTGCTGCTGTTCTGCTTTGGACTGGGAGCTTGGAGGTGGTGATACAGTACTGAATCTGTGCCCCAGCCTAGCACTACTAGATCAGACTGTGCTGTTTCAGGTGAGACATAAAACTGAGGCCCAGATCCCCCGTGATCATTAAAGATCCCTGGATATTTCTCACCAGGGCGAAGTCTTTGGATTGTAAGATCTATGGGGTTGAGGCTGTGCCTTCCTTTATGTTTTTGTAGTGAAAGCCACTGGAAATTAGCGATTTATAGTGATAACTGCCCCAGCCAACTTCCAATGTAGGTAACTACACCCTGCCTACTTAAATTTGCCCTTCAGCATTGACCTGGGGAAGTTAAATACAAATCAGCATGTTATTGTTCATTTGCTGACCTAAACTGTTCTCTTGTGGTGTTGTGCACTGTTAAATGGCTATTTTGAACCACTCCTGAGGTAGTTGTATTTCATTACTGAATTAAAGTGATTGCTACATTTGGTTTTTAAAGCTTTTTGAAAGCTTTGGGTGTGACGGGCAATGTGTAAATGTTAGATAGTATTAAAATATGTCTGCTGAATCTGATCTCCTCCAGCCAAGAGCACAGCTGTTGTTACAGCACTGGTTGTGTTAGAAAACAGGACAGAAAACCAATAGCTCATCAAACTTTAGTAAAGTACAAGAAATTCTGCTAAACGAAAGAACTCAGTTGAAAATAGGGAGCTTGCTTTCTGTTGGCACTGTTGGTTAAAACAATGAAGACAAACTACAGGAGACATGTTAAAAGGTCTTTCCAGAGCTGAAGTAACAAATATCAGGTTTTGAAGCCCAGTGAGATTTCACAGTAGGAATTTGTTTTGATGTTGCATTGCTGTGCACAGTGGAAGGATGCTTTTACTACCCATTAGAAGAACAGATTTTTCTGTCCTCCACGTTAGCTGGCATCCCAGAAGTATCATCTTTGGCTATGTCTACACAGTCAGAGTTATTTCAAAATAGTTATTTCGAAGTAAATATTTTGATTTTAGTTGGAAATCATCATTTTGAATTAGTGAGTCTTCACAAGACTCCTAATATGAAATAAAGTAGGCATTAGTATTTTGAGTTGAAGGGTCTACCTTAGACTTTCTAATTCAAATTGGATTCCTCTGCAGGCTCCTTTCCCCTCCACGGGAGGGATTCCCCCTGGGGGGCTGGTTTCCCTGCTGGGGTTAGGGAACCCCTGGCGGGCTCTTTTCTCTCTGGGGCAAGGGATTCCTCTGAGGGGCTTGTTTTGCCTCTGGGTGGAGGGATTCCTCCAGAGGGCAGGTTTCCCTGCTGATGGCAGGGAAACCCTGGCAGGCTCCTTTTTGTGCCGGGGGCAGGAAACCCTGATGGGGCTGCTTCCCCCCTGCCAAGGTGTGCTGATTTGCGCCCCCCCCCCGGTCCCTCTGTTCTGGCTGTGAGGGTTACGATTGAGCTAGGAGCCAGATTGGGCCCTGAGCTCCTTGAGGTGCCCTGCAAGCAGCTTGGCAGATAGGCATGCCTTGCAGGGGGCAGCAGCTCCACCAGGATTCCCTGCCTCTGGTATAAAAAGGAGCTCACCGGGGTTCCCTGCCCCCTGCACAGAAAGGACCCAGTTGGGGGAATCCCTAACCATTATTTCAAAAGGTTTGGAATGGCTTATTTTGAAATAATAGTTTCAAAATAAGTACTATTTCAAAATTAAAGCAGGGTTTGTTATTTTAAAATAGCGCTTTGTTATTTTGAAATGACAAAATGCTAATTTTGAAATAACAAAATCCTTGCATGGATGCAGAAAAGTTGTTTTGAAATGAGCCTCCTTATTCCAAAATAACTTTTCAGTGTAGACATAGCCTTTGTTTAAAACTTAGCAAGCAACGTGTCAAAAGGGAACTAAATACAGGATTCAAGGTGAATGTGAAGGCCAGTGTTTGCTCTCTAAGGGCCTGATCTCACTTCAATGGAGTCGAACACTTCATAGGATTATGTGCACAAACTTCTTAAAATTCATTGTTAAGATGCTGTCCAGTAATTTATTTATTTGTCTCGTGGTATCATGTGGGCACCCTAGTCCTAGGCCATGACTTTCTTATGCTAGGTTCTGTAGCTGGGACCTGGTCTTGCGGGGTGTAAACAGCTCTAGTGTACTACTGAGCACTTCAGCACCGACTGAAGTAAATGCAAATTTCTTGAAGTCCAGTGCTTGTCAGTAGGACTTAAGGGCACTCACATCCTTGCGGGTGGGATTTGCACCTCCCAGGATTAGGCTACTGTCACAGGGGCCAGACTGGCACCTCCTGATGTGCTGACGGTTAACTTGATGTTGACACCCATGTCTGCTGTCTGCTTACTGTCCCGCTCTCTCTTCCCCCTCTATGGTTCCTCTCATAGCTCCCAGTATTGCAGCATCTTCATCTCAACTCAGCCCTCTGACTAGGTTATCATCTGGGTTTTCTCCATCTGGGAGAAGGAAAGTATCTCTGTCCAACAGTTCATCGAGTTTCCCAATGGTGAGTGGGGGGACTTGGGCCCACCCACTATTCCAGGCTCTAACCCAGGACTTTGTAAATAGCAGCCTGCTGCTGTTCTTCTGTAACCTCTGTCAAGGCAGCTCTCTTTCCCTGGGTCACTTCCTCAAGGTGCCAGCACCTTCTTTGCCCTCACTTCCATGCACTCAGCAGCCAAGTCGCAGGAGCCAGCCATTGTTTACAGCTCTGGAGGGACAAAGTCCTCACTGAGCTTCCTGGGCTGCCAGCAGCCACTGAACTACAATGCCCTCAGCTCCCTTTTATATTGACCTGCTGGACTCTGATTGGCTCTTCCTTGCAGCCCCCTTCCTATTGGCTGCTTCCCACACAGCCTCCTCAAGGGGTCTGTTAACTCTTCTCTATCAGCGTGGGGTGGATGCCCCATCACAGCTCCTTGGAAGTGTCTGATTCTGTGAAGCGGACAGAGTGCACTCTGCTGTGCAGGGCTTAAAATGTAATGGCATTGCTACAACTCCCTGACAATTTTGTTTGTTTCTTAGTAGGTGTGGGAATTATTACTGATGTAGTGCTGGGCTGCAGTCACTGGTGCAATGACCGATAACCGGCAACATTTCAGGGCAGTGTCATGGATCAATAGTTTTATTTCCTGATTCTGTAATATGTCGACTCAAAGATTTGGTTTCTAAAGCTGTAGATTAACAAGGGCTGTGGTAACAGCTTCCTGTTTTAGGGATGTAGATTAGATTGAACTAGAAGTCACTGGTATCTAATATGTCAGTGGAAGACCACACTACTCACACCTAGTCCATTGAGCCAGTTGTGCAGCGCTATACATGGGTTGTGGGGAATTCTTTGCTCATCTTTCTTACGCCCTGAAGCATGAGATTTGATTGCTTTTCTCATTGCCTTCTCTGGCATTGTTTAAATTATCTTAATAGTGGTGCAATTCTCCCATCCTTTTATAAAACCAGCCACAGCGTGTGTCTCTGTGGCTTTCTGTGTCGCTGAGTCCTGCAGATGAATTATATGCTAAATAGTAAGGAATTCCTTCTGTTGATTCGAAATGGATTGTTCTTTTCACACGGCTCCCTCCTTTTTCTAAACAGATGAGAGAGGATGAGGTGACTCAGATGCGTCACGAAATTTCAAAACTCTCCAAAGTAAGAGAAGTTATCCAGAAAAAACTGCGCATTGCTGAGGAACAAAAGGTTGAAGCAGAGTACGAGAGGGATACCTTAAAAAACCAAATCTCTGGACTTGAGAGAGGTAGGAGTCCAAGAAGTGGCTGGAACTGTTGTATTGTTTGTTATGATGTTCATTCAGTGCATGCGCCACATCAAGATCATGCCCCTTTGATACCCTTTAGGACCATATTAACAGCAGCTGTTTGGCATTCTGGCTGTAATGCCCTTATGAATGTCTCCTAGGTCTAGGAAATTTTCACACAGGGCTCCATGTGCTGGGCAAAAACATATGGGCCTGATCTGCAGCCCTTTGCACCAGTTGGCATAAAGGGACCATGTGACTGGTGTAACACTCTGTCCCAGGAAATACGCTCACTGTGTGCGTCTCTATCTAAGTCTGTATTGCTGGGGTATTGGCCTCTGCTGCAGGGGGCATTCTGCAGCTGCTTAGGGGATGCTTGGAAGAAGGCATGGTAGGACATTCTTGTGCCCCTGCAATGAAGCCAGTGCAATGTGTTAGAGCTAAGTTCTAAAATATGAAACCCCATTGTGCTGTATACCAGGTGTAGACATGTTGCCTTAGTAAAGACTTTCCCATGCTCTGCCTGGTCTCTAGTGTGTGTGTTGTACTACACTGACTGCATGTGTGAGACATGAAGTTTTTATTATGACTATATATGGGACATACTGTCTTTCATGTGTATATCTCCATAATTGGGAAAGGTGTGGGTCTCTCTCCCAGACAGAAAACAGGCATTGCGCTGTTGCTTTACCAACCAGGCATCATGCTCGGACGACACAGAAAATGCAGATCAGTCTTTGAATGCATGAGAAAGATGAGAGAGAACAATACATCTCCTGGCAACTTTGATTTGTTCTCATGCGTTCCAGTCTGGTCTGAGGAACTGGGATTTTCTCCCGTGAAAGCTCATGCGAGAAATAAATTTGTTAGTCTTCAAAAGAATCACAGAACTTCTTGCTTGTTATGCATTCCAGTGAATCTCAGCCTTCCTGATATCAACATGTCAGTTTCTTATTCAGTTTTTCATTATAGCTGGAGCAAATTTCTTCCTACTTATTTTTGTAGTGATTTATTCATTTTTGTATTTGGATGAAGGGGCATAGCTAAACCTGCCGTAAGTGGGACCAGCTACACTGAAGCCAATGGAGTTATGCCCTTTTAAGCCAAAACTGAATTTAACCAAGAGGGATTAAAACAACTTTGTAAATCAAAATCCAGTTCTTCCAAAAGGAGCTAGTGATTTCAAGAGATTCAGCATTTGGATGCCAAACTTGAGCTGTCTTAGAAAGATCTGATTTTATTTTCTGAATTTTCTGAAAATCCAGCTCCTTTAGATCCAAAGGGGCAGCTGCGTTAGTTTAGTTCAGTAAAACAAACAAACAAGGAGTCCTGTGGCACTAAAAGACTAATAAATATACTTATTGCATGAGCTTTTGTGGGAGAAACTCCCACTTTGTCAAGTGGGAGTTTCTCCCATGAATGCTCATGCAATAAATATATTTGTTGGCCTTTAAGTGCCACAGAACTCCTTGTTTATTTTAGCACCTTGAGGGTGTATTAAATGAAAATTGAATCACCCAAAAATCTCTAGTCCCTTTTGAAAACATTGGCCTAATACTCATCTAATCTCTAAATGTGGATTCATGACCCTAATTTTTGGCACTGAGTTTACAAGTGGAGGTTGCAAGTTGTATCTTCATTTAGCTAAAATTAATAAACTTCTTTAGCAAGTCCACAGAACTTTGTTTTTGCCAGCTCTGCAATTTGAGACCAGAGTTTATAATCTTTTCCTTCCTTTTAGAGTTGGAGATTTCAAAAAAGCAGGTAGAGATTGATAAGAAAGCTATAGATGAGCTGGTGAGAGAAAGGGACATATTAAACAAGGTGAGTTTGCTTTGGTAATACTGGTAAACAAATATCTTTCCTTGGGTATGAGATATTTGTAGCTTAAACTGTGCTTTTTTTCTTTCTGTGAATTGAAACAACATTATTACCTGTGAACACAATGGGGACTTCTTAGAGTTAGCACATAAAACAGTAGGAGGCTGTTCAGTGTTATGTGCATTAGCCTTTATTGCAAACCTGTTATTTGATATTCTAAGCAGTTGATTACTCCTCTGCTTGTAATAACCTACAACATATCAAGTTTAATGTTAATCTAGTCAAATTAAGGCTGTGCTAATAAAAAAATACACCATCTGTCTGCATGACAGCCTTGCTTTTCTTAACCCTGTTCTTTCCTGCCACCTTTTAGATTCATGTCTCACGCTGACCATTTTTCAGGTGTCCAAGGTTCTCCTAGTGGGCAATAATATCTCATGTTTGCTGTTATTTCTAAAACTGATTTTGGTAGATTTGACTCTATTATGTGATTTTCTCTTTTTAATGTTCCTCACTGGGTTGAGAATTAAACGTTGTTCTGCATTTTAATGAGTCTATTAAAGAGTCATATTTTGAAGAGGGTGAAAAACTGATTCTTTTGTTTGGAAGGATTTTTGGAAGTGGGGTTAGTAGTGTAACTGTGTCAAGCTGACATTGTGATGGTCTATTTTTATTCTCCCTCTGTGATTTCCAGAGCAAGCTTGCTCAGTTTATAACTTCAACTTGCTTACTAGAAAATGAGAATGGAGGCTGTTTGGACCCATAGTTACTGTTATGGCTTTTTGCATGCTTTATATGCTTTGAAGGTGATAGGTTTCCCTCTGTCTTTGGTACCACCTCATAAAGAATCCTCTCCATTCTTCTTCAGTGAAAATATCAGTATCTCAGCTCCCAATTCAAAGTACTGCCTCATTCTAGAGCCATGCAGCAGGACTGGGAACCCAGGGGTCCTACCGAACCTGCTGCTATAACAGTGGGAGTGGGTAAACGTACCTTGTTGTGGGTGGAATTTGGTCAGGGGTGAGGGAAATAGGCTGTGGCAATTTGTGGGAAAACTCTAAATCTCTCATCAGTTTGTCATAAATGGAATTTCAGTGAGGTAAAGCAAGTTTTTCTTTATTTTAAATAAAAGTTTTAATACTTAAATTTAAACAAAGGATAGAAAGAGATTTGATGTCTGTTATTACAGGAGCTAAAGTATTTTTTACATGGTATAAGCAAGATTTGTTTTAGTCTTCTAGGGGTAAAGATTGTGTCTGAATTCCATTAATATATATACTTCATTAATCAACAGTTGATTTTCTTTTTTTCTTTTTTAGTAACACAGGGAGATCTATCGCTCTTGCATGATTTGCAGAATCTAAGGTTTTTCTGTGTGCTAGCATGATAAAAATGAAAGGAACAATGCAAGAATGGGGTGGGAGTGCATATTGCAGGGTGAGACAGGAGCAGGCAACTGTCAGACTTGTGATCATAGTTTGAGACTGAGAGTCTTTGATTTAGCAAATCAGATGAAGTGTGATTCTAGGGCAGAAACTAGTGTTTGGCATAGCATGGACAGGGAAGCCTATGGGTGGTCATTGTTTTGGGATCCTTTTTGCAGAATTTACTGAAGGCTGCCAGTGTCACTCAAAAGCAGCTAAACTTAGTAAAGCTTCATGAACAGTCCAAGAGGAACCTGGAAGAAGAAATTCAAAACTATAAGGATGAGGCTCAGAAACAGAGGAAGATCATCTACCAGCTGGAAAAAGAACGAGACCGTTATATCAATGAAGCTAGTGAACTCACCCAGAAGGTATGAGACGATTTGTGTGCACACCTGATTCATCCATCTTTCCCCCACTTTCCAGCCTCCTAACCCCATCAAAACTGGAAAGATGGCATATTCATTTCCTGACATTCTAGATTCAACTGATGGGCAGGACTGATCAATTGGCTGCAGAGAATTCACGAAGGTTTTAATAAAGCCTGTGGGTTACATTTAGCACTATCTTGCACATTTGTTCACCATTCTAGGCTAAGCATCCTTTTTTTTCTCTCCTGCCCTACAAATGATTTTGGCCATGCCAATTTTCTTCTATATTTTCCTGATTTTAAACAAAGTGCTTTTTGGCTCTTCCACTTTGGTATTGCCCTATACAGCAATTTTTACAGACCGATCATAGATTCATAGATTCACCTGTCCGACTGCCTGTATTAGGGAGGCACAGAACTTCCCTCAAATGATTGCTAGGGCAGATATTTTAGAAAAACATCCAATCTCCATTTAAAACTTTTCAGTGATGGAGAATCCACCATGATCCTAGGTATATTGCTCTAGTGGTTAATTACTTTCAGGTTACTATCTTTGTGGGTCTAGGTTCAAATCAAAGCTGCTCCTTCATCAAGACCTTCTTTTTCTTTGCTTAAGTCACCTCGCTTTCTGAGTGTCTGATTCATGTGACTGTGTTTCTGTCTGCCTGGGAGGGCCAGTGACTGTGTCCACAGTGATTTGCAAGAACAGATATGCAGTGATATACAAGGCAAGGCCTCTGGGGCTTAAGGGTATATCTGCACAGCAAAAAAAGCCCTTCCAGAGTCCCTCAGGGCAGTGGGTCTTGGGGCCTAACCTCCATCCTCACCCTGAACATTCATGCTACTATTTTTGGCCTTGCATCATACACACCACTAGCCCAAATCAGCTGACCTGGGTGCTGGGGCTCGCTGCTGCAGGTCTTTTTCTGCATGTAGATGTACCTGGAGTATGTTGTCATTGCTTTTCTCCCACCCCCGCAGGCTCAGGGACTGAGAAGTAGTCTGAGATAAAGTAAACCTGGGTCTCCTATTTGTCGGGTCTAAGCCATGGCGAAGAAGACCTTTTTGTGTTCATTTATATCTTACTCCCTCTTGGTTCTCCATAAGCTGCAGAGCTGATCCTTCAAGCTGCTGAGTGGCCTCAAATTCTGCTGAAGGCAGTGGGTGTTGAGGATGCTCAGCACTCTGCAAGAAGAGCTCAGTACCTCACAGGGCAGAGATTTTTAAAACTCTCTGCTGTTCCTGAACATATAAATTAAATCCAGTCTGGGCTACATAGAGACTGTCTGCATAAGCTTTGTGTTGTGTCAGTGCCTACTGTTCTGTACGGCTTTATTTCACATGGTATGCTCAGGAACATGATGGTGACATGTTCCATTAATTGCTGAAGATCACATTGGAAAGCTCCCCAAGAAACTCATTGATTTACTGGGAAGGTAGCCTTCAGGCTGTTTCAACTCACAAGTTATTTGCTACCTTCTCACTTTATAATTGCCTCTTTCAAATTCATGTGCTCACTGGCTTCTAAATCATCTTTGAATGATACATAACCTCTTGTCTGGCTTACCTTGTATCATTTCTTTGGAATAATATTCCATTTAAGTGAGATTTCTCTTTGTTCCAAAGTCACATTTTACATGTCCTCTCCCTCCCCCCTTTCAGCATTTAATCATGTAGCTATGAGTTAGGATCAGTGTACAGTACGGTCAAGCTGTAAGTCACAGACATCAGAACTGCAAGGTTCTTGCTTTAGAACTGTGCATTTCTGATTAAGGCTGTGCACATTTTTTTGTACCTAGGAGAAAAGTATAAATGCTTGAGGATTTTTTGACTCTTCCACTTTGGGTAGAAAATTTTGGGTATTTTAACCCTAGATGTTCCATAATCCTTTTGCCCTAACACCTGTATATCTGGCACAATGCAGGTCTAGGCCACTCCAAAAATACCCATTCAAGTGCCCTGAGAATCTGACAGACACTGTACATGGCAAAGTGTGACCAAAAAATATTGGCCTCACTGAGGCAGAAGCTCAGGAGGTGAGAGTTGTGTCACTACAGCTGCTGTGTAATGATGCCTGTATTGTATTTATCTGTTTACATGGGAATTTTACAATTATATTAGTCTCTAGAAGCAAATTCAGATGACATTGTAGCTGTGCAAACAAGGAGTCCTGTGGCACTTTTAAAGACTAATGAATTTATTTATCACATAAGCTTCCGTGGGAGAAAATCCCACTTTGTCAGACACTTTGAAGATGGGGAACTTACAGTGGAAGTCCCTGACCACATCAGACTGGTGTCAATTCACTCTACAAGCCAAGCAGGATAGCTGGGATTAGTTCAAAACTTCACACCCTGTGTATGCCCTGCAGAGAGACCCCAGTTGCTCTTTCCTTTCTGAGAGAAGGGCTCAGGCAGGGTGAGGCCAGTGTAATTGTGAGATTATACACATCAGCTAGCACTTTCTCTTCATGGTAAACGGTGGAGTTGTGGCAGCCTGTACACTGAAACAGAGGAGCTATATTCCAGCTCGGGTGGCATGGCTGAGGAAAAAGGAGTGTGGCCAAGACTCTCATATCTGGCTGATCTCTGGCTGTCATATTGGCTCCTAGTGGCTGTTTGTTGGCGCGCAGCATAATGCAGAGGAATCTTTGGGTTGCTCTAACATGGTGGGAGACTGGCTGGCATGCAGCCAGCCTAAGATCAGGATTGTATAAAGGGCACCTGCACACTTCTCTCTGAAATATACCCACCACCATCCCTCTCAACCCACTGCAATTAGCATTGCCAGCCCCAGTCATGAATGCTAGTGTGGCAGCTTCTTCCCTGGCTATTTAAAGCAAATGTAAGTATAGCTGAGTTACTCCCTTATTCCTGTAATTAGCCATTGAACATTTAGGATCAGATATTAGTTAAAACTATATTTGACTGGAAGTAAGTGAGACAAACCTTATGTCCTTCCCAGAGGACAATTTCCAGAAGTATGTGCTGAAACATATACTTCCTCTCTTTCTGTTACTCTCCCTAATCAGTAGTTGGTAAACATCTGAAATCTGGCCCTGGTTTTCTTAATCACCAGGTAAAAATAAAACGTTCCCCCGAAACAGCAATTCAGAAAGGTTAAATTTCCCACTTGGACCAAACTGATTGTGGCTGTAGGCATGGATTAAAGGGATTTGCAGCCGCCACCTTTGATAAAAATCAGTTTTGTTCTATCCTGATAATCATGGGAAGATGGTTTAATCATGTTCATTTCCTACTTCCTGCTCCAGGTTCTTCAGCACATGGAAGATATCAAAGTGCGGGAAATGCAGATCTTTGACTACAAGAAGAAGATAGCAGAGGCTGAGACTAAATTGAAACAGCAACAGAATCTGTATGAAGCTGTGAGATCAGACAGGAACCTATACAGTAAAAATCTGATTGAAGCTCAGGTACAAGGGTACATTTTTTGCTCTGTGATTTTTGTATTTTTTTTTTTTAAATATACTTTTGGAAAGGAAAGACAGTTAGATAAACAAAATCTACACAGGTGATCTTGAGCGTGTGTGTGTGTGTGTGTGTGTGTGTGTTGGGCAGCAATTTTTTAGAACTTTAGGTAATTCGGGTAGTTCACATTTGGACAAAGAAGTGCAATTTGCAATCCTCATTCAGAACTATCTGACTGCTTCCTGCTGTGCATAAAGACCTTGCTGCATTGGAGAGATGTATTCATGTCATATAGAGATATTTTTCCCTTTCTTTCCTGCTTCCACTCTTCTCTGCCCTCTGTTAGGTTTGGTATAAGCATATGACTGACATGACATAAGTGAAAATGAACCCTCCAGCATGCACACCTAGTGCTCATTCTTGCTTCAGTGAGTCAGTATTTGAAAGTTGTAATGAAAGAAACACTTTTCAGATGAGGTAGCATTTTCCCCCCATAGCTAAATATTTCCACCTGGCTCATGAATTTCAGGCACTGTCATTCTCCTTAGATTACGACCTTCCACTTTTTCACAATGAATCCCTCTAGCAATAGTGGAGGAATTGTAAAGGTTACGTCTAAAAATATACTGTTAGTCTATAGCAGAGGTGGCGAAACTTATGAAACTCAAGAGCTGCACAAGTCGATTATTAAGCCTTCGAGAGCTGTACTGAGGCATATACCCACATACTTTTACCTATTCCAAAATTACTAAGCTTAAAATTTATTGCACACTTTAATTTTATCTTAAAAACAGGGCAAATATTGATACTACTAATGTCAGATTCTAATAATTACTTAAGGTTACCATGAAAACTAGGCCTATACAGTAAAAACTTAGCTGTCGCTGGATGTAGAATACTACAGGCTAGCGGCAAGTTTTTTTAAAATCTGGGCAGTAACTTGTCAATGCAGTATGTAAAAGCTTTCACAGGTGCTGATTTCTAAGTATTGCATAATGTTTTGATCTAATAAATTTCATTGTGGAATACAATGCTTCACAGCAGGAAGTTGTGCTAAAAACTGAAAGTAATCGACATTCAGTTTTAAACTTTTCTCCTTTGTATTTTCATTTCTCAGTATTCCACGTCATGTTTAGGACTTGTAAAACATAATTTTAACAATGGAGTAAACTGCATTAAGGCCTATGAGAAAATCTAAACATGCCACAGCTTCCCTGACCATGCTGCGCTTCCCCCTGCCCCCTGTTGCCTCATCCCTGCCATCTCTTACCACGCCATTCTTTCTCTGCTATCCCTCACCATTGCTCACTTCTCCCGCTGTCTCCCACCATGCCGCCCTTCCCTGCAATGTTCCCTGTAAGCTGATTACACAGCTTAGCAACTTTGGGATGCAGCAGAGCAAGTTTCCTCCCGATTCCATGACCCAGTGCTGGGCCCCTGCTCATCGGCTCTCCAAGTGCATCCATAACTTGCTCAGCTGCATCATCAGCTTAGAAGGAACATTGCTACTGGCTCCGGTGATAACTCAACTGTCCTGGGAAATGCTTTCCTACTCCATACATGGCCCAACACTTGTCTTTCAAAATAGGCTTGGTTTTATGGGATAGGATTCTTCATAAAATAATTCTGAAGGGGGAGGATGCTATTGAAAACAGCACATCCCTAGTCCCAGTGTCTCAGGGTCTCTCAAAATTCTCGACTGTCCAGAGCTCCAAAGAGGCAGCTGTGTTAGTCTAGTTCAGCAAAATGAGGAGTCCTGTGGCACTTTTAAAGACTAACATATTTATTTATTGCATGAGCTTTCATGGGAGAAATGTGATAATTAAATGGGTTAGTTTCTAAAAGTCCCACAAAACTCCTTGTTTAACTGTCCAGAGCTTGATCTACAGGTTTCTGTAGAGTTGGCAAGAAGGAGTAGGATTCTTATTGGCTTATTCCTTCTCCTTCTGATACAATGGAAGATTTTTTACCCTGTTTTCCTGACTACCATACTTGTAAAGGGAGTGCATGAGGTGCCCCTAAGATTGTAAAGTGCTGTGGACAGGACTGAGGCTGCCAAGGCATGTGGTGTAAGGTAAATACAAAACAAACAAACAAACAAACCCAGCCAGACCAAAAGAAAATTAAAAAAATACAAAGTACACAAAAATAAATAAAGCAAAGCAAAATAAAATCCACACTGAAATCTAGGAAACAGAAAACAACTAACAATAATTTGTTAGTCTTTAAGTCCTTTTCAGCTTGTTTCCTCCCTGATCCCCTCCGTCACTTGCCTCATTGCCTCCATTCCCTGAAGTTTCTCTGTCCTAAGAACTGCCCCCCCATTTCTTCCCTAAGCTGCCCAGCTGCTCCTCCCCCCCATCCCTTCTTTCCCTGCTCCGTACCCCTACCCCTCCTCTGAACTAGGCTCTCTCCTCCCCACCCATCCTCTGAGCCAGCAGCTGCTCCTCCCTGCTCCCTCCTCCCCAGCCCCTGCCCCTCCTCTGAGCTCTCCACTCCTGGCTCTGCTCCTCCTTCCTGCCCCTCCTCTGAGCTGCTGGCTGTGGAGCTACCTGACAGGCTGGAGATTTTAACTCCCCCAGCCTGAAGCAGCTCCCTGCTGGCGAGCCCGCACTTTTTCTTTGAAGAGCCGCATGCAGCTTGTGAGCTGCAGTTTGGCCACGCCTGGTCTATCGTAATGGCCTAACACTACAGGAATCATAATGAAAACAGCAAGGTCTGGGATGTAGATAATTGCGGTTTAGAACAGTGGTTCGAGGTACATATTTAGAGGTCCTCCATTGGGGCTCAGCACATCCAGATCAGTGGTTCTCACCCTGCAGGTTGCAGCACCTGGGGGTGCTGGGATGTCACAGAATGGTATTTAGGAGAGGTCACAAGTGTAGGGCTGGCATTAGGGAGTGACAAGCAGGTTCATTGCCCAGGGCTCCATGACGCTAAGGCCTTCTCTTACTGGAGAATTAAAACACACTAAGCCCTCTTACCGTGCATTAACAAGTCCACCATCTACAAACCATAATCCCCTTTAGAGCACACTAAGTGCCCTCTTAATTCACAATAATAAAACCTCACGAATGAGATGAGTAACAGCTATTCTGGAACAGTTATCGTGCACTAAGGAGTGTGTGTACATAGCTGACGGTTTAGTGCACATTTACAAGCCTCTGGAAATATCCCAGAGTGCCAGTCAAGGCCACTCTGGGGCCTGGAGTTGTCATACTTGTCAATTTTGGGCTCTAACAAAGTAGGGAAATTCAAAAGTAATGGAATGTCAATTTCATGGCATCTGTTAGAGCTGTGAAATTGGCATGTGGGCTGCCCTGGGGACTGAAGTTGCTGGCGTTCCTGAGTCCCCAGTGTCGGGGTGGGCAGCCACCTGGGTTCCCATGTCCCTCGAGACTCCACAGCTGCTTGGGATTCCTCAGTCTCCAGCGGCTTTGCAGCTGCAGCCACTGGTGCTCTTGGGCCCCACAGCTCTGCTGCTCCAGCCACCGGGGTTCCCAGGTCCCCAGCAGCAGGGCAGGCAGCTTCTGGCTTTCTCGGTCCCAGTGGCAGGACAGGCCTCTGCCAGGGTTCCTGGGTCCCTGGTGGTTCTGCAGCTACAGCTGGGGTTCCCAGGGGCCCAGCGACAGGGTGGGCAGCTGCCGAGGTTCCAGATTCCCTGGTGACTCCGCAGCTGCTGCTGCCAGCTGCCAGGGAACCCTGGCGGCTGGAGCTGTGGAGCTGCTGGGAACCGCAGTGGCTGGAGCCATGGAGCCACTGGGGACCCGGGAGCTGCAGTGGCTGTGGGGATGCTGGGTGCCCCAGGCACAATGCCTGGGTCCTAAGCAAGTATGGGGTGCAGCAGGGGGACTGTGGGCTGTGGACTCCCTGCAGCTCGAAGCTGACTTTTCAGCTGCCCCGCACAGCCTGTTTTGCCATTGGAAGTGGTCCTAGTGTGGACATTCTCCAATGAGAAAAGGATAGCTGTGTGGATGCGCAAGAACTAAATCACATTTATTGTAACGCTATGACTTACTGTGGAACAGTTTTCTAGTGTAGATGTGCCCTAAGTTACATGCTTCTGCCCCAGCACCTGGGGCTTGGGCTTCAGACAGGACTCACAAGTGGATAACGTGTATTGCACTGCATTGTGAGTACAATGTGATAGTCTTATCTATTTATTTTATAATTACATGGCTAAAAGGAGAAAGTGAGCCATTTTTTGGTACTAGAGTGAGGTGAGGTCTGATTTTGTAGCAAATAGTTTTGGGTACACAAGACAAATCAGTCCCCCTGAAATGGGCACAGTAGTTCAGAGAGGTTGAAAGCCTTCGGTTAATTGGGAGAACAAGGAAATACAAGATGAGCAGATAGATTAGCTGGTACATTTGTTATCTACTTTGAGGGAGGAGCGATGAGTAGCTGTGCTGCACCAGAGAGGTAGTGTCCTGATGTACTCCCCACTTTGCAGATGCCTGCAATATAATCGGGGCGTCCTTGCAGCTCGTGCAAACACACCTGAGTTAGATTTGATCTATCCAGCTAAGGTACAGTAGCAGCAAAGCTGTGGTACCCCTGGCTTCAGTGCAGGCTCACTGCCCGAGTTCTTACCCAGGGTTTCCACACTTAAGCCTGTACCACATTGCTACAGCTGCTGTTAAACCTAGCTCAGACATACCTACACAAGCTGCAGTTGTAGCCTATGATTCCAGTTTAGAAATGCCCTTAGTCTGGGGAGGAGTCAGTTACTCTGGCTCTTCATGTGGAGCAGCTCGCTTGCTCCCTCTGTGCACCCTACCGACTACACTGGCTGTCAATGAGCAGAGCTGGAGCCAGGATTCCTGTGACTCCCAGCCTCTCTCCAATTCTTGCTCATAATCACAGAGTTCAGAAAAGTAGCCCCTGCTCTCCCCCGTGAAGCCGGAGTTACACTCTGAGCAGATCTGTCTTCTTCTTCCCCTCTGTGGCACAGTAAGTTCTGTGCCAATGTAGTACGGAGTAACTGAGGATAAGTAGGTAATGTTCTTGTGAATGTGTGTGTGTGTGTGTGTGTGTGTGTGTGAAGCATCAATAGAAATAAGGGTGAAGCATCTCATCATCATTGTTGTGGCAGATCCCAAGGGGCTGCGGCCTCCTTGCAGACCAAGTGGATCCATTCTAGCAAGCTTCTTAATGTAGTTTGGCCGGGCGTTCAGTTTTTATCCATCACTAGCAATCTTGTGCCGCTGAAGTTTTGGCACCCTCATAGTTGTCAACTATGCAGCCTCATTCATTGGAAAATATGCTTTATAATCTCTTACTCCTCCTGACTACTATGTGTCTGTACCAAGAAAAACAGTAAAAACCAAGTGCGGCATGTAACGAACCCTAAATTAAGTTCTTTTTGTAATTGTTAACGATACAGTATTGACTTGAAACGTGGCTCTTTGCACACTCCTGCAGACCTGGCAGATCCACTCTGAGCTAGGCTCAGGCATTAAACTCTGTAGCTAATTAAGAAAGTCTCATTTGGAGGTCCTAGTATGTTGTATGGATACATAGAGCCCAAACAAAGACTTGTGGAAGATGCTACTTGGTACTGAGGTGATTAATTTACCCTTTAATGGATTATTTGATTTATAGTTTGTGCTAGTTGACAGCTGTGTGTGTCAGAAGACTGCTGGGTGAAAGCCTCCTTTTGGGTGTAATCACACTGTACTGTATGTAGCAGTAAACAGAAATAGTAATTCATAGTTCAGAAATAAGCCAGCCAACCGTGGAGAAAAAAAATAGCTTGGTTTAAAAACTGGGCAAAATTGTCATTCCTCTTGGGAAGTAAAATAAATTGGCAAAAGCTGGTTTAGAGCAGAGCTAGCTGTAGATGGTTTTGGATCGCTTAATAACAAAAGGTTCTCTGTTAGTCTGCCCAACCTATGTTGCTTTTGCTCTCCAGGACATCATAATCTCAGACTCAGTAACATCTCTTGGAAAAGGACTCCTTGGCTGTGTTTCAGCCTGAAGTATGTGCTGGGATGCGTTCAGCATTGCAGTTCTTTCCAACACTGGAAACTCATTTTATTTGTTTATTTCAAAGAAACGCATCCTGTCCTTTGCAGAAATCCCATTACCCTGCATGTCCTCTTCCACACACAAAGCTAGCAGTGTATTTAGTTATGTATCTGGATGCCAGATTTTAAAATAGAAGGTCTCTTTCTAGAGTATGGGAGAGATTTATAGGTTGTCTAGCAGACTGTTTCATTTAATTTTCTCCTGCTACATTTACATGAGTAATTGTGTATATGTGCACCTGGGCAGTCTTAGTGAGAAAGGTTACTTCATTGTTTCGGTCATTTAATTGACTAAGTATCAGGGTTCTGGTCAGCAGTGTTCATGGAGCCAATCCTATATTACATACCATTTCATGCTTCTGCCAAATGCATGTGTTGAATCTACCAGTCTTGTTTCCATGTTTCACCATCACCAGTGGTTCACTGCAGTCATTAAGGCAATGCATGTGCCTCAGTTTTATTAGTGAAGAGTGCCAGGACCCATCGTTGTCAGTCTCATTTGATTAATTTTGTCAGTGCCTGCACTCTGGTCAGAGACTTGGAATTGGAGAACTGCTGCGTTAAGTGTTTTGTACAAAAATATTTCACGTATCTACCAAGTGAATCTGCACTTATTGAATGCACTGTCCTCCCATTTTCTATCATCATTCATCACAGCCACTCTCAGTCACAAACAAAAGTGACTCCTCAGTGTTGTGCCATCAGGTGGCTCTTTGGGTGTCAGACCATATATGTATCCTGGGCAGGTGTAGAAGTTGTTCCATAGGGAAGCTGTCCACAGTCATTCAGTGCTCTGCCATGCTTTTTAACCTGATTTCAAATACCTTCCTGTTGTGGGGCTGAGACACTGAAAAAATGTCATCAGCCAAGGACCTTTCTATCTCCCTGTGGTAACCTTGGGGGAGAGGTAACGCCATAGACAGTGAGTCCTAGAAAAGTCCAGGAAGTGAGTTGGCAAAATGCTAGGAGAGCCAATAGAAACAAAGTACAGGTTTTTTAACTGGAAGCAGCAATCCTTCCTGTTTCCTGTTTGGTTGGGAAGAGTTCCTGGAAGGACCACTATGGAGGCCAAGCAACCAGGCATGGAGAATCCAGCAACATCCATGCATAAGAAGAAATTAAATCTGTAACCATCAACGTGTGACTAGAACAGGGGATGGTTAGCTAGATGCCTTTGGGTTATTTCTTTGGTTTGATTCTTTTTTGGAGTCCTCTGTGCCTAAAATAGGTACCTCCCCCGTTATCCTGTAACTATCCAAGTTAAATTCCAGAGAAGAAGCTCTCTGTTTTTCTAGTTGTTCCTCTTCATTAAAGAAAAGTTTATCCTTTTTAAGAGCAAGGTGTGATTCTGTTGTCCAAAAAGGCAAGAGTGTCTGTGTGCATGTGCCTCAGAGTGCACAGCCAACTACTAAAGGAAATTCAGTGCCATTTCCAGCTGATACCACAGCTGGGGTTCAATCGGTCTCCCAAGGAAGGAGTCAAAGCGATTCAGGGCACTTCGCAGGAAGGAATTCCCAAGTGCACCCTCCTGGATTCTCAAATGGGGTTTTGAATTTGGGCAGCCATACCAATCCAAAGCCAGGGAATTGGTAGCCTTAGAGAGTTTTAAGACAAGGCTTTGGAGCCAGTGGTTTTAAGGTCTTTTGCAGGCCTCCATCTTCTGCACTCGAAGTGCCAGAATGAGAGCAGCCTTGACACTTAAGACACTCAGTCCCCAGCAATCGCACCCGACATATAACAGATGGCTGGCTGACCACTTCTGATGTGAATGCGGGTATTTGTGAAGGATTATGCTCATTTGCATGCAGAGACATGCCTAGCGCATGAATACTTTCATTTACAAAAACAATAGCTTCCCCCCAATATTTGTGCAAACAAAGCATAGTTGTACAAATGTTGGTTGAAAAGCAAGCCAATAAAGTGATGAAAACAGATGGATAGGATCATAGTTGCATTATTCACTTATATCAAGAGGCGTCATTGCTGCTGAGTTCATGAGGCTGCAATCCTGCCCATCTCTGGTCCCACCCTGGCAGAGGATGGATA
Organism: Podocnemis expansa; assembly: GCA_007922195.1. Classification (NCBI taxonomy): domain Eukaryota; kingdom Metazoa; phylum Chordata; order Testudines; family Podocnemididae; genus Podocnemis; species Podocnemis expansa. The sequence goes on along the minus strand of ML682056.1, from coordinate 13,021,839 downwards.
TGGGCTGGGGTTGCCTGCCGCTGGCTGGCAGCAGCAGGGCTCATATCTGGGCCAGGCTAGGAGTGAGAGGAGCCCAATCCGACTCCTGGGTAGGGCCCAGGGAGTTGATCGGGCCCCAGGAGCAGTGCTGTGTGGCAGAGGGTGGGGTCCAGGCTTGGGCCCTGATCCTTTTTTCAGGCCAGTGACAACCCTGCTTATATCCACTTCTGAGTTCTGTTATGTGTCCAGCAGTTCAAATAAGGGGACTTACTGGGTTTATTGTTGATGATTGTTGTTGTCAAAGGCCTTTTAACAGCCTGAATACTGCAGTATCATGCCAGCATAAACATCAAATGATCATTTAATGGAATTGCTTTTCTTTGCTAATGTTAAAAGTAATGTCATGTATGCACAAATGAGTTGGGTAATGATTTTGCTGGGAGTCTTCTCCTCTCAGGTGCTCTGGTTTAGTTTCCAGTGCCAACATAAGTTGAACTGCCAGGCACAATAGACCTGAATTTTCTTTTACCCCTTTTTAGAAGGATAGAAATGTGGGGTTGCAAGGGCCCTTGAGAGGTCTCTGAGTATTTCACCTGTTCCAATGCAGGATGAAGATGTTTGGTGACAGATGTTTACTGAACATTTATTTTGACTCATTAGGATGAGATCACCGAAATGAAGAAAAAACTGAAGATCATGACTCATCAGGTTGATCAGCTAAAAGAGGAGATTATGGCCAAAGAGGCAGCTCTTGTGAAAGTACATTTGGAACATCAGCGAATAGAAAAGGAGAAGGAGTCCCTGAAGGTAAGGCTTCTTACTTGTGGGATGTTTGCCAGCTCTCCTTAGGAAGGAATGGGCATGGTTTCAAAGGGCTAGACTTCACTGACAGTGGCAAAATCACCACTGTCAGACTGGCCTTCCCAGTCAACTGAGCGGGTCTGTGAAGACCAGCTCAATCAGTCAGGAAGCTGACCTCTGAGTGTCATCCAGCAACTGAAGTAGCACTGAGTTGAAGGGAGACCCTTCCCTTCGACTCAGTGCACTGGAGGTGGCGGGCATAGGGCAGTCAAACTGAGGTACACAAGTTGTTTTGAGCAATTTATGTGTCTCCATTCGACTGCCACCAAAAAAGACAGGCAGTGTAGACCCGCCCACGAGTTCTGTTTTATTCCCTGGCCCATGGAGTCAGTTTGCTGAACTGTTTAAGAGCTAAGGGTGGTTAAAATTGGAATGGGTTACCTAGGGAGCTAGTGAAACTTCCATCCTTAAAGGTTTTTAAGGTGCCACTTGGCAAAGTCCTGACTGGGATGATTTAGCTCAGATTGGTTCTGCTATGAGCAGGGGGTTGGACTAGACAACCTCCTTGAGTCCCTTCCAATCCTGATTGTCTATCAGTCTATTCTGTTTTGAAATTTAACTCTCAGGGTATGTCTATACTGATGGCTGCTGTCAGTTTGCCTTCTGGGAGCGGATCGCAGCAAGTAAGAACTCACTGCGCCACTCCCAGAAGCCGACCCCGGAAGTCCTGGGGGTCAGAGGGAATAGTGTGTAACCATGGCTTAAGTCACTGCTGGCTACACAAGGAATTTTACATTCCTTGCATAACCAACAGTCAACTGCCGCCGAAAAAGCCCCAAATATAGATTAGAACCCAGTGACCTTTACAGGTATTATTTGTATGAGTCTTCCATGTATGTGATGGAAGAATAGATCATTTTCTTTCCCTGCACTTAAAATTATACTTGTCAGATTCTTAGATTATCTGAGTGCTTACATGCTCCCCCTCTCTCAAAACCCCTAAATTATGATAACAAACATATGCTTTTGAGGGTGCACTGATTCCTCATTCACTGTATAGTTTGCCCTTGGAACAGGAATTACTATTATAAAATCATTGTAATAGAAATATTAATTATTTGGGGTAAGTTCTCTGCCCTGTGTTATACAGGAGGTCAGACTAAATAATCACAATGGCCTTTTGGAATCTGACTTTGTGGTTACCAGTTTTGTTTCCTTTAACTCTTGTGTCTGTGGCTTTAAGTGCTGGCACAATACTATCACAGTTCTCACTTTTGTGTTGCTGTGTAACTAGCAAGCACAAACATTCTGGAATAGAAAAATCTATGTGAAATCAAAAGAAAGTGGCCCCAGGACCTCTGGTTCTCTTTCTCAGTACTGGTGGTAGCTGCTCCTTGGATGCATCATAACGTGTGTTGGTAGCTCTGCCCATCTCTGTCCCAAGACTTAGAATTAGTGAAACAGTATCCATAGCAAGTTATTTTTCTCTTTTAGTACCATAAAAAAAATCCCCTGCCAGTTTCCATAATGCTTTCTTTTTGTCAATATCTTGCTATGATCCAATGATTCCTGAGAGTTTCAGCCACCGTCAGCACATTCCTGTTATGACAGGATGTCAGAAGAACTTGGTATAGAGGTGATTCCTCTGCCTGTTCTGTCTCTCAGATTTTAGATCATTTACTGAGAAGCCAAATGGCACCTAATATTCTGCAGGCAGGTTTGTACCTTAACTAGTCCCCAGTCCTGTCTTATCACCTCAGAATCGTCCACCATCAGTATGACAGCAATTTGATTGCTACGCTCTTTTTTACTTGCTATGTTTTTTCACTAGCAAGTATGTCCATGGACTAGCATCATATGAGTGACTGGCTTTGGAGCTAATGGTTTTTCACCTACCTGTGTCTGCTCAATGCAAGGTAAAGAACAGAGCGAGGAGTGATTGGCATAGACACAAAAGAGTCCAATTATTTTTGTGGCACAGAGGCTTCAATTTGTCCTGTTTGCACTGATGTGAAGCAAGGAAGCTGTGCCTGAAAAATTAACTTAAGTGAAATTGTGAAAGGTGGAGGAGTAGGAGTCACACTGGTGCTTTTCTGCAAGTAAGAGGTTTACACTTAACTTAGTAGCTTACAGAAATGTGTCACATATAAAAGCAAGGAGTTTTGTGGCACTTAAAGACTAACAGATTTATTTATCGCATGAGATTTTGTGGGAAAATAGCTCACTTCATCGGACACTTTGATGAAGTGGGCTATTCTCCCACGAAAGCTCATGCAATAAATACATCTGTTAGTTTTTAAGTGCCACAAGACTCCTTGCTTTTTTGCTTTCCTAGACTAACACAGCTGCCCCTTTGGAACTGTGTTACACACATGTGCTCATGGTGAATGAACTTCACATGAGGACTGATCCAAAGCCCAATGGACACAACAGGAGTCCTTCCACTGATTTTAGTATGTTTGGGATACAGCCTGTGGTTTGAAGTGGTTTGTTTAACATCTGGATGCTGAGAGATGTATATCTGAAACCTATAAGAGTCTTGATGCTATAAAATTGAGTTGGTGATGCCACACAGACAGCCGCTACTGAGATTTCTAGCACTCATGGTTCCAATACCAGACAGAAAGCCCTTAGGAACAGCTTTCTTTCCTGGGTCCAGTCCTGGCTGGAGATTGAATGTTAAAAGGGCCTGTTCCATGAACATTTCAGAATCTAAATAACACTCTGGTTTCAATTTGGTTCTAGTTATTGTCAAAGGTTCAAAGGGATTCTCAGTTTTATTTTCAAAATGGCTTCTCCTGCTCCTAAGAATGCTCTGGACCAGATCCTCAGCTGGCTTCAAAGTAGCAGCACTCATTTACACCAGTTGAGGATTTGGCCCTTTATCAGCATATAACATAACCCATGTCTTGTTTCTCTCACCTTTGGTACATAAGACCTCAGTACTGTAGCTATTTGAAACCACTAATTTCACAAGACTTTTGCTTGAGTTTGTAGGACCATTGAATGACTAGCAGTGATTAGATTCTTTATTGTACCTGTCAGCCCAGATTTATATGTACTTAATGCACTCGACAGAGGGGATTTGTTTATGTAAGCCTTTGCTGCCAAAATCTAATGCCGCATCTTGTTTACAACTTGTATTTTCTGTGACATAAGGAGAAGGCTGAATTTTGATATATTAAAAATATTATACAGCATTGCCAAATGCATGAGCAATTTTACATTTGTAGACAGCTTTTACACACTGTTGATTTCATTTTAATGTAAAGTGGCTTACATTTGTGTTCTGCTGATGGATTCTGATCAGCATCCAACACTGAGTATGAGAGATAGGAAGGTTGCAGATAAGGGAAAAGAAAAGTGTTATTAAAGAAAACAGGGTGTAACAAGATCCTTTATTATGACAACATTATTGTTGTTTCTGCTGTCTTAAATGATTGCTGTCTCAGGCCCCTCATCACATTCTGAGTCCCTCACTTTTGTATGATGCTCTTTCATATCAGTTACTTTGGGATCAGATCCTAGCTAAAGTGTTTCTTGTGTTCTTGTTTGGGCTTAAGAGCTTTTGAACCTATGCAAACAGCTTCATTAGGATAGCACCATCTTGACTATGGCAAGTTGCCTAACAGTGCTAGACATCTCTTTAATAGTCCAGCAAGACCTTATTAATCTTTCTTTGGATGAACGGCTTGAATTTTAGTGCTGGTGACAGTGAGATCCAGATGTTGGTCAGGTCCCAGCTGTAGCTCAGTTGGGGGTTTGCCGCTGTCTCCACACAGTTTTGCAGAGACGTTATTATTTCTGATCGATGACAACCCCTGCTATTCCAGTCTTCTCCCCCTTGCTCCCAGCTCTGCTAAAGCACCATCATTTTGACTTTCTGAGTCTTCTGCTGCCACACTTCTTTGCCCAGGTGTCTTAATTCTGACCCATGGCAAGCCTTGTGACTCCTGTCCTGTCCCTCTTCATAGCTAATCTTCACAACACGTCTGAATTGTGCCAGGTCTACAAGATGGATTAAATTCTTTTAGGCACTCGGATTTGATGCTTAAACTCATGTTTACTCGCAGCCTAAGCTAGTCTTGAATCCAAGTCTGCTGTATTGTAACAGTAGAATAGCAACCCCTCCCGTCCCCAACATTTTGCCTTTATTTTCATTGTGTGAAGTGCCCCTTAAATACAAATCAAGACTTTGCCATAAATATAGTACAACCCTTTTAAATTTCTCCAGAGTATAACATTCAGTACAAAAATGTCTAACATGTTGTTTACATCATTTCTTTTATGACTTTTTGTGTGTTAGCTTATATTTCTTATTTGCTCTTGAGAACTAGCAACATGTGCACAGCACAGGAAACTAAATGAAAAATACAAGACTGTCTCTAAACCCTAATCCTAAATGCCCAGGATTATTATATAGGAAAAGGTGTTACTAAGTACAGTTTACTTGTATTCTTTGCTTCTGTCAGGCTGAGCTGCTTAAGATGAAACAACAAGCCCTGGAGACCAAACACTTTATTGAAAAACAGGAGGCAGAAGAGAGAAAACTCCTGAAAATCATTGCTGAGGCTGATGCTGAGAGGCTGAGGCAGAAGAAAGAATTAGACCAGGTAAGAATGTCTAATTGAGAAGGAGCTTCTCCATCTTGATTGCCATTCCAACTTCCAGAAAAAATCCTCTGTTTTCTTCTACCTGCCTTTTAAAGAACAGATCCTCAGCTGGATAAATTGATGGTAATTCATTCAAATCAACCTGCTCCTCTATTGATGTCAACTGAATTACTTCAATTGACATCACCCAGGAGTCTGACCTGACACTGGAGGAAGATGCAGGTCCTTAACAAACTTTTATTGATTGATAAAGAAATAACATTTTGATGGAACTGCTTTTTGCTGATGAAGACACAGGCCTTTGTGTTTTATGATTGACAGTTTACAACTTAATATCTTGCCTTGTTCTGCACCCGTAGGTTATCAGTGAGAGAGACATCCTGGGGTCACAGCTTGTTCGGCGCAATGATGAGTTAGCTCTGCTTTATGAAAAGATCAAAATCCAGCAGTCCATTCTAAACAAGGGAGAGACTCAGTACCGGCAGCGATTGGAAGACATCCGACTCCTAAAGCTGGAGATCAAGAAACTTCGACGGGAGAAGGGAATACTTGGCAAGAGTGTGGCTAATGTGGAAGAACTCAGGTAGAAAGGCAGAATGAATAAATTTCACTAGTGGTTGCAGCCATGACATTGCATTTGAGACACAGGAGAAAGCTTGTTTTCACACATGGTAAAGATTTGTAATGGCAGACAAGGTACCCTGAAGGAGGAGTTTGCTTTATCTGACCTCAAACACTGACTAGTTTACATTCATAAATCAGTCAGTCAGTAATTAGAAGAAATATGAAGGAAGAAGCAAAAAAGCAAGCCTGGACCCAAAAGAATCTGTATCCAAAATCCAGCTTGGACTTGTGAGTTACTGGTGACATTACAAGCAAGAGAAAAACTGTTCACAGTTCAGTGAACTACTTAGTCGTGCCCAGGGCCCGCATTAGAGGAACTGCTTTTTATTAGGCAATCCATAGAGGAAGGAGAACATTTTGACATATTTATAGTAAACCCCCGTAAGTTTTCAGTGTTCCAGCCTTCTAGATTTATACATAAGTCTGATCGGTAAGGAAGATTTAGTTAAATTTTCATTGGAAGTTGTGTTTCTTTAAAAGAGCAGTTTTATAGCCACAGCTTGATTTATTGTCTCTTACTTTGACTTAATGTTTTCCTTCTTTTTTCAAACCTTATTGTACTTGAGGCATATTCTCTTTTGTTGTGAAAACTGAATTTCAGTTCTGCTGTACAATGACTGAGGGGACTTGTTAAGGAAGTAGAGCTTTGTTTCCAGCAGGTAACCATGTCCAAAACCTGGCGATGGAGGGTGTGGTAGTGCCCTCCTTCACATTCATTTAAAGTGGTGTAATCCTTCAGCTAGGGAAATAAGGCCTAACACATGCCATTGATTTCTATAGGGTTATTCTGATTTACCCCAGCTGAGGTGCTGGCCCAGTGACCAGTCCTGGAGCTGGTTTTGTTCAGCATATTCATTAGTGATCTGGAGAATGGGATGGATTGCACCCTCAGCAAGTTTGCAGATGACACTAAGCTGGAGACAGTGGTAGATATACTTTAGGGCAGGGATAGGATACAAAGTGACCTAGGCAAATTGGAGGATTAGGCCAAAAGAAATCTGATGAGGTTCAGCAAGAACAAGTGCAGAGTCCTGCACTATGATGAAAGAATCCCAGGCACTGCTACAGACAAGGGACCAACTGGCGGGGCAGCAGTTCTGTAGAAAAGGACCAGGGGGTGACAGATTATAAGTCAACAGTGAATCCTTGTTGCCAAGAAGGCTAACAGCATATTGGGTTGCATTAGTAGGAGCATTGCCAGCAAACTGAGAGAAGTGGTTGTTCCCTTCTATTCAGCACTGATCACATATGTGATAATGTGTCCAGTTTTGGCCACCACTACAGAAATGATGTGGACAAATTGGAATGAGTCCAGCAGATGGCAACAAAAATGATTAGGGGGCTGGACCTCATGAAATATGAGGAGAGGCTGAACTGAACTTGTGTAGGCCGTGGAGGAGATGAATGAGAATGAATGAGAGAGCAGACTTCAATTACCTGAAGGGGGGTTTCAGGGAGCATGGAGGCAGGCAGCTCTCAATGGTTGCAGATGACAGAACAAGAAGCAACTGTCTCGGGTTGCAGTGGGAGCGGTTTAGGTTGGATATTAGGAAAAACCTTTTCACTAGGAGAGTGGTGAAGCATTGGAATGGGTTACCTAGGGAGGCTGTGGAATCTCCTTTGTTAGAGATTTTTAAGGCCTAGCTTGACAAGTCCTGGCTAGAATGATTTAGTTGGGTTCGGTCCTGCTTTGAGGACAGGGTTGGACTAGATACCTCTTGGGGTCCCTTCCAAACCTAATATTCTATGTTTCTGTGATTCTATGACTGCAATCAAGTTAGAGCAGTTTTGAAAGATCAGGCCTACAATTTTAACAAAGATGGCTCACATTCACTGACTGCAAATGAAGGTGGGGTTAGCTCCTGCTGCCCAAATGCATTGGACTGAAAGCCTGTTCTTGTATGGAAAAGCAAAAATGCATCGAATTGCAGTGTGATGTCTTCCATTATGGGGTGGATCAATTCTTGTTAACCACAGTTAGCAAGCCCATACTTTAATGAACTCCCAAACCATTAATGAAGCTGCCTGCTGAAGGAGTCCTTTTATCACTCGTACAACTAATTAGATTTATCTCTGTTCCACCATAAGCTTTCTTGGTGTGACAATGGGAAAATGCAATTTTCCTTTTCCCTCACTCCATCTAAACCTACACTCAGGAGATGAGAACCCTGCAGCATCAGGATTTTCCAAAAAGGAAGCCAAATCTATCCTTTGGTTTTTAAAGCTTTAGAAGTGAAATTCACTGGGAGAAGGAAAGGTGAAAAGGCAAAGGAGCCATTACTGCCCCTTTGCTGGATGGCAGAGAGTTGCGGGGACCCAGCACAGTGATGGCTGTGGCCAAGGACATGGCATGAGCAGGGCTGCTGGAGAACGCAATGAATGTGTCCACAACAGCCTTGATTGCCAAGTTCCAAAGGGGCAGCCATGTTAGTCTAGTTCAGCAAAACAAGTAAGGAATCCTGTGGCACTTAAAGACTAACAAATTTATTTATCGCATTATGTGATAAATAAATTTGTTACTCTTAAAGTGCCACAGGATTCCTTGCTTGTTTTGATTGCCAAGGTTCTTATTGAGTATTAAACCAATCACGCATGAGTGAGGTTGGAATGAGAAGGTGTAAATTCTTCTTTAAATGATTGAACGTGTCTGCTCCACTTGTGCACACATGCAACACAGCTCAGAGAACAACAGTTACAGTATGGGTAAGTCACCTCCCCATGCCAGCTGTGGTGAATGCAGCCAGATGTGTGTTAAACTGGTTTGTGAAGTGAGACTCATATTGTAAAGGCTACAAATGTGCCTTTGTAATAAGGAGAAATAAGATAACTAGTTTTCAGTGAAGACATTTGAGTCAGGAAGGCTTTCCTGTTACCTGTGAAAGAAGGGGATAGGTAATAATAATTTGCCCAGTGTATAGGCTGTCACGCTGCTGGGTTACTATTCAGTTTGAAAGTAGTGCTGAAGGGCTTGGTGTCTATTCCCCAGGCAGCTAGGAACTGGAGTAACAAACTGCCTGGACTGCTTACAGCTCCCCTCTGTGCTTACAGAAGCCTGTGTAATGGGAGGGCCCAGGACATGTTTGTTTTACAGTATGTACTTGTTACGGTGTCAGTAGGGTCTGAGTCCTGCAAGGACACGTCGGGAGAGACTGTGGCAAAGAAACACGCTGGTTTCCTGTAGCATAGTGCTCACTGAGCTGGATCACAATTATCTGTTTCTTTAAGTGGACAGAGAGTCCCCCCTCTCGTAATTCATTCCTCAAAGCAGTCTGAAGTGTGGCCTTTGGTGAGTATGGCGACCATGTATGATGCCTGTGGGATGAAATGCTTGCGTGAGAATCCAGTTATTGGGCTCAGTGCAGCAGGCTGGATTAATGCCCCCATGGACCCAGGGCTATTAGATTTTGTGGGGCCCTTGGCTAGCCACTGGCCAGTCTCAGGGCAGGCAGTGGCATACTGTGAGTTTCTGAGTCTGGCGTTTAGGGATCATACTTACATTGGTGACTCCCCATCAGAGGCAGCACCTCCCAGGGGGTGGTATCTGTGGGCCTGTTTCTTGCTCTCCCATGGCTGTGGGGGTGGCAGGGGCTGCCTAGTAGTGCGGGGGGGGGGGCTATGATGGGCAGTGGTCCTGGTGGCTCTTTCCTTGCATCCAGTGCACCTGAAGGATGCCCTGGCTGCTCACAACAGGGTGCAGGCCTGGGCAGTTCCTCCTCCGAGGGCCTGGTTGGCACCCCTCCCCAGGAAAACATGCCCTCCTCTGTATGCGACTGGGGTGGGGCAGTTTGTGGCTCTAGGTGGCGGTGCTGTGGCACAGGTCAGCACACTGGTACTCTGGGGGCTGGAATCACACAGGCTGGGGCTGGGGTAGCTTGGCCACACCCTGGGGGTGAGGCAGGCCAGAGCTGGGTACAGTACAGGCTGGCAGTGTGCCAGGGACTGGGAGTGCTCGGGCTGGAGGTGCCCTGGGCCCTTATTTTTGTGGGACCCCCTTAGTCTGGGTCTTTGCACTGCAGCCCCTAAAGCCTGTATTAATCCACCATTGCAATGCTGGGATAACTGGGTAAAATTCTATGACCTGTGTTAAGCAGGAATTCAAACAGCAGGATCTAATCTAATCTAATCTAATCTTTCTTGCCTTAAATCTATGAAAAAATTCCAGGCATTGAGATGTGTTAAACTGAGAAAATGTGGCAAGTGGTGAAAAACTCTTCCTGGAGTCATTCAGATTAGATAAAGCAGGAGAAAATATATGGTAGGGAACAACCATGCAGTGGGATGGGGAGGATGATTAGGTGACCCCATGAGACTCTTTCATTGCTAATGATCCTGCATGTAAGAAAATGAAGAGTTAATGGTAATGTTCATGTTTAATTTCTTTGTGAAAGGTCATGGGCTTTTTTTATTTTTTTGTCCTGAATTTAAGGCGGGAGGTTTATCATATGCAGAAGGAGCTATTGAAGGAACGAACTCGATGCAGAGCCCTAGAGGAGGAGCTGGAGAACCCCATGAATGTTCACAGATGGAGAAAATTGGAGGTAACATTTTAGCATAACATTATCACAAGCACCAAAAAGCCCTTATTTCCAAATCAATAGCATAGCACAAGGCATATTTTGTTTAATGTTATGCAAATTGGCATTTAGAGGGGCAGGCAGACGGAAATTTCCATAGTCCCAATGGTGGTTAACTGCTGAATGACTTCTTCACACAATGCAATCAGTGTTATTTTTGTATTGCTTCCTTAATGTACAATCTCAAATGGCTTTGCTAAAGGATAGGGAGGTCTTGAGTTGAGATTTGAAGGGAAAAGACTCGTTAGCAGGGATGAACAGAGAGGTGGAGGGGCAGGTCCAGTGAAGGCGTGACTCTCTTTAAGTGTGGAAAGTTGTGTGGGACAGAAATGAGAGGTCTAGAACGAGAGGAGGGGATGCAACAGGCAGAATGGGGAGTGAGTGGACACAAGGTCAGAGAAAGAAGCAATTGGTGAGGGCAAGAATGGGCAGCCAAATAAATTATGGTGACTTTTCAGTGCAAACCATTGTAGGTAACATGATGTAAACTGTTATGTAAACAATGAGTCGAAATTTTCCCAATATCCAACCCTGCCAGTTGAAGACAAAACCCCCAACCTGTTAAGCACAAACTAAATATATGAGCATCAAGTGACACCCCTTAGTATTTCTTAGACTAAATCAGAGCCAGTTGAGATCTCTTTTGCACATGCCTGGTCTCTGATCTGATGCCCAGGGTTGCTTAGCTGCCCTTGTAAATGAATGATGATATGCTAGCTTCCAAAGAAGCTCATGTGAAGGGTTTGGCTGCACCGACTAATATGATAGTTAATTTCTGATCTTTCAGGGCTGAGTTTTAAGCTGTATAGTGTACTGACCTTTTTCCCATGGAAAGGAGATAAAATACAGACTTCTGAAGTGTTCTGAGGAGATCTAAGCAGCATCTCCAGCAGTTCCGGATAAAAGTAGGAAATCAGGCCATTCAAAAAAATCAGATGGTAGGAGACTGGATGTATCAGGGGACTGATAATGGGAGATGAAACCTTTTCCTTCTAGGTCGCTGGTTTGGACACTGAAGGGCCAGCCAGCAGATAGGAACAACCACATGAAATTATTTTGTTGAGTTCTTGATCCAATTCCCTATGAACAAACATTCCTGTGATTAAAGATATCACAACAGTTGTCATGAATTAGCACATTGTTTAGCAGTGGCCCAAGAAGGGCCAAAAACTGAATGGATCTTGGGGCCTGAATTCCTTTTATTATTCCCTAAAAATTGAACATAAGAACAGCCATACCCAAAACAATGGTCCATGCATCTAGCCAAGCATCCTGTTTTCTGACATTGGCCAACGCCAGGAGTGTCAGATGGAATGAACAGAATAGGCAATCATCAAGTGATTGATCACCTGTTGCCCACTCCCAGCTTCTGGCAAACAGAGGCTAAGGACACTCAGATCATCATGTTGCATCCATGCTCACAGCAGAGATGCATCTGGGCAGGGACACATGAGTGCAAGGGATAAACTGGCCTGAGACACATGAATGCAAGGAGAAGGGGAAAATGTGGACAAAGCTTGTTCTGTTTTTTCCTGTGCTGCACACATTCAGAGACTAAAGAACTCAGAGTGGCTACAGTGTGCCCACTTTATAAGCACTCTATTCAGGTTAAAAATGAGATGCCATAAATAGGGGATTTTTAAAGACTCAGAATATTTTATAGGGGAAGATTCTCTAGGATGTCTTCTGCCACTGCCCAAAGACTATGTTGCAATGTCCCTCCCTCTGGTTCGAGAGGACAGGATCTAGCTCCCTCAGCAGCTCCTCACTGTCTGGGTTCTTGCAGTCATCCCTCAACATGGCTCCTGAATGCCTGTGCTATTCCATGTATGTCAGTCATGGCTTCTGCTAAAAATGAAGTACTAATCTCCTCTCCTCCCCATGGGAAGCTATTTCAACCTTGCTAATCTGGGATTAGCTGTGGGGATGCCTCATCACAAAGTTTGTTTTGAAATGGACTCTCCAGGTTGGGGATCATAAACATTGGCCTCCCATGGCAGTTCCTCTGTACTGAGGATCGCTTGCATGCCTGCACTTTTCAGCCAAGTCAAGCTGCTCTTGGGGTAAGAGGAACTGGGCACTCAGCTTTCACTCAGTCTGACTGGATACACAATAAAGACGCACAAATATCCAGTTATAAGCAAGATGTATAGACTGCTACCTATAGATTGTTCTGCTCTACTTTAAATAATAATGTTCTTCTTAAATAGGCCAGTGACCCAAGTACCTATGAATTGATACAGAAGATCCACACACTGCAGAAACGGCTCATCAGTAAGACAGAAGAAGTAGTTGAGAAAGAGCTGCTCCTCCAGGTACCATGCCATCATCTTTGTCTTCAGTATCTCTGCCTAGTATATTTGTGCTGCCGTTCAAGTGCAGACTGCTTAGTTATGGTCCCAGTTTGTTATTAGGATGTCATACTCTCCTCTGAATTCTGGAGTTTGCTTCTTCTCCTGCATATCCCTTATGTAGTGGTAGATGGCAGCACTCACTCACACACAGAGAACAAATGTTACTTGATAAGTTGCTTTTTACACCTCAATCACTTGAAATCTGGATAACTCTGAAAAATAAGACAAAAGGTTTGATTTATTTGATTTGTTCACCAGAAACCAAACTAAATACAAATAAAAAGCAAACAGCTATTTTCATCAGTGTTGTGGTAACAACAGACAGGCTCAAAAGGACAAACAAATTCCTGACCAAGGAAATTATATTTACTGAAGCTGATCTACTGATTTATAGGTTTCCATCATCACAATACTATACTTCCTTACTAAATTGCCACACTGCCACTGAACAGTCCACAAGACTGAAAGGTGCTAGAAGGGAAGGTGGGGGCAAGTATGGTTTCCTCCTGCCTCCATAGATGGAGAATCTCCCTCTTACTCAGTTGATTGGAGCAAGAGATTTTCCGCTTTCCCTGGCTAGTGATTGGGAGCTGGGAGATCCTCCAGCCCCAACTAAAGGGTCAAGAAGAAGCGTGGCTGCTGTATTGCTTTCCTGATGGAGCTGTATGTGGGGCAGTGGGCAGGGTTACTCCATCAGCGTTCATGCACCTTTGTAAATAGAGCACCTGTTTTGGGGGTAACGAGAAGGACCAGATCGTGGCTAAGTTTTAAGACTACAGGAAACAAGCAGCATGTAAACTCTTTACTGTGGAGCCTTTTTTCTCTCTTCCTTTGGCCTTGCTTATTGTGTTTGTTCTACAGCCACTGTGTGTAGCCAGATACAGAACACACCCATCTTACAAGGTCCTATCATACATATTTTAATCTGAATAAAGCCCCTTGTGTTTAAAGATAGTTGACATTTTCCACCTTTAGTTATTGTTCCAAATTGCCCTGGTCTCCCAGGAATTACTCTGCCATTGCAGGAAGAAATGAAGCTTTTTTTGATTCCTGTCACCAACAGAATCTTTTTATGCTTGTGTGTGTGGAAGGTGATAACATGGAAATAAATGGGTCCCTTTATTCCAGAGCTGTAAAAGCTGTGGGCAGACTCGCCACTTTCAAATAGAGGTGAATTTTTTATGGGTCTTTTGTTGCATTCAGATCAGGTCATTTCTGGGCCCTCCGGGAACAGTGAAAATTCTTGATGTTTTGATATTTTGCTGTTAATCTCTGGAATGCTCTAAACTGGAGATGGTGGATTTATGATGCTAGGTCAAAGGACCATTCTGTTGTTTGTACATTAGGGATGTGTTGAACATAGTGAGTTTTATGACTGTTTTTGTTATTTCTGCGAGTGTGTGCATGGTGCACTGGAGGTGTTGATATCAACGTGTGGACAAAAATGGAGTTAAACAAGGTCTGGAGGGAGCTATGTGTATTGGACATTGAGCCCAGTATAAAACAGTGGTATTTGGAAACATCCCTTTTTTCTGGAAATGGTTAAGCCCAATATTCTCAGTTAGAGGCAAGGTTTGGAATGTGTTCATTTTACCACATTCTTACAGCTGAACCATAATGTTTGCACAAGAGAAATAAATGTTACCTGCATCATACATACACTACCTCTGTCTCCCTTCCATGACTCCAGCCTTTTTTGTTGTTGTGAATAATATTTTAGAAAATCACACAGAACCGTGAGTGGGGAATCACATTTAGGATCAGCTGGGCACACCGATGGGAATATTCTTGATTAAGAATCACAGAATATGGATCCATGTAAAAAGCTACCTATTTACTCATCAGTTTGTTCCTGTTATATATTTGGTCAGATCCACTTGCTTTAGTATCTTTAATACTGTTAGCTGTGCAAAAACAATGCACCTGTAAGAGAATGTGCTTCCATTCAGACTTATTCATCACCACCATCATCATTATCAGAAAAATTAACTACTTTTCAGATGCAGAATCTTTATTGCTGGTGATAAGTAATCCAGGAAGAAGCCAGCTTGACTCTCAGATGCCAATAAACAGTTAACCTGTCATCTAAGTAGATTTGCTCTGTAAATCAAGCAGTGGCAAGTAATAGGTATGAAGCATCACGTTGTCATTGTTGGAGCCATTTTTGAGGGAATTGCACTGTAAGTGACAGATAGGTAAATGCCTCTGTGTATGTTAAATTATTAACTCCTTTCCTCTTTTTGTCTTACACAAAACCTGCAGCCATCCTACCTTGGGCTATAATTCATCAGATTTTACATGCCAGGCTGGGATGAGCTGCATAAGGTCTTGGATGGTAGATCTTTAATGACACATGTTGCTGGAAACAATATTAGTGATTCAATAGGGGGTACTTCTCCCTGTGACTCAGTGGTCCAGCTACAACTGCTGGGCTGATGAAGAACACTCTAAAAATTCAGATGCAAAACCAAGGTCCTGACTACTCAAAGACCTCTAGCTATTTTTCACCATGAATCTGACCAGTTATTTCAGGTTTAGCTGACTTCCAAATTTGAATTATTACCTTTTATTCACCTATATTTCTCTTGCAGTTTCAACAAGAGATAGTATCCTTCAATTGTGTCTCCAACTATCATGTGTACTATTGCACTGCTCTGTGAAAAATGCTGCTGCATGTCACCCCAGAGATTTCAGTGGTGGTCTTTGTGAACATATACCATAGTATATAAAATGCTTTAGATTAGTCAGAGCAAAAGGTGTTTTCTAGCTATAAGTTCTTATTATTATGGCCGAGAGGCTCTGGAAAGTGAATAATAAATAATTATTTTAAAAGTATTTGCTCATTTTATGTATATGTGGCAAGCTCTTCATATGTATGGAGCTTAATTGCATAATGAAAAGTGATGTGCAGTAAATGCACAAAGTAACCAGGTTACCTTGGTGGGAGTATGATTAGTGTGGCTTTAGGAAAATGTCCCATTAGAAGTGAATTGTGTTCTGCTTTATTTGTTTAAAATCTAGTTCTGTCTCTTCAAAGAGAATTCATTCTCTAATTTGATTTCATGTCTGACTGGCCAAAAGTCTGGTTTATTTAACTAGAGGCCTCTATCAACTCTACAAGGCGATATGGCTCCTGTTACGTCTCAGTTGTTAATTATCTTCTCTAAACATTGGTCATAAACATAAACAGGTGTATACAGCACAGGGCCATTTTCAACTAAGAGTGGGCTAAAAAGATGCTCAGTTATTTCCTGGTACCAAAAATCAACTTCTACCATTCAGTCTCATTTAAACGTATATTGTAGTGAAGATGGCATTCTGCTGTATTTGTATTGGAAATTTATTTCATTTATTTCCTCCCATTTTGTAAGTTTCCCCAACTTCAAAGCTTCTGATGAAGTGGGATTTTCTCTCATGACAGCTCAAGTGATAAATAAATTTGCTAGTCTTTAAGTACCGCAGGACTCCTTGCTTGTTTTGCAGAACTAGATTAACACGGTTACCCCTTTGAAACCTAGCTCACGATGTAGACGTAGCCACACTCAAGTTTTCAGGGCAGAACTCCCAGTGAAGTCAGTGAAAGTTTTGCGTGAATGAGGGTCGAGTAAAAACATCTAGGAGTTTCAGCGCTTTATTCTGTATGCTATATAAAATTGTCTGCCTTGCTCTTTACTGTACACTGATCTTTTTCCTTTTCTTTTAAAAATCCTAGCCATTTTTCTCAGCATCCTGCATGTGATTCTAGTACTTTCAAAAATTTTTTCTCCCACCAGCCTTCATGGAGCTTGCTTCTGCTAGCTCCTTCATGGTTCTGGAAGTAATGAATAGATATTGCATTGTACAGAACATGACGTGCAAGGTTCTTATCTGTCCCTCAGACAAAAGGAGATGTTCATCAGAAGAGCCTGTTAGTGAGCATCTGGTCCGTCATTTTAGGGGAGTGTGTGCTTCTTTGTCCTTATTTAGGCTTTCTTAAGGTCTGGTTCAGCTTCATTTTAGGTGACTGTACACATTTGTAGTGGCTGAGATTTACTTTGTGCTGCATCAGTTGGCTTTCAGTGGCTTCCTTATTTGTATGTTTGTTAGGAACAACTTCTTCGGGCAATACGGTCCTACTTACATGTTACATGAAGGGTAGATAGGCCTATCTGGGAAATTTTGACGGAATATAATCTGTTTGAGAGAAAAATACCTGTAACTAATTTTAGAAAATTATTCATTATGGAATCTCTAATTTAATTCCTAATCCCTAATCTCTTTTAATCTACAATATATAGACTTTCTAGGCTGATAGATTCTAATGGCAGAAGGGACTCTTGTGATCATTCTAGTTTGACCTTCTGCATAACTGGACCAAAATGCTTATTCTGCAGTAGTTCCTAGGTCAGATCGTTCGTAAAAATATTCCAGAGCTGAAGTTCCCAGCACTTCATTTTTCACTCTAAAGAAGAATGGTGCTTGGTTTTGAGCCCAAGCCTAGATCATTGATACCTTTGCTATGGCAGTTCTGAGACTCGGGGAGCAAATTACTTCAATGCTGCTAGCTCCCCTTTGCAAACCTGAAAGATTAACAATGTGCCTGATACTTCATTGTATTACTCTGGCATTATGTCAGTGTAACTGCAACAAGGAGTTGTGTGGCACTTTAAGACTAACAGATTTATTTTTTGCATGAGCTTTCGTGGGAGAAGATCCCACTTCCTCAGATGCTTTGAAGATGGGTGCTTGTCCTTACCTACTACTGCTCCTATGTGATGTACAAAGCTATCCCTTAGCATGATTTTTCCCTCTGAAAAATAAAAAAAGAGGGCTTTTTTACATGGATTTTTATACATCAGACTTACTGTACTTCTATTTCCTAGGGGACTTTGACATCCTTTGATCTAGAGAACTGGACTGTAACATGACACCTGGAGGCAGAAGCCTGATCTGCAGCACTTGCAGCCCTCAATGAAGGGGAAAGATACAGTGAGTCTGAATGTATGTCTACATTGCAAGTGAAGGTGTAATTGAAGCATGGCTAGACATACATCTATGCAAGCTTTTTCTACCTAGTGTGGGTAACATAATACAGGTAGTCCTCACTTAGTGACCGGGTTCCGTTCCTGAAACCCGGTTGATAAACGAATTGGTCACTAAACAAGGAGCAGCCCTTACCGGTATTTCAGGCATAATGTACTTTACTGGTAGTGGGTTTTTCAACCATCGGTAGATAGTTTTAATGTCACCTTTGCATCATTTATAACATTTTTAATATATATTTTAAATGTTTTAAGCTCTAATGTACTGAACTTAGTTTGCATAGTGTACTGTAAATATAGGTAATCTGAGAGAGCTGATGCGAGTTCTCGTACATCGCCATAATACCAACTCATCAGAGAGCCGGTCATAACTCTGAGGGGTCACTAAACGAGTAGGTCACTAAGTGAGGACTAGCTGTAGTGCAGATGTGGCAGAATGAGCTTCAGCACATGCTAGCCTCCCTACTAGAAGCTTGCTGGGAACCCTCAGTGTGTATTTGGGTTGCATTGCAGCCTACATTGAAGTCTGTGCCATATTCATTCTGTTGTTACATGTGCTACAGCAATAACACCTTCCCCTGCAGTGTAGATGTATCCTTAGGCCAGGCTTCAACAAATCAATATTTCTGATCACCATGGCGACCAGTTTTTGTAGCGTGTCACCTAGCACCACTTCAGAAATGTGATAGAGGAACGCCCTCTGGTGACCAGAAATAAAATTGCTGGTGCCTAGCTGTAAGCCAGTTTTGTCCACCCTTGCCTTTGGCCTTGTCTAGACTTAAAAGGTTTGCCAGTATATCCATACTGGCAAATCCTCCTAGGGAAGTTTATATTGGGAAATGCATCCCTGATGCAGTCCTTTTGGTAGGAAATCTTATCCCACCTTCCTGAGTGAAATAAGCTATGTCAGCAAAAGGCCTTTTTTTGCCAGTGTTATTGTGTCTACAGATGGCTCCTGACAGTGTAGCTACATTGGCAAAAAATCATCCCCGTCTGACAGCTGTGTTGGCAAACCTTTAAGCATAGATGATGCCTCAGGGTTGATCGGATGTTTGTAATATACAAAATAAGCAGAAAAATCCTTTCTTCCACCCCCCCTTTGAAAAAGCAGAACATTGAGGCTGTCTTTATGTAACACGAGGAGCCAGGAAAAAGTGTGAGCACCTGGGGCCTGATAATCAACTATATGATTCCAACTATAAGCTAGCTGGGTGGGTGTCAGTGCCATTACACTGATGAACAGCTGGGGCAGTATAGTGTCATGTCAGACACATTGTTTGCCTTCTGGCTTTGCAACTGGGAGCTAGTGGCCCCCAAAGAAATTCACACACACACATTCAGATGAGGTAGCAGTGATCTAGACATGTACCTAAAGAGAGCACCTTTCTTTTTTAAAATGAAGAATAACTTCTCAAGAACTCCTGCTCTGGACCATTTCTAGCCAAAGACCAACAGCAAATGTCTAATTAGTGATATATATGTTTTGATTTGTAGCAGCCTACCAGCTACTGCAGTCATTAATTTCAGCCTTGGATCTGGCTTGTACAGGAGTCGGCAGGTAAGGTAGCATATGGGTACTTCATATAGTGACTCATCCTTCAGGAGCATTTTCTCAGGTTCTTTCCTTCTTGTGACAACTTTTTATTTTCCTTTCTTTGTGCTTAGCACTTTGGTAGCTGAACTTGGCCTTTGTTCAGGCACTTTACTGGGGCCTGTAGGTGGACATGTTTTGCATTGGGGTATCCTGCATTATGTTAAAGGATTTGATTCTTTTTTCAGATCCTTTGTGTGGTATAATGATATTTCTGTACAGTTAGCTGTTCTTAAATGTCTTTTGTTTTATCGCTGATGCTTCCCTTTCTGATTAAGTTTTTAGCACCTTTCCTTACATAACTATAGGTGCTGATCATGAAGTCAGTGGGGGCTCTCTGCATGCACACCTCACGCAGAACAGATTGCAGGATCAGTGTCCTAGTTTGCTGTAGGCTTAATTTCTTTTATAAACAAAACAGCTGTGATTTCATAAGTGGGCACATTTCTTAGGCCTGCAAGGCAAAGTTCACCTGTGCAGAAAGAAGGATTGCATATTCTTTGCAGGCACCTCTTAAGTTCCCTGTGAACACAAAGAGTTAAACTGGGACCTAAGTGATGCTTCAGCTATGGGCTTGCTGTCTGCACAGGTGTGAATTTCACAATGCCAATTTTACTCGTATTCAGAACATATCTCAAGGTTCATTAGTTTATTTTAGTCTTTCTAATCTCAATCCATCTAGAATTAGAATAGTTATGCGCTCTACAAACATGGGCCATGACAAACTGCCTTTAAAAACATGTTGACATTTATATTATTTTTTGCCCTTCCTCCTGTCCCCCCTTCTTGCCTCGTCTACTGCTGTTAAACAGAAAAGAGTAAAACCTTTACTGGAAAACAACCTTATTTGCTTGTTGTGTAGGGGATGTCTATTTAAATTGCACTTTTAAAAACAAGGCAAGAATGGTTGTGATGAGTTTAACCTGTGCTAATCACCTGTGCTTAATACTAAGAAAACTGTTTTCCAATAAAAACAAAGTGATGATCTGTCTGGCGCTGGGAAGTGGAAAACAAAACAGATTACTTGGCACCCAAACAAAACATTTTTGATGAAGAATTTTCTTAGTAGAACAGTTTAGTTCCATTGAGTCTTTTGTGCAATTACATTACACTCTCCTTCTCCAAAAAACCTAGATTTCTTGTGATAAATGATTTTGGACAGCACCAAGATGTAAATTTGAGAAATTTGAAGAACATGGATCCCAATAACAATTCAGGGATGTTTTCAGCTGCTCAGATGGTGTTTCACTCAGAAGTATTTCAGTATAATGATGCCATTTATACAGAGGTGGAAATTATTGTTAGAGCAGAAATTCATTTGAATCTATAGATATAGGGAACCTACACACACACATGATCCGTTTTTAATGTTTTAGGCGAATTTGTAGATTCCTTTTGTGGATAGGTTAAAAGAGAACTTAGTGGGTCATCAGATTCCATCCTTCTGCCTCATGCAGGATTAATTACACCTAAACCATTGGTGTACACTGTAGAGATATTCCTACACTGCAGCACTAATCTAGTTCTAATGTTTCTGCAGATCAGGGCAGGGTACTACGCATGAGACTTGGGAAATCTGGGATTCTTTGCTCTTTGCTCTTCCACAGAAGTTTTGTGACTTTAAACAAGTCACTTAGCCACTCTGTGCCTCATTTTCCCCATTTTTAAAATGGGGTTAATAGCACTGCCTTGCTGCACAGGGGTATCATGAGGATGGGCATGTTAACAGTTTGGTAGCCCCCAGGAACCCAAATCAAGAGTCAGAGCCTCACAGTGTAAGTGCTGCGCAGGAATGCAACAAAGAGAGCCCCCATTCCAGAGAATTCACAATCTACATGACAGACTGGATGCAAAAGGCAGACGAACTAGGTGATGGTGGGTTGGGAGGATGAGGTGAATGCACACCATTTAGCAGAAAAGCAGAAGTCACAGAGACTGCCACATTCCTTGTGCTGGTGCCTTGCACCAAATCTGAAACCACAAATCCTATACCCGAACTCAGAGTGCTATTAAAGCACAAACACTACCTGCCGTAGGTCAGTTTCTGAAGTTCTGACTGTAGCCAAGTTCTAAAATTACTTTGGCATTTTAGAGTAGCCAATATGGATTTCACAGGCCTGTTTAAAGGATAAGGGTTCTGGTCTGAACCTGACCACAGATAAATCAAAACTAAAACCAGTATACTATGGACTACTCCTGGAGACAAGCAAAGGGTACATAGATTTTAAGATTTTATAACAATTATTTTATTTGCTAACAGCATGAAGCATATAATTGTTAAGAACAATAGTTGATTAGCTTACAGTGGAACAACAGAAGATACATAACAATGGAATTATTGTTATTATAAGCTTGAAGGGAATAACAGAATATATCTCAATACAAATACAACAAATCCCACATGGTTAATAAAGCAAATCCTATACAGTTAAAGCAAGATATAACAAATTACACTGATTCCAGGTGCTTATACCTACATTCCCCTGAAGTAAGATGTAAAGGTGTCAGTTGGAGTGCAGAGAGCCTAGTAACCTTGAAATATTTAACTAAAATAAAACAATAAAGACAAACTAAGAGAAAAAATAAGTTGCTGGGTCTGTGAATATCTTCTCTTGAGAAAGCTGAATTCAGGCTTGAGGAAATGGAAGCTTCAAATTCCCTCCCAAATTCTAAGGTCTTAAACTACCTTTCCAAAAATAAACTAAATTATCTCATTCTTCTTACCTACCCAAGTATGGGTCTTGATCTTTAACCTTTTAGATTATTGGTTCAGGGGTTTATGTGTATAACGGATGTATTTTTCCTGCTAGAATGTTCCCTTGTACCTGTTTACGAATCTTGTGGATTTTGTGGTGTCCTATGGAAACGTCAAAGGGTCTTGCCTTGAGTTGGTATTCCCTTATCAAGCTACATAGTCTGATGCATCTTTCACCAATATTTCACTTCCTCATTGCCAAGCTACCCTCTGCATACAGGCCTGTCATTTTACAAGGCCT
Source organism: Podocnemis expansa (assembly GCA_007922195.1). Lineage (NCBI taxonomy): Eukaryota > Metazoa > Chordata > Testudines > Podocnemididae > Podocnemis > Podocnemis expansa. The sequence goes on along the minus strand of ML682056.1, from coordinate 12,999,286 downwards.
GCAGGTTCCTTGCATTATCAGCTTCTGCTACAAAAGTTATGCTAACTTACCTATTTATGCTAAGTAAAATACTATAAAACCAGGATTTATAAAGGAAGATATACATATAGAGTAAGATAAAGAATAATATATGCATGCAAGCTAAATATAGGTATAGTCAAGAGCTACATGACTCAGGCAAAACTGCAGTTGGCTTCAGCTGGAATTTTGCATGAATAAAGCATGAATGGAGACTTCAGGATTTGGTCCATGTATAGCAAATGAAGGGAATAAAGAATGTTTACTCCTCATCCCTGAATTCAAGCATATATCTAGGAAGGAACTAAATCTGCTGTGCACCTCGGGTGAACTATATTAATCAAAGAGTTAGCTCATTAAGGGAATGTAAATAACTTGTTCTGCTGGATAAATACATTGCTATGCACAAAGTTTGCTGTCATGTTAGTAAGGCCGTATAGACTGTCAGCCACCCACACCCTGTTAGAGAAATTAAAACACTGGAGGAGTGCAACAGCAGTAGACCAATGCATTCACAAGAAAACATGGTAGCACCCATCCCAAAGCTGGCTGAAAATCCCATTACTCAGGTGCCCTTTGGCAGGCGTTCTTCCCCCAGGGTGAATGTATTCATAGTCCCCTGAGTTTCAGCACATGTAAAATCCATGACAACACTTTCTGTAATGGATGATTATTGTGTGTGTCATTTGAAAAATGACATGCCACAGTGACAGGCAAGATTTTTCTTTATTTTTTTCTCTCTCTCTTTTTTTTTTTTTAAATCCTCTCAGTTTCATATCCAGATAAATCTGACTAGTGTCAGCGTTGGAGAATGTAGATGGAAAGATATACAACAACAGCCAGATCATTTTGAGGGGGAGGTAGGCATCACTGTTAATAAAATCTCTTTATGGGCTGATATCTTTAAAATTAGGCATGGGAGATCACAGTTGAAAAACAAAACCTATCCAGACCAGTACTGGACCAAGGGTTTTTGATGCCCTAGACGAAGTATGACTTTAGCATACTGCCCCCCATTCAATATAGAGAAAAATGATAATATAGTTTTTAAACAGAAAAAAAATCACTTCTATCTAATTTGGCATCCCCTAAAAGCCTGGCAGCTGCCTAATTCGTGAATATGGTTTGACTGGCCCTGATCCAGGTCCATGTTTTGCAGGCATAGAAGTTGCCGCTTCTTGACAATGAGAGCCACATTATTTTCTTTCTCTGTATTATCACTCCTCTTTATTCTACATAAGCACACCAGGAAAGCCAAGAGCTGTAAGCGCACATCAGATTTTTGTTCAAGTTACAGCTAGTCAAAGGGAAGCTCTTCATAATATAATGAATAATCTCAGAATTGCCATGTGTATGCCACTTGCGATGTTGCTTTTCGGTGGGATCCCCAGACTTACAGGGGACAGCTCTTCATCCAGTGAGATACTGGGGATAGGCAAGGAGTTGTACCATCTTAGAGAGGTATTTTGGAGGGTTAAGAGAGGGCTTGAATTATAAAAAACATATTTAAAAAGCAATATTTTCAAAAGTGCGTAAATCCCATCTTCAAAAGGGACTGAGGCACTTAGAAGCCTAACTCCCATTGCCTTTCAGTGAGGATTCAGCTAAGTCTTATTGAAAAGCACTGGGATTTAGGCTATTAAGGAACATCTTTGTAAAGTATTTGGGTGCCAACAATTACCTAGTGGGCTTTTCAGAAGTACCTAAGCAGGTCAGATGCTTGACTTAAATTGAAATGACTTAACAGGCTAGTGGTAGAGGAAGTTTTAGAACCCAGGTTTCTGTTACTTGCACCACTGGCCTGTAAGTAGGTCATTCACAACCTTGCTAAGTGTCACTCTGCTAATCTGATTTTTTCTTTTCTTTTTTTTTGTGTTGAGTGCAGTTGGGTAGATAAGAGGCATGACATCATTAAACCAAAGTTACAGTGCAATAGCTTTCAAGCCAAACTGATATTCACTTGAAGGGACCCTTTTTGTCCCAGAAGCCTATGTATAATAATTAAAGGATGATTAAAGGTATCACACCGTCTGCCTTGTTGACTTATCCATTTAGAATATTTGGATTCCTTGTTGACAGGACTTAATTCAGCCTTTCTACCTGTCCCACAAGATACTTGAAAACAAACCCCTACGAGAAGATGAAACAGAAGTTTGTCTGGAACTGTGTTCGGTGAAAGCTCTGTCAAGTTAGAGGACTGTGAAGGCATTTAGAGCATTTAAATGAGTCGATGCCTTTCCCCCTGTAATTCTCAGCTTCAAGGAACAGATCACCAAATCTCATTTTTTTTTCTTGTGAACAAATAGAAAAGAACAAGTGATAATTAATCCTTCATTTTCTGCTGTCATAAGGGTAAACATTGACATAAACAGAGCTACACCAATTTGTACCTGCTGACAGTCTGGCCCCATGTCACTAGCAGTCAATGAAATGCTGTCAGTATTTTAGTAGGGGGCTCCCTTGTGATTTTCTCCCTACCTTAGCCTGCTATAAACTTTGTGTCCTATACCTTTGAAGTCTCGGGTAAAGGAGTGGAGCGAAGCTCTCATAGGCAGTTTCCCATTTGAACAAAACTGTTCTTTCCCACACCCAAAGAACGTGGCAACACCACCTGGTGAAAATAAATGTATATGAAGCAATTGCACTTCTGCTGGAGATGTTTATGCTTTGTTCCTGAAAGACAGTGATAATGTAGTGTTCAACCTGTATCATTGGGAGAAAGGGGTGAGGCTGAAGACCTTGTAAGAGACTCCAAGGTATTTTTTCCCCTCATTAAGTTGTTTTGAAAATGCCAGTCATTCCGGTGCAATCTGCTCCACTCCAAAGGAAACAAATTTGCTCTTCAGAAGCATTTTTCTGAGCCAGAGGGATAAATCACCTCAGGCAGGGATAATTTAGCACTGTTCCAGACTGGTGCAAATTCCAGCAAAGACAGGAAAATCATGCCAACCTTCCCTTCAATTTGGTGGTAGCATTTAACAGGGAGCTCCCTGCAGCCCCTTTAGCATCTCCCTGCTAGTCTTGCTACATTGTGGGGAGACTTCAATGATATGTTTCTAGCCTGACTTAGTTTGCCCAGTGAAAATCTTGCCCAGGATTATTAAAGGAGGGCCTATTTGATGCTAGAAATGCATGCTATTTTAGAGAACTGCCACTTGCAAAGGTGTCTGACATATTTAAAATAGATGGAGAAAGAGCAAGAGCTCTTAAGTGTTTATTGAGAAAGTTCATATCGCACATAGCTCAGAAATGCTAGAGGCAACTTCTATTGTTACAAAAATCGTGAAGGTTACCATATGCTAATTTCTCATATGCCTCATAAAATTCCTAATCATAGACATCCTGAGCCAAGAACTACTGTATTATAAAAAAAGGTACCTTGCTTATAAAGGGGAAATGACTATGACGATATATATTCTTATTTTAAACCAGATTCTAGACACCCATTTTATATCTCAATCCTTCTGAGAGGATGTACTACTCCATGACATCACAAACAAAATGGTATTGAGTTCAGTATAACTTTGACATTTTGCATTATAATGCCAATTAACAAGAAACTTCCTGTGGCATGTCAACTAACTGTTTTCTTCAGCAAAGCTTTGTCAAACTGCAGTGTGCTCGCAGAGCTGCTGTTGTGCTTTTCTCCCCTTACTAATTAAAATAAGAATTTCCAGTTTGGTTAAGTGCTTTGAGAGATGCCAAGGTACAGTAAATGACACATTTTTGCTTTACATCTCAGTCTTCCTTTATTTTCCTTTTGCTGAAAGCCGTGGAGCTCCCATTGCTGGAGACAGGAACAAACACAAAGAAAATTTACTGAGATTGAAATGTTGGGTTTTGCGTGAGGGAGGATGCTGGGTGCATAATAGGCTTTTTGCAGAACTGGTAGAGAAAGTTGTTGATGTGTAGTAACCAGACTAGTCATGTTTGTTGAAGAATCCAACTAGAAGGCCATGCTGGTACTATGAGAAAACTAGGGCCTTTTGGTATATTTCTGCTGTGAATACATCTTCATTGGATGTCAGTCCATTGGCTACTTGTGGTTCAAAATCATACACTGAGTGGGTAAGGAAATGCCCCCTAAGGGGAACACAGCCCTGTTACAGGTTACTGTGCTGCATATTGCCGCCTACAGGAGTTAACTGGGTTGTAGTAACAGCTGCGAGGCGCTCTGGGAGTAAAAAGGAATGTCATTCAAAGGTCTGAGATACCAGTCACTGACAATCTTCCTGCTTGGGGGGTGGAGAGCAAAGTGAGCAGTTTTGGGCAAAAGTAGTTTCTACTGCATGAAGCAGACTTAGGTTTGGTAGCAGTTTTCAAGTACCTAAAAGGTTGTCACGAGGAGGAGGGAGAAAAACTGTTCTCCATAACTGCTGATGATAGGACAAAGAAGCAAGGGGCTTACCTTACAATAAGGAAGGTTTAGGTTGGATGTTAGGAAAAAATTCCTAACTGTCCAGATGATTAACCACTGGAATAAGTTGCCTAGGCAGGTTGTGGAATCTCCATCACGGGAAGTGTTTAAGAGCAGGATAGACAAACGCCTGTCAGCGGTGGTTGAAGAGGGTCCCTGGTCCTGCCATGAGTGCAGGGGACTGGACTCAATGACCTCTCATGGTCCTTCCAGTTTTTATGATTCTATATGCTCTACATATGTCCGAATAATGACATCACTCAGGCTTGTTGAAAATCCACACCCTATGTGACATCATTCTGCTGACCTAATGTCCTGTGCAGACAGAGCTACACTGATGGAAGACTTCTCCAGTCGACCTCTTGGGCACATGGATCAATTATGCTGGTGGGAAAAGCTCTCCCGTCAGTGTAGGTTGAGTCTCCACTAAGTCCTACAGAGGTGCAGCTACAGTGCTGTAAATGTGGACAAACCCTTAGTTTAGGAGATCTCGGCATTTGAGCTGGGGGTGTAATTTCCACCTCAAGTAGACATACTAGCAACAGAAAAACAGAAGTGTGGCTATGGCAACACAAGTGGCTGGACCTCCTAGCTCCCCTGAAAATAATCCCACCCAAGACCACGAGCTTGCGTGTGGGGTGGCTTGCACTGTCACTGCTTGTGTTGCCGTGGCCATGTTCCAGTGTCCAGTTGGATTGTGAGTGTGTTTCCTTGAGCTGGAGATTATACATCTAGCACAAATATAGACGCATCTTTAGTGTCTGAGAAGGTGCTCTTGCCCGACCACAAACAGAGTAAATTGACGACCAGGGGATTTTGAAGCATCAGTCCCTTGGAACTTGCCAGACACTTAGTAAGACCTCTACAGAAGCAATGATTTCCTTTCACTCAGCAGCTACATAGGAACCCAGTCAGGGGAATGCAGGAGTGTAAGACAGCAGCTGGTTCATGTTCAGAGGAAGGAATAAAGAGCAGGAGAGTAAATGGGAGAGAGACTGAAATACACAGAAACATATGATCAGAGCACAGCCTAAAGGCAGATCTGTGGGCTTCTCTGAGCACTCCTGGAAAACAAAGCTCAGACTGACAAGATTGTTCTAAAAATAAGTCTGAGTTCTGCTTTCCCAAATTATACAAGAGGTCCTGAAGAAGCACTGAATTCCTCTTTGGAGCGTCTGGAGATGGACCATGACCCCTAATGGGAGACTCCACCTGTGCACTGCTTACGTACAACAAATTTGGGCCCCTCACTTTGTAATAGCCGTGTGTTGGCTTCTGTGCCAACTGTTCAGAGCCTATTGTAACAACAAGACCAATCCCAGAGCATAGCTCCAGCCTCCTACTGCCTGTAGTAGAAGTTTTGCCTACCAGGGACTGTATAAAGACTTCAGCTTTGGGACCTGAACTTATATTCCTCTTGTCCCTGAAAGCTAAGTAGCAATAACTCTGAATTAGAGGATAGTCTGATGGATTTTACGCTCACCTCCTTAATAGTGGCACTCAGACCTGCACCACCTACTTCAAGAAGGCCCTGTGCTTTCTGACAGCTTTCAGCCCAGATAGGGGAGCACTGTATCTGCCGACCTGTCCAGATGTGTGTTAGAGTTGCTGCTTGGCACAGAAGAATCATTTGTCATGGGACAAAGGGGGTCTGCACTTTCATGGATCACGTAGCCAAAGACCCATGTAAGATGCATGTGAAGGGTCTTAATTACTGCTCCAGGCGTTCGGCTTTCATGTAGGTGAAGGGTTAATTTTCATCTGCCCCATCTCCTCTTGGCTCACTCTGAAAGGCTAAGGAGAGAAAGAAGAGGGGTGAATTTCAGCCACTGTCTGTACAGCATCAGGGAGTCATCTTCTGTGGCCACAACACAGGAAATATCACGGCTGAAAGCAGCAATCCTTCAAAGCCTATTTGTTGATCATTAGACAATACTGGCTGGTAACTCCATATAGTCAGCATGCCAACCAGTGGCTGGACATAGAGGAGATACCCATGTGTAGTTTACACTGTATAATACTCAGCCTAGTCATTCCTGCACCCTGACTATGCATTGTGGAAGTCAAGGGTCTCTTTCGGTTATTTTATACTGCTTTGTTTTCGTCAGACATTCCCAAATACGTACATGTGGCGATAACTGCACCACTTTTGCTGAGAATATCAGATATACCTTGCATATTGACTTACATTTATTCCAGCTGTAGGTGTTTTTAAAGAAATTTGAAAGGTAAATACCATAACGTGTTGGTAAGTTCCAGAGAGGCAGTCGTGTTAGTCTATCTCAGCAAAACAAACAAGGAATCTAATGGCACTTTTAAAAACTAAAAATTTATTTATTGCATCAGCTTTCATGGGTGAATCCCACATCTTCAAACACTCAAAGTGGGATTCATGCATGAAAACTGATGTGATAAATAAAATGTTTAGTCTTTAAACGTGCCACAGGTCTCTGTGTTTGTTTTACCATAACACGTGATAAGCCAGTCCCATTTTTTTCATCCTTGTCTAAAATGTTAGCATACTTAGAAGTATCAACCTGTGAATACAAACTTTCACTGATGAGGAAAGGATTAAGAATACAGGATTTGCTTTTGATGTTTCACTGACATATGATGCTTCTAACCCAGTGACAAATTAATTGACTAGATATAAAAGAGATGGACAGCACTTAGCAAAGAAGGACAGGATATGCATTACAAGACAGCTGGTTCTGCCACTGCTGGATTATGGAGACAATACACATTGGACAGCTAATGAGTCTCTGTTGCGTAAGATAGATTCCCTTTATAATAGAAGTGCACACTTTGTCTCTAAATGGGGTTATTATACACACCATTGCACAATGTTTGAAGAGCTTGGTTGGCCCTTGTAGTGGGTTAGGAGAGAAATAAATTGGAAAACAATTGCACATAAGACCTTCAATCCATCAACTGCTCCATATTTATCCAAATTACCAGTACACTCTCCCAAAATACAAATCTGTGATACATGCATGGATGGAATGTTAACCAGACCAGCCTGGTTTTCACAAGGCAGCTTTTTCATTTGCGGTTGCTTTTTAAATTTGCCAAAAGCTTGAACCAGAAGTGACCATAAAAGGTAGAAGTCACTTTTTGACATAGTGAAACTCTGTGCAGATAAATGAAAGTCCCACAGAATGCTTTGCATGTGCAAACTGAAGTTCATGTTACAATGGTCTCTCTGATTACTGAGGGGTTTTTCTGTGACAAAAGTTACGTCCCTTCATAGCACCAGAAGGGACTACTGTGATCATCTGGTCTGTCTTCCTGTTTAACATGGGCCAGAAAACTTTCCTGAATTAATTTCTCTCTGAAGGCAGCATATCTTTTAGAAAACCTCCAACCATGATTTAAAAACTGCCAACAGTGGAGACTCTACCACAGCCCCTTGGTAAGTTGTTCTAGGAGTTAATTGTATTCTCTGTTAAAAATTTACACATTTTCAGTCTGAATTTCTCTAGTTTCAACTTTCACAGTTGAATCTTTGTCTTTTAGACTGAAGAGATCACTGTCAAATATTTGTTCCTGCTGTATGTGCTTACCGATTGTAATCTTCTCTTAGTAAGATAAATAGATTGAGCTCTTTGAGTCCATCACTATAAAGCATGTTTTCCAGTCCTTTAATTATTATTCTTGCTCTTCTCTGAATCTTCTCCAGTGTATCCTCAAACTTCTGCACTGTGGACACCAAAACTGGACACAGTATTCCGGTAGCAATATTTGTGCCAGTGCCAAATACATAAGTAATATAACCTCCCACCCACCCATATTTTCTCTCCATTGTTCTGTGTGTCAGGACTGCATCATTCATTGGTCTACCCTGACTTTCATTGGTCAGTGTCATCCACAAGAACAGCTAAAGAAGGTTCCTACTTCCTGCTGCCAACTCTGCAGTACAATTAACCTGCTTTCCAAGCAGCCATCCTCCTCTTGAGTTCTTCCCTAAGCACTTAAGGGTCGAGGATGAACAGGAATCTTTGGATGAAGGGATAAACCTTGACATGCACACACACAGATTTTGAACCAGACAGGGTTCCCTCCTTTACCAGAGGAACAGAAGTCCTTTATGAGTGTGTTACTGGCTTCACTGGGTGTAGAAGATACTAATATGAAGTAATAGAAGATGATTGGCTTTGATGGAGCTTCTCTGGAGAATTCTTGCTCCTTTGTGCATGTCTTCTTTTTGGAGCAGTGAGGCCACATGGAGAGGCATTTTGAAAATACTGACACTTTTTGTCACCATGTGTCTGTCAGGATCATAGCTGTGCCTACAGTGCATATGTCAGTCCTAGCATTCACTTCTTGGATCTCCTTCGCCACCTGACACCTACGCTACCTCTGAAATTACTGATGCGCCAACCAATATCATCATTTGTTAGTGCTTGTCTTTCCTTCGTCCTTCATTAGCTCCCAAAGGTACTGCAAGGGTTCCCAGTCTTCATCTGATACTATAGTATTGCCAACCCTAAATGCTCAAAAGTGGAGAGTCAGAGTCCTCCAAAATCACAAGATTGTCTTAAAATTATATTGATTTAAGACGTTTTTATTCTCATTTTGGCTTCTGAGCCTTCTGCAGGCACACATTTTCAGTCTTTTCTATGCAGTAATGGGCTAGAAACCTTTTCTTTTTTTTTTTAATGAAAGTTGAAATTCTCATAGTCACCTTATTGGAACAGCTGGGCATCAAGAAAAACACCAAGTATTGCAAGACTTGTAATAAAATGGTGAGAAGCGGTAACACTGGAAAAATAATTCTTTCACACTCATAACATGCATAAGTTGGATCATTCTTTCCCTTTCTGTAGAAAACAAAAGGCCCTCTATGTCTTTTCTAGGATGATAATTTTATTAAATAGTAATAGTTGTCTAAGTTGGTAGGGTTGCCACCTCTGAGGTACAAAAAAACAGGGCATCCAAGATGATCGTGCGCCCATAAAACGACAGCTGGCAGCATGTACCGAGCACATTTACAAATTTCCCAGGACAGCCATCTCAAAAAAGGGCTGATCTTGGGAAAACCTGAACAGGTGGCAACGCTACTGAGAATGGTGAAGCAAGAGCCCCATTGAAATGTGCAAAACCATGATACAGGCCTTACCTAATACACGTATTAACTCACGTAAAATAAATTGGGCCTAACAGCATAGTTGGAAGCAACTTTTCAGCACCGAAAGACATCAGTGGTCGTAGAGAGCGGCCTTCCTTTGGGAACTTAGGGCTTGTTACATCCATTTACCACATAGCTTTTGTTGTAATGCGGGGGAAGAAGAGACATACGACAAGGAAAAATTACTCACTGGTAATTGTGTTTGTCATAGTCATCCCTAATTTTCCTTTCCTCCCACATCCCCTTGGGTGCTCTCTCAGTAAGTGGTGTGTGTTGTTCTCTTATATTTTTATTTGTTCTGCAGAATTCTATTTGGAGGAGAAAGTGGGTGGGTTGGGTCTTTTATATAGGCCATGACTGACAGTTCTGTTGACTCCTTACTTCTTGGTGGGTGGAGCTATATCCCTTAGTCTAATGTGATGGGAGTGGGAGAAAGGGACCACAATAAACACAATTACTGGTAAGTAATTTTCTCCTTGACTACGTTTCTGTTGACTCTGTTTTATGCTCTCTTTGCCAAAGCAGGTTTGCTGATGATAGTGTTTAAGACTATTTAATTTTTGGTATGAACAAGCTGGGTGTTCCTCTTAATGAGCTATCCTGCTGCCATCACAACAACTTTAAATACCTTATGGCTAGCAAGTCAGAGGCTGACACACAGGCAGACTTGTTTCTGCAAACAGCTGCTAGATTTACTTGTATCTTTCGGATAGGTTGATGTAAATACAGGTTGTTCTGTTTCTGTTATAGCTGCAAATAAGAGCCCTTATGAACCATTGTTTTTCTGCTTATATTCTCTCCTAGGAAAAGGAGAAGCTGTATGTAGAGCTGAAGCACATCTTGGCCCGGCAGCCTGGGCCCGAAGCCGCAGAACAGTTGCAACTCTATCGGCACACGCTCCGAGAGAAGACCAAACAACTGAAAGTAAGAGATGCCCCTCATGGGATTGATCAGAAAAAAAGTCCGTCCAAAAGGTTGCTGTATTGTAGGACTACATCAGTGCTTTGCACAGCGAAGTCTTCATTTCCAAGGAGTCTTTTGGTGCCAAAAACCCAACCCTCAGTGTCTGGGTCGGGGGACAAGGCGTTAAAATGTTTCACTGTCAGGTTTTTCAGGATACTGTAATTCTTCACAGTGCTTTCACTGCTTTTGTGTGGCATGGCCAATAATACTGCAGTGTAGTAAGATGGACAGTGAGTGAGAAAAGAAAGAATGATGTCAGGGAAAATGAAACCAACTCTTCAAAACAGGACACTTCCTAGACTATAGCTGCGTATCAAGACACCTTAGTTTTCCTATGATGTTACTTAGGTATACATTTATTTACCAGTTTTGCAGTTTCCTCTCAGTTTTTTATGCATCTGTATTCCACACTCAGCTGTGAGGCCAAAGACCATTTAACTGTGCAAAAGAGCATGGTTTTCTTCCTTTAGGAGTCCTGTCTTGTCCTAAATTAATATTTCTGATGTTTGTCAAAAAAAAAAAAAAGGATAATTCATGAAACGGTGGACTACTAGTCACAGCTCTGTCTGTCTCAGCGCCAAAAACATGTCAGCATGTTGGAAGGAGTTCAGAGGGGAATAGCAAAAATGACAAAAAGCTGAAAATCTTGATTTACTAAGAAGGATAAAAATAACTGGATATCCTCAGCTTGCTTAGTCAATAGATACAAATCTCAGAGGGTAAATAGGAGCCGCTATATCAATAGTCAAAGATGAAGAATTACTATAAAATGTCTGTTCAAGCTATGACTGGTCATCAGTTGAGAAGCATTCTTTCTAAGAACTATCCGAAATCTAACCATTTCCATTTGCTGTTGAGGACAGATCAATAAGTATGTCTCCGTCTCATCCAAATAAATCAATGAAATTCTGAAATCTATTCAGTCCAGGAATAGAGTGCTCTGTAAATACTTACCAACTAAATAGGCTTACTTGGACAAGATATAGGACTGTTTATTGGTCTGCACTCAGAGGCTTATGGCACTAGTTACTTGTCAGAAATTGACTTCTTCATGGATTCGCAGATTTTTAAGACCAGAAGCGACCATTGGATCATCTACTCTGACCTTCTTTCTAGCTCAGGGCAGAAAATTTCATTCAGTCATCCCTATGTTGTGCCCAGTAAGCTCTGTCTCACTGAAGCTTATCTTCCAGAAAGGGATCCAGTGTTGAATTAAATACTTCAACAGATGGAAGATGCACTGCTTCCCTTGGTACTTGTTGCTGTGGTGTTTTGGTTCTGAGGTGGACAGAAAAGTACGTGTTATTGTAGGTTCATTCACAAGCACTAGCATCACAGTTCTCTATTCTACAATGAAATGTTGTCTAATACCAGTGCTTTCTGTATGAAAGTCCATAACAATATCCATAACCTCGCTACTGGAGAAAACAAATGGACATTGTTTTACTAATGTGTACGTTTCCTAAGCATTTTGAGAATAAAATTTAGTAACATTATCTTTTTTTTGTTTCATGAGAACAAAAAAGAAATTAAAGTCTAATTAGAATATTAATTTACAGCATATTACTGTTAACGCTCATACACATGTGCACTCTGAGACACCACAGGATTTTGCATGAGGCCTAATTTCATTTTTTTTTTCTTAAATGAGTGAGTTCTTCTAATAAGCAAGTCAAAATATTTTCACACTCCTTTTTAACAAAGTAGTGGAAACTGTTCCTAAATCCCTGATATTTCGCTCACAGTGCATACACTTACATTAGCCTCACATCTTATTACAGGGCTGACAAGAGTAATCTAGCTTAACCCCTTGTCATTAGAAATCAAGATTTCCTGATTCTGAAGAGCTTCTTATGCCCTATGGAAAAAATTTTGAAGGTGTGATATTGAGAAGCTCTTCTACTTATATCTAATGTAAGGCTCTTCCCTTGTTCTTGACTGTATTAAAGCAAGACCCTTCTCCCCAAGAGTTCATCTGCTCTTACAGCTCCTTTCCTTGTTTAATTCATCATCTTCAGTTTGCTGCATTGCAATCAACTCTACACCAACCATGGTGAAAAATGTGAAGGAGTGGATGGATCCTCAGTAAACAAGAAGCCTGTTTTTATGCAAATCTTGGTGAAGCAGAAGAAGAGAAAAGAAATGCAAAAAATGTAAAACAGAAGCACAAGTATAGTGAAGATGAATGTGATTCAAAGTTTTCCACAGAGTTCTTGTTGGTCATTAGCGCATTAAATTGGTGCTGTATACATTTCTACTTCCTCACACACAATACACTGTTAGCAAACAGGCACACATGCTACTTTCCTGTGTCAGGTCAAGATATACTTATGAGCTGAGTGAACACTGGGTATGGGTTGAGTTAAAACTTCACTGAGGCTGATAGTCGTGAATTCACCCTTCAGTTTACATAACTGTAAGGGTAGAGTGGTCTTGTTGAAGACCCTGAGAGGTGTTAGTGTCTCTGATACCCTCCTGAGACTAATTCAAGTTCCACAGAATGACTGACAGGCAGAGGTGCATTAGGAGACTTATAGGTCTAACAGATTTCACACTAAGTCTGGGATGAAGCAGAGATGTATCCTGGCTGCAGCCCTGTTCTGCTGAACAATGGATTGGCTCCTTAATATCGCCACAACAGAGCCATAAACCTCTGTTTTGCCGCCAAGGGCGCATTCCAATTGGAATGCGCCCCTTGCAATTAGCAGTGCTTGGAGCCGGTGCTGTGAAAACCACCCTTAATAGAGAGGCTCTATTGAACTGCTCTGGTGCACCCAGGGCAAAGCCCCATTGGCCCTGCCGTAGTTATGGCTCTGCACCACAAATATCAGCAAAATTGTTGGTTTAACCTCTTTTGCCAACCTGGATTATGTAGACTTAAAACAATAGGAAAGGTACACTAGAGAGCTTCCAGCAGTTGGCAGCAGTTCTTGGGCCAAAGCTTTCTTGGGCAAAAGCAAAAATCCAGAACATTGGTGCAAAAGCTTCGGTACAAGATATCTGTGCTTCTGGACAAACTGTGGAAGACGAGGATGAGTTTTGGTCCAGGCTGCCAGACAGCCTAAGGAGAGTTGATTTAGCACCCTCAGCTGTGAAGGACCTGCAGAGTGTCCAGAGTGAATAGAAATTGAAATTGTATAGACAAGTATAGATTTATGAAACTTGAATACGTCAGATTCTCTTATATGGATCTCAAAGATGGTTTGCAAACAAAACAACAGGAATCTGGAGGCATTTCGTATGCATTTTCAGCAATAACTACTGGGTATAAGATGACTTGACTGTATCAGTACTAGGGATGTATCATTGAGAATTGGCCTTGAGAAAACTGAAGTCATCATTGGCCATTGCTTGACTGGCCCTTTTTGGTTATGTTGCTCACTTTTGAGGCAAAGTCCGTGTACATTAAAATCTGAACATTGGCCTTGAGGTCAGAAGGGAACACTGTCTGATCATGGACTGGTGGCAGCCTTGTAGTCACCTACAATTAACCTGGCTGCACCAGCTCATAGAATCATAGATTAGGGCTGGAAGAGACTGTAGCAGGTCGTTTAGCCCAGGCCCCTCCTCAAAGCAGCGCCAACCCCCAATCAAATCATCCCAGCCAGGGCTTTGTTAAGCCAGGCCTTAAAAACCCCTCAGATTCCACCATCTCACTAGGTAACCTAGTCTGGTGCTTCATCACCCTCCTAGGGAAAAAGCTTTTACTAATATCCAATCTAGATCTCCCCCACTGCAAATTCAGACCATCGCTCTTTGTTCTGTCATCTGCCACCCTTGAGAACAGGCTAGCTCCATCCTCCCTGGAACCTGCCTTCAGGTAGTTGAAGGTTGCTATCAAATCCTCTCACTCAGATCATTAATGATTCTGTGGATCTCTCAGACGCCTGGAATAAAGCTGTACAGAATGACTGTGGACACTCGGCACTATGGACTTACACTGTCTAACCATACAGTTGTTGTTATTGTAAGGATGAACCTCCACTTAAGACAAAAGGAGAACTCACCCAGGAGCTTTGGCTGAGTATTATTTTGAATCATATGTGTGGGAGAGAGAGGACAGAATAGTGAGCAAGGCAGAGGCCAAAATTAAAAAAGCCAAGCGCTAGTCAATGAGCACAGTATGACTCTGGGAAAAACTAGAGAGAGAACTTCTGTACACCATGAAACTGCTCCCATTGTCCTTAGTTCTCCTACATTTGGAAAAATGGGACTTCATACATTCCTTGTAATTAAACCATGTAGCATTATGGAAAATATCTGAATTCCACCGATTTCTCTTTCTAACTGGAACATCTCCAGGGCTCCAGACTTGGACTAGTCTCACTATACTTCTCCCTGCAGCATGAAATTACATTTGCCATGACCCTATTTCCTAATTAATTGATTGATTTAAGTGGGATCAGGATCATGCAGATAATTGTATCAAATGATGCTATGTTGCTTAAAGAGTTAATTATATTCTATAATACACTGGGTCCTCTTGAACAAAAATGTAATATTAAATTCCTGTTTGCTCTGATGAGGCAGCTTTCCTAACGTCCTCACAAAACAAGTATTTATGAATGCCTTGAATAGATGCACAACAGAAGATACATTAGTCCTAGCAGAACAGGATAACTTTTCAGCTATCCCTACAGTCACCCTTCAGTTAGAAACATTAATGAGGTAACGGTATAGGCAGATGGCAGAAAGATTCCAGAGTGACATTTGCTCTGCTCCCTGGAAGTCTAGACCCCAGCCTGCTCTCTGCTGATTAGTAAAGATGGAAAGCACAATTCTAGCTGCAAGGATTGAAAGGCATTTTTGAAATGTCCAGTTCACATTATATCTATGAGCTCACCTGTATTCTACTGGACAACTTCCCTTTTTATGAGCCACAGTTTTCTCCAACCCCCATAAATCAACTGTACTTTCACTGCTTGAACTTGTTAACATCAGGCATGAATAACCAAGACACTGAAATGCTAGGAAATTGTAACTTGTGGTAAAGAGAGGGATCCTGATCTGTGCCATTTTAAAACTTCCTGCATAATTACCTTTCTGTGCACCTTGATTTGGGTCTTTGCCTGTCATTTGGGTCCAGGAAGGTTAAGAACTACAGTAAATGTTAATTTCACTCAAAAAATGCTTGATGTAGGTACCTGGTATAGCTTTAACTCTGTGTAAATTGTCCTCAGGCAGGCAGAGATTTTATGTGATAAGTTAGAAGGGAGTGTGTGAAACAAGATACCTGCCTGTGTGTGAATCTGGCCTCTTTTGTCCTTATGTTTTGGTTTTGGTTTATTAGGTTTTGTCTTCAGAACTGAACATGTATGAGTCACAGAGCCAAGAGTACAAGTATGAAATAGAGAGACTTGCCAACGAGCTTCTGAACGTGAAGAAGAAATACCTAACTCAGAAACGCAAGGAACAGCAAACCAGGTAAGGCACAATAATGATTCCACCTGTCTGTCTCTCCAGCAAATCTTCAGCCCTGAGCATGGCCCATCTGAGTGCCTCACAAAGAGACAAATACTGAAATGTTTGAGTTCTTACCTCATTTCCTTGGGCAGGTCTAGAAAAGTTTTGAGAACTCTTTAAATGTTTTTCTTTCTCACATTCTTCCTCCCTTTCTTTTCTCCCATCATCTCATATAACTTTCAACTTCCTCTTACTTTCTCTGTCCCTCTCTTCCATTCCCTAGTCTCTTTTTTCCAGCAACACTTACAGCATATTTGCTGCTCCAGGGTTGGATGTTAGGATGTGAATACTAGTGCATTAGGTTCGGATTTGTAATCATGGGTCAGGCGCTAGTAAAGCACTGTTCCCCCCAGAACAAATAAACAATTCCATGGGATCATCTGTCCTAATTGTGATGGTGCCTGAGCTAGTTTAGCCCTGTCCTAGTGAGGTATTTGATGATCAGTGCAAGGACTGTGATTTTTGATCTGATATGGGAAGGAAGAAAACTGCACTGAGTGGCGTACTGGGGTGATATGCTTGCTTTGGTCTGAGTTTCTTGGCAGGTGCAATGCAGCAGGTTCCACCAACTGGAGCTATTTCTGAAGCTGTCATATTCATTCGTAGGCATGGTACTTTGCAGCCCTGTAGGCATGTGTGTCTGGATCAGTGGGCCAGGTCTGCATCCATGACCCTGCTATTGAGGAGAAAAAATCGCTCATTGCCATTATTGCTAAGGGTCTTGAGACTGTCCTTATTATTGAAGCGAGGACATCCTTGGTTGAGTGTGTGTCACTTCTTGTAAATGTGACCCTCGCTTAGCAATATCACTTGGGTCATGGCTGTGTTTAGCTTCAGCCAGATGGCATGTCTCATAGTCAGGAGAATATCTTGCAGTAGCAGCATCTTGGAGACTAGTCCCAGTCTGAAGTGCAGTTAGGATGGTCCAGGTATTGGTAGTGATCAGGTATGACTGGAGATGGACGTTTGCCAATGTCTGTATTATCTCACTCAGAAATAGGAGTTTGGTAACTGGGCACCTTGGGTGCATCTACTGAAGGCATCCCATGTATTGAGTGGATTGTGAATTTGAAGCTTTTTGAAAACTATTAAAACTGCACAGTGTCCTTGAGGGGGTGGCAGTTCTTCTTCTGAGTGTATATTCTTAGTGGATAAAGTGGGTTGAGATAAAGTGGTTCTGCAGAGCCTTGGAGAAAAGGTATGCCCATTGGGGCTGCACGAGTGCTGCCTTAGGGCTGTGGAAGTGCACTTCCCACGGTTGTAAAAGGAAGGATTAATGGCCAAACACTTCTTTCTTCTCCTTAGCTGCAAGTGGAGGAACCGCTGCTGTGTCTGCAGTCTTTCTTTGCCAGACACATCACCTCTTTCTGCCTCAGACTGTGTCTGAATCTTTTTATATCTGGTTAGTAATTCATATTCTAGCCAACAGTAAATGTATTATTTTGATGATAGGTATTTTCCCTCTACAGTCACATTCAAACTGGCTGCTCTCGATTTTCAGAAAGTGCCTAGTGTTTTTTGGGTATTCCGCTTGTGACACCTCTTGGGTATTCTGCTTGTGGAACCTAATTTTCAGCGGCTGAGTGATTGGCACAGTCTGAAAATCAGGCCCCATTATGGTGCTTCAGGTTGCATCCAGAATCACTAGCCATGTTTGGAACTGTAGATATTTGACTTTTCCCTCAAGAAGAGGTTTTGAGGGGATTAGATGACTCTGCAGTTGTAAGGCTTGATTTGCCATCATGTCTTTCTGCATAAGCTAGTCTTCCTTCCACCTGACCTTTTCCCCAGACTCCCCCCCTTGACTTTGAGAACCCCATTTTCCCCTTTTTGTTGACTGATTCAAAGCTACCTGCATCTGTCTCAGCCTTCATTGTATTTCAGAGAACAAACAGTTCTGATGGTGGAATTAACGAAATAGTCAGAGATAAAAAGTGACCTTTGTCCATCTGCAAATTGCATAAAAGGC
Organism: Podocnemis expansa; assembly: GCA_007922195.1. Lineage (NCBI taxonomy): Eukaryota > Metazoa > Chordata > Testudines > Podocnemididae > Podocnemis > Podocnemis expansa. Next base: position 12,981,328 of record ML682056.1, on the reverse strand, counting down.
TGCCTTGATGTTTGGAATTGTCAACAATTGTTCACTGCTAATGGCCTTCCTGGAGTTTTAGGATCAATACATGAGGCGCCCTTAATGTCTTACCATCCATTTCCAACAGCTAAGTGTCCTCTTGAAAACATTTTTAATGTTCACAGTTTGGACCTTGATTTCACATTTGCTTGTGTGCATTAGAAGAAAAGAAATACACTTGTGTCTTGCTGTATGTTTATAGCTGGAACTGATGTCCTTTTATGGATTTATGGAAAACAAATGTTCTGGGACATGACTTTTTTTAAGTAACTGAAAACATTGCATGAGAAGTTGTTTGTCCCTGTCATTCATGCACAGTGGTACAGAGGCTCCTGACATTGGTCAGTTAATGCCAGACCCATCATGCTATTAAAAAGTAAAGGATTAAATGCTGTTCAGTTCAACTATCAGGCCTCTCCCTGAGAGGTCAGCCACAGTAGCTGTCCTTTGAGCATGAACATTCATTCCCTGATAGCCACGCCCTATCTGTGCTCCAGGAATTCACCCAAGTGCCGGTGTTAAGACTTGTCCAGGACATCAGTGTCTTTGGTCCTCCCGCATTATTTTGGCTCCCAGCCCTGACTTGAATGCCTTCTCTGGGAAATCGTTACTGCTGAGTGAAATTCTTGTGGTGAATAGTTAATTTACCAAAAAATGCAGTTCAGGTTGACTGAAATTATCTCATATTTGTCTTTGCTCCAACGATTTATTTATAAAAAGTGGGACAGCTTCAACAGGAGACTGAGAAAGTCCCATAGCTCTGTGGGTAGGACATTCTGCAAACCCAGCTTCAGATCGCTTTTCCACGTCAGCCAGAGGCAGTAAGTGAACTCAGGGCTCCCTCCCACGTCCTAGGAAGGTGTCCTAATCACTTCTGCTTCTTCAGTTCACCCAACCTGAAATTGTTTTGACATTTCACATTTAGTTCAATCCAAAACTAAACTTTATTTTGGTCACTGTAATAGCAGCAAATGTCCGCAGTCTGTCTGCTCTAAATGTGGCTGCCTTTGCTAATAAAAAAGAGAATCCTATTGCTGCAACAGCATATGTGGCTGAGTTAATACTCCAGGATAGCACCATAGAGGTACGATCTGAAGGCCTTTATTAATCTCCACCAGAATTCCCTTTTCTATGATGTAAAGACTTGCTCATTGCAGTGATGTGACTTCCATGGCTGTAATGATTGATTGACTCACCCAGGACCCTAGTGTCGGGTTTGGCTTCAAGCTGAACTCTTGTGTGTGGGACTATAAATTTATAATCCTCTTTTTCTACTCTCTGGCCCTACCCAACAGTTTCCCCAGATTCCTCCAACATTCTTTCCACTTCCCTGTTTGCCCCATCTCTATTTGTTGCCTTTCTTCTCTGTTATCTCTAGTGGTTACTTTAAATGCTTTGGTGCCTGTCTGAGCTCAGAGAATGGGTGATGGGGTAGGGAACCTGCAGTTGTTTCTAGGTCTGTGACTTAAAACCAGACCAGGAACATAATCCATTAGCCCTTACCTGAGTGAATAGCTGCATTGACTGCATTTGGTAACAGATCATTGTGACCACCTGACAGCTGAGCAGTGATGCTGTTTGAAACACAAGAGCCAGCAATTCTGCAGTTGGCATCCTTTCTGACAGCTTCAGTATGGGCCCACGGCCTGGAAGGATGCACAGCTGGGCCTGCCTTCTCACCCCAGTCTTTGGGTTGAAATACTGGCTGTGCAGCTGAGCTTGCCTTCTCATCCCAATCTTCGGATTGAAATGCAGGCCATGCAGCTGGGCCTGCCTTTTCACTTCAGTCTTTGGGTTGAAATACACTGCCAGGATGGCGTTAGCCTGCTACCTTCCCTCTGCACTATGTTGACTTTATTTAAAACATTTACCTTTGGTTTGGTTTATGTGTGTACATCTAAGCCAACCTATGCCAATTCACATTGCTCCCATGCAAAGGCCACATGGAACAAGAAACCAACACCTGGCTTCTGTATGGTGTTTCCGTGGGACTATTCCCAGTAATATTGGAGGTCCCAGGGACAAATGCTAACTACAGGAAGCAATTTGTTTCACTGCGAGATTTACCCAGGAGCACAAGAAGACTGGGCTGACTCAGCAAATGCCGAAGATTAGCTGTGAAAGCCAAAATAACAAAAAGCACAAGGAAATTGTGTTCCTGTATATTAAGTGCTTGTTTAAGCTTAAGTAAGCAGGGCTAGTCAGTGTGCCTGGTTGGCCTGTGACTCATGAGACCTGAAATCTATTCCCAGCTGTGGCACTGACATGTTGGGTAACCTTGGGCACATTTCTTCCCCTTTCTGTGCCTCAGGTTCACCATCTATAAAACAGTGGTATCGTCAGTTCCTTTGTAAGGTGTTTAGTGCTCCATTATGCACTCCTTGATTGATTTTAATTAGAAAAGAGTATTTATTAATGGACTATATCAAATTAGAGGGAGGTCTCAAGTAGGGTTCTACAGGGCTCTGTTCTGGGTCCAGTGTTGTTTAGAATCTTTATGGGATGTTAGGATCAGAGAGCATACTGACTGAATTTGCAGATTGGGGTGGGGCTGCGAGTTGCCAGTACTTTGGAGGGTAAAGCTAAAATTCAGCAGGATTGTGACAAATTGGAGAACTGCGCTATAGACAACAGAATGAAATTCATCAAAGACAAATGTAAGGTGCTCCACTGAGAAGAAAAACTAAATATACAGATATAGAATGGGGGAGAACTGGTTTTAGCAGCAGCAGTGTTGAGAAGGATCTGGGAGTTTTGGTGAATTACAGCCTCAACACAAGCCTGCAGTGCAAAGCTGTTGAAAAACAAGAAAAGAAAAGAAAAAAGAAAAGAAAATGTGCTTTTAGATTTTATTAACAGAGGCTTAGCATGCAAGTCATGGGAGGTGACAGTCCCATCCTCTTTGGCATTGATTAGACTTCAGCTGGAGTACTGTGTCTAATTTTTGTCACCAGTGCATAGAAAGAATATAGAGGAACTGGAAAGGATCTGGAGGTGATTGAAAAGATGATCATAGAGATGGAATGCAAGCTATATAAGCAAATGCTGAAGGAACTGGGTATATTTAGTTTGAAAAAGTGATTAAGAAGGGACATGATAGTGGTCTTCAAATACATGAAGTGCTGTCACAAAAAAGGATGGAGACAAGTTGTTTTCTTTTGCCATAAAGGCAGGATAAGAGGTAATGGATTCAAAGTATAGCACAGCAGATTTAGATTAAATCTCATGAAAAACTTACTACCTGTAAGAACAGTAGGTCAGTTCAACAGACTGCCTCAGGAGGGTGTGGAAGCTTTTTCACTGGAGGTTTTCAAAAGGAGGCTGGGTAGCTACCTGTCTTGGATAGTTTAGACACAACAAAAACCTGCATCTTGGCAAGGAATAAGACGAGACGATCCTGCTGGTCCCTTCTAACCCTATTATTCTGTGATATTCAACACCTATCTCCAAAGGCTTGAGGTGTATCACAAACTCAAAATGCTGGCCCTTTATATTTTTCCTACTCTGGATATTCCCCCCACCAGCCAATTAAAGAGTGAACATGTAAACACTGCTCTATTCTCTTATGGCCACCACATTCAAGCTCTGGGTTTTCAGAGGAAGCAAAGTCCTGAGGTTATAGATGCACAGTCAGATCTATACATGCATAGTGCTGTGTCCCTCGCGCGCCCCCCCCCCCAAAAGACAACAGGCTGGGTACCTATAACTGGAACTTTGTTACAATTTCAAGACAGCTATGACTATTTATTCATTAAAATTCAACAAAAGAAAAATCTCTCTCCATCATGCCTTTGATGACTCTAGCTGTTTGAAAACAAATGAGGACTTGGTAAAACAGGGCAGTGATTAGAAATCCAAAGTTACAGAGCTCATGCTTATTCTAGTTCTAATGAGAGGCATTGACTGACTTCAGGGGCTATCGTTAGAACTTGTTTAATTCTAATTTTTAATAATTCTGAAAACCATTGGTAATCGCTTAATTAGATTCATAAAGACACCTAGTCTTGACTATTTAGCTTAACAGACTTTAATCAACATATTTTCAGTGATCTCTCGGTAATGTGGTTGCATCACAGAAATTTTGGAGGACACAGACTTGTTTAGTCTGAGAAAACTGTTGCATAACTGAAGTGAAAAACATTTCCTTTCCCTCTTTGTCTCCCTGAAAGGGATAAGGAGCGAGCATTGACTAACGTGGAGCCGGAGTATCCAACGCAGAGAATGGACGTTCCTCGTTTCACTGGGGGAGGTTTTGCGCTCACCAAGCAGCCACCCAAGGTTGTGGCCTAAATTGGAGTCATCTCATCAAGTCTCACATTTTCTGACTGAACCAAATTTGTTCCTGCAAATTTCAGAGCCTAGTGTTAGATTCACTCATATCACGGGCTTCCTTGGCTATCACTGCACTGTTTTCATAAAAGGCTTATTTTAGAGTGGGCATTGTTGTAATTTACACACTGTGGGTAAGTTCTGCTCTGGATGGCACCAGCATCACCACATATCAATGCAGCTGCACAGTTGGGACATATAGTGACATCTCTTCTTTTTTACAGTGACTTTTTACTCAGAAGTGTAACATCCCAAGATACTTTAATGTGCACAATTACATACCCTCTATCTACCTCCACCCCAAGCACATACTCCATTTATCTATGAATTCAAATCTACGTAATGGAAGGAGAAAAACCAAAAAGAAGGAAAAAAGGAATAACTAGAAGCTCCATGTCCTACTTTAAGCAAACACAGGATTGCTTACTTATTTACATGAGACAGTTATTCATGCAGGTGTAATATCATCTGGTTTATTCAATATTTATTACAGCCATTATTAAGATTAGGGAAGTTGTAGCCACAGTAGACCTACCCACTGTCTATTGTTAAGGGATGCTATTCTGCTTACTTTCTGGGGATACAAAGCAATGTAATTATGTCTTTTTAAATAAGTAGTCTATATACACTGTCTGGAACCTGGCATCTTCTATAAATTGATTCTTGTGAACCTGAATGCAAACATGGCAAACTTTGCACTTTAGTTTCTGTTAGGAGAAGGATTCTGGAACAGTTTTGTGACTTTCTAAAAATTGTTTTTTCAATGCAGTTTGAGCCCTCCAACCTTTTTGGACAAAAGAAATTTAATTACCTTTAATTGACAAGTGACACGACAAAGTCACTGTGTGAGCTGCTGAAGTACAGCAAACTCTCCAGCTGTAAAATAAAATTTTCTGTAACTGATTTCTACATGGAATGTTCTCTCCTGGCCTAAGGGGTGAAAAACTAGTCCAAAGAGATAAGCTGATAAATATTTAATACAAAGAAAACTCTTTGCAGAGATTTTGATCTTTGCTTTGGTGAAATACATAATTAAATATTAAAGCTACTGTGGGAAACTTTTAATGGGAGTATTTAATTCAGAAGAATCAAGTTAAATATGACAGGGATCTATTTTGCTGTTACGTCAGAGACCAGAACACTGAATCATCAGATCTATCATATTTTTTTTTTCTCAGTGTCAACTGTATTTATGTCTTAGAATCATAGGGTTGGAAGGGACCTCATGAGGTCATCTAGTCCAACCCCCCGCTGAAAAGCAGGAAACCCTCTGTTGAAAAGGATCATTTTAGGGCAGTCTTATTGGCCTGAGTCTTGTCTTTTGTATGTGCATGATATTTGTTTATAACTACATCAACCTGTCACAGTAAAGCCCAGATGGATGGCCTGGATATCTCAGTATTAGCACCCAAATAAGGTCTCTCTAAACTATTCTTTAGACTATGGGCCTGCATGAAGGAGCTGAATTTCCACTAGCTACTATAAAACAGGAGTCTGCCACTGTTACACAGACTGAGTAGTAATATCCTCTGGGAGTAGTCATAATGAAATAAATTAATCTACTTCCAGAGTAAAGCATTACTCCATACAGGGGTGTTGCTGGCACCTGGAACATGGGCCACGTGCCTCGTGTGCCCGGAGCGGTCTTTGCCTCTCCTGCCCATGTCCCCAACCAGGGATCCAGGGCTGGGGCACCCACCTCTCCTGGCCCCATCCCTGATCTGGGATCCGGGGCTGGGGCACCCATGGTGGCGCCTGCCTCTCCCATCCCCAGCCACGGATCCAGGGCTGAGCTGGCGGCAGTACGAGCCCGACACTGGAATGGGCCCAGAGGCTGGATAGTGGCCAGGGAGTGGGGCCAAGGCCTAGGGGGCAGGCTCTGGGCCCATGCTCCTGGCCTTTCCCTGAGGCAGCGACGTTCCTGACTCCATATGAGTCATGATGGCAGAACTGGGCTCACAGACTCCCAGCTTATTATAGATGAGTAGTTTGGTTTTTGCTACATGTCTTATAGGGAGAATTTTACATATCTTATAGGCAGCAGAGGGGCCTAATCCAAGGTTGATTCAGGTCTGCGGATGTCTTTCCATTAATTTAGATCAGGATCTTGGAGAGTGAATATGATCTAATGATTAAAGGGACTAGGCACCAGGATGATTCACTTCTCTGCTTCTTTCTGCTTAATTGATCTTGGGCAAATTATTAACAGATTCTCCCACCATTATTTGTAACTAGTGTCAAAATAAATAGGACTATGAATGGAGCGAGGTACTATTCAGCATGGAGTAAGGGAGGCAGAATCTGACCCTAAATAGATCACTATCTCAGTTTACCCATCTCTAAAATGGGTATGCTAGTATGGGGCTGTGGATTTATAAGGCTGAATTAAATCATCTTTAGAAAGCGCTTTAAACTGCTTACCTGATGAGACCTGTACAAATGCAAAGTACCATGATTTGTGACACCATGTATGCTGCCCACTCCCACTTGCCAAGTGCAGCAGATAGCAATAAAATGATAGGTATTTAATGGTAGGCACAAAAACTTCAAATACCTTAGGCACTAGCCTTCACTCTGCTCAACTGGCTTAGCTTATTGCTTTCAGCAGAACGAAATTTGCTCAGGAATTTGGAAAAGTAGGAAAGTATTTTTACAAACACAGAATTGTTGCTGATAACTTTTATCGTTGCAAGGAACTAAGCAACTGCAGCCAGCCTAATTTACAGCATCAGAGAGTCCTGAAATCTTTTGTGGATCTAAGCAGCAAAACTGACTGAAGCACACCAGAAACAGAACAAAACCTGGAGACTATAAAAGCCAGAGAATTTGAAAATCATTGGTGCTGTTTGTGATCTGCATGGTGTTGAGGTGCTTTTGACACTCAAAGATTCAACTTATTTAGCAGAAAATGACAGAGCTTTAATGGTGGCATCATCTGTTCACTTAGCTCTGCATTGTGGGCAGTGTTTCTGAAGACACAGCTGAAGAATGATAATAGAATCCAATATGGGGCAAGGTGTAAACCAGAAGAAATAGGCACATTTCATCTTTCTGTTGCTGGAAAGCCCATGAAAAGATGGGGATGGCTCGGCCCATGCCTGCTGAAGAAAACAAGAGCCTTTTCACTTACTTTATTGGAGCTAAGTCTATACTGACGGTGGCAAATTCGCCACTGTCTGTTCAGTCTTTCAGGTTCAATTGAGCAGTAAGTCAAGACCTGCCCAATCCATCTGGAGTTCAGTTTAGTAACTCTAGCTCTGTAAGAAAAGTTGCGCTGAATCGAAGGGATGACGTTTCCCTTCAGCTCAGCTCAGTGGAGATAGGGAGGTAAGTGAGAGTTAGAGAGTCGAAGGAAGATACACAAGTTATTTTATGTAGTTTGCGTATCTCCCTTCAACTGCCACCAAAAACAGCAGCAAGCGTAGACCAGGCCAGGGTGTTGGATTGGGTGCACAGCTGTCTGCTTGATGAGTCTTATCATAGATTCTAAGGAACTTCTCTGATGGTGGGTGTAACGCTTTTTATTATTGTTCGATTTCAGAGCTCCGGAGGGGCACACACTACTTTAAAGTCAGGGTAGCTGTCTGGAAGAAGCTTTCCATCTAAGGCCCTGACCGTGCTACATCAGGTGAATAACAGATAAGAGTAGAGCATACCACGTGCCTGATTGTCATCTCCTCCCAGTGTTAATCAGGAATAATGCCTCTGAAGAGTATTCAGTTTCACTGGCAGACTACACCCAGGGCCCACCTGTGAGGATATCAGTACTGCAAACACATCGTAAGAGGGTATGTGAGTGCCCATGAATGGGAGCCTTTCCATGTGTCGCTGAAGAAGGTGTGATGTGTACATGCAGAGAGTAGAATAGAGTTGTGGCTGGAACAGCAGAAGAGGAATATGGCTTTAGCAACATGTTCTAAATCAGTGGTTTTCAACCTTTTGCATTTTTGAGCCCCTAAAAAATTTCAAATGGTGGTTTAGACCCCTTTGGACATCTTAGAAATAGTCTATGGATGTTCTGCAGTCCATGGACCACAGGTTGAAAACCACTGTTCTTAATGGCCTGAAAGTGTGAGAGGTAAGAAAAAGTGGCCAGCAAGAAACAAGCTGCTCTAATTCACAGAAAAAGTAGCAGAGGTGTTAGCAGACTGGGAAAGAAGAAATGAGACATCACTGAGAGGGCTAACACAGACAAAAGCATTACTACAGAAATGACACTCTCCCTCTGTTTACAGGGGCTGCCAGGTAGGTCTGTCAACATTTGCCTTGTAAACACTATTATCGGAGCCTTATAATTTAGCTGTACAAATTTCCTGCTGGGCTGCTGTGGAATCCGTCAGTTCTCAAATACTGAGTGAAACTGAGCAGTATTCTATGGATGGTTGTGGGAATCACACCTCGTCTTACACCAGGGCTGAATTAGCTACACAGTGAACAAATCTAGAACGAGGCATGTGAGGAGGTATGTCCAGGGGTACCACCTGGCTAGTACTTGACCAGCAAGGCTAATTTGTTTAGGGATTTACCAGTTGCCAGACAAATAATTTAATCTGCTGGGAGATCTAATGTTAGAAGTTCTGTGTCTAGCTAAAAATGCCACAGTATTTCCGCTCCCGCAGTTTAAGCAATAACTGATTAAAACTTGAAGACACAGCGGCTGTCTGCCCAGAGACACAGGAGAACACCGCGTGTGTGTGAGAGAGGGTTTGAGTCATGTGAGATGGAGGAGATGTGATGCTATCTCTTTTTTCTATATGTGTCTTCTCTCTAGGTATTGTACCTGGCTGCTGCAGGGGGATGGGTTGCAGAGTTGCCTCGTAGTGGGGAGTCCGGATTGCCCTGGTCTTACCTTGCTGTTTGGATGGATGCTGGGTTTTTTGCATGTTCAGGGTGGTGACATTAGGGGTGTACCAGGCCCTTTGAGGCCCCCTGTTAGAGTCTGCATAGTCCTACCACAGACTGCCTCAGGAGAAGAGCAGGAAAAGTGGCCCTTCAGGTCTGCCTAGAAAGGCTATGAGGAAGCTGCTATTCAGAGCACGGCAGGCTCAAATAAAAGGAGCTGCAGGGTTGCCCAAGCAGTAGACTATTTGCTGGTGGAGGGTAGAGCGGGAAGGCGTGTGCTCAAGGGAGGCCCAGATGACGGGCTCTGGTGACACTTGGCATTCTGGGGGGAAGAATGGCAGCTCCGAGATAAGGGCTATGTCAGGAAATAGCAGCAGCCACTAGCTGGGTAGGGACATGGAGTAGTGGCCTGGTCTGGGTTCCTCCACAGCGGGGTGGCCTAAGCCATGAAAAGAGGCTAAGACTTGTTTAGAGCCCCAGTGAAGGACAGGACTTGGAGTTTCCAGGGAGAGAGCCATGTGGGCACTCCTTTATAGCTTAGCAGACATGGACTTGAAAGGCCATGAGTCCTGCTGGGCCAGCTTTAAGGAGATATACTATGTCTGCCCCTCCACCTTTAGCATTCTCAGTTGAGGGCAGTGCATGGGTGCAAGTGGGCTGTTTGGACATCCCAAGCCTCCCGTTGCTAGGCCAGTGGGTCATTGTTCAATGAGACACTTCTCAATCTGCTAATGCACAACAGCCCACTTAGCATGGTGTCTCTCTTCTCATCTAGCTCAGGGTGTCTCTGTTTCCCCTCTGGCAGTTGCTCCACAGGAGGGGATAAAAACCCACTAAAGCTACTAGTTAGAGGAGTTGGTGCTCTTGCTCCAGCCCACAACCTGTGCAGGTAGCTCTGATAGTCCCAGCATCAAACCCTGCTGACAGTCCAGCTGAGAGGGTCAGGTGTTGATAATTGTATGGTTGTAAAGCTACCCTGAGGCAGCAGGAGGGTCTTAGATGGGGAGCTATATAAGCCCCAGAATGATCCAGGCCTTGTTCCCTGCAGACTGAGCAGGGGTTAGTTACTTCAGGGTGATTAGAAGCAGCTAAGACCAATTAAGGCCCAGCTAGAGTCCTGTTGCTCCAACCAGGGAAGGCTGGAGAGGAAGGAGAGCTAACCAGAAGTGTGTGAGGAGTGTTGCAGTCAAACCCAGGAATCAGACTAGAGCCCCAAGAAAGATGAAAGAGACCAAAGAGGGGAAGTAGCCCAGGGGAAAGAAGCCCAAGTTGTTAGCAGTGTCCGTAGTCGGTAGCTGCTATTTATAGGGCCCCTGGACTGGGGCCTGTAGAGGATGGGTCTGTGCCCCTCCACCCTAACGCTGCACTACAGAGGCATCGACTACCCAGGGATGGGGCAACAGGGGGTGCCCTGGCCCCCCACAGGAGAGCGAAGTGTGGGACCCACCATAGAGCAGACCATTTGTCACACTGTAAGTTATTGAAAGTAAAGGGAATAGTCCAAACACATACTCCCCCAAAAAACTTTCATTTTACCTTTTATTCTCCATAATGATGACAACATTCAGGGAGTTTAAGTGGCTCATGGTCTCCTGCTCCCTTCTATTAAAATCTGAAGTGATGCACTGGACTCTAGCTTTTGAAATCCTGACTCACTCCTAGGGCCATCTCATGCCACAGGCAGTCCTGTTGGTTTAAGTGGAGTTATTCATACAATAAAGTACTATCCAGCATGAGTACAGGTGACAGAGTCTGACCATATATTTGAAATGGACACCTGCAAAGTGCTGAGTGACTAATGATGGTCCTAAGCGAACAGCAACTTCAATGGAGTTCAACGAGCTGGGCCACATCCCAAGAGCCTCTCTGCAGCAGGCATGATTGTGCCCATAGAGCCACAGCAGTTAGAGATGGAGCTGAAATCCTGGCCTCCTTTCACCCTGGCATGACTTGGGCCAGCTGCAGTCTCCAGCTGTTGAGTGAGTGTCGGAAGGTAGGTGCCTCCAGAGGGTTCAGCGCTGTATCCCAGTGATCTTGCAGTGTTGCCAGAGCAGGTGTGCTTCTTGTCTGGGAGTTAATTGGGTAGTGACTGATCCCAAACAGGATGCATGGAGTGGGGAAATGTTGCTTTTTCTGGTGGGGGAGGAGGGCCATTACTTGCAAAACAGTGGGTGTATGGAGCTCTGCAGTCTGAAAAGACAGGCAAAGCTAAATGTGGTTTTGTCCTTGCTGGAAGATAGCCGTGCTTTTCTGTACTGTTGAAGCTGGGACTTCATAAAGTTTCCCCCTTGGGGTTTGGTAGGGAAACGTGGCTTCATGGTTCAGGCCTCAGTGGGGTGAGTAATCAGGGAAAGGGATTACCAGTGTTTATGGTCCACCACCAAGGACGGAGGGGAAGACACTCCCCATTCTCTGATTAGTTTTGTTGTGGATTCTCCCTTCCCTCGTGTCAAGCCATTTTGGGGGTAGCAATGTCCGAGACTCCAGGTCTGCTTTCTCCAAGCTTTGCCACCAAAATGAGCATTTTTTTTCTCTTTTCAATGCCCCACCAACTTTGCTGTGGCAGAGCAGGGCTGGTTGAAGCCAAAACCATCCCTTAACCCCCTCTTCCCCAGTGTGGGGTTTGTGCCCTACCTCAGCGGTTGAACCACTGTGTCACCACACAGCAGTAAGTGTGTCACAGAGAGCTGGGGAATTGACTGCATTAGAGCTGGAGGGAGTGGGCTAGTGTGTCCTGTAGAGTCACGATATGCTGCCACGTGTGCTGTGACCCGCAAAAGGTTGATAGCCACTAGCCTACATCACAGAGGACAAGATGTAGCCTTAGCTTTTGCTTTTGTGGCTTTGGAATCATTGGTCCTTAGAATCACCTTTTCCAAAACAGCCCCTGACTCTGCGCCCCAATCTGGGCATGCCCCAAAATCCTGCTCTCTGAGCAGAGCCGTAACTACAGTGGAGCAAATGGGGCTTTGCCTGGGTTGCACAGGAGTGGCTCAATAGAGCCGCTCTATTAAAAGGCGCATTTTGTGGCACCGCCACTAATTGAAAGGAGCTGTCAAACAGAGTGTTACGGCTCTGTCTCTGAGTAAAAGTCACATTGGACACCAAGACTCTGTCTCTCTTTTGTGAAAGGGTCTTTTGCTTCGAAATGTTCCCCCAGTGGGGGCGTTCTACTATGATTTTCCTTATTTTAGTGCTTGCCCAGGTGCCCCTAGCTTCCTAGACTAAGGGTAGGAGCACTGGAATATGATTTCACCTGTGTCATTTTATGAGCCTGGGAGCCCAAGTAAAATCTCCATCCATTTTCTTGGTCCCAGACTAGCCCATGTCAATGTCCTTGCTGCCCTCTCTTCACCGGTGCTTTAGCTGTGCTAGCTGGATTAAAGCATCCTGGATTGTCATGCAGACATGCCCTATGTGTTTATACAGTGTCTAGCACAATGAAGGCAAATGGGGAGATTATTTCCCCCCTCTACTCCTCGATGAAAGAAATTGGGTGTTTGCCCAAGAAACCCAGCTAACACCTAGGGTTTTTTTTTTTTTTTGGTTGAAAACAATTGTTTCAGCAAACATTTACATTGTGTCAAAATAAAACATTAGTAATGTTTTGACTTGCTCCAGTGCTTTGGCCTTGGGACACTAGAGTGATTTTAGCTATGTTGTCCATGTTGGTTGTACTGAATCTTTTCTCAGAATCTTTGCCATACATGCACGCTTAGATGTGAGACTTGGATATCACAGCAAGGAGCACTATCAACTGTTATGGTTTCCCTGTCACCATCTGGTCTGTTCCATCTCACTCCATCTTCAAGATTTCAGAGTTATTTTCTAGATATGTTTCCTTTCGGCAGCTTAGGATAGCTCATCATTGGAGTTCTTATTTAAATTGATAGTGAATGAATCTTTCAGAAATTAGTAACTCCTTTGCTGTATTAGGTGCAGTGGAGGAAAATGAGAGAAACTTGAAATGCATTTAATTTCTCTTTTCTTTTGATTGGTGCTTCTTTATTTGTTTAGCCGAGAGCTCCTGGATAAATTTACATTTCTACTAGGCCTAAATTTGGCTCAGTATCAACAGCATATCATTGCACTGCCTAAAAATTACCCCCTAAATTTGGTAAAACAGCGTGTTTACAGATTGTGCTGTACATTGTTTTGATGTAGAGTATTGCAATCTGTATGCTATACAGTATGCATATTATGAATACATATGCACGGGGCTAGATCATCGGCTAGAATACACTGGCATGGCTCTGATGTCCATGGATTCATGCCCAGCACAGCTGTGCCAGTTTACATCAGCTAAGGGAATCAGATCTATAACGTTTGTGTCTAATTAGATGGTGTTCCAAATTTGTGCCCAGTATAGTGTCTATTCACTGGGTGTTAATTCAAATTTGCTGTTTCTAGTTGTTCATCCTCATATATGTCAAACTGTTGCGATACATACACTTCAGCTGCCTTTGTCTCACCTTGGCTGCTGAAAGTGTTCTCTCATTGTATGCAAGCTAGATAATAGTTACTGCTGTTGGGGACCAGCGTCCCATTCTGGGAAGCAGACAAGCAGTGTTTGACCCCCTTGTCCTGCTTTCAAGAGTGACCTGGGAATTTGATGTCTTGGTGGGACTGAGGCTCATAAACGTCTAAGTCATTTTTGAAAATGCGAGCTAGGCTCCTGAGTCAAATGGGAATCTTTGAAATTGTTTCCCCTGCTGTGGCTGTGGAGATGCATTGGGCCCTGAGAGCTGGTGCAATCTCAGAGTATAAAATGAAATGGCAAGATTAGGTCTTAAGAAAGAAAATGGGCTCTGGTGAGTGTTGAGAGTCAGGAGACCTGAGTCCCAGCTCCAGCACTGTACTCAGCCTGTTTTTCATTGCTTTGCACCTCAGTTTCCCTTTCAGTAAAACTGGGATGATCTTACTTCCACACAGCAGTGCTGCAAGGTTTATTGACAAGTTCAAAGGGGCAGCCATTTTAGTCTAGTTCAGTGGTTCCCAATATTTACTCTGCCGTGGCACACCTTGCTACCTTTAATTAATTTGAGGCATACCACCATATAGTTTCCAAATGAACTTATGAATATTCGTGAGTCAATGAGCCAATCCAGAGCTCTTTGAGTAGTTTTTCAAAAACTTTTGTGGCACACCTGCTCAGGCCTGGTGGCACCTATGTGCCGTGGCACACTGGTTGGGAAACACTGGTCTAGTCCAGCAAAACAAATAAGGAGTCCTGTGGCACTCTTAGGCTATGTCTGCCCTAGCAAATTAGTTTGGACTAAGCAAGCTTAGTCTGAACTAATTTGAACCCTGTCTACACTAGACTTTGCCTAGTTTGACCAAAGCTTAGTTCGAACTAGTTAGTTTGGCTGTTTAGTCCGAACTAACTGCTTAGTTCAAACTAATTTGCATTTTAGAACAGTGGTTAGTTGAAACTAAGTGTGGTTTTTTTATATTTGTGTTTTTATATTTCAAACTAAAAAGTTAGTTTGAACTAAGAAAAGTGCGGCTAGTTCGAGCTAAAAACCACTCTTAGTTCAAACTAACTTTCAAACTACTTAGTTTGGACTAACCAAGACCAACTAAGATTTTAGGTGAAGACATATCCTTAATGACTAATAAATTATTTATCACAAGAGCTTTTGTGGGAGCATCTGACAAAGTGGGATTTTTCTCCCATGAAAGCTCATGCAATAAATAAATTTGTTAGTCTTTAAAAGTGCCCCCAGCCTTCTTGTTTGTTTTAAGGTTTATTGAATCAATCCTTGTAAAGGTCTTAGAGCCACTCAGATGAAAGCGACTGCTTGGGTGAAGCCTTTTATTTTTATTTCAAGTAAATTTAGTGAGGTTACATCAAACATCTGCTACAGTCTCAAGTTCTGCAGCACTATCTCTGTCTGGTTTAGAGCTCACAGGAATCATAGTAACTGGAAGGGACCATGCGAGGTCATCAAGTCCAGTCCCTTGCACTCATGGAAGACCAAGGACCCTCTTAAACCATCACTGATGGAGATTCCACAACCTGCCTAGGTGACTTATTCCAGTAGTTAATCACCCTGACAGTCAGGATTTTTTTCCTAATGTCAAACCTAAACCTTCCTTGCCGTGAGTTAAGTCCATTGCTTCTTATCCTATCACATAAAGCCACAGGGAAGTAACAGT
Organism: Podocnemis expansa; assembly: GCA_007922195.1. Taxonomy (NCBI): domain Eukaryota; kingdom Metazoa; phylum Chordata; order Testudines; family Podocnemididae; genus Podocnemis; species Podocnemis expansa. Next base: position 12,965,977 of record ML682056.1, on the reverse strand, counting down.
CACAAAAACAAGGACTAATATCTTTAATCACCTTTATTAAAATCACTCACAATGTTGTGACAATCACGGTAGACACTGATTCTATGTATCAAGTACAGCTACAGATATACTCCCATCTTCCTACCTAGCGCCAGGATCGGGTGGGCTTCATGAAGTATCCATCAGTAGAGGGATGATTCCTGCTGAAGTTTTCCCATAGGCAGCAGTTTTCCCAATCTGGGCTCCTTGTTTTTATACTGTTGTGTTGACTGTATCTATGTTTTGTGCATGAAAGTTTTGATGCTCTTTTTCCTTATTGATTGGTGTCCCCAAAGCCTTAGGAACCTGACTTTCTGTAGATCATGCATAGTTCCTTTTAGTCTTGTTAGCACTGACACACGATCTGTATCCTGTGGTCACAGCACAAGTTAGACAACTGTGCCTTTGAAGTATTTTTTAAATTCCTTTTCCAGCCAAATTTTCACAATTTCTCCCCTTGGTAAATCTTTCCCCATAATCTCATGGCATTAGGTTATTCTTCAGTCATTTATTTATGTGAACCATTCTTGCCCCTAAGGCCTGAAATAGCTAAGCTTAAATCTTCCAGGCCTGAGTCTACAGGCCGGTTTGTCTGCTTTACCCAGATATCTACTACATAATTTTCATGGTAAATACTAATAAATCCTGTACTTCTATAATCATCTAAGTTTAGTTCAAAAGGGGCAATCATGTTAGTCTAGTTCAATAAAACAGACAAGGAGTCCTGTGGCACCTTTATAGACTAACAAATTTATTTATCACATGAGCATTTGTGGGAGATGCTAGTTAATTAGAACCTAGAACAATAAATGACTGATAAAATAAAATCATTAGTTACATGAGTAAGGGCAATGATGGCCTCAGCCCCTCACCTACTGTCTGTTTCCACTGATGTCAAGAGAGCCCCATTCCTTACTCCAGCTGAGTATATGGGTCTGTGTGATCTGGAAAGCTTCTCTCTCATCAACAGAAGTTGGTCTAAGAAAAGATATTGCTTCATCCCAGGGGTGGACAAAATTGGCTCACAGCTAGGCTCCAGCAATTTTATTTTGGTTGCTAGAGGGTGCTCCTCCATTACATTTCTGCAGTGGAGCTGAGTGACTGGCTACTGAAACTGAACGCCATGGTGACCAGAAACATAGGTTTGTCAAGGCCTGCCTCACCGACCTTGTATTTCTGATAGCTTGGGACTGACATACCTACAAGAACACTACTTACTATGTAAAGATGTGGTGATGATTTCTAGCCTGTGCAGAGAAGGCACTCAGATTCTCTGTACAGGTAGTCCTCACTTAGTGACCGGGTTCCGTTCCTGAAACCTGGTTGATAAACGAATTGGTCACTAAACGAGGAGCAGCCCTTACCGATATTTCAGGCATAATGTACTTTACTGGTAGTGGGTTTTGTCACCTTTGCATCATTTATAACATTTTTAATATATATTTTAAATGTTTTAAGCTCTAATGTACTGAACTTAGTTTGCATAGTGTACTGTAAATATAGGTAATCTGAGAGAGTTGATGCGAGTTCTCGTACATTGCCATAATACCAACTCATCAGAGAGCCGGTCATAACTCTGAGGGGTCACTAAACGAGTAGGTCACTAAGTGAGGACTAGCTGTACTTTAGAGTCTACCCTTCCCTTGTACATCTCCGATTGAGCCTTTGCCAGGCAGAACCTATAAAAATGTTTTGACAGTCTTTGTTTTGTATATCCTCAAATGAGAGATTCAGTGGCCCACGTGACACTGTCTCCCTGACTGCCAGGGGCCCAGAGCCATCAGTGCGGTGGGCACGACTGACTTTTGCATTGTCCTCTGTAGCGGAGAACTTAATTGCCTGATGTGCCATTCAGCCCTCATCCCAAGCAGGAGCTCCTTCAGGAGATGGCAGCTTGGGGTCGTGCTCTGCTCAGTGCCTGCAGGTTCCAGGTGTGTCAATCCCACACCTTCAACAGGCACTAACATTCAAATCAGGCAGAGTTAAGGGGAATTACAGTCCAGCTTTGCTTGTCTGATCCAGGGCTTCACCTTGCGCTCTCCAAGGATGTGTCCCAAAACCTTTTTCAGCACTGAGGGATAAATGGTTTTGTCGGCCTTTATCATCCATTCACAGCACGCTAAGCAAGCCCAGTGCTGAACAGTTCACGCCTCTCTCTGTGGCCTCTTGGTTTCTGCCGAGCTTCAGCAGCTCTCACCTTATTTTCCTGACCATCCTTCTATCCCAGCAGCAGCTTTTGCACCCGGGTGCCCATCAGGAGTCCCTAAAGCAGAACTTGCTTCTAGAAACATGATTGATTTTCCCTGTTGGTGGCCCTCATGATACAAGCATCTGAGAAGCCAGAGGTCTTCTGTTTTGCAAAACCGGTGGGACAGTCTTGATACAACAGGCTGCCTCCTCCTCTGACCCCCATTATGGTGAAGAGTTGGAACAAAAGGAATGGTTGGAGATGGATTTTAGATGCTGCTTTTTGCTGATGTAACATCTCTATCCACCACAGTTGTCAGGTGATGCAGTAACTCAGAACACTTGCACAGCAGGAGTTTGGACCAGGGCCCCAGTTCTTCATTTCTAAAGATATTGATCTCTGCACACAGTAAATCTACAGCAGCAGAGCTTGGTATCAGGTCCCTTCTCTCCTCAACGGATGGAGGGCCGACCTCAAAGACAGCACTATATCTACCGCACCATCGTGGCACCTCCTTCAGGCAGCATTCTTCATGCTTTTTTCTTGAGGTTGTAACTCCGCTTTTTCTTCTCCCCACCATCTCTGTTTACCAACCATTTCCCATGTGAATTAACCCCTGTCAAGTGGCTGACTGCCAGCTAACCTTTGCTCATTCCCTGGGGCATTAAAGCTGGGCTCTCCCTCTTGCTTGCAGCTGCGGAGGAGATCAGTTTTGTAGGACAGGTTTTGATTAACTTGCCTGTAAAATGGAATGCTCAGGCCGGCTTCCACTTGGGCTCCAGCAACACAAAGATAATTAAGCTTCAGAAACTGCCTTTGGCAGCCTTTATTATTTTTTATAGGGAAGTCCAGCAATCCAATTATGTCTCGCACTGGGCCTTTCATGGAGCTATTAGTTTAATGTGGCATTCAGCAGGCTGGCCTCAGGGGAATGAAATCCCAAGAGAACTCCATGGGTTTGACATTTTTCTGGAATAACAGCAGGGATGGATTATTGAGTAATATTCCCACTATGAGATGTTGGCATTGAAGCACAGCCTCTGTAGCAATAGCCTTGGGCGCATACCAGGACTCACAGATCCACCAGTTTGATACGAGAGCAAAATGTTGCTATTACCATTCAGGGAATGCAGTCCTTTCCTCCTGCAGTATCCAAGCCAGATGAGGGCCAAAGCAGTCAGAGCACTCAGATTGCAGATCAAAGTGGGGTGTTTTTTCTTTTACAGGACACACGGAGGGGCTTTAAAGGGTTAGAGGAGAAAGGGTGCTGATTTACAGCACCCTCTCAGTGGAATTATAGCTCTTTGCCGAAGATCCTCTGCTTTCCCTCACAGTCAGGTGTTTCCAGATATATCGGCAGCCTGAGGTCACAGACAGGGTCACTAATTTCATGCTTCAAAGGTTACAACACTAACTTAGTGCTTGGGAGACCTGTATCCAATTTCCTGATCTACCAGAGACTTTCTGTGTGACCATTGGCAAGTCCATTGGCCTCTCTGGGCCTCAGTTTCTCATCCGTAAAGTGGGGATAAAAGCAGCCCCCAACCCTAGAGAGGTGTTGTGATGCTTAAATACTAAAAAGATGGGGAAGTGCTTTTGAGATCAAATGATGACAAGCAATATGCAAGAGCTAGGGAACAGTATTAAACTGCCTGAGCTTTTCGATTGTTTTGAGAAATAGACACGCTGTCAGCTTTCTTGGGTTAGGAAAGCCTCCTGGCACAGCCACATCTCAAGCTAGGAAAGGGGCTTATTTTGATCTGTCCCAGTCAAATGAAATGCACACTGATAAACAAAGTGGACTCCAGTATGATGTTACTTTGCATGCAGGACGAAGTACCTCAAAAACTTTACAACACTAATAAATTTGTGCCATGCTGGTGAGCTGGGCAAATATCATTTGCCTTCATCTTGCAGAAGAGGAGGGCAGTCATATGCTGAAGGTCATGCAGCCTGTACCTGTGGCAGACCCAGGAATAGACGGCAAGGTGCTAACACCTTCGCCCTCCTGAGTCTGGCACTTACCCCAGTGCAAAGTGGATTCAGACACTACTGCCACAGTGAGAAGAAATTTTGATTCAACAGCATAGAAGAGTGGCTTAGGGTCAGGACCCAGTACTGGGGCACAGACTTTCAGGTACTGGGTCACTGTGTCCCCTGCTGTGCCTGCTAAAGGACTAGAATGCATTGCTCAAAGATGTAAGTGTTGAGTTGTGGGCATAAATGGTTTTATTCAACCGTGTCCTGAGGAAAAAAGTTTGAAAACCTCTGCCCTAGAATACCCACTTGGGAGCGAATGGCTCCTTGAGATGCAGGGGAATGAAAATATGCCTTCCTAAAACAGCACTGGCTCACCAAGGGTCAAATCTTTGTAGCCATTTAGCTACCTAAAGATGCTGATAGGTACCCAGCAGGATTTTCAGATATCCCGAGGAACCTAACTCCCAATGCACCAAGTGCAGATCTGCTTCTTGACACACCTAGACGCCTTTAAAAATCTGGCCTCTAGGCCCTTCTGTGGTAAAGTGGTCATGATAGGGTTAACTGCATTACCCAGAGTATTATGGGTTGGAACGATACTCCATCCCCTTCCTTACTTCATGTTTGATCAATGGGAGTCCCTCTGCCTTGTGACTCAAGCGAATAAAGCAGCAGGTTCCCAGCCTGCAGAGCTGTGAGCAGACTTGGTTACATATCACTGTGCAGGGGCTTTAATAAATCTTCCCTAACCATATGGCACTAAGTTGCCTGCTGTGCTGTAGAGCCCTGCAGTGGGATAGGGATCCTTTAGGACTTGCTGTCGTAACAGCCCAAGCAGCTAAAATCTGCTTTATTGCAGGTGGGCAAAAGAATTCGACCATGATAATTTACAGGAAACTGCTAAATCTGCTGTCAGACTATGTCATAAATAGAATTTCTGCAATGTCAAGCAAGGTTTTCTCTTTTTAAATAAAGTTTTTAATACTTGAGGGATGTAAAGCTATTTTTCTATAACAGGAGTTAAACATGGTTTAAGCAAGGTTTGTTTTTAGTGGTAAAAATTGTCTGAATTCCATTTTGTGGGTGTATATAATTGACTTTGTTTAGTATGACAGGAATTTGTCTCACTTGAGGGATTTGTCAGATGCAAGACTTTTGCAGGTGGAGGGGGGTGTAGCGGACTGGGGCAGAGCTCCAGCAGCCTGAACTGTGAGAAGGACCCGTTCACAGGGCCCACAGGTGAGGTGGCTGAGTAAAGCCAGGCCAGGAGAGGGGAAAGGACCAAGTAAGAACAGCTGTTCCCTCCAGCACCTGAGGTGCATAGGCTGGATGGGGCACAAGAGCAAAGGGAGGGGTGTGAACAGAGGTGGGGGTGGAAGCTTTGTAGCTGGTTTGTGGTGGAGCCAAGAAGATCTGTGTGCAGGGCCAGAAGGGCTGAGAGGTGGGTTAGTACACTGTAAATAAAGAGCACGGGTGTCTGCACCGTGGAGGAGAATGTGTCGTCTGTGGGAAAAGGTCCCAGGATAGTCACATGTTGCTACAGGGGTAAAAATGAAGGAGAGAAGGTGAGTGGGAGTGGGTACTGAAGGGCAAGATGGGAGTGCAATTAAAATAATGGTCCTGCACAGTGCTATGGAGAGGATGGTGCTTCTGACTTTCTGTAGCACCTTCCGCCCAAGCATCTCAAAGTGCTTTGTGAAGTTAATGATTTAAGCTTTATAACAGCCCTGGTAGGGAGGTCAGGATCATATCCAGTTTTACAGATGGGGCAAATGAGGCGCAAAGTGATTTCACTTGTCCTGGATCCGGGAGTAAGGCTGTGGCGATGTTGGGAACAGAACCCATCCTAGGAACAATTTCTCCATGAAAGAGAAAAACAAAGCCGTTCTCTCTCAGAATACCAGCTGATCCCCCCCCTTCCACCTGCTGGATTAGAACATTACAATAGTCTTTGCAAATTCACCAAGGAGGGTGTGAAAAAAGAGGTATTTTTCCCTCTGTGGTGTTTAACCACTATTGCTTTGCTGTGTATGTACACTTGATTCCTTTGTTACAGCCTCTCCTTTCCCCAACACCTTGCTATGAGGTACTGGATTGAACAGCCTAAATCCATTGATCCTTTCTGGAAATAGCACCTCTCTGGATGCACATTGAAGAGCTGGTGGATTCGTGCTGTATAATAGAATCTGGGAATCTGTCTACGTTACATCTACGCAGCCAGTTCTCTGCCGGGCTGGAACTTGGGCCTTCCAGCCCTCCTCCCGGGCTGGGAGCCTGAGCTAGGAGGTCTACATAGCTATTTCAACTATAGCCTGCTAGCAACAGCCCTGCTACCACAGGTCTACTCCCAGATGCAGTGTCAATATACCCTAGAGATGTAAATGTGTTTAAGTTGAACAAGGCACTTAAATAAAAGCATTGACGGCTGCTTCCTCTTCAGTGTTCCAGACAGAGAGAGAGAAAATAGCGGTGGTAATTGTGGAGATGGAGTGTTGCTGATAAATAGTATGAGCACAAAGACCATTTTCAGAGACAGATGGAGCGTAACTCCCCCGTAATTTCTCTTGAATCATTGTTAAAGTAGTAAGGCCTTAAGTCCAGCTCAGATGAGTAGTGTGGAAGGAGTGAAGCACTGGGAACTGGAACACATGATAAAACTTCTAGGCTTATTTAAAAAAAAAAAAAGAGAGAGAGAGAAAATCTCATCTCCGAAGAGGCTATTTTCAAGGAACGGGATAGCGTAGCCCTATTACAGACTACAGGCTCTATTATCTTCTTGAAGCAGAACACATTTTGATCATCTTAACAATTGCTTGCAGGTGTTGCTCATATCCTTGGGAACCCTGCTGGTATGCTACACCCATCTTTCTCCTGTGTTGTGTAGCTAGGTTTTAAGCTTTGAGTCAAAGGCTGTCTCTTACTAATATTTGCACAGTACCTAGCACAATCAGGTCTTGAGAGGTCTCAGATGGGCTCTAGGTTCTACCGTAATACACATAACAACAATACGGGTAATTTTGTGACACTTTATGACACTCTTTAGGGGCAAATGCCTTTGTGCCCTGCCTGATAATAGGATACTGTGCATTCCCTTGGTAGGATTGGAACCTGCCAGTAAATTCATTGCTTTCTAAAATTGGGGTCCTTTACTGGTCATTTATTTAGTTTCTAATGAAATTGCATCACAGCTGACAATTGGCATTTTTTTTCAAGTGCTCTCACTTTCAGAAACAATGGGAGTCCTGTGACACCTTATAGACTAACATATTTCTTTGGCCATAAGCTTTTGTGGGCTCCAGACCACTTCATGCGATCATAGAATCATAGAGCTGGAAGGGATCTCCTCATGAGCTCATCTAGTGCCAACCCCTGTTCGAAGCAGGATACTTCGTTAGAGCCCACGAAAACTTATGTTTGAAGAAATCTGTTAGTCTATGAGGTGCCATAGGACTCCCATTGTTTTTGCTATAGGCAGACTACCATGGCTAACCCTCCAAAAATTTCTCACTTTCAGACTTTTTGAAGAACCCTTGCAAAACCACCTATAACAGTGACCACCTAGTGACATCCTGTGATATTACAGATTGCTGATCCCCTGACTTCCAGTCCACATCCTCAGTGATGGAGCATGTGGCTTGACTGAGTCAGGAGTAACTTCAATTATTTGAGAGGAAAACTTACCCCTGGATCCATGCACTTTAGAATTTACTTAAAACCCCATGAAATTCTGGGTTTCAGTCTCATGACTTAGAAGTTGTGTGACGGGGGTGAAAAGGGAGAAGAAATGAAGCTACAACATAGTGAGGATCAATCTCATTCTCATATTCTTATTCAGTAACGCTGTTTGATTACTTTTTGGCTTTCCCTCAGTCAGGATGTGGGCTTAAGCAGGAAAATAAATTCCCCACCAGTGTGTCCATAGTAAATGGGTTCCATGCAAATCCCACCAGTGGAACTCACTGGATTTACAGTGGTGTGCCCGAGATCAAAACCTCATTCAGTGTTATGAATTAATTAGATTTACGCATTATCCAGTTTTGCTGATGGTCTTGTAAGTGGTGTGAAAGGCTGCATTGCTGTGATCAAATCAGTTCATACCAAAGAGATCTATTTCCAAAGATCTGGAAGGACTCTGCATACCCATACTCCATGAACATATGGTCCAAATTTAGCTAGACCTAAGTGTGTGTTTAGGCTTGCCAATTCTACAGGATTGTCCTGAAGTCTGTGGGAATTAAAGCTTAATCTTTAAAGATTATGTCCTGGGTTGAAACCTTTAGGAATACATCCAACCAAAACTGGCAACCTGAGCAGGGTTGCACTTGTGGGAAACTGTACCTGGAAGGCTATGTTCACAATAGGCTTTTATTTCAAAACAATGACTGTTGTTTCAAAATAAAAGTTGTCATGTTCAAACAACGTTTCTTTATTTCGAAATGATGGGACTCCGTCATTTCGAAATAATGTCTGTCATTTCGGAGCAATAAAACCTCGCCTGAAAGCGAAATAGCCATTGTTTCAAAACGGTTGTTTCGAAACAATGCTGTTCGGACACGTTATTTTGAAATAACACTTTTGCCCTTCTCCTTCCCAGGGTGCCTTCCATTTGTATATATTGGGTGGGGGCATGGCCCAGCGAGGGGGCCATGTTGCCACACCTCCCATGCTACCCCTCTCCTGCAGGAGAATAGCAAGTCCTGTATCTGGATGTGCTATTTTGCTTTGAGGTTTTCCTTTATTCTGATTTAATATTTGCTTGTTTTGATTTATTTCAACATAAGGATTTTATTTTGAAATAACTCATTTTGAAATAAGGGTTTATGTGTGAACATAGCTGAAGTGGCTTAGCTTGGGAGCATTAAGTCTGGGAAATGGCACTGTAGAAGCCCACAGTTATATACACAGAGGCAGTGGGACTGAACTTGATAAAACCGGGTCTGATGAGTACCTTGTTCTCCACAATTAGTGAAGACCATGTATTTGCATATCTGTGAGTTCAAAAGCCCAGTGTATTTTGTTATTTGGGTGGACGTTTGGAGCCTAAATACCTTCATGGAACTGGACCAAACGGCTACTTGCTGCTTGACATTCAGTAAACTGTCCACAGTGGTGTACCACCTATGTGGGGGGGTCATTCCCCCATGCACCACCCTGGGCGAAGGGGCAGCAGCTGGGCCCTTGGAGCAGGGCAGGATTAAGGGGCCCTGGGATGCTCGCTTTCATGGGGATCCTCTCCCAGACCCAGGGCCCCACCCCTCACCAGTTGTACAGGGTGGGTTCTGGAGGGGGTCTATGCGGCTGGAGCTGGGTGGGGACAGAGATTTGATTTGACAGTGTGAAGTAAGAAGTCGTGGTCTGCGTCACCCTTACCCCCCCCCCCTTGGGCCAGCTGGCTGGGGATGGGGCCGGCTGGTGTGTGCTGTGGCCTCTGGTGGTGGGCCTCCTGGCCCCAGAGTGCTGTGGGGCTGCCATGTCGGGGCCCCCTGGAGCCTGGCAGAAATCAGCCGGCAAGCCTGAGCCTCAGGGGTCCAGCCAGCGCTGTGCTCGCCTGCGTGGGGCTGGATTTTAAGGCAGCTGTGGGACTTCCCTTTAGGCTGGGTCAAGGGCTGCAGCCCCTAATGCTCCTGCCTTGGAGGTGGGTGGCCCCCACTGACATCCCCAGTGGCCATGCCAACCCAGCCCCTCTGTCCCAGGGCTGGGTGCAAGGAGGGAGCTGCAGGAATCCTGGCTTTGTCTGGGTCAGACAGCCAAAAGCAGGGCTTTGGGTAGGGCAAAGCCTATTTCGTACTTTCCTCACCACCCACACAATGGAACGGAGTGGGGAAGAGCAGGAAACACATCTGCAGACCCCTGCTGCCATGAGGGGGTGCACCACAAGTGTAAGCATTGGCCCTTGAGTGCAGCAAACCCATGGTATGCAACTGTTCCTTTCTAGCATTTGTGTACGGAGGGGGAATGAGACATCTAGGTCAGAGAGCTATTGTTTTATTACTGACAGGGTTTGTTTCTGTGTATTACAGCAGCACCCAGAGGCTCATATTGAGCCCAACAGCCCTCTTGTGCTTAGTACAGCAGGAATACATAGTACGAGACAGCCTCTGCAGCAGAGAGAGTACACTGAAAACAGACAAGACGGATAAAGGGTGGGAGGGGAAACAGATGCCGAGGCCCTGACCCTAGGTGAGCAGGAGTTCTGTCTGCCTTCGGGTATCCTGTTGCACCTGCCGAACTTCTTTGTTCTTTTGCCATTTGTTCTGTGCTCCTACAACTCTGGGATTTTTTTGCAAAGCTTGTTCCAAGGCCAGAGCAGCTTAGAAATCTGGTTATAAGGTGGAATGGACATGGGGGTGTGCTGTGATACCAGAGAAGAGCCTTTTTGGATCCTCTCCAGCTGGCATCAAGATGTTTTTAAAACTGGTCTAAAACGTGTAGCTTAAGAACAACCTGCAAGTCACACAGACAAAGGAACAGAAACATCCCATCCATTCTTCTGAGCTGACCGGGGCTGGGTTTCTTTCACTCACTGGGCAGGATGGAAAGATGACAATCCTTGAAACACAATGGGGTAATTTGAGAAAGCAGCTCACAGGGTGGGAACCTAAATTGGCAGAGGCCAGGAGAATAAATGGCAGCCTGCTGAGTTGCATGGTTTGTACTGCATCACAGTGCTGGGGGGACACAAATCACTGCATGGGATTTATAGCTCTTTTATTTGTCCTCTCTTTCTTGTTTTATATACTACGCCAGTGGTTTTCAGCCTCTTTTATTTGCAGACCCCTAAAAAAAATTTCAGATGGAGGTATGGAACCTTCTGAAAATGGAAATTTTCTTTTCTTCTTTTTAACGTGAGAGGTGACCATTAAACCATCTGGTCTGACCCCCTGTATAACGCAATCCAGACAATTCCACCCAGTTATGCCTTTAGTGAGCCCATTAACATGGTTGTCTTCTTGAAAGACATACTGATGGCTTTCCTAAAAGTCTGTCTGTCTTGGTCATATCAGCTACTCTGCTCCTCCGCTTGATGGTCTTTTACTCTATTTAAAAGCACACTGTCAGCTTGGTTTATGTTGTGTAATGGGAACACACCTGGCAGCTCACCCCCTTTGGGGATGACATGTCAGATGGTGGCAGGCGTGGGAACTCTTGCCGCTCACAGAGAAGGGATGGAATAAGGGGGAGGATGGCGTCTCCTCTCCCAGCCTTTCATCAGGAATTCCTGCTTCTGGGATGGTTGTGTTGGGTGTTCCCAACAGGACTGAGGCTGCTTGCTTTGAGCTATTGGGCTCTCCTGCTGCCTGTTGCAATGTGGATCCTCCAGAATCTGCAGCAAGCGGCTCTGCATGACCATAGGGCTGGCAGGGGGCTACAGCGGAGCCCAGAACAATGAACAGCTCAGGCCTTCCCCTGGCGTACTTGCAGTGGGGTTGTGGGTGGGAGGGAAGTTCCCCCTTCTGGGGTCTTGGTTCTGGTTGTCCTGCTCAGGTCTGTCCCCCCCCCCAGCTTAATGAACTGAAAGGGAAGAGCAAACTGGGAGCTGAAGGGGAGAGACAGCACTCCTTAATATGCAGAAGGTCCTGGGTTCAAGCCCCAGGGGGTTGGACTCAATGATCTCATGAGGTCCCTTCCAACCCTATGATTCGATTCGATTTGATTCCATGTGGGTTGGAGGGAGGGTAGACTGGAAAAAATGGGGATGGGAAGTGAACTGCAGGGAGGCCAGTGGAAGGAAAGTGATCAGGGAGAATGAGAGAGGTGGAAGGAGATATGAGGAAATGGAAGATGGGGCAAAATTCAATGTAGGTAACACCAGTGACTGCCGTGGGTTGGCCTGGCTGGGCTGAGAGCTGGGGTCGAGAGGTGGTGAGGGAGGATTTGGGGAGGTTGGTTGGTTTGTGTTCCCAGCTCTGAGGCCACAACCGTGTCTGAGGGCCAAGTCCTACTCCACTGAGGCCAATGGGAGCGTACAGCTGTCCTCCTTACACAGGGCTGAGCAGGGCGTAAGGTGGCTGGGCAGACCAAATACCTCCACAGGCTGCACCTGTAGGAGGAATCAAGGAGCAGGAGATTGATTAGGAACAGGGTCAGCTGTGCAGGAGCAGGCAGGGCCTATGAAGCTGGGCAGCCAGCAAGAGGCTGCTGAGAAGAGGTTTCTTGGAGCTGCCATATCCAGAATGAGAAGGGACCCAAGCATGATAGGAAGCAGTCTGGGAATGGAGCAGTGAGAGGAAAGCTCAGAGCGCTTGAGCTGGGAACCCTGGGACAGGAACCCAGAGAAGAGGCTGACCTGGCTGGGTTCCCCTATGGCTGAGGGTTTGGCATAGGACTGAGGTAGTGAATGAGAAGACTGCCTAGGATGGCTGAGGGATGGTACCCTGGAAAGGGTAATGCTGAGTCACAAAGAAGATGCTGAGGGTCCTGGAGCGGGAGGAGTTGCAGACCAGAGTTGGAGTGATGGTGAGCAGATAGTCTACTTCAGGAGTGAAGTGACCAAGAGGTGCTGTACTGGTGGTGGGTGGAGCACTTCTGTGACTGGGACTCTTCCTGTGGATGTTTCTAGAGTAGGATTTGGCCACTGGAGGTCTGTCCAGCAAGTTATTTTTACCATGTGCTCATTGGGAAAGTTGTCCAGCTGGTGTTTGTGGGAATTATTCATTCAGAATACTGTCCAGTGTGTCCTTATTGCAAGTATTAACTCTGTTACCCACTGCATAGGTGTGTGGTGGGCACTAATGTGGAGCCCTGTCTGGCAGCATTTGTGATGAGGACTTGGTGCTTGCACATTTGAGAAGTAAGATGGGGAAAGAGAAAACCCATCAAATGCTGCACAGAAGGGAAGTTTAAAACAGAGTCAGAAGGGTGAATCTGTAACCTGTTTCCTAGGCATGGAAAGAGCGTGAGCTGCTTGTACTGAGATAAGTGCCCAGCTTTCTTCCCTGACAGGGCAGCCTGGCCTTAGAAAGTAGGATGACATTTAGGTTTGCCTGGTGAGTGAGGGGCTAGAGTCACTAATGAGGACATCTCATTAGAGGGGGAACTTGGGATGCAGAGGAGGGGCTTTTGGGACAGTACTAGCATAATCTTAACATCCTGCTTCTGCCTGAATCTCTGTTGTCTCCCTCTTAAAATCTTTTCTCTAAACACAAATAAAACTCAATGTTTCCCTCTTCCATCCCTATGTGTAGTCCTTACTGCAGTGACATCAGGCTGATGCATGGAAATCTTCAGCTCTGGTGCAATCATGGCATGGCTGCAGCTGTCCAAGCAGCCCTGGCCATTGATCTAGGGAGAGTTTGCCCAGTTCACTCACTGTTGTGCGTCACCACTGCCCTGGTTCTCAGCAGTCTTGGGGAATTGAAGTGCTGCAAGAACCTGCTGCTGTGGACTGAAGTGCTCAGCAGGAGAGGATTTTCACCTTGGGAGAAGCTGGAGTCAGTTGCAAGTGTAGGCTTGTGAAAGTAGTGCATCTTTCTCAACCCTTCACAATAAACCTCGCACCTCAGCTAGTCATGCAGAGCTTATTCCTGTCTGCCTGTGTCTACAGACTAGGCTTGCAAATATCTAGAAGACAATAAGATTGATAAGGAGCTGACTTCAGCATGGTTTTGTCAAAAACAGTGTCAATCTGACAGCTTGCTTTGAGGGGATAACAAGCCTCATGGATGGTGGTGGTGTGGGAAACACTAGATATGGGGCAAGAAACAAGGAGTCCTGTGGCACTTAGACTAACAAATTTATTTATTGCCTGAGCTTTCATGGGAGAAAATCCCACTTGGTCTAGGTCAGATGACCTATGAGGGAAGATGATGATGATAAAAATACCCTGGGTTTGTTTCTTCTAGAGAAGAGGAGTGGGGTGCAGGAGTGAGGAAGAAGAGAGGAGACATATGCTTTCAAATATTTGTCTTGTTACAAGGAGGAGGGAGAAGAAAATTGTTCTTCCTAACCTCTGTGGATAGGACAAAAACAATGGACTTGTCTGCAGAAGCTGTAACAGTGTTATACAGATGTCCCAATGGCAGGTGAGGTTTCAACACTACTATGTAAAGCTCATTAGATGTTTGCCCATCTGCCTGCTAGGGCTCAAGTCTCAGCAGAGCTCAATCTGGTTCCCAGTTTAGCTGCAGACTCTGTGCCTCACGTCATCTGCCCTGTGCCTCAACTCACGTTCATAGACTAGGAATAACGTCTGCCTACTGTGTGTATGGGGGGTGGTGTGTGTGAGAAGAGACAAAACACAAATAACTCTCAAATGTTGAAGTGAGGGGAAGGGTGTAAGTAGATGGAGAACCAGTTCCTGTAGGGGCCAGTGCTGGAAAGACAGTGTAAAGGATTAAATGCAGACATGAATTTGATCCCTTCCCCAGCCCCTTCTGGAACATCTTGTCCAGGTTGGAGTGGCATCTGGCTCCCACAAGCACAAGGGAGGGACAGATTTCTAGTGAACGCTGTATTTAAAGCTTCCTTATTAGTAGCCAATAAGGGGGTTTTTTTGGTTTGGTTTTTTTTTTCTGCTTAATTGATCTGGTGACCTTATGATTTTCCTGAGCAGGGCCAAGACCAAGGGGAGTGATGAACAAGGCACTTCCACAAATAGTAAGGATGAGGGAGCCCAGCAACTGCAAAAGGAGCTGGTGCTGCTGGGAAGCACTGGGCTGAGACCCTCTCGCATGTTGCCGTGCAGCCCTTGCAGAGTCGTGCAGTAGGGTTTTGCTCTAGAGAGCAGCCTCATTTGTGTGGGTATTGGCGCTCCTGAATGAGCAGAAAAGGGGCTTCTCTCTGAGACACCGGCTGCCACCTCTAGCTGCAGAAACACCTTTCAAGCTCCCTGTCTGTGTCCTTGGCCCAGCATGCCAAAGGGCTGGCTTGGCTTCTCCAAAGAGGAGAGCTTCTCTCCTGGAGCGAAAGGGCTCTGGCTTCATGGCCAGAAATGAAATGCTCTTGCCTCTCTGCAGAGCCTGATCTCCAGGCGATCATTAAATAGGTTTGGATTCCTCTCACGCTAGCCTAGCGATTGGCGGCTGATGCTTTAAGAAGGGCTGCCACAATATCTCCCCCAGCCCCTCTTAGTCTGTGCTAAGCCTTCTCTACCCAGGCGTGGGCATTGCAGAGGAGATGGCGGAGGGATGGAGGAATCTATCCATGGTATCCAGAATGCTGGCTTTGTAAGGACGAAGGTGGCACTTGTACTCTGAATTGTTAAGGGCTCATTGCTGGAGAATGCTGACTGTCTGTTACCATGCAGTCTCCCACGTACACTGCGGCGTGTGCAAGGGTAAAGGCACTACCCTGTCCTGGGAGATTTGTTGACAATCCCTGCATGTGTGGCGATCTGCTCTGTTGTAAAGATAGAGGGCATGGCAACTAGTGGGGGAGCAAGGAAGGGATGATGCAGGTGTGAAGGGTGAAATAAGCAGCTGTTGCAGCAACACCAGCTGCCTAAACATCATCAAGGGCTAGGTGGTCTTTTGAAGTGTTTATATGAGCCCCAGGGGTCTGCTCCCTCTGTCATGGGTGAGTTATTGTTGCCCAAAGATGGGCTGAGTCAGAAGTAGTGAACTTCTCCCAACTTTCCCATCAGGTTTCACAGGGGAATCTTTTGGAGGGTCCTAACCTTGCTACACAGGACTGGATAGTGGAGGCCAGCTTTGACTGGGGGTAAGAGTGTCATGCCTGTCTTTACAGGAGGATCTGCTATTCAAAGCAGAGGAGAAGGCTGGTTTGATATTGGGTTTGGCTTTAGGAGAACCACCTTAAATTCTTTGTTCTGCAGCAGATATGCTGTGTGACCTTCAGCAAGGTACCCAGCCTGTGTGTTGTCAATTCTTCATCTGCAGAAATGGGGATAAACACATTGCACAAGACCTGTGAAGACTGAGGTGCTAAATATCCAGGAATGGAAACTATGTAAGTACCTATGACAAGCTGCAAGCTCAAAAACTGGGTCTGGTTTCCCCTGTAGACTTGGAGCTTTTTATTTGTATTGATTCCAATAAATGTGCACATGAATTACTGCTACCTACTGGGTGGAATCAAAACTTCTCTGCTGTATGTCAGAGACCTTAGAGGGCCAGTAGCATGAGGGGATTCTCCTTGTTGGCATGGTATGGCCTGTGCTCTTGATGATGATGCTGGATTCTGCTCCTGCTGTGGATCGATGTGTCTGATTGCCTGACCAGTCCCATAACTCTTCCCTGGAGGCTGCCTGTCAGTGTGGAATAGCACGCTGGATAAATCAGATGTTCAGTTGGGGAATGTGTAAAAGCCATTCGTCCACTCTTGGGGTGGTGGTGGAGGAGGGAGAGGGCATGGATGCAAAATAGCTTCAGCCTTTGCTGAAAAAAGTACTAATGTTTCCAAAACTCTTGTATTAGGGGTGTGGGGGGGCAATGCTCTGGTAGCTCAGTTGGTGGGGTGTGTGCCTTAGGAGCAGCAAGTTCTAGGCTTATTTCACTCTTTTTTTTTTTTTTTTTTTAAATTCTTGGGAAGGGGGCTCACATGATTGCAAGTGTGGCATTCCTAATATCCCAGGACTTGCATTATTAAAATTGATTTATTCTATCATGCAACACCCAGGGCTCCCCATTCCAGAAATCTCTCATAGGTGTGAAGAATCCATTTACTTCAGAAGTCATTCTCTTTTTTTTTTTTTTTTTTTAATATAAGGTTAATGGGGTTTAAAAAAGCAAAAGGGGAAAAAAAAAAAAAAAAACAAAAACCACAGCTGTTCGAGGCAACTGACTGTTCAGTGTAAAGGAATAAATGGGCACAAATCTGACATCAGAAATCACAACACTCTAAAACCAGTGGGTCAGCTTTTCAATCTCTGTGATGACTCCATTAACGATTAGCTAATTGCTGTGCTCAGGCAGATGAATGCTAGATCAAGGCTTCAAAGAGAAGCTGCTGAGATTGAATTTATTTGCAAATTTGGTTGCATTGCCTCAGGACTTAATAGAGACACTGGATTTTCCTCTCATTACAACAGGTGATTTGACCTCATCTTCCTCCATATGCCGTTCCCCAGTATTTGAATCTTTACAACTATTTTGATTTGCTGTTACAGTGTGACCTGATACCATGACTTGCACTCTCCTGCACTTATTTCCTCTCATTTTGTAAATTTCCCCTATCTTCAAAGCATCTGATGAAGTGAGATTTTTCTCCCATGAAAGCTCATGCAATAAATTTTTAGTCTTTGAGTGCCACAGGACTCCTAGTTTAGTTTGACTGTTCAGTGTTGTTTCATACCCAGAATAGGGAATATACCCAGAACCAACAAGCTATAGTTACATGTAACAGTTTTTAAAAAACATTTTAGTTATCCTCATGGTGACTCTATTTTTTGTTTACTATCAAATTCATTTTTAAAGGCAAACAGATTACTAGTTTGGAATACTGTGCAGGTTTTTTAATACAGCTGGCACAAGCAATTTCAAAGCTCTGCTTTACCCTATAAAATGATCTCTTATGATTTGACACTGATACTACAACTTGATTTATTTGAGGACTGCAGCAAAAGGTATAGGATAGGTGCTTAAAAGTTAATCACATTTGTGAGGGACATACAGCATGGGTATGTATGTGTTGAAAGGGGTCATGGATGGCACCCAAGATTTTCTGTATATGCAGGACCTACTGGTAAAACATACATGTCACAGATTAGGCTAGTGTGCATACTTGCTGGCCCTAGTTCAATAATGCATTCCTACGTGGTGAAATACGTATACATCAGTCCCCTTGAAATCAATGGATTTCTCATCACTCTAATCTAAGGTACATATGGGTCTCCTATCTCCCAGGATACGACTGCCACACAAGACTACTGTAGGGTAAATTGTGCTGTTTTCCCCATTTGAGTGTGGAATCGAGGCAGAGAGACACTAAGGGATTTACCTAATTCACAAACACAGTTTGTGGGTGAGCCAGGACTTGAAGATCACTCTCCAAGTTCTAGGTTAGGCCCTTAGTTGCAGGACCAGCCTTCCTTTGATCTTTTACTACTTAATGGGACATGAACATGTGCTTAGGTGCTTTCTTCTAATTAGATGGAGATTCAGGTACGTATGCGCTTAAATGATCTACAGAGCTGGGGTGTATATGAGCCCACATTGAGTTCTATAGGGACCTGATCCAAAGCCCTTTGTAATTAATAAGAACCCAATTCTTATTTACTTTGCTTCAAGCTCGCTAGTCCCTTATTCCACAAGTACATTTTAGTGAAGTCAGTGGAGTAGAGTGCCACTTCACGTGACTTTAAGGGTATCTGTGTATTTGTGTAGGTAACTGAGGGCTCTTTAAACTCAAGCACTAAAACTCAGTCACAGAGGTAAGCAAATGCCACAGCATTATCCAAGAACATCTGGGTAAATAAAAGCCAGTGAATTAGTATGTATTGTTCACTGTCTGTGATCACTCGCCTAAGCCAGGTTTTGTTGCTCAATGTCAGGAGGAGCTGCTGCTGGCAAACGAATGAGACTCTTCATGAGAAGTACCATATTTGCCTCTGTGAGTCTGTTATCCAATCAGTGAGTGGAAAAGCTATCCCGTGTCTTTGATCTGCATAGAAACAGCTGGTTGGTAACCCCTACCCTGAAATTCATGTTTGTTGAAAAATTGAGTGTTTTTATCACTTATGGAACAGTTCTATTATGGTAGCACAGAGAGGTCCTCCTAGTGAAGGGCCCATTCACTAGGTGTCATATAACCATCTAATAAGCATGATGATCTGAATAACAAAGCTCACAGTCTGATTATGAACAGGTTAAAGGTGGACTAGCTTGCCACAATGCAGCATGCATGATTAGCAAATCAGCAACAGTTTTCCTCAACCTTTTGATACCAAGGGCTGGATGGTTGTTTTCCTAATCCGTGTTGGGGGGAGTTTAGGGACCAATGCTGGTCCACAGACTCGTTGTTCAGAAACACTGAGCTAGGAGAAGGTAACAATGGGAACTAGGAGCTTTCAGTGTCCGCTGTCTTTCTCCCTCTCCCCCACTGTACAGAACAAAGAGTTGTTCAAGTTTAAAACATGTGAGCAAAGCCTCTTCCATTTTATTCCCTATCCTCATTCTGTTTCTCCATCCACCCATTCATCCTGCTAACTCCTGTGTTCCTTGCTATAGGAAGATGTGCGTGTCCAGTGTGGTGACTATGGTATTTTGAATGGCATCTGTGTAGCATTTTTTCTAAGCTTCACACAAGATGAGCAAGCCTGTGCTTTGTCTCCATACCAGGCCGGCTCAAGGGTTTTTGGCACCCTAGGCAAACTATGGCTTTGTTGCTTCCCCTTTCATATTACAAGAGAACTTATATAATTTTTTAAATAGAGAAAAAAATCACTTAAGCCTGGTGCTTTAGGCAACTTCCTAATTCACCTGTATGGTTGGGCTGGTCCTGCTCCATATATCTCAGCGCCACACCAGAACCTTCATGGTTTGCCTGTACCCAGCACAGTATATAAGCAATGGCCACATGAGGCAAAAATGGCTAATCCCTGGCTGGAGTTGTATTTGTGTGGAGACATGTGATGGAATGTGGTCCTAACACTGGCCCTGCAAGAGTTGAATTGGACCCAATTAGTCCATTTGCTGGCAGCCCGGGAGGAAAGTGCGCCTGGGTATGAACATGTGGGGCTTATATAAAGATGGGAAGCAGAGGGGGATGCAGGGAGATCATCCGCACTTACTCCCTGGGAAAAGGGAGGTACAAAGCTGGCTAACCCAGAGGAGGGGGCTGGCCAGGAAGAGGCTCAGGAAAAGGCAGGAAGGTTCTGGAGAGAACCACAGGTTGGCTGCTGAGTAAGGAGTCTTTGTACTGCAAACCGGACTAGAGCGAAGGCCCAGGTTCTCCTACCAGCCACTGAGGTAGTGGCACCTTATGCAGTGAATGGGAGGATTGCCTAAGACTGCTGGCGAGCAGGGAATTTGATTCATTTCTTTCCAGAACCCCCCAGACAGGGAAACCCCACAGTGACCTGGCCAGCCAAGTCATGAAGAAGATGCTGTAGTTCTTGGAGTGAGAGAGGGGCTGTAGACAGAGATGAGGCGGAGTATAGCTGGTGGATGGAGTGTTGGCCTGGCAGAAGTTATCCCCACAACAGCCAGGAGAGCACCATCCGGCGATGAATAGAGCGCACCATCAGCTGCGGAAAGTAAAGGCTTCCAAAGAGAACTAGAGGCTGGGATTCCTGCAGCCCATGGGTAACAACAGTAAAAAGGCTTCCCGAAGCCTGAGCACCAGATCTTTGATATCGGAAGAAGCTCTGAAGCCCACATGGGAGCATGATCCAAAAGAGACCTGGTAGTTCTCCTGAGACCACCCATTCTGTTGCATACCCAAAGGAGCAGGTGTTTGCTGTCTTTGAAATCCATGTACGTCCTCTGGGGCTGCCTCCTGCTGACTCACTGGTGGTAGGCTGCTCCCATTCACAGCATGGAAAGAGGGAGCATTGCTTTGCTGGGTAAATGTGTTCTGATCCTCTTTCACAAACACTGTGGTATGGGGGTGCAGCCGCCTGGCCACATTTTAGGACACAAAACCAGGCTTCACAGGACAGTATGGAATCTGGAGATCCACAAAGAGGCCAGAAGGAAATCTGTGTCTGTGTTTTCTCATGATGATTCCTGTTGTTTCGTCTCTGAACCCTTGTGTTGGCTCCAAATCAAGTCACCTTAGCTGCAGAGAGCTAAGTCTGGGGTTCCCACAACCAGCGGCTGTTCAGCTTTCTGTTCTGTTTTCTCTGGTCATCAGAAAAGACTTAACTGAATGATGCTAGTTGTCTTGCTTCATGGCAGACCCTCCATTTTCACCTCTTCTTCCCTAGAAAAATAACCCTTGATTTTTGAATGAAAGAGAGGGAGAAGCAGACCTGAAGTTGGCTGTTAAAGCTGATGACATTTTTATCATTGCTGGGGTTATTTTCTGCTGCTCCCTGGGAATAGATTTCTATTCAGAGAAGGCCAAGCTCACTGGCTGCAGGGTCATAAATGGAGATCAGACGTTGGGATCTCCGTGCTGGTGCATAAGTGTCATTATCTTGACAGATGCTGGTAGTCGGTGTTTCTAGCCGCTGTGCTGTTATTAACGTCTGATTTGTGATGAGACAAACTTGGCCTGCAGTAGTTATCATGCCTTCTAATAATAAACATCAAGCAGCTTTTAGTCAACAGTATAACTTTCACAATATTACACCGTGGAAAAGCATCTCTGTCAGCATTATACGCTGCCTGCTTTTCTTTTATTAGGGAGCGGTTGGCTTTATTCCTTCATTGTGGAGCAGGGCTCAGCACTGCATTTTCTGACTGCTCTGCATTTTTAGTGTACAATAAAGCAGGGGTAGTGGTGTTCAAGCCCCTGTGAAGGAGCCAGCCCTGGATGAAAGAATCAGAGGCAGGACAGGAGCGAGGCGAGTGAGAAAGGATGGAGTGGGGCAAGACAGAAAAGGGGAAAACAGGATGGGCTGAAGGGGAAGCAGCAGGGGTGAAGGGGAGGGAATGGAAGGTGAAAAGGGAAGTGGAGAGAGGAGGACTAATGAGGAGACAAAATAATTTAACCAAAGCTGGGTTGCTCCTTTGTTTGTTCCCACAGAGTATAGAAATCCATAGTGCTTTGCTTTTCATAGTGTTTTCCATTCCTCACCATCCGAACAGTTGACAAGGTGGATTAGATGGGGAAATTAAGGCATGGGGAGAGGTGAGGTGACTTGCCCAAGGCTGCAGAGGGAGTCTGCAGAACTGCTGATAGGACCATGTTCTCCTGACTCAGCCTGTTTGTCGGCTCTGTAGAGAGCATAGCTGTGTTCCTTGGTTGTGATACACCATAGCCCCGGTCTCTAATGTCCCAGCTCACAGATCTGATGGAAGGTTAGAAGTCCGTGTCATCAGACAATGCGGATGAGACTAGATCATCAGCTGACACGTGTGGCATTTATACATATGGTGCAACCTGTGCTGCTAATTCAGTGTTGTATTTTAATGGCTTTTAAAACTGCTGACCTCTTAGTTCCCATTCCCTTGTGCTGCAACAAGCTAGAAAACTAACAAAAGGCAACAGTTCTTCTTGCAGCCTGAACACTTCAGGGGACTGGTAAAGCAGCAGCTTTCCTCTAGGTCTCTTGTCTGACTAACCTAGCCAGGTGCTCAACAAAAGTTGTTTGCATTCTTAGCTAGCCTACGTGAGATGAGGGCCTCACCTGGTCTCCACCATGACCCAGGTGATCACCACTTTTGCTGCCATAAACACCCAATTTCTTGGCAGTCTCAAGAGAGACCAAAGTCCATGGTCTCAACTTCTTTTGGAGCCCTAGAGGTTGCTCCCTCTGGCACAGGGCGGCTCATGGCTCCTCTATCTAGTCTGAGAAAGATCTGCCCTGAAGCCCGCTGGACTTCTGTTGACCTCAGTGGGCTTTGGATCAGGCTCTGTGAGAATTTCACTCTCCATGGGAGGTCAATGGAAATTATTCCAGTCAAAGGAAACGGAGATTATTCCAGTCCTCTTTCTTCATCACTTGATTTTCACTTTACACACGGGGGGCCTGGTGTCCCAGGGTGCCAAATACCCACAGCTCTGCTGAGGTGAACAACAGCTACAGACATTCAGACCCTCTGAGATTCAAGCACTGGCTTCTTTCACTTTTATCCCTTCCTAAAAAGAAACTTCCTCTTGTGCTGGGTTAGATGGCTTCACCTTGATGTCTTCCCTTGTTTTCTCTTGCTGTCACCCCTAATGATTTCTCTGCTGATCCCAGTGGCAGACTTGATACCAGTGTGATTCTATTAATCTGCCTTATTGTAACCACATCCCAGCTTCTAGGATCTCTGAACTTCCAACCTATTTTTTAACCACTGAGATAAAGGCGTGATGTGATGAAAGTAATTATTTCACCTCCAGGGATTGATAGTGTGTGTGTGTGTGTGTGTGTGTGTGTGGAGAACACATGTACGCAGTTTTTTAAACTACCAGCCTGAGGTCTTCACAGAACAAGTTTCTGAGGCCTGCTTTGATAAAGGACCACCTGCTAAAGAAATAAAATACAGTAGCTCCATCTCTCGGATCAGGCCTAGCTGAACCTGGCAAGGTTGAGTCAAAAAGAAATGTAAAGACTCAAGGATTTTGAGGGTCTGTTGAGATCTGTGCAACCCTTGGATGCACAGAGAGTGGTGAGTAGGAATAGAGGTGATTTGACCTATGTAGACGGCACTGGTGAGACTGATCCTAGAATACTACATCCCATACTGATAGCCACATTCCCAAAAGGATGTTTAAAAAATTGGAAGTGCAGACAAAAGCCGTAAAAATGATCCAAAGGCTGGAGAAAGTCTCTTGCAGTGAGAAACTTAAGGAGTTCAGTTAGTTTATCAAAAAGACCAGAAAGTGATAATCATATGGTGTATAAGCACCTTGTATGAGAAGAAAATACTGGATACTGAAGGGCTGTTTGAATCCTGTAGGGAAAAGGGTAACAAGAACCCACAGCTGGATGTTGGTAAGAAGATTTCCAGCTAGAAATGCAGCATATACTTGTAATGGTGAGGTTGATTAATCAGTGGAACAAACTACTAAAGCCGGCAACGGATTCATTTTCTAATGTCCTCAGATGAGGATGGAGGTGCCTTTCCTGTAGACTTAATCAAACACAAGCCATCATGGGGAACTGCAAAGAACTGTCGTAGATCAGAGAGAGAACAAACAGCAGGGATAATTAGCCGTCTTTCAACTTTTAAAGTAGTTAATAGTGGGCTGCTCTGAGGAGCCGTATTAGCACTGGGTTTATTTGAGATATTTATTCATGATCTGAAAAAGGGAATGAACTGTGAGAAAGTGAAATCTGCCAAAAAGAGATGTCAGGCTCGATGTGTGCTGAAAAGCAGTCTGTGAAAGCCAATCCAGATCAGTTCAGTCCATGTCACTAAGGAAATAACTATTTTACATTTCTCTTCCATGGGCTTCCCCCCACCCCCATCTTTCTCTTCCGTCAGACCTTGGACAATCTGTCAGCCAGAGGGCTTGATTCTTCACTGCCTTGTATAGTAAATTTGATTTAGTTCTTAAATCAAAGAGTGGGTGACTCTTCTAAAAGAGAGGCTCTCACTGCACCAGGAATGATGGGATTGATGCAGAAATTACTGGGTAAGGTTCTCTGGTTTTGGTTTGCAGGAGATCAAGTCAGATCGTCCTTAAAAGGTTTTGAATCATTTATATCCAAGTATGGGTTCTACCTTTATTCAATCCCCACCCTTGCCAAGGAGCCATAAATCCAACAGACCTGGCTTTTGAAATTCCCTCTGCATCTCAGTTCTTTGTCATCACTTTCCCAGCCTCCCAGTTCTGGGTAGCTGTTCCCAAACAAAGTGGGAAATGCTCAGTGTGTCTTACTTGGGTATAAAAACAACAAGCAGTTGTGTGGCGCTTTAAAATTAACAGATTTATTTTTTGCATGAGCTTTCGTGGGAGAAGATCCCACATCTTCGAAGCATCTGAGGAAGTGGGATCTTCTCCCATGAAAGCTCATGCAAAAAATAAATCTGTTAATTTTAAAGTGCCACACAACTGCTTGCTTTTTTTTTTTGTTTTTGTTTTTACTGGACTAGACTAACATGGCTATCCCTTTTGAAATTTACTTGGGTATATCTACACTTCAGTAAAGCACTGGCAGCCCACTTGGTTTGGAAGGGCTCAAGGCTGTTGATGGTGGTATTGATATTTGGGGCTCAGGCTAGGACCCAGTGAGAGGGGTGGGGGTTCCTAGAGCTTGGGCTCCAACATCTACATGGCAATTCTATAGGCCATTTGTTACTATTTTTGGGGGGGAAAAAAGTTTCTGCTATTAATAAATTTGGTAAAATATCCAGAGACTCAAGCTTGAATCAGCTGACATACACAGTCATGGGTGTTTTGTTGTTGTGTAGGCATACCCTTAGTCCTCCAACTAGCCCTTTGAGCCCTAGGCAGCAAGGTATAAGTTAGAGCATCCGCAAGGCTTCTTTATTTTCCTCTGGTTTGTAATGACCTTGGATAGGCCTGTAAGTAGGGTCTGAGCTTTCCGCTGAACTGGCTGGGAAGGAGGGGAACAGGCATCAAGCCAGACTCTGTTTACAAAACACATGCACAGTGCTTCGGTGCTCAGCATAGTGGGACCCCTTTGGCTGCATCAGTCCCAAATAATTTTGGTGTTAAATCACAGGTATGTAAACGTTACTCCCTTTGCTGTATGAGCAAAGAGCAACAACGCTGTGCCTAGCCTGTTCTGATTGAAAGGTCACACGCATCTGAACCCAACTGGCTAAGCCAGGGGCTTGGGTGCCAAGGCTCTGTGATGTGGATGGACATTCCCCCCAGGAGTGGGGCTCTTACAGGTGCAGCTTGACTTCCCCTTCCCACTAATTAAGAGTATTAGGATTCTTTCGTTTAAGTGTTCGCAAGAGCTGAAATCATCTATGGTGGGACCATGCTCCTGCCTGCTTTGGCACCAAGCTTCACCCCCTGAGAGCTGCCAGTCCCTGAGAGCTGGGGGAGCCCCCAGAGACTGCCAGGCAGAGGTCACAGGGGAGGAGCAGGTGATGGTGTGCTGCAGGGTCGCGGGTGGAGCAATGAGCTGCTAGTGTGGTGGCTGGGTAGTGGTGTGAGCGAGGTGCCTCTTTTTTCCTCCTCTCTCCCACCATGGTTAGGAGGAGGTGAACTCTGCAGCTGCACCTCTCACCCCAGGTTTGCTCTGACTAGGGATGGTATCTATGATTGCAGTGCTGTGAAGGGAGGGGTGGGACATGTTAAAGGAACTTTTTATTGCTGACCTTCAGAACCTGAGGCAAAAGGAAACCGCTTCACGCATTCTGTGGTGTATGTTTTGTTCATGGTTTTATGTGTGTGAATCCTGCTTGTAGCATGTTTCTCGTCAATGCTGGGTTCCTCTCCTCTTTTCTACGCTTAGTCTCTGTGCTGGCAAGAGGGGAAGCTTTGCCTCTTGACTTGGACCCCCAGGGACAGGGAGCTCAATATCTATCTTGAGACAAGGCAGTCCGTCAGATTCTCCATGACCTGATACCTTGTGTTGTGATCATTTATATTTGTGACCATTCTGCCAGTCAGAGTTGACACTGGCAGTAAGGACCGGGTTCACTATCTAGGTGTCCTTTCAATAGTACAACACAAAATCAGGTTACTTGATGGGGTCTCGAAGGTCTTGTGTTGTATTGTTGAAAGCTCCTTGAAAGTGGGGGTCCAAATCCAGGTTTTTGATGTTAAATGTGTGACAGAATTCATTGTGGTGGGCAGGTCAGTTAAGCTTATGTGTGCATTAGCTGTGTTTGAGGCAGGTCACATGTGGAGGAATCAAAATAGTCTCTCTCCTTCATATGACAGCTGTTGTCCCCTCTAACCGTCTGGCTCAGGAGTTATTCCCAGCTTGCAGCCTAAAAGCACAGCCCTGCAAATGTCCCTCCTTCACCTCACTCAGCCCACAGTGTTAAGGAGCTGGGACCCTGGTTGACAGGTCAGTTTTTTTTTTTTTTCCCCTGGCTGGAGATGTCAGTTTGGAGGGTGCTGTTGGCCTTTTAGTTTTATTGTATTGTGTGTCTCACGTGGGAACTCCCACCAGCCTAAAGCTGTGCAGCTCTAGCAAATTATTCCATGACTGGCTGCTAGAGGGTAGCTAGCGCTCAGGAGGGCTGAGGCTGCCTAAGGGGGAATGAAGTTGCTCAGGTTCACCTGGGGCTAAATTACCTCACTGAACCTGGGCGCAGTTAATTAAGCAGGCGTGCACTTGCTCCTGTTCCAGGGGAGCTACTCCTAGGCAGAGCCAGATCAACAGCGGGGCCGATGGGGCAAAGCTCTGGTCAGCGTGGAGCGGCTCAATGGAGCTACTCTACTAAGGGGTGACTTTTGCAGCAACGGCTCTAAGCACCGCTAATGGCAAGGGGAGTGTTTTGCCGCCTGACCAGAACACCACGTTATGGCTCTGCTCCTAGGGGCTGGGGTGAGTTGAGAACAGAGGCCTCTGAGGAGAGGGGAACAGGGATTAATGCAGAAAGCAGAGACCTCAAGTGGTGAAGGCTTCATAGGGGACTCTAATGAGGCCGCTTATGGAGAAAGGAAACCTCGGAAGAATGCTCCTCAGTGGGCCTGTGAACGCCAAGACTCTGTACGGCCTGGTCACTGTAGAAAGATGGAAGGACTTCACCCTGGGGCAGCAGAGGCCCCAGGTCAGAGAAAGTATCTACGGCCCTGAGGATGAGGAGTTGTGGTTTTGAGCTCTGTGCGAATCTAGACCCGAGAAACGAGCCACTTTCTAAGCTGTTGATGTGAGGCCCTGTCTCTAGAAGAAGGTTCAAGGTTCTGGGTCCAGGGTTCAAGAGGGCCTCACAGATAAGGGTCCTGGACACAAGTGGGGTTAGTGGACCAAGGTCAACTGAGCCCCTTCCCCTGTCTAGATACACGTGCTGGGATAGAAGCCTGTTGTGTAATGCTCCACTTTTAGGATTATATGAAGGAGACCCCTGAAAAGAGTTTGATATACATGAGCTTTGATAGAGATATTGAAAGCCTGTTGGGGAAATTAAGGCAGACACGTACTTGTGATGCTGCATTGGACTGCCAAGGAGCACTGCAAGGGTGGGGACCCCCGTCACACAGGCCTCTGCTTTTTATTAAATCACACTTTTTTGGCTATGGGCCACACCTGGAGACCAGATACTGGAGGAGCTGTACCACTGGTCAGATCCAACATGGCAAGGCTTGTCGTGGAATGTGTCACTGCTAAGATATGGCATGACACAACTTCCTCCATACAGGGGGCTTGGAGAGTGGGTCAGGAGTACCCTCCCTCTAATTTCTAGAGGTTCTGGAAAGCTGTCCCTGGGGTATGTACTCAGGCATACCTACAGAGCCCTTGACTTCATCTGGCCAGTTGAGTGATGTTGGGCAAGTCATTTTGCTTCTCTGTACCTTAGCTCACCCCCTCTGTAAAATGAAGCTGATTTCCTTCAAAAGTCTTCCTATACCTTCTTAAAATTAAAGGCCATGCTTTTTTTTTTTTTCTCCCCCCCCTGGCTTAGAAGCTGATAAAGAATATTCTGGACACAAATGACCTGTTCTTGGTGCCATGCTAACTAAACAGAAAATGCTTCACAAATGTAAGAGTTCTCCATAGAAAATGAAATTGGTCTTCAATCTTGGCTTGTGCCTTCTCTTTATTTTTGTCACTGTTGTCCTGTAGTGGTAGGATGTAGTTTTGGTATTGATCCCTGGAAATGAAGCATTGTTGGGAGGTGGACACCACAGATACATTGCTATCCGTGGTATGATTTCTAATTTCTAGGACACTGGGATACTACTGAAGACCAAAAGGAGCCTGTCTGTGAGGGAGGGAGAGGGGACAGCTACAGAAAACATCCAGCCAGAAAGACCATCCTTTGATTTGAGTCTGCTGGGATTTCAAGCCCTCGCACATGTTGTTCTAAGCATCGTGGAGCTCTGTGACATGCACTAATTTTGAGAAATTGTTCTTTGCTTGTGGACAATTACACGCCAATCACAGCAGGAATCTGAGCATGGCTAAAGTAAATGGCCTGGCATTTGCTGTCCGGCAAGCCATGTTTTTGTGATTTAACATTATAGAGCATTTAACCTCTACAGTCAAAGTTCAGATGTTCTCCACTGTCACCCTTTTATTTCTTAGGCTTACACAGCAAAGGCAGGAATGAAATACATGGCCATCGGCTCAGTTTACAATTAGTAGCAAATAACCCAGCCTGTTGAACAGCACACATCAGCTTGGAGTAAATAACCCATCTTGCTAGGTTTGGAGAGCCCAGCTGAGATGAGGGTGCTCAGCACCTTTGTCTCCCACAGACCGTGGGTTCTTCAATGGGAATAAAATTGACCAGCACCTTGAAGGATCAGAGTCCAGATAACAAAAGGCTTTCTTTTTGGAACACAAAATCATTCGGAAACCTAGGGATGAGCTGATGTAGAGTACTTGTAATCTTCATTCCCAGTCTGTGGCAAAGGGGATAGAAGGAGAAATGAGCATGCAGACGAGCATAGGTTTTGGCTGGAAGCATGGCTCAGGAGGGATAGGTTGTAACCTGAGTCCAGCCTGAGTGATATGGCACAGGCATCGTCCTACATTAACTTGACATTCAGATGTCATGGGTGTCTGTTGGCACATCAGCATTGTAGCCTCTCATGAGTCAAGGCTGATGAAATAGGGGTGGAAAGTTATCTATATTATTTGTTTTGTGTTGTACAGAGGGAGTCCCCTTTCCCAAGAGTGTTTAATTAGATGAGTGGCATCCAGTGGGGATCCAGTTGTGTGTTTGATCATCCTCCAGTGCCTTTGCACTAGAATGTCCCGAGAAGGTGCAGATTAGAGCTCCTCCATCTGTCCATAAAGGTTCTCAGGTCATACTCATTGCCCTGGTATCAGAGCGCCTTCCAGGCATGTATTAAGCTACATGTCTGCCGTGGGTGGTTTGTTCTCTCCTCCTCTCCCAGGGTAAGAAGTGAGTGCAGCAGAATGTCTTGTTTTGTTAGGGAGTGGGGTTATTTGTATTAAACAAACCTGTTGCTATGTAGTGATGTGGGAGAGGGCAAATGCACCTAGCAGCTGGAGCAGAAGGTGCCGAGTTTGTAATGGTCTTTGGTTCCCCGAATTCCATTGTGTGGGACCAGCTCCCTGAAACTTTTTAGTTCAAACTAGAACATATTGATAGTTAGAACTAATGGCTTAGTTCAAACTTTTTAAGTTTCAACTAGCCATTACTTTGTGTATTGCCCATGCTTAGTTTGAACTAAAGTTAGTCCGGGTCTTATTAGTTTGGTCTAAGCTTTGCCTAGTTCGAACTAAGAAATTTCTTAGTTTGGATTAGCCAAAGCCTAGTGTGGCTGTGGGCCAAATTAGTCTGGACTAAGCTTGCTTAGTGCCAGTTGGGCCTGGATTTCTCTCAGTGCTGTCAGCAAAGATATTTGTGCTGTCCACCATGACTAGGGGTGCTGGACTCTTGACTGTGGAGCATAATGGTGATCGGCATAGTAGAACCATCTTGGAGAGACAGAAGAGTAGTTGTAAGTCTGTTTCAGGTTCTTTTATTTCCTCATCTTCTGGCTGCACCCAGTGATGTGATGAACTGAGTATCAAACTTCGTCCCTGGTAGAGTTGCGAGGCTGTGGGCAGATCCTCAGCTGGCCAGCTACAGATCTGGCCTTTGGAGTCCAGCTTCAGCTGACACAGCTCGGTTGTCGTGCCTAGATACTATGGCAACTGGCCAGCTATAAATACCAAAGACAGACTTAATGTTAACAGACTGTCATCAATTAACTAATGACAGCTGCAAAGTAATGTCATCTAAAAATATCCTATTGTGGCATAGGGCTTTCTTCCTCATCCCCACCTCTGACGAACAGCATCAGGACACCTCATTTTTAATGTTCGTAATATAGGAGCTGTAACATTTCACAATGAGCCCTCCTTCCAGATTGTTCCATATTAACAATCATGTGCAAAAGCAGATGTGATATAACCCAGAGTCGTCGATGCCCGGCCCCCTTTCAGGTAATGAGGTGGAGGATGCCAGGAAGCTTCTAAATGAAGTTTATTTAATCATCTTGGTGATGTTATCACAAGCAACAGTGGCATCTGTCTTACTGGGGAAGAAGAAAGGACGTGCACAAATGCAAATAGATAGAGAACAGTTAAAAACCATTATTGTTTATTAACTAGCTGAATAGCCCCACTCTGGATCAGGGCCCATTGTGCTGTGCATTGTATAAAGACTGGCCTTATGCCATAGATTACCAGCTGAAGAGACTTCAATATTTAAAGAGGGGTAGCTGTGTTAGTCTATGCACAGCAAAAATGAGAGTCCTGTAGCACCTTAAAGACTAACACATTTCTTTGGGCATAAGCTTTCATGGGTTCCAACCCACTTCGTTAGATGTACAATAGCTTTTGCCCAAAGTAGTCACTTAGTCTCTGTCTGCCACAGGACTCTTGTTTTTAATATTTGAACAAAACAATAGCTCGGGTGGGATCCTGACCTTAAAGAAGCCAATGATTTGGTGGGGCTGGCATTTCACCCTATGTATCTTAGGGCCTCCCAATGCAGAATGTTAACCGTGGCAAGCTGGGTATGAATCTATGGCACATTACCTTTCAGAGCAGGGCTGTCCGACAAGGATACTAACTACAGGGCACTAGAAGTTCTGTCCGCATGGGATGTTCAGTATGCGGTAAGTTAGTGTGCTTTAGACTCTCACCCTGGCTTGCCAGGCACTAATGTCCTGTTTGGCCAAGCCCCCAGTGACCGACCTTGTCTGACCACACTGGTATTGAAGTGCCTCGGTCATTAATGCATTTATTCTTACAACATCCATGTGAGGCAGAATTATCTCAGCATGTCTAAAGCACATGTTTGAATACTTACCTAAATATGGATGGGTTTAAGTGTGTGCTTGAAATTTTACTGAGTGGAGGCAAGAGGGTGAGCTGCTTGGCCCAAAAATCACACAGGAAGTTTGCAGCAGGACAGGAATTGAAGCTAATAGTTCTGAACATAGCTGTGTGAATAATGGAGTTTGGTTTGCTGGTGAGTCAGCCCTGAAGACAAAAAAAAAATCATCATCCCAGGCTGACCTGAAAATGAATATATTAAAAGTTTTTGGGTGAAATTAAAAATTCATTTGTGGTTGAAAATCATCAGTCCACCCCCCCCCAAAGTTTTTGTTTAGATTTTCAGCATTCCCATTATTTTTCCCCTTTGTTTAATAAAACCAAGGAAATTTCTAAAAAAAAATTCTTGTTCAGAAAAATGAAACAAAATGAATTGACTTTTTTGAAATTTGGTTAGGGTTTTTGCTGCAATCAACACATTTGTGAAATTTTGGTTGACCTGGACCTATATTTTTAATTTTTGCCCGCAAAAGTTTGAAAAATTTCACCCTACTGTACTCCTGAATGCTAGTGCAGGGCACTGAAGACAAGACAGCCTTCATTTTTGGCAGGGTACACGTTGTGGAGAGGAAGGAGGTCACCCTGGAAGTTTTAGTCTAGAAACTTTTTTCCTTAAACTTTTCCATCCATGTTCTAATTATAACTCTGGTTGGAGTCTTTATATAAAACAGCAAGACGGATGAGCTGAGGTTTTATGTTGCTTTGTGATTAAGTGGGTGCAGAATCTGATTGACACCTCACTAGTTTATTCTTTTATCTCTGAAAGTCCCAGTGTTGCTGGATTGTCATGTTTTTTGCCAGGTCCTTGCATTCAAGCTTGTAGCTTTAAGCTTTTTCCTTCCTCAGTCC
This sequence comes from Podocnemis expansa, assembly GCA_007922195.1. Lineage (NCBI taxonomy): Eukaryota > Metazoa > Chordata > Testudines > Podocnemididae > Podocnemis > Podocnemis expansa. Next base: position 12,933,497 of record ML682056.1, on the reverse strand, counting down.
TTTTGACCTTCAGTCATTTGAGAACATTGCACAAGACAAGAGCTTGCGTTTAACAAGAATATTGTTTTTATTCAAGCCTAAGGTTTGAGACACCTTGGTTCAAATCTCTGCTTTACCCCCAGGAATTGTGGGTGACTGTGGATGTGTCACTTAGTCTCTCTGCTACTGTAATACATAAAATGGGGGGGGGGGGATAGAGCATGCCTACCTCACAAGGGTGTAAAGACCGTGAGGTGACGTTGTATTGGGGGGGCTATCCAAATACATTAGATCGAAAAATTCCTACTGTCTAAGATGTGGTTTGTTTGTGAGCTCTTGGGCATGGATTGTCTTGATTCTATGTTTGCACAGCACCTACTGCAATGGGGTCCTGATCCATGACTAGATTGGACAAATGGAGCATGGTTTGTAGCCACACTCCATATCATTACACAACAATAGCAGCTACTCCACAAACAAATTAGAGTCACCAACCTGGGACTATAGGGCTCTATCAAGAACCCTCAATGGAGCTACTCACACAGTTAAAGTGAACCATATTTGCAAGATTAGGACTTTGATTCCCTCCAATTCTCAAGTTTTGTCTGCACTAGAAAAGATGCGCTGGTATGGTTATAGCAACAAACGTTTTTTAGTGGAGACACAAGATAAACTTGCTCCTGCCAGCTTAGCTTGCACCGGTTCCCTGAGAGACAAGTTGTACCAATGATGATAGTGTTTTGCAGGTTTACATGCATCTACGCTAGGGCGTACCATGGCATAGCAGTGTTGTTAAAAATAATCACACCCAATCAACCTTGCGATGGGAATGTGAGCTTGAAGTACAGACCAGATCTTGGTAGAAGTGGGAGAACAGTATCTAATTTTCCGACTTTCTTCTTTCTAACAGCTGCTGCTGTTTTGGCTGAATAAAGTCAAAGGGTTTTATGTTAATATTAGAAGCAGATTGAAATGTACCTTTACAGTTACAAAAAAAAAAAATACAAACCATTTTTTCACCATATTTTCACACATCATTAAATTGTCTCCTATACTTTCCTAGGCAGAAATTGCCTGATGTGTTTCTCATTGTACCTAGCAAAATGGAATTTTTTTCATCGATATTATCATCTATTTAAAGGATGTGTAACTGACAAATTCTTCTCGCTTGCCCCCTCCCCCACCAGGGAATGGATAAATAGCTCACAACAAAAAACAATTTTTGTTATTCAAATTAGTCTTCTTTCCCCAGACAAAAATACCTGTCTCCTTGCAAACTGCATTTTTGACAATAACTACTACTTACAGCTTTCTGCATTTTTCTTCTTGGACAAGCTTTCTGAACAAATACAAACAAAACAGAAATCCCATTTAACTAGCACCCATTCTACGTATAGCAGCAATAATCATTTAGTGATGCACATAAAAGGGAATACATTGTTGATGTGCAGGAGAACAATCTTTTGGCATTGACAAAATAAGCTTTTGCTTGTAGGCCAGGCTTACTGATTAAAGATGCACAAATTACTTCCAAAATAGAGGGAGAATATGCACGAAGACTGGGATTTCCCAGCTGTCCGTCAAGAGTTCTAGTATTTTACTGCTTGCTAAGCAACTGTCCATAGCTAAGGTTCCCACACGTGCTCATTCTCATACCTGACACTCAGGGCCGGATTATCAAAAGGGCTTTAGGGGCTTAAGCCCTGGGCCCTGGCTGAAAGGGGGGCTCTGGGCTTCAGTCTCTAAAACCTTTGCTTTAGGCTTATTTAGTCTGCAGAAGAGAAGATTGAGGGGGGATTTGATAGCAACCTTCAACTACTTGAAGGGATGCTCCAAGGAAGATGGAGCTTGACTATTCTTGGTAGTAACAGATGACAGAACGAGGAGCAATGGTCTCAAGTTACAGTTAGGGAGGTCGAGGCTGGATATTAGAAAAAACATTTTTTACTAGGCAAGTGGTGAAGCACTGGAATGAGCTGCCGAGGGAGGTGGTGGAGTCTCCATCTTTGGAGGTGTTTAAGGCCCGGCTGGACAAAACCCTGACTGGGATGGTTTAGTGGGAGTGGCCCTGCCTCTGGCAGGGGGTTGGACTAGATGACCTATGAGGTCCCTTCCAAACCTAGGATTCTATGATGTGCTGTGGGTGAGACAAACCAGGCCAGAACTTGTTTGCTTCACCCGCTGCGGGTCCCTGACTGGCTTGTGGCGAGGCTTCTGCCATGGCTATCTAGGACCTGCTATGTGCCAGCCACCCCTCGCCCCCAGGGCAGATGGGCCAGAGCAGGGCCGGGGTGGGAGCACCCTCTAGATTGAGGCTCCCACCCCCAGTGGTTAATACAGCCCTGCCAACACCCACTGAAATATTAATGTTTTGCACATGTGTGCGCACACCCCCCACCCCTTTTCTTGCAAGAATCCTCAAGTGTTTTGGAATAACTAAGTAACCCTCACTGCAACCCAGCAAGATATTATCATCATCTGCCAGATTAATTGAGCTATAGCGCAGTTAAGTGATGTGACTGATCTTGTACAGCAAGTTGGCAGCATAAGTGGGGTTAGAATTAGAGCTATTGGGGAACTTGCATTTTCATCCCATGGAAAATTTAGCATTTCCGAGGGTTCCCACCCCCTCTGGTTCTGGACTGGATTGAAAAATTGGAAAGCTGAAAATTTCTGTGAAAGGTAATGTTATAAAAATAGGTGGACTGGGGAGCTTGCCTGCTAGTCAGGCTTTCAGGAAACTATTGTTTTTGTTTTCAATTATACCAAAAAGTTTCAATATGATAAAGCAGGATTTCTCAATCCATTCATAGTTGGGAGGGCTCCCGGCTATGTGCAACACACTCCATTGCTGCTGATCTGCTCACCACCAAAGTTCTGGCAGTGGGTCAAGTTGCAGTAGCCCCACCACTGAAGAAATCTCCCTCTGAAGGGATTTTTTTGGTGGTGGGAGACTTGATCAGTAGCCCCTGTGAAACAGCTGATCATGGCAGCGCTTGACAGACTTTCTGGTGCTCGCAGAGGTACTTGAACATACAAGGCTGGCCATGTGGCTCTAATAACTCGCTAAGGATACCTAGCGTGAAGTCATCCATTCCAAAGGTTATATGTGTGCAAGACCGTTGTGTGCTGTTGTGGGGCATAGCAATGCTGTAAAAAGGCAAGAGCTGATTTCCTACAACACACTCAGCCACTAAGCTGTGACACACTTTTGTGTTGTGACACAGTGGTTGAGAACTGCTGAGATAAAGTCAAGGCAAAAAGTTGTCTTTTCATTTCATTTTGTTTCAATTCTTTATATTTTAATAATCTTGCCATTATGGTATTTCCGCAAGTGAGCGAGTGAGTGGTGTTCACATACCAAACTGCTGGGCACTTCATATACTGAGATCTAGATCTGTTCCAATTCAGAATAAATCCAAATGCCAAAATATGAAAAATTGGAAGGAGAAAAAAAAAAGTTCCTTTTTCCCCACCAGCTTAGTTATCCTGTTATAAGAGAGCAGCAGGTCCCAGTGCCCCTATAGTCTGTCTGAAGTGTCTGTACCTTTGGTGTTTTTTACAGCCATCATCTACTTCAGCTGTGTTCTTGGCAATTGGGCGCTATTCTTCTTAACTCAAGTTCTTAACAAGCTTAGAGAGGGCACAGCATAACATAAGTGCTGTCAATTGACTCAGATGACCTAGAGTTCAGTATATGCTACAGTCACTCAACTGTGGGCATAAAAACAAGCTGCTTAGTGCTTGTCTGCAAGGTGGAGGGGGTGTGTGGAAAGAGAATTTAATGCTGAAAATAGTTACGGAGTCTGATATAAAGGCAGTGGTACTAAAATAGATGGTGAAATCAATGGCTATAATTCACTGAAGTTTGGCAAGCTAATTGAATTTCCCATAGTAGAATTTTATGATTCCCCCAAGACTAGGAATTGTGAATATGTTTAGCAATTGCCTGGTTGTCATTTATCATTCCAACGCTCAGCATAAGGAGAGCTTTCAGCTATTGCTGGATCTGGTAGGGGGAGGAGCTGGAGAAATGGATGTCATGTGTTCCTAACACAGGGCCATTTGTCACTACCACAAGATCTCTGAATATTGTACAGGATTGGGGAACGGGGTTGTACACCAGGGGCAGAATGAACAGAAGACAGATAACCTTGTCACCAGCAGCAGAACTTCACTCCCTTTCCACAGGGCTTTTGTGATTGACCCATGGGACAAAGGTTCCCGGACCACTTTTTAGCAGTGGCTTCCAAGTGACAGACACCTTTGCCAGGTGGGTGGGAAAGGAACACGTCCTTTCTTCTTGATATTCCTTTATAACCCTACCCCTCAATCACCCTCGTGAAAAGCAGGTAAACCCCTCAGACACTAGGGCTTGTGGAGTGCTGTTCTCTCTTAATAAAGTCAACTTTAAATGGGTTGCCTGGCTTCAGTCGACTTTATAAAGCCAACTTAAATGGCCCCACTGCACTAAGTCAACTTTATTAAGTTGACTTTAGTGGCCACATTGTGTTAAGTTGACTTAACCCTTAAAGTCGACTTTAAGGGCAGGAGTTATTAAGTTGACTTAATGAACTCCAAATGTGGCCAGGGCTTTGCTTAAGTCAACTTAAGCCCATAGTGTCAACATACCCAAGGAGTCCTATGGCACTTTTAAAGACTAACAAATTTATTTATTGCGTAAGCTTTCATGAGCACAATTCCACCTCATCAGATGAATGAAGTGGAATATGCAGCATGTTAGCTGTAAATATATAGGTATAGATATACAGAAGAGTGGGTCACAAGGTCAATTCAGACAGTACAAGAGGGATAGACTTCTAGCCTACCTCTGCAAAGTGAAAAATCTGCTTTTGATTCAAACAGTGTTGAAGAGAGAAACCAAGAGCTGTAAGCAGAAGCTGAGAACCTTTTGCCTTGAAGAGCAAGGTCTGAACTGCCAAAAGAGAGACTGCATTGTAGGAATGAGAGTCCTGTTTTGCCTGGCCAGGAGATTCAGAGGACATATAGACTGCAAGATGTTTAAGCTGGAGTGAATTTACAGGCCTTTGAAAGTTCCACCATCACTAGTTGTCATTGGACCATGGTTAATAGTCTTTTTCTGGTCCTCTCAGAGGTACTTGAACATACATGACTGTCCATTTGGCTCTAACAACTTGCTAAGGACACCTACTGTGAAATCATCCATCTGCTGCTATTGTGGGTCATAGGAATGCCATAAAACCCTAGATGATCCACTAGATCTGCAACAGCTGAGAGCTTTGCTTCTGACCTTGATGTCCTTGAATGGTGGCTGCCAATGCAGGGAATGATGTGAATTGTGATGTTTGAATTGTAGCCTCAACATTTCTCATTGTTGCCTGGGATCTTGGGCAAGTAGTTGGTCTAACAATCTGATTTGCCTAGAGGGGTGATGGCCAATCCTAGCAGTGGTGGTGGTGGGGATACATCATCAGACCAGTTCTTGATGCTACTCCTTGTCTTTCCACAAAAAGAATCAAGTTTAGGCAAGGCAAGTTATCGCATTTCCAGGGGATCATTTATGCTTGGACTTAAGTCGTCAATTACGTATTTCCTGAGTTGCTAAGAGAATTACACGGTGGGAAGATTGTTTTGTGATTATCTCCAGCTCAGGCTTTGTGGCCCCCCTGGCACCTGGAGCTAGGAGAGTTTAGCTGTTACAGCTCTTATCCCTGCCTTATCTTGGTCAGCGAGACAACAGTGGGGGGAGAGAGGGCAATAATACATTTCAACATGCCTGTGCCCAAGTGTGTATAGATACGTTTGCCCACGTGTGCACATGCACTCACACCCCTCCCCTATTCTTATTCTGGGCCACTCTGTTATAAGCAAGTATCTCACCCTTGCGGTATTGGTCAATTTGCTTCCCCAGGAATTGGAATAAAACATCATCCAAACCCCAAAAGCATCCGTGGAAGAAGCTCAGATGGCCATTGTCTTAGGGCTCTGCTTACTTTGCAACCATTCCTCGATGGGGGAAGCAGTGCTGGCGAAGAGGCAACATCTTATCATCTTAGGGGACAAGCTGATGGAAATGGAACCTGCAGCCTTTCAGGGAGAAACTCTATCTGCTGCTGGTGGTCGTTGGGATATGTTTGGCTGCAGTGACGGAGCTAGGTATTTTTGCTCGGGCAATAGTGGCTCATGCATTTAGATCCAGAGGACTCCCTGTTCCCCAGTGGCATGGCATAACAAAAGCAGAGAGCTCGCATCTTTGTTCTGTGCTCCTCACAGCTCACCATCCAGTTCCGAGTCTCCTCTTCAAAGTCATTAATAGTCTAGGGCTTAGACTCAAGGGCTTCCCCTACTTTCATCTCAACTTTCCACTGAAAATGCTGTGATCAAAAAGTGCATTGTGACTGAGAGTCCAAGGAGTTGGGACCCTTTTCCGTGGCAGTCCCCTACCTATGGGATACCCTGCTTCTGAAGATTGGTGTGAGCTAGAGCCTCGTACCTTTCAAAACTCAGTGCAAACTTCCTTCTATGTTACATGGTCTCTTCTCAGTCTGGAACCACATCACGGTGATCGTGCTGTTCTTTGTGGCTGTCAGGACTGATGCTTGCTCAAGTACTTCCATTGACTTCAGTAGACTTAAAATCAGGCTTGTGCTCAGCAGGACAAGTTTGCTGACCAGCAGCACCTTTTCTTGTTTGATTTTCATTCAAAGAGTCTTGTGATGCTTTTAAAGATTAACAAATTTATTTGTCACATGAGCCTTCATCAGACAGTATAAAATGGAAAAGAAAAATTTAGGGAGGAGGGATAAATGCAGTGAAGGAAGTGTAATCACAGAATTGGGTCAGGTTACTTCAGCAAATCGAACAGGTTGTATGGATTCAAACTGAGGGAACAACAGATAGGGAGGGTCAGAGTGGTGACTACACTGTTCATAATGAGAGAGCCAAGAAATATCCCTATTCAAACCCAAGTTGATGGTATCAAAATTGCACATGAGCTCTACAACACCCCCTGATGCCAACTCTGCCCACATATCTACACTAATGACACCATCAAAGACACAAACCAGCTACTCCATCAGGTCCTATTTGTCCTTGGCCCTGTACAGACTGCAATGTATTTTGCTCCAAAGTCATATGTTCTACGTTAGCCAAACACAACTTATTGGGCTCCAAACCGGAGAAGGGAGTGAATTCTCTGGCCTGCAATATACAGGATGTCCGGCTTGTTGTCTATAAAATGCCCTGGGGGGGCAGGTAATTGGATAATTAGTTGCATTTTTATTTCTGCTTGCAGTTATTTGTGGCCTTAAATGCATTGCTGGATCAGTGCCTGAAGACAAATTTGTGCCTTTCACTCTTTTTCTGGCCTTCAGACTCCCTTGGATACCCAAACATTTCTTTTTTAACCATGGTTTCCTTGTTCTAACAGCTACCCTCAGCACTTGTATTGATACACACTTCTGTGCCGAGGACCTTATTAAAGATTGGGTGGGAGAACTATAACACTTGAGAACTAAGCAAGGGTCCACAGACACACATTTGTTTAGCTGGAGAAAAGTAAATGATATTTAAAGTAGGCATTCTCACAAATGCAAGAGACTTTCTCAACACTGAAACATTCTTCCTGGATGTTTTTTGTCAATCTTCAAAAATTATTTATTTTCTTTTACACAAAACAATGATTATAAGGTGTTCAAACTCCTCTGCAAACAAACAGTTATGCCAGTCACAGTATGGGAGCTTCTATATTTTGGTGATTGTCGCCCTAGATGCTTGTCATTGAAATACTTTTCTTTATCCAGCCTTGAGATGGTAGAATGTGGGAGACTTTGAAGTTGCCTTTCAAATTCTCATGCTCACCTCCGAACCCATCCTGTAATAAATATTTTAAAGTTTTATTCAAACGGCTCCAAATAGGTTATAGATTTCCATGTGAATTACTTAATTGCCTTTTTAAAAAAAGAGGAGCCCTGAAGATGAAATGAACTCTGCAGCAGCAAAGAGAGACTGAACACGAGATTGCAATAATTCATAAAACAACCCTATTCTTAGATTCTGCGGGGCTAAGAGACGCTACCTGTAAAACAGTCTTAAAGCTGAGATCATCTGGGCTGGTTCTGCTGCCAGTGAAATCAATGACAAAGCTCATTCTTCCCCTCTGTCCCATGCACTTCTGGGATGCTTGGCTTATTTCAGGCTCAAGGGAAGTATTTGTGTGGTATCTTCTTGTTATAAAAATGGTAGTGATTTCTGGAGTGGAAGCATCTGAAGCAGGTAAATATTAATAATGCTGTCATACAGCTAATGTAATAGAGACAAAAGCAGGCTAAATGACTTGCCCAAGTCCAAATGAGTAATTCAGGGACAAAGCTGAGAATGTAATCCTCAGAGAGAGGCTGAGTAACTCTTGTTCTTTCAATTCAGTCCATCCCCACCAAGCTTGTCATTTCATTAAGACACAAATACAGATGTCCTCTTTTTGCTGCACAACATGTTTGTCCCCAGTCATGCATCGCTCTCTGCCTTTAAAGCAAAATCATTTTTGGAAATACCTGAGTGGAGATATCTGTTATGACTTGCCCTGTGTGTTAACCTGAACTGTGCAGGGCTCGGATGGAAGGCTTGGATACCACTGTGCAACTGCATGAATAAGGGATCAGAAGTGGTTTGGGGCTAAGCGGCACTGCCCTACCGTCGGGGAATGCTTGTGGACCCAGAGCAGAAGTGTGGAGAAGGACCCCTAATTTAGTTGTTTCCTCATTATCGGTGAATGAAAAAATGAATTAGGGTCCCAATGGGACCCATCACCAATCTAGCTGGTTCGCTGGTTGCTGAAAGGCTTTAAGGTGAGTGGGGGTCTCTCTAATCCAGTTATTATATTAAATACAGGACAGATGGTGGCCGTTTCTCAAATCGGTGCTCTCCTTTGGAAATGGCCCACCTGCAAGTCATTTCAGTGCTCACTCTAGATCAGGTTGGCTCAACTGGGTGTTTCCTTATCTTAAGATCGTTCTCTTCTCTAAACAAGCATATGGTTAGTCAGTATGTCCCTCTGACAGGGTTCTCAGACCCCACACTAAATCAGAGCAAGGTATGGGGTAGGAATGAGCTAGGGAGACCCTACCTCCCAGCAGCTCCCAGGCAAGCTCTGAGTGGAGGGATGGTTTAAAAGGATGACTGGCAGGCTTGTGGGAAAGGAGTTACAGGCGACACATGGAAGCATGGCTGACAGCTGGAGCTGCAGGAGGTGTGAGCAGAGTATGACCACGCTAGAAGCTGTGATCCATCTCCCATTCTCCTTCCTGCCTTTGTACATGGAAACTAATGAGAGGCCCCGAGGAAGAGGACATTCCCCATTGGCACAATGACCTGTGACTAGAGCCCAGTAGGAAGCAAGTCGGGGGGCGTGTAACTTGGGGTGAACTGACAAGTGCTCCAATTGCTGCCATGCCCCACAGAGCTCTGCGTTGAGACCCAGTGGAGGGGCAGGGCTGCTCTGCAGTCCCTGTGTTGTGACAGAAACCCTAGGGGAATAGGAAGGACAGAGGCCAGGGGCTCCCTAAGGGCCATCATGTACATCTTATCAAGGACCCCTCCAGAATGAGAGGACTGAAGAGAACTGCCTGACCAGCTGGTTCTGACTGTCCTGCAGCAGTTCCTCGAGGTCTGAATCTAGGGACTAAGATGTTAAGCCATTGCGTTGTATCGTGCCTCTCAGACAAAGGAAAGCAGATCCCCCCAGACAGGGCTGGAGAGACGTACACATCTTCTACGCTAGATGATCCATCTGCCGCAAGTTGTGCTTGGCCCAGGAGCTGCAGATATGGTGGCCTTAAGGCACCTTTGAGCTTCCTCTGTGATGGAGGGAACTGGAGGCTTGCCTGCCTCATGGTGTAAGTTTGAGCATCCTCTGGTTCTGGACATATGCCTCAATTCTGTGCCTCCAAAGTGGTTGGCAGCTCCAGCCTCTTGCTGTCTTGCTTAGCAGAGGGGTGGCTGATGTTTGCTCAAGTCCGGGCCAGAACAGCACTGTCAGTTTTTCCTTTGGGGTTTTATTTTTATTCTGCTACTTAACTCTGTGCAATAATAAATCACAAGAAATATGTTCTCAGAAATTCATGCCCGGGGCTGGGGCTTTTTCTAAATAGCTTCAGCTCTTTGGGGACTGGATACTTCTAAGCAAGAATTACCATAATTAACCAGAGTAAAATGTCTGCTGCTTGATGTCTGAGACGTGAAAGCTGCTTCTGGGATCCAGGCAGTTTTGAAAACAAACCTCCGTGGCCTAATTAACAGGAGGAAAAGGAGGCAGGCGGGAATGTGGAAGGAAATTCAGGTGATAAATCTAATTGGACCATAGGGTGCTTGGGGGAAGAAAAGGAATGAAACTGGAATTCTCCAGTCCAAAGTGTAGTCCTGGGGTAGCTTGTGTGACTCTCTCTTGTCCCACGATCCTTGCTGTTGGTGTAACATGGGAACAGTTACAGTTCATGAGTGCCCCTTGTATTTTGTCAGTCAGTGGCAAGAGAGACCAGTTTGTGTCTCTTGTTTGTTGATGCTACTTGGTAAAGGTGGCCGGTTACATAAACGCTCATCTCAGAAATGCTACTGTTAAACTGCAGTAACTCCATTGACCTCAGTAGAGTTATTCCGCATTCAGGATCTGATCCACCCTCTAATGAAGTCCATGGAGAGACTCATTGGCATTTGGCCACTGCCCTGATGTAAATTACAGCCCTGTTGCTCAGGAGCTGTAAGTGACTAGGGAGTTCAGTGCAAGAGGCCAGCTGGGGAATGTTGTGTGTAGTTGTAGAGCATACATGTATCTATATTAAAATATATTGTAAAATGGGGTAAATCCATTTTGTGATTTCCCTGTCTCAAGCAAAGGAGCACCAATTAAACTGCATGCTTGTTAGCCCAAGGCCATAAGCAGTTTTTAATGGATTCAGATAATTGCTATCAAAATGTTTTTTGCATTAGCTGCACCATGCGGTAACACAAATATTTGTGTAGCAATATAGTCCTGGGACTGGGTAGTCAGCAGGTAGAGATCGGCACTGCAAATCCATTGACTTTAATGGAGCTGCACCAATTGACACCATCTGAAGAGCTGGCTCCGAGCATCTAGGTTGTTACTCTGTTGGTGCTCTTTCCCTGCCTTGGACCAGAGGGCACAGTTGAGCAAAGATCTTAAGAACTGATGTCAAAGGAGCTATGCTGATCATGATCAGTTCATGATCTGGTCCATTGGTTTCAATGGAAATAAACCTGGCCTTTTGACTTCAATAGAGTTATGCCAGTTTGCACTATATAGTTGGTTCATAGAGTCATAGACAATTAGCATGGGAAGGAACTCAGAAGATCATCTAGTCCAACCACTGGCTCAAAGCAGAACCACCTCCAACTAAGTCATTCCAGTTAGGGCTTTATCAAGCTCCACCTTAAAGGTTTTTAAGGATGGAGATTGCACCACCTCCCTACGTTACCCATTCCAATGCTTCACTACCCTCCCAGGGAGAAAGTTTTCCTTAATATCCAACGTAGACCTCTGCTCCTGCAACTTGAGACCATTGCTCTTTCTCCTGTCTTCTGCCACATGGATCCTCCTATATTTAGACTTGTTTGTCTCCTACTATGACTTAAGGAGACCTTCTTTTTTTTCTATTCTGTATTGTAAGAAACAGAATGGTCATACAGTCATGTGCACTGCAGCCTCTAGAAGAGTTGGTAACTGTGCATGTCTTTGGGGACCTTGACTCACCATAAATCAGCATGTCATCAGAAAATTGTTTGCACGTTCTTAACTTCCATAATTTTTATAATGACTAGGATCCTGGTGCCTTCTAACTACAGGTGATTGGGAATTTTTCTGTTTGAACATTTTTTTTGGTAAAAAAAAAAAAAAAAATTACTGAGTCAGTGAAACTCCACTAATTCATTTAATTCTTTTTAAAAAAGTGCTTGTGTAATCCAGCCCTGCTCAGCATGATCACCTATCCCTGTCTAGCGGTGGCTCGGCCAAAAGAGGCCGAGGGGCCTGTTAAGAGCTGGGTTTTATAGCTCAGTTAGTAGACCCTCAGACTTTAAATTCAAGGCCATGGGGTCAGTCCCCATTGCCTAAGATGCAGCTGGGGGTTCAATATTACATTTGTGGAGTGCTCTCAAATTGTGGGCATGTTACAGACGTAGCTCAGGGACAGAGGGCCTCCTAATTCATTGTTGTCTCCACACCTTGTGTAGTCATTCACACCAGTGGGAATGGGGATCAAAGCTGAGTCAGGCCCTCAAACAAACATGAGCTTGCATGGGTGTAAAGGAGTGTGCAGAGTACCTGGCAATAGCAAATGATGCCCAGGTAATGCAGTGAGCCGATGGTTTGACTGAAAACAGAATCGTGACTTCCTATTTCCAGTCCCGTCCTTTGCTCATGGGGCCATGATGCCTCCTGTTGCTAAAGCCACAAGGATGGCACTGAGTGTATCCAACCAGCCCAAGTGACGGTGCTGTGCCGTGTTCCCAGGGTGTAGGACAGTGGAAGAAAATAGCTTGAAATTCCTTTAGGGCTGATGTAACTTCATTGCATCATGAATTCTGCTTGTGGTTACCTTTGGCTTGAAGAGAGCCAGGATATCATGACTGAAACATTTCTACGTTGTGTTTCACTATTGCATGACTGCCTGGCATTAGCGCAGTGCTTGGTTCCATACAAAACAACGAGGAAGTCATGTTCTTGATGCTGCTTAAGCTTAGAGAAGAATAATCGACCTTTGACCTGAAGGAATAAGTTTTAAAACTAACAACCTTTTGTTCATTGTAGTCCAGGGCCCAACTGGACTCCTTCCAGGAAAAATTCTGATCCTGTTTTCTCAAAATCCTGATTTAACATGACCTTAAATGCCCAGTATGCTTTGTTGTTGTTTGATCAACTCTTGCATTTTTTTTCTGCTCTTGGAGAAGTATTTGTTCCCTTCCGATGTAAACACTCTTCTGATTACCTCTGCCTGATGTATACAAGGAGCTTTTGAGCTTTGGCTCTGTGCTTGCCTCTATTTCCCCCAAGTCCTTGAACATGGCCTGTAACCATGGCAATCCTCTTCTGTTCCCCCTGCTCATGTAAACCAGAAATATGGAGGAGCCTAAGTTTTTTATATTTTCTTAAAGGAGAAAAACAACCTTATCTTAAACTGAATATGGAAAGGAGGGGGGAGCTTGCATTAGGCAGAGAGAGAGTGACCTTTCCTCATGATTCAGGTATTGCTGGGCTCATGCTGGTGCTTCCTTAAAATTAACAGCCAGTTGAAGTTGGTTTGAAGACATTTTGATGAACAGGCACATACAGTGGAACAGGCTGTCTGCAGAGATCCAAGACCAGGCTGTGAAGCCTCTTGTGTAAAGCCTAAATGCAGAGCAACACAAACAAGGAGTCTGGAGGCACTTTTAAAGGCTGACGAATTTGTTTATCGCATGAGCTTTCATGGGAGAAAATCCCATTTTGTCAGACACTTGAAGATTTTCTCCCATGAAAGCTCATGTGATAAACAAATTCGTCAGCCTTTAAAAGTGCCCCTGAGCGCCTTGTTTGTTTAGTGGTACTAGACTAAGATGGCTACCCCTTTGGAACTAAATTGAGTGACTCCATTGAGAATAGTAAAGTGATTCCTGACTCAGGCCAGCGTCATGGAGTCCTTGTCTCCACTGGGTGTTCGCTCCAGTTATAGCCACTGGCATATGCCCCAGTGCAGACTGCTAGTGTAGACATAATTTGCAATAGTTGGGTTACTCCTCTGCAGAAAAGCAGGGTGAATTGAAGGAATACAAGTCATTTGTGTATATTAGTTCACTGGTAATTGGTCCACTAGCAGCTGTAAGTGGAGCAATGTCCCAGTACAGGTAAGACCAGTGAGGAGAAACAGAGCACCCGCAGACCCATGTGGGGAAAGTAGGAATTCATAGATTGTAAATGGGCGACAGGACGGGTCACTTGATTGTCTGTCCTGTTCATTCCCTCTGAAGCCCCACCACGTTGGCCACTGTTGGAAGACAGGATACTGGGCAAGGTGGCCCATTGGTCTGAGCAGCATGGCTGTTCCTACATTCTTAAATGGGAGAATTTTAAAAACCAACCCAAGAGCCTCTTTTTGAAGGTGCTTCACGTTATAAGCTCTAGCTCTGATGCAAATCATAGCAGCCTTTGGATTCTGGGAACATGCTCACCTGCTCTCCCTGGGGGAATGTCTTCTCCTAGTTCTGTGCCTGTTTGGGGGATGCTTTGAGGATTTGAGAAAAGAATTCCTGGGGCACATCGGCCTCCGTCTTTCTCTGCCCATGTGCAGGAGACTCTGGCACCTGATGGTCAGCTTGGCAGGGTCTGCTCAGGGGCTGGGTCAGGCTGCAGAAGCCGCTTCCTGGTGTCTGATGAAGCTCATCCCCTGTGGATGGACTCTGCCTGAGGCACCCAGCCAAGGGTCTGTTCAGGAAGGCGGTGTGGTACGGGTGGGTCTAAGAGGGTGGAGTGTTGACGGCAGGAGCTGCCTGGGGTTGCCAGGCTGGATCAGGAGCCACATGAGGAGGAAGGATGAAGGCAGAGCTACAGGGTTGGATAATGTAGAGCAGGGGGCATTGGATGGGGAGGAGGGGAGCCTGGGAAATTTGGGGGAGGTTGGCTAGTGAGGGAAGGGAGATGCTGGGCAGTGGGGAGGGATGGGGAATGTGATGATGAAGGCTGTGGGGCGAGGTAGCCTAGTGAGAAAAGGGGGTGCTGCCTAATGGAGCATCACGCCCTGGAAGGAACTTGTAGTTCTGGAGGGAGGTGTGTTTTGTTACAGATCAGGGAATGCATTTGTTCAAAAGACAGTAGCCACAAATCACCATGAGCCCACACTTTCTCCCCCCCACTCAACTTTGCTTATTCCTGGTGCCTCTTGCCTGCTGTCAGGGTGTGTGAATCAGGGAGAGGCACTGCCTTCTCCTATGTGCCTGAAAAGCATCTTTTCCACTATGGCTGCTAGTGCCAAACAAATAACAATATATCCTATCAGCTGCTGGGTCCAGCTTTTCTTTCACCGAGCTGCTCTGAAGCTCTGGAAGGCCAGGGGCTGAGAGTGGTGGCTGGGCCAGCATCTTCCATGCAGCTGTGGCCATTCAGCTGAATCCTGATCTAACGTGCCCTGCTGATGAACACCTGATGCCAACAAGGAGCTGGACTAGTTGACCCTCGTTCCTGAAGTCCTTCCCAATGACAATGGACCCTGAACCCATATATGTGCTCAACATTGCCCAAAAGCTCTTCCAGCCCTGCCTGCCCCCTCCTGTCTTGCACTCCTTCCCATAGCTCCCTGAATCTAGGTCACACCCCTGGAGGCTGGACCGAGTGAACTCCAGCACATTATAAACTCTGGCTGGACTGTTGGGATCTTTTCATAACAGTCTGTGTTTCAGCACTTAGCCTTTTTTTAATCAGACTTTGCCCCTCGGTTTACTGACCTGGAGGCAGTCATTTGGCTTCATAACTCTGTTGCAGTAGGTCTGCTGGCAACCTTCTTCAGTAATAAGAGACGACAGATTGAGCATATCCGAGAGGTTCTGCTGTGTCTGGAGCAGTGTTGATAAGGCACAAGGTCTGAGACTGCCTTTAATCACCTGAGAAGTACACTCTGGGGATGGAAGATCTTATTGATCTAATGAAGAGGAATTGAGTCATAAAAGGAAAATATGGTTGTAAACTGCCCCTTCCTTTCTGCCTGGAGAAGTAGATAGACAGAAGAGAGCCTCTGCATGGCCCCCATTAGGTTATATCTGCAGGTATTTTTCCCTCCAGGATCTTGGACCACATAGGAAACTTTTTTGAAGGAAAATCCCCTGAATTAGTCAACCTTCTTTTACTTAACTGCTAGCCATTGAATCTTATGCACCCAGTGCTTGAGTGGCCAAAACCTCCACTAGTGTGTCTATTCCATGATGAGATGTCTGAATATGTGGATGCGAGAATAGCCATCAATGTAATATACCTTGACTTTAGCAAAGCTTTTGATATGGTTTCCCACAACATTCTTGTTAGCAAGTTAAGGAAGTATGGTTTGCATGAATGGACCATAAGGTGAATAGAAAGCTGGCTAGATTATCGGGCTCAGCAGGTAGTGATCAATTTCTCAATGTCTAGTTGGCAACCAGTAATTAGTGGAGTGTCCAAGAGGTCGGTCCTGGGGCCAGTTCTGTTCAACATCTTCATTAATGATCTGGGTGATGGGATAAATTGCACGCTCAGTAAATTCGCAGATGACACCAAGCTGGGGAGAAAGATAAACATGCTAGAAGGCAGGGATAGGATTCAGGGAGACCTAGACAAATTGGAGCTTTGGGCCAAACGAAATCTCATTAGGTTCAACAAGGACAAGTGCACTTAGGATGGAAAAGTCCCATGTACTGTTGCAGGGTGGGGACTGGTCAGCTAAGTAGCAGCACTGAAGAAAAGGATGTGGGGGTCATGGTGGATGGGAAGCTGGACGTGAGTCAACAGTGTGCTCTTGTTGCCAAAAAGGCCAATGGCATATTGGACTGCATCAGTAGGAGTGTTGCCAGCAGATCGAGAGATGTGATTATTTCTCTCCATTCAGCACTGGTGAGGCCACATCTGGAATGCTGTGTCCAGTTCTGGGCTCCGCACTACAGAAAGGATGTGGACAAATTAGAAAGAGTCCGGTGGAGGGCAATCACAATGATTAGGAGGTTGGGGCACATGACTTAGGAGGAGAGACTGTGGGAACTAGGTTTATTTAGTCTGCAGAAGAGAAGACTGAGGGGGAATTTGATAGCAACCTTCAACCACTTGGAGGAGGAGCTAGGCTGTTCTCAGTAGTAAGAGAGGACAGAACAAGGAGTAATGGTTTCATGCTGCAGGTGGGGAGGCTGAGGTTAGTTTTTCCTAATATCCATCTCATTAGGAGATTGGTGAAACACTGAAATGGGTTACCTGGGGAGGTGGTGGAATCTCCACCTTTGCAAACATTTAAGGCCTGGATAGACAAAAGCCTGGCTGGGATGATTTAGTGGGAGTGGTCCTGCTTCTAGCAGGGGCTTGGACTAGAGAACCTCATGAAGTCCCTTCTAGCTCTATGATTCAGATCCCCTCTGCAGGCATGACGCTCTGGTTGAATCAAATCAGGCATTTGCTGTTTATTATTAGTTTTTATTTTTACTTATTATCTGAATAATTAGTACTTAACATCCTGGCCCCCGTACAGCATTAGCAGATTCATCCTCTCTGTGTACAGTCTCCCCTCCCTGGATCCTTCCGCAAGTAAACACCAAATGTCTATGTGCAGGGGGGGGAAGTCCCAGTTTGCCATTTACTGGGCTTGATCCAAATCTACGACTCTTGTTTGCTTCAAAGGGCTTTGATCATGCCCGCTGAGTCTGCACAGACGTTCAGGAGATCGGAAGGCCTGGGTTATCTATTCTTTAGGGGTTTCTATAGTGCCCATCAGCATGGAATCTGCATGTTCCCCATCTCTGCCAGTGGCTTTTTATGTCATCTTTGGCATCTAATGTCGCTTACCTGTGGCAGGGTCCCCTCCTGTAAAAGGGGGATGATATAGCTCAACTGCCCAGGGAGATCTGAGGGTAAATGAACTAGTTTGGGAGGATTAAAAACCCGAGACTGTAAGCACTAACTAGTATTATGACTTCCTGATGAGGTTGTTTGAAATGGAAAGATGACAGCTGAGTAATAAAGACATTCGAACAGTGTAAAGATGCTCGGCTGGCATCATGAGCCCCGCAGCAGGTGTGGAGAAAACTGGAAGTACCTGTCTGTGTGAAAAAGGAAAGAAGTAATGACTGTATCTGTGCCTAGAATGATAGCTGTAATTTACCAAAGGCTGCTCAGCACTTTCTATCAGAAATGACAAAGTACCTCGTGAAATTACCTGTTTCCTAATCAATCACTTGCCTGCAGTACACAAGGGGCCTGAGATGCCATCTGAGGAGAGAGAGCTCCTGTAAACCAGAGCAACAGAGACCCACAGCCATATGGGCGACCATATGGAAAAGGCAACATCTGTAGAGGGCTTTGTCTTATTCTCCCACCCCCATCTTATTTACTTGTGACAGGTGATTGGATTAATATGCAGATCAGATCAGCAGCAAGACAACAAGAGCTCAGAAACCAGAGGCAGGTCCATCCAAGTACCCTGGCTTGGTGCAAAATAGAAACCCAAAGGGTGTGCAACAATGCAAAGTGCAAGAGACTCCCTCAGGGAGTGGTGGGAGGCCCAACTGCTTGAATTATTTCAGATTAAACAGGGCAATGCACTAGGGAGTCTGCTACAGGGAACAGTCCATCCCTGCCTGAGGAATGTGGACCAAGGGATAGTGAAATATAGCTTTAGGAGAATGCATTTTTGGGGAAAAAAGTATCCAGTGGCTCTTATGAAGATGAGGAATCCATTGTGCTAGGTGCTGTACAAATACAGAGGAGTAGTCCATCTCTTCCCCCAACGAACTGATCATCCAAAAAGTTAAGTTGGATATAGGATGGGGCAAAAATAAGGATTAAATTAGAAACTGGAAGGGACCATGACAGGTCATCAAGTCCACTTCCATGCACTCATGGCAGGACCAAGTACTCCCCATGTTGTCCCCCTTTTACAAGCAGGGATCTAAGGCGCACAGAGATTAAGTGCCTTGCCCAAGGGTGGCTGTAGGAAAGCCAGGGACTGAGCCCTGATCTCCCATATCTCATCTGGTGTCATAGCCACTAGACAATGCTACTTTTCATTTGAGAAAAAAGGCTTAACCAAAGGGCTGTGGAGGTCAGGGCCCTGGGCCCAGCTGTGTTTCGATTGCATTTGGTTCACCCGTTGGGGCAGCTAGAATAGCGTGACAGCCCACCGCAGTCTATCTTCTGGCACCCTTGTTTCTCTATCTCTTCATGGTCTGTTCTCTTCAAATCTATCTCAGCTAGAGCAAATTGTGGTTTTGCTCCTTATAAATCTGATCTCTTTTACAGTTGTTCCCTAAGTTCTTGGCCAACATCTCAACTGCTGTAAATCAGTGCAACCCTGACCTGTTCCTCTAGCTTTAATTTGTAAATATAATTACCTAAGAGGGAACATCACGCTATCATACCTAAGGGATGGCGCTTTCAGGTTGATTTTAAACACAGCCCCAATGGTTCCCTGGGGTAACTTCTCTGAAGTCAATGCAATCACAGCTGTTTTGGCCCTCTACTCCTCCACATTTGCCGGCAAATAAACTCTCAGGAATTAAATACACTGTGTGCTTAAGATTTTAGGAAGAATGTCTTTCATTGGCCTTAATAATGACACCTGCTGCTACATTTCTAGAGGAAGGCTTCTGATCAATAATTTTAGATATTAACAGGACTGGATCAAGGCTTGGGGGGGGCTGCCCACTCTTGTGGCCATTCCTCCCTCCCGCATGGTGGTGCCCAGGTTGGGGATGGGACTGGGTGGCACTTGGCACACAGGTGCTGGTGCCTGAAGTTTAGCCAGCCAGGGGGCTGGGGTGGGCTGGTGTTTGGGGCTGAGGGGGGTCCCACTAGTGCTGTGGTGTAGCCTGGCCAGCTGCAGCAGTGGGGTGGAATGGGGCCCAGCAGAGCAGCCCGCCCCATGTTTCAGACAGGTGCCTGCTGGCTCAGGCACCTGATATATTTATTCTAGGCTCAAGAAAGTGCGGCTCCCTTCCACCGGGGCATTCCCTAAATGTCCTTTATTAATTCAGCCCTGGGTATCAATAATCCACCCTCTGCCAACATCAGCTTCCTTGACACAGTCTCCAGAACAGTCATGGCCATACAGTGAGATGCCACCTCTTCCAGTGAGGATGTTTCCCTCTGCCCACCCCCAGAAGAAAAAGAAGTGTTTTCACTTGTTTTCAGACTCATTTTCAAAGCAGTTTGTGTCATTTCATTCTGTACCATTATCAAGTTTTACTATGTCTGGGTGGATTGCGTGGCATTCCTGAAGGTCTCATTGCTGTAGCATTGTGAAATACCTAAGAAAACACAGTAGTTACACACCCTCTGCAAAGTATAAAGTCCCAGCTGACTGACACTAGATCATTAAAGAGGGGGTTTCAAATTTTCTCCTGGTGTTTACTTCATTTTAACATACAAAGGGTGGATGGAGAGAAAGCTGATGAAGAGAAAGTTGACACAGATGGATAGAAAGCTGGCTAGATCATCATGCTCAACGGGTAATGATCAACAGCTAGATGTCTAGCTGACAACAGGTAACAAGTGGAGTGCCTCAGGGGTCAGTGCAGGGGCTGGTTTTGTTCAACATTTTCATTAATGATCTGGAGGACTGGGTGGATTGAATGCTCAGCAAGTTTGAAGATGATACTAAGCTGAATATGCTGAAGGGCAGGGATAGGATACAGAGTCACCTAGACAAACTGGAAGATTGGGCCAAAAAAAAATCTGATGAAATTCCACAAGACAAATGCAGAGTTCTGCGCTTAGGATACAAGTACCTCACGTGCTGCTCTACAGTGGGGACTGACTGGCTGGGCAGCAGTTCTGCGGAAAACGACGGGGGGTTACAGTGGACAAGAAGCTGGATACAAGTCAACACTGTGCCCTTACTGCCAAGAAAGCTAATGGCACATTGGCTTGCATTAGTAGGACCATGGCCAGCAGATTGAGGGCAGTGATTATTCTCCTCTATTTGGCACTCGTGAAATCTCAGTTGGAGTACTGTACCCACTTTTGGGCCCTTCACTACAGGAAGGATGGGGAGAAATTGGAGGGAGTCTAGCAGAGGGCAACAAAAATCATTAGGGGGCTGGAGCACATGACTTGTGAGGCAAGGCTGAGAGAACTAGGCTCGTTTAGCCTGCAGAAGAGAAAAGTGAGGGGCATTTTATAGTGGCCGTTTGCTATCTGAAAGGTGCTTTCCAGAGAGGATGGAGTGAGGCTGTTCTCAGGGGTTGCTGGTGACAGAACAAGGAGTAATGGCTTCAAGTTGCACTGGGGGAGGTCTAGGTTGGATGTTAAGGAACCTTCTTCACTAAGGCTATGTCTACATTGCAGAGCATTTTTGAAAAAAACTTTTTCAAAAAAAATTTTTTGAAATATATTTGGAATAGTTATCTCAAAATAACTTTTTTCAAAAATGCTATTTCGGGAGAACAGTCTGGGGACTAGCTCCTTGTCCCAAAATAACATGGCTTTTTTATTTTTCGAAAGTGAAAGTCTACACCGGACTTTCTTTTTCAGAAAAAAAGAAGAGCCAATGGAAGAAATAGGCAGACTTTTCCAAAAAAAAGCCTCTGGTGTGTCCAGCAGTGGCTTTTTTTCGAAAAAGGTTTTTTTTCAAAACTTAACCAGGTTTAGTGTTCTCGAAAAAGCGCTTTGGTATTTTGAGATACTGGCATGCTTTTTTGAAAAAGCTAAACCTGACATTTTTCTGAAAGGAAAAGCCTTTTTTGAGATAGCTTTTTCAAAAAAAGGCATTGCTGGACATGGCAAAGGCTTTTTTTTTTTTTTTTTGAAAAGCGTGCCTATTGGCTTTTTTTTTCAAAAAAGCAAGTCCACTGTAGATTTTCACTTTCGGGGGGAAAAAACCCATGTTTTTTTGGGACAAGGAGCCATCCCTGCACTGTTCTCCTGAAATAGCATTTCTGAAAAAAGTTATTTTGAGAATTATTCTGAAATATATTTTGAAATAATTTTTTTGAAAAAAGTTTTTTTTTTTTTTTTTTGAAAATGCTCTGGAATGTAGACATAGCCTAAGAGGGTGGTGAAGCACTGCAATGGGTTTTCAAAGGAGGTGGTGGAATCTCCATCCTTTTGGGTTTTTAAAGCCTAGCTTGACAAAACCCTGGTTGGGATGATTTATATGCAGTCAGTCCTGCTTTGAGTATGGGATTGGACCAGATACATCCTGAGGTCCCTTTCATCCCTAATCTTCCATGAGTCTGGAGAATTGCATGGACCCACTTTCCCATCCATGTGCAGTCCAAGAATGTCCCTAGACAAGTCAAGTGTGTGTGTGTGTGCGTGCGCACTCACCCATTCTTCTAAAATGCTTTTGGAGTCTGCTACATGAAAGGTGCTGTGTATGCTACATGTAAATTATTATCTTTATTATCTCTTGGTGCACAGGACAAGGGAAAGGGAGAAACTCAAGAATTTTGTCTGTGGTGGCTAAGCAGCACTGAATTGTTTGGATTATGCTTGAATGCCTAGAACCACGGCACCATGGGCAAAGGAAGACTGAGGTCAGAGTGCACCTTACCTCAGTGCTGTGGGTGCTTCCTTGTCTCACCATTTGATTTCTGGATCCACTGTACAGTTCATCACATTTTTTAGAGTTTAAGCTAGATGCAGTCTCTCCTTCTCCAGCCCACTATGACAGCTTTGTCCTATGGGGTCATCATGTCCTGTTGGGGAAGCTATTTGACTGATGGCATAGCCATGGCAAATAGATCTCCAATATGGACCTTCTCATCCCTGCAAGAGAGCAAGATAAACCTGAAAAATGCTGATGAGCCTCATCAGGATGAGTCTGTGGGGTGTGGTGCAAGGCCTTTTTGATGTATTCATGGATGGCAGGAAAATAAGATGGTGACATAAGCCGTGGAATAAAACAAATGTCAGGAGTGAATGGGGACAACAGCTGCTAGAAAAAGACTGGTAGGTATCCTCTAAAGACTAACTATGCTTTTAGTTAATCATGCCCCGTTACACAATAATGGGCACAGCAGACATGCCTGGGCAGATGATCTGAAAGTCCATGCTTAGGAATATGTGGCATGACATGTAACCTCTCTAAGGGGTCTGGATTTTGCCCTCTGGCTCTATAGTACAACATTAAATCAGGTTGCGGCAATCAGCCATGTTGAAAACCTATTGACTAAAGGCAAATTGTAGGTACTGCACCATATCTCCTGATATTTTGTATTGTTTTATTGCTTGCTTTCTATTGGATTTTGCACTACCTAAAGCAATCTCTGAATGCTCCCCAGGTAGAGCTGGCTTCTGAAAGCCCACAGCCTGTTCTTTGCTCTGTCAGCTGCTCCTTCTGATTTAGGAGAGCTCGAAGTGCAAAGGAGAAGTGCAGGTTTTATTAAAACAAAGAAATAAAAGTTCCAAAGGGGCAGCCGTGTTAGTCTAGTAAATCAAAAAAAGCAAGGAATCTTGTGGCACTTAAAGACTAACAGATTTATTTACTGCATGAGCTTTCGTGGGAGAAAAATCCCACTTCGTCAGACACTTTGAAGTGGGGGAGCTTACAGAATAGGATGAAAATAAATGCAGGGGAGTGTAAGACATGGGATCAGGTCATACTGCAACAGCAAATCAGAGCATTTGTAAGGATTCAAACTCTAGGAAACAGCACACACAGGGAGGATGAAGTCAAACTACCTATTATAATGTGAAAAGAATCCATAGTCACGATTAAGTCCTGCTTTCACACAATCTAATTTGCGTATTAGTTGAATTTCATTTGTTTCTCTTTGAAGTCTTGCTGTCCCATTGATTTTCTTGAGGACTATTGTTAAGAAATCATTAAAGGGGTGATTAGGAAGATGGAAGTTGCAGGCAACTCCTTTGCTCGACCCACCCTACTCCACTGTGTCCCAGCCCAGGACCCTGCCAGAGGCCAGGTCCTCCACCACGGGGTCAGTGGGGATCTGTCCGCAACACGCTGACCCTGGTGTGGGGTGTAGTTCTCCTGGCTACTGCCTTCCCACTTTCCCATTAGTATCTCTTCTGCTCCTTCATCAATGTCCTCTGGATAGTCACCGAGAGGCAAGGAGCAGAAGCCCTCCACTGGGTCTGCAGGTGGTAGGTCGGGAAGCTGTGGCATGACCTCCATCTCCCCTGGCTGGGGTAACTCTGGAAACTCCATGTGGTCTGATGCAAGGGGCAGCTCCTCCAGGTCCTGTCCCACAGAGAGATTCTCCTCCGGCTGAGCGAGTGGCAGTTCCTCCAAGTCACACGAAGATGGCGAGGCCCATTCACAGCAGTCTGCCTTCCAGGAAACATTTGGGGTTCTAGCTGTTCCCCCAGTCTGTCAACCCCAACCTGAGTTGGGTCCTCCCCTGGGGTATCAGCCATGGGAGGCCCAAGCCAGTCATCTGGGTACCGAGAGGGAAGCCTGCGGGTAGGCCTGGGCTCCCTCTGCAGTACAGAGGGCCGGGGCTGAGGAGCCAAGAGGGAGCCATCCTTCCTCTTCAGCGGCAAGGGCTGGACTGAGCTCCCTGGCCTGGCTTTTATACTTCCTGTCCCACCCCTTTTGCTTCGCCTTGATGGATAGCTGCTTGGCAGCCATTTTGCCTCCTCTGGGGGCAGCCATGCTGTCCCTTTACAGAAGTGCTCAGCAACTGTTTTTTTGTTGCGTTGTGATTTCTGATGTCAGTTTTGTGCCCATTTATTCTTCTGAGTAGGGACTGTCCAGTTTGTCCAATATATAAGGCATGAGGGCATGTCCGGCACATGATGGCATAAATCACATTAGTGGATGAGCAGGTGAATGACCCTTTGATGGAGTAGCTGGCTGGATAGGTCCTATGACTATGTCTTTTGTGCAGATATGTGGGCAAAGTTGGCAGCGTGGTTTGTTGCAGGGATATGTGGCTGCTTTAATGTTTCTGTTGTTACGTCTGTCATTGGTGGTGAGCATCTGTTTAAGGTTCGGGAGTTGTCTGTTGGCAAGGAGAGGTCTATCTCCCAAGGCTAGAGAGAGTGAGGGGTCATCTTTTAAAATTGGCTGGAAATCCTTAATGATCTGTTGTAGAGGTCTGACTTGAGGGTTGTATGTGGTGACCAGTGGCGTTCTATTGTTTTCTCTTGTGGGCCTTTCCTGTAGTAGTTGACTGTGGGGTACCCGTCTGCCTCTGTCAATCTGTTTCTTTACTTCTCCAGCTGGGTACTGTAGTTTTAAGTAAACTTGATAGAGATCCTGAAGATGGCTGTCTCTTTCTGAGGGATCAGAGCAAATGCAGTTCTATCTTAGGGCTTGGCTGTAGACAATAGGTCGGGTGGTGTGTTTAGGATGGAAGCTCAAGGGATGTAAATAGCTATCCTGAGAAATACAAGTTTGTCTTGGACTGTAGCAGCCCCTCCACTCCCCTGCTTGAGGTGGGGATGGCCTGTGCTGACTTGGGTCGGGCAGGGGAACAACGAGCACAGCAGGGGTGTCCTGGTGGTTGCACTGTCGTTGGAGAGTTGGTTACAGGTCCTGATGCCTGCCTGCCCGGCCTCCTGTACCGTGCTTTACAGGTGTAAAAAGGCTGCGTGAAAGAAGGGAATACTGCTGCTTCGTGGAAGATTCTGCAAAGGAGAAGCAGGGCTGAGTCGTGTGACCTGCCTCAGTCACTTTGGTTTCTGGGCTGTGGGGCAGGTTGCCCCAGAGCAACGGACCCTCGAAACTCAGTGGTTTCTGACTCAGAGGCAGGCTATATGGTGGGCACCTCTGGATCTGTGCAGCTTGGAAACCCTGCTGAGAAAGCTTGGGGAGACTCGTAGCTTGGGATTTCTGGTTCCCAAGCTCCTGACCAAGGAGCTGACAAAGCTCTGGGAACCCAGGGAGCCTCACTCCACCGATGACCTCCTGGGAGCTCAGGAGTGTAAGCAAGCTGGTTCCCAGTGCTTCCAGACATTTCACTCCCTAGCTGTCTATCTCATGAGCTGCTGGGAAGCGAGGCAAGGAAGCCAGCAAGAAACCAGTTTGGTTTTGACAACATAGTCGAATTGGATCGTCTCTGTGAGGTGTTTAGCTCTCAAAGAATTGGCATTGTCCAGTGGAAAAAGCGTTCTGCTGGAGAATTTCCAGCCTGGTGTAGCTGCGAAGCAGCCTCAAGGGCTGAGGGAATTCCCCTGGCTCGGGAGCAGTGTCAGGTTGCTGTAAGTGTAACCTGGGCTTGCTGAGGGTGGCACCTTGTCCCTCACACTTCGTGGCACCTAGCCCAGCTAGTGACAGGTGAGTCTGCCGCAATCACAGCTAAGGGGTGGGTGACTTTTAGCTCATGCAGTAGGGGCTCGTACACTAAGCTTCAGAGCTCCTAGGTTTGATACTCCCACTGCCTGCACTGCTCCTCCATGCACGTTCCAGTGTTGCTGAAGGCTGGGTTTAGACTGGATTGTGGCAGGAAATATGCATACCTGTAGTGCCTAGTGCTAGGGATATTCTGGGCTGGAGAATAGTTAATGGGCAACTCCGGGGAGGGACTGGAATTAGATCAGTCCTGGGGGCTGCACTAGCTTACATCTGGGGTTATTACAACCTCTGCACCAGTCTATAATCACAGTGATGCAAAGAGGGCATCTGCCTGTCATTTGCACAAAATCCATCCTGATGCGTGTGTGTCTGCAGGAGCCTGGGGATGGGCAGGGCCCCAGGTAACTGTGAGGGTGGCAGAAGCCAAAGGCTGATGCTCGGCTTTGTGCATTTCACCTTTCTGTGCCCTGTTCTCCCCCGTGGGTGAATGCTGTCCCACAGGCTGAAACCTGGGAGCTGCTGTGTAGTGGAGGCATGAAAGGACAGTGGAGGCCATGGGGTGGTAATGAGATCTAGACTCCTTGGCTTTGTATCTAGTCTGGGTTGTTAGAGATCATAAGTCAGAATGGCCTAATTTTGTGGCCCAGCCCAAATCTGTGATGAGTGTTTATAATCCACCCTCTTCAAAGTGTCTGACCTCATGAAAGCTCCTGTGATAAATAAATTTGTTAGTCTTTAAGTGCCACATGACTCCTTGTTTGTTTTGCTGAACAAGACTAACACAGCTGCCCCTTTGGAAGCCATTAAAGGGCCCCCTGGCCAGCATGTTTAGCAAAGAGTTTGGGAATTGTCGGGGCCACTTGGGTTGATGCTGATCCCTCTGCATCAGAGGGACAGCATGGGCTGCTATCTGTGCTGTACCCAGGTTGTGTTCAGCGCGAGGACTTTGGTTACTAGTGCTCTCAGTGTGGCACCTTTCACCAGCCATTAATTCACTTTGCAAAAGGCTGGGAAATGTTGGCTGTCTGCCTCTTCCCACAGGCTGTGAAATCAAATGACTCCTTGCTAACGGGAAGCGAGGGAATGAGCACAGGTGTTCAAGCGGTTGCAAACTGCTTTTGCTTCCCAGCAGTGCCAAGATAGTCCTATGGGTAAAACTGCAAACACAGGACAGAAGAAACATAAGGGAAAAAAATATAGGGGTGTGTGTGGGTGTGTGAAATCCATCTTTGCGAAGCATTTAAAAGCTACAACAGCTGCAAAGACAGCTCTTGGTGTGTCTGGTTTCCTTGTACATGTCTTTATCTTTGTGTTTAGAGAAGGTGAGAGAGCTGATAAAGTGTTTTGCCAATCATAGGCAGCAAAAATAATTTTTATTGGAAGAATGTTATTTGACTGCCGATAGGACTGGTTAAATCTCTGGAAAATAGATTCTTTCGTAAATTAACCGTCCTGTTAATGGCGTTGAATGCAGTATTTGCACATACCAGCTGTCGAGCTATAATAGTGATGAGAGTGATAAAGGGGTTAGTGCCAGGGACGATAACATGCTCGGCGCCTGATCCTGTATTCTGCAGCTGTGTCACACAAGGAACTAAGTGCATCCCTCTGTTTTTCTAGCTAGCTCTAGTGCCTGAGACTCTTCTGTGGTAAAAATGGCTCTTCGTTATATTCCTCTGATCACCATATTGTTTGGGTTTTTCCCAGTGAATGTTTGTTTTCTTTAAAATAGAAACCTTAGAGACCAAACATGTAAAATTACTCTTGTCAGAAGAACTTAGATTAGAATGCAGGGAGATAACTTTTTAGAAAATTTTGATTCATTCTCAGCAGATAGAAACTGAGATTTCACTCTCCTTTCCTCCTGGCTATGTCTACATTGCTCTGTGTTTTCGAAAAAACTTTTTTCGGGGTAAGTATTTTGAAATAATTATCTCACAAAAACTTTTTTAAAAAATGCTATTTCGGGACAACAGTCCGGGGACCGCTTGTTGTCCCAGAATACCACGGCTTTTTTTCTTCCAAAAACGAAAGTCTACACCGGACTTTCTTTTTTGAAAAAAAAAAAAGCAAGGCAATGGATGAGATATGGAGGCTTTTTTGAGGGGGAAAAAAGCCTTTGGCATGTCTGGGGATGGCTTTTTTTCGAAAAAGCTACCTTGAAAAAATTTTTTTCCCCCCAAAATATAACGAAGTTCAGTGATCCTGAAAAAGGACTTTGGTATTTCAAGATACTGGAGTGCTTTTTTGCAAAAGCTAAACCTGACAGCTTTTTTGAAATATAAAGCCTTTTTCAAGGTAGCTTTTTCAAAAAAAGCCATCCCTGGACATGCCAAAGGCTTTTTATTTTTTTTTTGAAAAAGCCTCCCTATCTCATCCATTGCCTTGCTTTTTTTCAAGCAAGAAAGTCCAGTGTAGACTTTCTTTTTTGGAAAAAAACAAACAAAAATAAAACAAAACAAAACAAACAAAAAAACAGCCGCAGTATTTCAGGACAATGACCAGTCCCTGGATTGTGTTCCTGAAATAGGATTTTTGAAAAAAGTTTTTTCGAGATAATTATTTCAAAACACTTACCTGGAAAAAAGTTTTTTGAAAATGCAAGGCAATGTAGAAGTACCCCCTTTCTTTTCCTTTCTCTCTCTGTTCTTCAGTCTTTTCTTTTCTTTTCTTCCCTCACATTTGTTGGGGGAGGAGAGAAGGGGAAATTTTACTTTTAAAAAAAGACAGGAATATGTCCAAACTAACTTCAGGGGAAGTTGCATCAGCAATAGAATGCAAAATTTGTGGCATGCTCTTGTGCGTTAGGCTTAATTATGGTCCTTGAGACAGCATCAGTTACAGGTGGAGAGGGAGACTAGTCTTGTGCTTTTTAGTAACAACACTGAGCTCTTATAGACCTATGGACCTCAACGTGCTTTGCACAGATGGGTAAGCATGACCATTTTGTGTTTTACAGATGGAGAAACTGAGGCACCCAGAGATTAAGTGATTTACTACAGTGGCCAACTTGGCATTAGAAGAAGTTTCTAGGCTCCCGGGGAAGGGTCGGGTCCATCGGGCCATTCTGCTGTAAAAGTGTTTACCATGAAGCTGCACAAAACAGTCTTGGTGCTGTGGTGGGCAGCCTGATCTTACTACCTCTTCCCCTCCTTCGCACTCCAGTTACTACCTAATGATGGGAGCATCTCAAGGAGCTTCTGGTCATGTGGCTGCCTGCCCTGCAGACTTGGGGGCCCGGCCAGAAAATGGGGGCTGGCTGCACCCCTGTGGTAGGCTGCACCTTATAAATACTCTTAGCCTCATTCTCTCGTTGCAGTTAGGCTGTCTTTCATTAGCCTGGGCATCAGCAGCCCCTGCTGCCCTTGACCTCACACTAGGTGTCCAGGACATCTTGGTACTCATTAAATGGAGTAAACACAGACTCTAGGCAGGACTTGTAACATGAGTTGCTGCACACCATGGCTGTGCGAGCTAAAGCGCAGACCCAGCGAGGGCTGTTCCGAAGGCCCTCAAGATGTGTGCAGAACGATTCTGTGGCGAGATGAAATATTTAAAGATGCTTTGGTTTGAAGTCAGATTGGGGGAGCAGCGGCCTCTTTAATCTCTGCACAGTTCTAAGAGCCTGTGTGAATCATTGATAAAGAGGGTAGAGCTTTTGAAAAGTGCTGGCAGGCCATTAAACTGGGCAACAGAGCCATTGAACAGAAATCCATGTGGAAACTTAGATGAAAAGGACTAGGGTATTCTATCTTCATTGCCCCACCACACTGCAGCTTGCACTAGTGATCATGCAGGGTAGCCGGGAATTACTGGGGTATTTATTAATAAAGCTGTTGATCAGTCTGTAAGAGGAAATATCAGCTCCTAGAGGGCTCTTTAGTTTAACAGAGAAAGACATAAAAAAAGATACAATGACTAGAAGTTGCAATTGCATCAATTCTAGTTGGAATTTTTTTAACAGTGAGTATAATTTAACAATTGGAAGAAATTTCCCAGGGACTTGCCAAATTGTCCTCCAGGTGCCATCTTTAAATCCGGCCTGGAATTTCTACCCAAAATACATGTTGCCATTCAGCCATAGGTGATGACATTCTTCAGGAATAGCTTGTGTTATGCAAGAAAGCAGACTAGATAATCAAGGTCCCTTTTTTATTTTAAAATGTGTTCATTTTTCCGATTCGTTCTCCCCTTTTCTCTCTGTAGTGTCACAAATACAGATTTAAGTGTCCCATCTGTAACTCCTGTGGGAACAGTCCAACTGTTTTTAATAAGCTGCTTACACATGTGAGGGTTGAAGATCAGGCTGTGACTGGGAAAACCTAACGATCTTGGAAATGTGTTGTTAATTGTTCTGTTGGAGCAGAGGAGGAGAAGAGGCAGTTTTGGCGAAATTCTGCCTTTGGGAGCGCCTGCCTTCACAGTTCCTCTTGGCCTCAGTGCTTACACCACGTGCTCATCGGAGAGGTTTATATGGCCCTTATGGTTCTGTTCCCGGAAGTCACATCTAACCCACCCGCAAAGATCTCATATGCTGTTTAATGGCTGGTTTTCCAGATATTGCAATGACAGCATAGTGCCAGAAAGTACCTTGAACTGCTTTTTTGTGGGAGATCTTTGCTGTGTAAGTAGAAGGATGGTCTTGTGGATAAGACGCTGGACGTTCACTTAGGAGGGCTGGTTTCAGTGCCACAGACTCCTTGTGTGACCTTGAGCAAGTTGCTTAATCTCTCTGGGTCTGCTCTCTAATTATTATTAATAAATGGGGTTGGTCAGATCATCAGCTGAGGTAAAATGATGTTATGCCACTGACTTGAATTTAGCTAATCCGTTTCTAGCTCCATATTTACATTGGTTACTTCTGAAGCATGATGCAAACATAACACCTACAGGAGAAGTGGGGTTGGTCCTGCTTTGAAGCAGCCTAGCTGACCTCCTTGGGTCCCACCCAATCCTAATCGCCTGTGATTCTATTA
The DNA here is from genome assembly GCA_007922195.1 of Podocnemis expansa. Taxonomy (NCBI): domain Eukaryota; kingdom Metazoa; phylum Chordata; order Testudines; family Podocnemididae; genus Podocnemis; species Podocnemis expansa. The sequence goes on along the minus strand of ML682056.1, from coordinate 12,902,590 downwards.
ATAGCATCTCTTGTGGGATGGAGTGAGCTGGGTCTCATCTTTTGAGTGGCAGGCAGGGAAGTCATTATATCTCTTTCCTTTAGGAAGGCCATAGATACCTGCCCCCAGGGAGAGGAACCTGGGAGAGGTGAGAGACAGCTGTGCAGAGGCAAAGACCCTCTTCTTTGCACCTTAGATAAAGACGAAGTTGCTGGAGGAGGTTAGAGGTGCTGCTGTGTTGGGAGCTTTGAAGTAAAACAAGTCCTGGGGCTGTCAGGTGGGCTGAGCACAGAAAGTAGGAGACTACCTGGAATGAATGTTCTTTGTTGGCTTTCCTTGGGACTTTGCCTGAAGAGAGCTGAACGTTTCTTTGCACTCCTGGCATGACTGAGGCCTTGGAAGCATGCTGTCTGTCCCTGGGATCTCAGGTGAGGCAAACCCCGTGTTGCACGGATCTATAAGCTGCAGTGAACTGGGAAAGCTGGTTTATTTGGCTTTCATGGGGATAGGACTCATTAGCCACTGAAGATATCTTTATCTTTTGAGCCGTATGGTAATTACCCTCTCCTTATGGACTCCTGTGCCATGACCTACCACTAAAATGCAGCCACCTCTGGGGTGGAGTGCAGTGGCTGATTGACACTAAATAGTGATGTTTCTCAGTATTTGAGAGCAGGAAGTGAAGAAGACTCTTGCATCCACCAGCAAATGTTTATTTCATGCCAGAAAAAGTACCTAATATCGAGTCAATCTGTGTTGCTTTTTAGATATTAAATTCATAGCTATTGAGCTGTTCCTTTTGATTGCCGTGTGTTATTGTCTGAAACAATCTGCTAGCAGACCTTCCCAGAATTATCTGTTTTCAGACACGTATGAATCGGAGGGTGTGTGTATGTGTAGCGCTAGAGACCTAGGGAACACACAATGGGGAGCAATGAGTGCAGCGGGAAAGAACAAATGAATTCTGACATTGTAAGTGAAGATTAAACAGTGAAGAGAACGTGGCTTCAGCTGGCACTCATTAGATTAACAGCTTGTATATTTTAATAATCAGTTAAAGTTGAGGTTATCATGCATGCAAAGAGCTCAGCTCTTCAAGGTGTGTGGCTGTAGCTGAAAGCAGTTGAAAGTCGAGAGAGATTAAGATGGTGCAGTGTGAAAATAATGTGGTAATGAAGTGTCTTCCAGGCCTTGCAGACAGGGAGTGACAGTAGCATGGGGAAGCTTTTTTTCTTCCCCTGATCACCATGAACACCATCTGACTAATGCAGCAGTTATTCTGCTTCCAATTCCCTCTGCAAAACTGCAGGCTGTGAACAGCACCTGAGACAGCCAGGGTCACATCTAGACTCCTGCTTTTGAAAGGCACGAGGATCTGTGTCCTTACCGCTGTTTGGAGTTTTTTTCAGTTGAACAACCTTGCCTCCAGCAGGCAGATAGACAAGGCAATTTAATTTCTGTTGATTATTCACTGCACAGTCCTTGCTTACTGAAGGAGCACCAAGTGAAGGTAATGGTACATGCTCAACCACGTGAGGAAAGGGCAGACCAGCTGGTAATCCTGGGGACCGGATCCTTAACTGGTGTGAATCAGTGTAGCTCCACTGGCTTCAGTGAGGTGATATATCTTTACTCCAGCTGAGGATCTGGCCTTTAAGCAAATAACTCCCTTTTGAAGATAGTGGGGTGATCTGCTGGGGTAAGAATTTCAGGGCGTGGCTCTCTATGTACATCCAGAGGTTCTCTAGCCCTGTCTATTCATCCACATTGGTGCTTCTTTCATCAGAGGAGCAGGCAAAGTTCACACTGTTATCAGAAGGGTGCACCCACCAAAAAGATATATTAGGGTGGATTGTTCCATTTTGGGTTTTTCACCTTCCTCTGTAACATATAGGGTAGTAAGCTAGGACTTGGGTTTAATTCCTTGCTGCACCACAGGCTTCCTGTGTATATTTGGGCCAGTTGCTTAGCTTCTCCTAGACCTCAGTGTTTCATCTGTACAATGGGGATCAAAGCACTTCCTGACTTCACATGGGGCTTTTTGTGAGGATAAAAGCATTAAAGATCGTGAAAAGGACTATATAACACTAAATATTATCCCTTTTTCCTTCTCCAATCCTGCTTACCACCACCCTCTGGAGCGGAGTGTGAACAGTTAGTTACTCCAGACTAATGCACTGATGTCTTGGACAGCAAACTCTTCAGGGCCGGAATCATTCTTTTGGTGGTGCTTGTATGGTGTTTAGCATGAGGATGCCCTAATCCCTGACTTCAGCCACCAGGGACTATTGCCAGACCAGTTAATAATGTGGTTACTTTGGATTCATACTGGAGCGACAGATCAGAATTTGGCCCGTTGCACATTTCGAGAAAAACACCATCTCTCAGAGGAGGGGAGAATCTTCTGCCTGGAGACATTTACACAGCGCTTTTCTTTGCCATGTGCAGGAGCAATCAGTAGCACATTCATCTTCTGTCTCTTTATCCCAGGTTATTTTATCCCCCCAGCCCCAACCACTTGTGAGCTTGTGAAGGTGCACTCGGAGGGCAGCCATTGCAGGGGATAGAAAGAAAATCTTGTGAAACTCACTCAAAGAAGGGCAAACTTCAGTTCATCCCAGAGGGGAAATTTAGAGCAATTTATATCATTCAAGAGTCCAATGTGTCACTTTGTTCTTTTCTTTTCAGTAGACCGGTGCCCTAGTCAGCAGGCTTCTTTCATGTGAGGCAGAGCAGCACAAATTGGAGGGATGTTCAGAGAAGAGCCACAAAAATAACTAAGGGGCTAGAAGGATAAAGTGATATGGAAGGGATGAAGGAACCAACTGTGGCTCATTGACAGCTAAGACTGGGTGTGTGGAGTGAACATTAACGGTCAAGAAAGCATGCCAAATGCAGGGTTGTGATGGAGAGTGAAAGGGTAAAATTAAGCAAAGGGAAAACTTAATGCAGCAGCAAACTGAAATCTTCCTGAGGGTGTGATCTTTAGTAAACTGTGGAAAACTAAACTCCCCAGGGAAGTGGCAGAAGCTTCATTGCTTGAGTTGTGTACTGGATGAGGGTGTAAAAAATACATTGTAAGGAACATGGTCTAATAAGTCCTTTTGCTCATTAATGCCTGTGACTTTGAAAGCCCCGGTGTCTTGTTGTTAGGAACGCAGCTATGCTGAAGGGAAAATCGTATTCAAAACTCTCATTAGCATTGCACTGATCTGTCCAAACTTAGCCATATAGTTCTTGAGAGCCCCAAAGAAGGGAAAAAGCACCAGCGCAGAATGACAGCTGGGCTTGTGTGACCTGGATCAGAACCCTGCTCTTCCCATTTTAATTTCCACAAGATTCCGTGTAAATGATTATTTCCATCCAGGGATCTGTTGTGTCACAGGACTCTGGTAGTCGTGTTCCCAAGCCGCCCAGCATAGCGGGGTTTTCACTGGGTCGCAGTTCCATTCCTTCACCACTAGTTGGGGACATTGGCTGGTTCCACGGCTTTGCTCGTTGGTAGCATGTATATTGCTCAATGCTTCGCGAGGGCAGGAGGCACCCGACAATAACTTTGAGATCAGGCCCCAGTCCCTGCCCTAGCTGCTTGTGTCATCTTGATGGTGCAAAGAGGTTACAAAACGTGCGGTTCTGGCTCTTCTCAGGGTTCGACTTGCACGGCTCTACCAGCACCCCCTGGTTCAAGGAGCATGACCCAAGGAAGGTGACAGAGGAGGGAAGCCCTGGCAATCTGTAGCCATTGTCTCTGTGGGAAGTTGGCATTAGTTCAGGGGTTCTCACATTAGGGGTGGTGACCCCTCAGGGGGTTGTGAGGTTACTATGGCGGAGTCATGAGTTTTCAGCCCTCGCAGATGCTGGTGAAGGTGGCATGGGGGAGGGTCATCACAGCCTGAAATATTTCCAGCAAATAAAGTTTGAGAGTCCCTGCATTTGTTATAGGAGCCTTCCGGGTGTTCAGTATGGAAGCCGGCGACCCAGAGCTGGACGTGGTAAAGCATAAAGGTGACTTAAAACCAATGGTGTTCCCACATCTGGTTCTGGTTCAAGCACAGCTAGAGAGAATCTGGCCCTAGGCTGTTCTGATCTTTGTCAGTCACGGTGAAATCACGATTGCTCCCTTCTCATCCCCCTCATTCTGACCCCCTTTCAATACCATCAGGGATGCAGGTCATACACACGATTATGGTCCTGTTTTCTGCAGTGATCCCCAGACTTTTTATGTTGTGCTCCCCAGGGGCGTTGCTGGTGCCGGGCTTATGGAGCTCTAGCCCCAAGTCCCAGCTCCAGAGCCCTAGGTCTTTTCCCGGGCCAGCGGTGCTCCTGCTGCTCCCCCCTTGCCTCTCATCTGCTCCCTCCCCACCCCACGTCTGGGGGCCTGTGGCTGGGGTTGGGGCTGCGGTAGCCAAGTGGGGAATGGCAGCCAGGGGCTGAGGATACATCCTGCTAGCAGGGGCCCAGACTGGGATCGGGCCGGGGTCTAGCTGGGTACCATGGCTGGCAGTCAGGGCTGGGAGCTGAAGCTGGTCACTATTGTGGGGAGGGCTGGAGCCCAGTTCAGGGCAGAATGGGGAAGGGTGGTGCTCTCTCTCCACCCGCCACGGGGGCTGGCTTGGGCCCTGCCATTCCTAGGGGAGCTGTGCCACAGTTTGAGGACCTCTGATCCAGCGTCTTTCATGCTGGGGCTGCTGTGTTGTCTCTTTCCCTTTGTACCTCTGCTGGCAAAACAGCACGGCAATAGATGAAACTTTTAAATACATTAGACATGCATTTGCATGTGAAGGAGGGAAATAAAATATGCATGACTTGTCCTAATTCAGATTTGCAGGCTGGTTCCAGATTGTCTGTCCTTGCCCTCTTTCAATTGGAATCAGTCTTTTTTTTAAAAAAAAATTAAACAGTATAGATAAAAGACAAATGGGAAGTTAGTTTCCCTGCTGTTCAGTGAAGGCCTCTTCTTCTGAGCCCAGGCCCTCCTGGATTTCTGAATTGCTTTTGGGGAGTGGTTCGATTTCAAGAGCTGCTGCTCACTTTTGGCTCCCACAGGTTTATAGACTCTTTCTCAAGATCAGCCTGGTATCATATATATGTCTGTGCACAGTGTGGATTTTTAGAATATTATTTTTTATTTCTGACTTGATTCCTCTTTCAGCAAGGCTATAGACTTCTGTAAAGATACATCCTTGCCTTGCTAGCTTCCTCCAGCATACATTTAGCAAGCGTGCCCTAATACCACACAACATACCTACAACCTCAGGTTTTCCCTTTAGTTATTATGTGGCCTGGTGCATGGGGCAGTGAACTTGTCTTCTGGACAGCTGAATTCAAGTCCTGCTACTGTTGGGTGAAGTCTACCTTTTCACTCATTTCAGATGAAGGCCCCTTCATCGCTGCTCCTGCTGCAGTGCCAAAGAGTTTGGCTGATATCTTGCAGTTTCCAAAGGGATAGTCATGTTAGTCTAGTCCAGTAAAAAAACAACAAGCAGTTGTGTGGCACTTTAAGA
>ML682056.1:12804455-12896707 GCA_007922195.1 Podocnemis expansa | reverse complement strand
ACTTCCTCAGATGCTGTAAGTTCACCCATCTTCGAAGCATCTGAGGAAGTGGGATCTTCTCCCACGAAAGCTCATGCAAAAAATAAATCTGTTAGTCTTAAAGTGCCACACAACTGCTTGTTGATATCTTGCAGCACTCAATCAATGTAGGTTGGCAAGAATGCAACGTTATCAATCCTGGCCATCTCCAAACTGATTTTGCCGACAAGGCTGAACTTGCCGGCAGGACTGTCCTTAGGAGGGGGTGAGCAGGGCGACTGTCCTGGGTCCTGTGAGTCCATCGGTCCTGTGCTGACCTGCTGCCAGTGGGGCAGCGTGGGGTCCATGCCTCCCTCCCGGCTGCCTTCAGCAGCAAGGCAAGGGGAAGGGGGCCGGAAGCGTGGAGCCCTGTCTCCGGAGCGGAGTTGCTGGCCCTGGGGTGGGGCGGGAGAGCAGAGCCTGACTTCTGGGCTGCCGACCCACTCTGCCCTCCCTGGGGGTGGGGGGGTGCAAAAGGGTTGAATGGCCCTGGGGCCTGCTCCTCCCTCAGGACGGTCCTGCCAGCTGGGGTTTGCCCAGCCTATATTCAATGTTTCTTCTCAGTCAAACTCACTGAAGTCGATCCCCAACTTCTGGATAGGGTTACCAGATGTCAGGGAAAAGGACATGTGCTCCTTTTTAGCTTCATGTCCTCCATTTGGCAGGCATTTTAAAAATACATGATTTTCTGTTTTTTTACTTACAGGGGTTAAAGTATGCTGGAATGCCCCAGAACACCCTATTTTTAGGGGGGAAGCATTCCAGGGCCCTTTAAAAATAGAAGAATATTACATTAATACTACATTTCTCCATGTGTCCTCCAATGTCCTCCTTTTCATACTTCTCTGTCCTCCTTTCCAGGCTTTGGTATCTGGTAACCCTGTTTCTGGATCAGTACTGCTGCTCAATCTAACTTTCTGTTAGCCTCTCTTGTTTGCCTTGTGAATATTTCCCTTTTGAATGTAACACTTGTGTAAGGGCTGGGTGGGTGTGGGGAGAGAGGGAGCAGACAGAGGACTTGAAGGAATACAAAGTCAGAGATTCGTTCCAAATGGGTAGCCGTGCTAATCTAGTTCAGCAAAACAAACGAGGAGTCTGATAGCACTTTTAAAGAATAACAAATTTATTTATCACATGAGCTTTCATGGGAGAAAATCCCACTTCATCAGATGCTTGAAGATGGGGAAGTAAAGATGAATGGAAGGAAAATAAATGCTGGGCAGTGTAAGTCATAGGATTGGGTCAGAAATACAGTTGTTTAGGTTCAAACAGTGGGCAACAGCATATAGGAAGGAGGTGAGGGGCAAAAAGAAAGCAAAATTACTTCTTGTAATGGGGAAAATAACCCATAGTCTCTATTTAACTCTAAGATAATGTTGTCAAATCTGCATATGAACTCCAATTCTGCAGTTTCTCTGACGCTTTGATTTGTTATCCATTTGCATAAGTAGGGCTGTTAACAGATCATTAATGGAGTGGTCAGGAAAATTGAAGTGGTCCCCTATTAGTTTTGGAATGTTGTTGCTTCTGATGTCAGGTTGTGTGCATTTATTCTTTTGCATAGAGACTGTCCTTTTTGTCCAATATATAAGGCGGGGTGCGAGATATTTCCAGCACATGATGGCACAATCACATTGGTGGATGAGCAGGTGATTGAGCCCTTGATGGAGTAGCTGGTTTGATTAAGTCCTATGATGGTGTCTTTTTTTCCAGGTATTTGGGCAACGTTGGCAGGGTGGTTTGTTGCAGGAGTATGTACCTGCTTTAATGTTTCTGTTGTTAGCTCTGTAGTTGTTGGTGAGTAGCTGTTTAAGGTTGGGGGGGCTGTCTGTAAGCGAGGAGAAGTCTGTCTCCCAAGGCTTGTGATAGTGAAGGATCATCTTGTAGAATAGGTCAGAGGTGTAGGCTAAGGTTGAGTGATGAAAGACTTGGAAACAAGGAGAGAAAGTGTGAACTTGACACACGGTAGCTCTGTGGACAGTTTATTTTAGCACTCTCTGCACGCAGCTGGCAGTGCTCCCTGAATGGTTACAGACATCGAGGATGCTGACAGTACCAGGGAGGCCAGAGGCTTGGCATACTTTGAGTTTAGCTGTCGCTCCTGTGGGCTGAGTACAACATGTGCATATTCCACTTAGCTCCTCCTGGCTTGGCTCGGCTCGGCTCTTCGACCCGCTATGTCCGAGCTGCTTCAGGATCTATAGACCACGAAAGATCAAGGTGTGAGTTTCAGCTGCCATGATGCAAAGAATACACACCCTGGATGGAGGACACTGCTAACTACTCTTATTATTTGGGAAAGTCTAACCTACTCGCTGATAAGCACAAACAGCCAGAGGTGCCTTAAAAGAAGTCCAGTGGAATTCCAGCTGTTGGAAGCACCCAGCTGTTGTTCTTATGATCCTCCTGTGAGAAGCAGCTGTGAACAAAAGCATCACATCTCAAAAGCTTCCCATTGCCACTGTCCCCACTGTTCTTATGGTTTTGTTCCCAATCCCATTACTGGTGCTGGCTGTGGCAGCTCAGAAAAGTGCCGCCAGCCTTGGGAATCTGGAATCACATTTATTTTCCTGTCAAAGTTAAGCTTACGTGTGCTGTATCTTGCCTCTTCTGTTGGGTGAGTTAAAAATTTCTGTTTAACAGAGAGCACAGTTGAATGAAAACATGCAGTTAAAGGGCCTGGCAGCTGCTGTGCTCATGATCATGGTCTTAGGTTAGGGGTCTAGTACAGGATGGGTGGGTGAGGTTCTGTGGCCTGCATTGTGTGTCAGGTCAGACTAGAAGATCATATCGGTCCCTTTGGAGTCTATGACGTGCCAGTATGCAAGGGATCTGAATTCTTACCAGCTACGTTGACCTGTGAACACTTCTTGTGCACTCACTGTGCTGGGCGTTTGACTAGGTTTGAGGGTTGGCTCTTCCTGGGTTGGTCACAATAAGCTGGACTCCATCAGCCAGGCAGCTCCCAAAGTGGGTGGTGGAAGCATTCTCAGTTGAAGTGAAATTGGACAACATAGTGTAGAAAACTGGAAGGAGAATGGGAAGAAATCCAGCATGTCTCTTCAGTTTTTAACATCTACACTTAAAGATACAGCCTTACTTGTTGCAACAGCTGGGCTGTGTGAAAGAGGAATTATAGCTTCTCATGAACTTAAGAGTGACTATTTAAAAAAAAAAAACGACCATATTGAAAAATCAATTTTCTCCTTGCTGGTCTTGAGCAATTTTGTAAGATGTAACAAGATGAGCAATCTGATTCTGGCAGGGAAAAGAACACATGCCAAGCTATAATTTTGCTCACCAGAAAATGCTGTGCGGTCACTTTGTGTAGCGGAGAGAAGAAACAGCATCTTTACTGAGAGACAGATAAAACTTGGAAACCTGGGAGCTGGAGGATCCCAGAAGGGTTGGTGCATTCAAGTGTTTCTGGCTTCCTGGGGCTGCTGTCAGTGTCGCATCATAGTCACGTGGGTAGAGAGATGAATGGGTTCTGAGAATGGGCTGCCACGCGTCTATCTCCCACCCCATTAGGACACTGTCACTATAATATGCCTCATGCCCAGGATCTGATGTGAGCTGAGGTAGAGTTCTGTTCATGGGCGCTCACATAATGGGTTCAGCCAGTTGTTTGTGAAGACATGACTCCCACCACCCCCTGGTAAAGCCCATGGGAAATCCGTTCAAACTGTAATGCAGCTGCATTAATGCTGGGGTGCGCATTGCATGTGGGGATTGTGTGTGAGGAAGGGAAATGAAAGATTTAGAGAAGAAAGTTTAGGTAACAGCGGCTCAGTGAGGAAGGTTGGGCTAGTGGGTAGGGACTTACGCAGCTGGGTTCCAAATCCTTCCTCTGGGGCTGTTCATAAATTACGTGACACAGCTTTTGAGCCCCACCTGCCCCACATAAATTTGAAACAAACCCCCACCCATTCCTAAATGCATTACATAGTTTATGGACAGCTTCCTGTGTCCTCAAGGGTCTGTCTACAGTGTAGTTGGAAGCGTACCTCCTGAGAAGAGTCGAAGGACACATGCTAGCTTCGAGCTAGGGTGTTAAAAATAGCAGTGCAGATGTGTGGCCACACAGATTAGCTTTGCATGACCAAGCCTGCCTAAGTCCCTAGTCCGTACTCAGATGGCTAGTTCATTTTGCAGAGTCCGCATGGTATTTTTAGGGTGCTAGCGCATTTCTGTCTAGCAGGGCCAGGAGGTACTGTACTATCTACGGTGGGGTAACTGCACAGCCCTGCCCCAAGGAGCTGCTGTGAGGATGAATGCACTAAAGAGCGTGAGGTGCTCAGATCCTATAGTAATGGGGGTTGTATCAGAATCAGGTATCTCGTTCGATAGTTCCTTTGGTGGGTTGGACACAGACTACCTTGCCAAAACCATAACACTGGCATTCAGGCTCCCTCCTGTGGATTCTGCTTTGGACTGCTTTGCTCTAAACCCTTTTCCCAATCAAAGGCCTCCATGTTTGGCCTCAGGTTAGAAAAAACCTCTCAGAAGCACTGTCACAAGCAACAGGGAAAAAATGACTTCTCTCTCAAGTGTCCTCCATAATTCCCGCTAGCTCCTCTTCCTCCCTTCTGAGGTCAGGCCACAAGTGTCTGTGTGAGCCAGCTGAAAGTCTCAGAGGGGAGGAAGGCTATAAAAGTCCAATCTGACTAGGGATTTTTTTTTTTTTTTTGCTTAAAAAGAAAGAAATCAATGCAAACAGTTTTGGGTGAGTTAACCGTAGTACTACAGCAGTGGGAAAGTGGTACCAATATTGTGGGGAGGGTGAGAGCCTGAAAGTAAAATTGACTGGTAATAGAAAATGAAACTGATCAGTCTTGATTAAGTATTTACCCTCTGAACTTCACTCACCTTGGATAAGCCTCATGAATGGTGTAAAATAAAGTGGATTTTCTTAAGCTCTTTCATTTTTAATAATGGCAGGGATTTGCTATGCATAACTTTGTGTGCGTGTTAATATTTAATATACGAGCTCAGTCTTGACAGAGTCGTTTAAGTATAGAAAGGATTCAGAATTATGAGCCTTGTAAGCGAAGGCAGAATAGGACCCCTAATAACCTACTCCCAGAAATTGCTTTTCCCATCACGGTGAGCTTTGAGCTACTGAAACATCTCAGCTGATGATTAGGAACCCATATAAAAGCTGGTAAACTTTTATTGCAGACCTATTACAGCTTTACTTTAAAACCCTCTCTTCTCCCTTCCCTTCCTAACACATAAGGGAATGGATTTAATATGCATCTTGAGGCTTCTGTGGAAATTTGCACCTCCAAAGCACAGCAGTCTGGTCTGATAACTCCAGGAATCCAGACTTCATCAATTCTCATTTGTCTGCTCTCTCCCCCCCTCCGTCTGCTGCTGACGTTATTTTTGACTTTCCATGAGAATGGAGAGAAGTATCTCATTCCCAAGGAGGGCATATTTCCATGTTTGACTGGTCTTGCGTTATGACAGGTGCATGGTGGGATTAAACAACAGAAGTTTGCTCTGTGGGTAGGAGTGGAAAGAAGGAGACCAAAGGGGAGAGATTGATTTATATGACAAAATGTGGTACTGGTCATCAGCATGGTTTGAACTGTAGCTGATCAGAGACTCTTTAATGGAGCCATATGCCAACAAATATTGGGTTCTGTTGCAATTGTAATGACTTTCAGAATTGGGTGAGGGATTTGCTAAAATTTTGTTTGAAGAAAAACCCCCAAAGTTCTGACAATGTCAGAGTCCCATTTTGGCATTTTTCAAAAAAAGCATGGGTTTTTCATTTTGAAGCAACTTCTCATTTCAAATTCTTTAAAAATGTTGTAACATACTATGCAAAATAAAGTAAAAATTGAAATGAAATATTTTGACCTGAAACAAAAATGTTCTGAATTTTCCTCCATGAAGAATTTTAGAATTTTTGGGTTTCATGCTGATTTGGAATGAAGTCAGATTTTGAAATCTCCAAAACTGTCATGAAATGGCGCTTCTGTCCTTCATTACAGCTCTGTTTTGAACCCTGGGGTGAAGAGCTGTTATAAATAGCTGCACAAAATAAGCAATTTCTCAATATTTGTTTATTTCTGCTAGTAAACACTACTAGATGGTGAATTCAGTGCATGGATTATGTATGCATTTATTTTCCTCTTAAACTCTGTGGGAGGCAAGCGGTGAATCAGCCTCCTTATAGGTTTTTGTGCACTGGGGTGAATTTCACCCAGGAGGTCAAATACACGAGAACCATGCACACGCTCAAGCAAATTTGATTTAAATCTTTAACATTTAAGGAAATGATCTGTAGTATTTGCCAGCTCTAGTTCCTAGAAATCCCTGTATTGTCATGGCTACTGAAGTGAAACATACCCATGCCCTCTTTGTTAAACAAGATAACAACCAACAATTCAATGCTATTTAAATTCTGAGGTTGGCAGCATGCTGGTGGAAACAAAGAGCCCTCATGTTAAAACAGAGGCATCAGAAGAAGCCTGTATAATTACTAGTTATGAAGAAAGAAATGATCCTTCTTCAAATCCCAAGTCAGCTGATAAACTACACATGAATAATTACTTACCACATGAAAGACTGAGGGGAAGGGATGCTGGTCTCATGCTCAGGGGTCCCTCTCCTTTCTGGGAAGAGCGCTGTGTGAATGGTTCAGCTGACCGAGCGGCAAGTTGTTCTGCTTTGGATGCTCGGATAAGTATCTGAGTTCCACTCCTGGCCTTGGGCTTCTCTGCTTTACATACCAGCTTCCTGGCTGGGGAGATCTACATCTGTCGTATATTTTGTTACTTCACATTGTCTTGGTCATATTGCCACACTTGAGTCCTGAGGAGCATGAAGGAAAAATAAGGGGTTTTCAACCACTCTAGAGATATGGCACGCTTGACTTGACAAAAGGGAGAATGGGACTAGTGGCTTGTAAATATCCACAAGATGAGCTCAGTTGAGTGACTTAAAGATTAGAGGTTTGGTTCCTCTGCTAGTGTAAATTGATGCTGCTCGATTGAGTGGGGGGTCCACTTGTAATGTAGGAGTGAAACAAAATAGAAAAGGACACCAGCTTCTAAATTCAGATCTGACTTCAAATATCCATGATGCTCAGGGGTGTTTAAATCAAGTACAAACAGCAGAAATGTATTACCTGAATATTTAAGACCCTTAACAAACTATTTGGTGCAAGCTGGTTTCTGCAAATGGCTAGAGGTCCTGTTTTAGGAGCTGGTTGATGTCGTATATTATTTAACTACTGCGCGGTAGACAAGGGAGACAGAGCTGGAACTCAAGCTTTGCAGAAGCCTCTTTGTAGCTAGGTTTTAAATGATTTTTAAAAAGTCCTCTGGTTCCATATTATGGCAATTAATGAGGGGAAGGTGGGAATAAGAAGGGATGCTTAGATTTTTCTAAACTAGCTCACCTAATCCTCACAGAAGCAGATCTGGTTATTTTTTTTAAATTTACCATTTGAAGTCTAAAAGTAACACTTGAAATTAAGTATACATGTTTTAAAAGTTGGAATATACATGGTGTGATTCATACAGAACCACACTGATAATTCGTACTTTTAAATTAATTTATATCTTGTTTATAGGAGCAGGCATTGAGATGTGCTGCCAATGAGTTTAGACATGGCCTCCTAAATATAAACAAGGAGAGTCCTGTGGCACCTTCTAGACTAACAAATTTCTTTGGGCATAAGTTTCATCGGATGAAGTGGGTTGCAGCCTGTGAAAGCTAATACCTGAAGAAATCTGTTAGTCTAGAAGGTGCCACAGGATTCTCGCTGTTTTTGCTGTACATAGACTAACACGGCTACCCCGTGGAACCTCTCAAGCATGTATGTGCAAAATTACTTCCTTCAGATGCGCAGGGCTGCTTATCTCAAAGAAGCCCACAGAATTGTACAAACAGATATACAAACTAGTGCTGCTCTAAAAAAATGCCAATTATTTCCCCCACAAATTAGGGGAGAAAATCCAGAATTTTGTGCTGACATTGTACTTTTTTCAATGAAAAAGGAAAAATAATCAGTTTTTGAAACCACCTTTCAGTAAAAATTTTCAGTTTTCATAAACCTGAAATAACTTCACTGAAACTGTTCTAGAAAATGGAATAGCTTTCAGCTTTTTCTTTAATTTATTTGTCTAAAAGCAAGCTTTAATTCAAAGTGGGAAATCTTTCTGTGCAAATTTTTATTTGGATTGAAAAGCCACTGCTTATCAAAATATCTTTTTGGGAAAAAAATTCCAACTAACTTCAGTACAAACACATGGTGGGGAAGACGGCAGCTGATGAACAGCAAGCAGCATTTCAGATTGGTTTAGGGCAGGGAATGAAGAATACAGTATTTGCTTGAAACTGCAGGGGGAGTTTGTAGTTACTTGGACTCAGTATTCTGGCTAAAACCCAGCCAAATCATCCTATTCTTGCAAAAATTACTAGAGGGTAGTGGTTTTCAAACCATGGGTCGCAGACTCTCAGGTACTGGGTCATGGTGCCCTCTGCTGTTGCTGCCAAAAGGCTGGAATTCATTGCTCAAAGATGTAATTCTTGGGTTGTGGGTGTAAATGATTTTTTTCAACTGAGTTCTGAGAAAAAGTTTGAAAACCACTTCTATAGGGTCTTTGGTGGCCTCGGTGATCATGATTTCAGTTTTACATATTATTTGAAAGACCGAACCTCCAGTGGAATCAATGCCCCCTATACCTAAAACCCCCATACTGGGGTGTTTGGTTTGGAGGCAAAAAATATCTGCTCACTCATGTAGTTGTGATCATTCTTGCAAGATGTGATCAGATCACAGCACAAGCCAACATCGCTGTGAACATAATACGCTACCCGGCAGGTACACTTTAAAGCCTATAAAATACAATAAAGTGAAATTCAATGTCTTTTCTGTGTGCTGCCTGGAATATTTTTGAATGTAAAGCTTCACCTTATTCTTAACCAGTTCATGTCTTCAGGGTGCCATCTCTTGACTGGAGTTTGAGACTCTTGCAGTACGCAAGTACAACATTCTTTCAGTAAGACCCCACTGCCCCCAACCTTTCTATCCAGACTCTCTCTTGCTTCACATATCATTACCGCAGCGAAAAGAAGAGAACATCTGAATTCACTGTTATAGGAGATGAGTTAACAGAAATCTCTATCGCAAATGCTTCCATAACTTTTGGAGCGTGCCAATTAAGGCAGAGAAAAGTTCTGTTTTAGTCAAATGTAATTAAAACACCACCTTTCAGCGTGGGACAAGAAGCTGTTTGTCCCCCTAAGAGTATAGATGTGGAAAGAAGGTTATAGTGCATCCTTTACAGACGTCTCTGGTCTGTGGGTCCGATCCATAGGTGGTGTAAAATTGCTCTATCTCCTTCTGTGTCCGTGGGGCCACACCCTTGAATGTCAGATTAGGATTTCATTTCTCTGAAGTCCATTTTAGAGTATTTCCTCCCATCCTTACCCTCTCCGCTACTCATGGAGGATTCACATAAACTAGGGTTACGAGATCACTGGGCAGAAGTTCCCTAATAATGTCAAGGTTTTTGGAATTAGAACCACTTCACAGAGCACAGCTGGGCTTGCAAACCCCAAACATTAAAAAAAGTCCATGAGATGAGCTTTAAAAATAAACATAACCTACTGGGGAAAAAAAAAGACAAAACAAATTTTGCATCTGGCGTTGGCTCATTTAGGGGTCATGTTTTCAAGGTGTTCTCAGTAACCACAACTAGAAAATGTACTGTATATCATTGCCTATAAGCCGAAAATTTTGTGCCTGAAAATTGGCTTCAAAAGAGGCGCTTGGCTTATACTCACGAGAATAAGGTAGACAGCCCCAGGCAAGGAGTTTCCCAGACCACGCAGCAGGCCGGAGCCCCAGTGTTGCCGGGCGGCCATCTTGGGCAGTCGGCCGGGGCCGGGGCTGGAGTGAGGAGGGGACCCCGGTGTCTGGAGCCGCCACGTAAGGGGGTCGGCCTGGACGTTGAGGGGGGGATTCAGGGAAGCAGCGGCTGGGACCGGGGGTTGGGGAGGGGTCGGGGAGTTGGGGAAAGTGATGGGATGGCTGGGAGGGTTGGGAGGGTTCAGGGAGACCAGGGAAGGGGCGGCAGGGCTCGGACATGGGGGTGGGTCGGGGAGTCCGGGGAAAGCGGCAGGAGGACCCAGGGTTTTTGGGGAGCCCAGGGAAGCAGCAGTGAGGTAAATGAGAAGTGAGCAGGGGCAGCAGGGGTGTAGCAGTGAGGAAAGGGCGGCGCGGGGGGCAGCCGCAGGAAACTGAGAAGTGAGGAAAGGGCAGAGCAGGGGGCAGGAGTGAGGAAAGGACAGCGGGGGGGGGGGGGGGAAAAGAAACAGCAGAGAATTTGGGGTAGGGAAGCTGTTAGAAACCCCAGAGGAAGCCAGCATCAGGGGGTGGGGGGTTAGGGGCCAAGGCCAAAAGGGGACCTCGGCTTATACCTGGGTCACCAATTTTAGCTTCTTTTTGGGCTCAGAATTGGGGGGTCGGCTTGTGCCTGGATCAGCTTATACCCGAGTATATACAGTACTTGTGTTTGTAAGTGGAAGCTAGTGTTCTCAAGAAACAGAATGATTCCAACGGGCTGTAGGACTAACACCAAAAATCATGACGCTTGTGATTAAAATCATGGGAATCGGCTCTTCTGTCCAGCTCTCAGCCTGATTCCCCTCTCACTTACATTACTGTGGTTATGTTGTTTCATTATAAGATACTGGAAACAGGGCAGTTCAGTGGAATTAGCATGGAAGGAGGAATCATTTAGACTCTAGCAAAGCACTTGTGTGCCAAGTACGGTAGTTTACTAACTTTCTTTTGCCTTCTGCATGCAAGTGCCGCCACAGCCAGAGGAGCTGGCTCCTGAAGAGTGTGTTACGCAGTGTGGTAGAGAGCATGAGAGAAATTTGACTTCAGTAAAGGCTTGCCCTAGAGATGCGCAAAACTGGAATTTCTGTTCTATAAAAAATTTTGAGATTTCTAAATTAGTTTTCTTTCCAAATCAGAATCAATAACTTTGAAATTTTCCATGAAATGGAATTTTCTGGGAGGGGAAAAAGTTCCAGAGTGATCACAAAATTCTGTTTTGGTTTCTAAATCAAAGTGTTTTTCAGATTTTTTTAAAATAAAAATTCAAAATGAAAAAGAGTGTCAGAACATGAAAAAAATGAAATATTCAGTTCCACTAACATTGGAAAAGGAATGTTCTGATTTTTATTTCCTGAAATGAAATTTTGTCAAAATTGGTCTGTTCCCCAGAAAGCTTTGATTCGATAAATGGGCATTTCTGTGGAAAAGCACTTTGTTGGGCGTTTTCAACCAACTCTAGTTTGCAAGTTATTTATCAGTTTCATTTTTGTGCTGCCTATTGTCTCTCAAGCAGGGGAACCCAAATACTAAATGCTGCACTGGCCTCTTGATGGCTGTCTGAAAGTTCCCAGAGTAGGATATAAATGCAGAGTGTCAACAAGAATGGATCTCAATAGTAAATACACATGCAGAGTAGCCTAGATTTATGGGGCTGAAGCCTACTTCCATACCTAGGCCTCCCTGGACTTTGGGAAAGTTTGTAGGTATATCTGGGTCTGAACTTTGCAGCTGCTGTCTTTTACTATGAGGTCAAATGAAAACCTTGGGATACAAATACGCTTAAAACCTTAGGGATATTTTGGACCAGCATCTTCATTTTGCAGCATTGGACACTAGTTTGTGGAAGAACAGTGTCTTGAATCCAGTGTCCTAGCTTAGTGTACTAACTGCTAGACCATCCTTTCTCCAGCAGTGGTTCTGCCAAGAGATGTTCCAAAGACCTGACAGGATTGATATTTGTTAATGATCTGCAACAAGGAGAATCAGAAGCGAGGTGGCAAATTTTGGAGATGATGCAGGCATGCTGGCTTCTCCACAGCATACACCAAGTTATTAGTTTTAAATTGCTTCTGCAATCCCAGTATTTTCCATTTGGAAAGGTCATGCTTTCCTGGACACGCACAGGACTGAGGACAGTGGCAGTCGAGGTCAGCACAGCAGAGGGGGCAAAGCAAAAGAATTGGGAAAGATGCATGAGCATGGATGAGCCCATGCTTCTGCTGTGAGTAAGGTAGTGGACAGCTTCTTGTAAACTACCTTCCTTGCAGTAGTCTTAAATACAGTCATCTGGAGCTGCAGACTTTGGGAGTAGGTCAAGAGTGCAATGTGTTTTGGTGTTACTGATGTGCAGCTCAATTACCATCACAGCATGTGTCCCAGCTCCTTTGTGTCTTCCACGGACACTGCAGAAAGAACTGAGAACCTCCAGTGTTAAGCACATAGTGTGACTAAAATATTGTTTGCTGAGCAAAAGCTGAGAGAGAAAACTTTGCCTTGAGGAGAATGTGAAAGGACCCTACACAGACTGTCACCCAGCAAGTTGGACACTTGGATTGGATGATGAAAGCTTCAACAGCTGGCATCAAATATTTGTCAGTGTTTACTGGTGTGCCAGTGAAAAAACAAGAAGAGAACACTATGTATGAGCCCAAAGAGACTGAGTATCCCAAGGACCTGGAGCCTCTGGCAATAGATGCTTCTGTAAATTCAGCTGCTTGGTTGCCGTAAAGAAACATCAGATGACTTACTCATGCTTGGGAGTCTTGCTTATGTTGGCTTGTGCACTCGCCCCTGCTCTGTCCCCTGGTGTCACCTCTTCCATCAGAACCCTGCCCAGTCCTTCCTTCAACAAATGATAGAGCTTATGTTGTAAAAGGCCCCTTGTGTATGCAGTGAACTCCCCTTCCAGGGAAAAAACTCATGAGCGGGTCAAGGAAGGAGCAGCCAGTTTGCATGCAGAATCTGTTCTGGAGTGCCTCTTCTCTTGTGGACTCAGGAGGAGAATATCTCCCTGGTGGAAAGAGCTGCTGAGAGGCATCTCTCCATTCAGGTGAGCCCTCCAAAAGGTTGGGTCCTCCACATCCCTTGAACCTGCCCAGTCAGGTTGGAAGCCGCAGGGATGACTTCCAGAAAAAACATCTCTTTAGCTGTTTCATGTCTACAAGGACAAATGTGGCTACAAACAATTAGGCAATCAATTATCTGGGACTGGTTGAGAGGGGAGATCCCGCCCGAGATGGGAGCACTTGTAGAAAAGTTTGCAGCCTCTGACTTTGAAATTAGGAATAGGTGGTGGGGGAGGTTAGTTAACTTCTCGTATTGAGAGAAGTATGACTGAGCTGTGGCCTATATTCTAAGAGTAGAAAAGGCTACAGTAGAGCGGATATATCCTATAATGTCATTGGGGATAAACTTAAATGACTCGGTGATATTCCCAGGTGGTGCTCCAAAATGGGCCCACTTTAGTGGAAGGAATGAAGGGTTGTGACTATTGAGGAGTGCTTCGTGGAAAATGATCTGGGATATGTATGTAGATCCTCTCTGAAGGAACATATGGATGTGTGTTTGAACAAAGATGAGGGACTATGTGCTTATCATGTTGAGAAGGTGACTCCCCAAAACGTGACCATAATAGAGATCAAAGAGGGATGTTTTTGTCCGTGAAGTAGATGTACTAAGATCTGTGAGAGGCCAGGAGGATCCATGTGGAAGCTCCATGTCTCTGATCAGCACCTTGATCCGCCATTGGAGCCTTTCCTGCCAGAGCTAAACTGAGCGTGGGGCAGCGGAAAAAGCAGCAGCACTCTGGAGGGCGCTATCTCTTCTGGGAAAGCCTTGCAGGGCCGATGAGCTCTGTTCATCTGGGCAAGGAGGGGCGTGGCATAGTGGAGATGGCGTGAAAAAGGGACAAGCATGGGTCTCACTGAAAAAGCAAAGAGAAATATATCAGGATAATGGAATCAGTAATTTGCTTTTGTATCCTTTCATGGGAGGCTTGGCAGCTGTCAGTCAAACTTCCTACAAGTCTCCAGACTTTTACTTTACAGATTGGGAAAATAAAAGGAAGTACAGAATCAAGGAGGTTAATTGTCTAAAGTCACAAAGCAATAAGTGGCTAGGCTAGGAACAGAACCGGGGAACTCTGGTTTCTAGTTGTAACAGCTTACATGATGCTGAAGAGTTATAGTGAAAGTGAAACAGATTTACCGGTAGTAATGCGAGAGCACCAATTAAGTGATATCCAGTAAAAAGGTTAAAGGGTAGAGATGATTACATGCAAAGAAAAATGAAAACGTGCATCTAAAAGTCTAAAACTTAATCTAGAAAGATGAAGTCTTGTTTCAGGATGGTTTCCCTCACCTCTGGTCTCCTTTCAATCCTTTACTGGTTGGCTTGGCCAGGATCCATCACAGAGATCAAGTTGCTTTGTCTCCTAAGGTGAAGGACAAAGATGGAGCCTCACTCTGTTCCTTATGTCCTCAAAGAGATGTCTGTGTCTTAGGCCTGGTCTACATTACAGAGTTTTGTTGACAAAAGTCAGCTTTTGGCAAGGAAACAGTGGCAGTCTACACAATACGTTTTCCCCCCGCTGACATCATAAAACCACCTGGATGAGAAGCATAGAGATTTTTAGGGCAATGTTAGAGAGACAGAGCATCGGTGTGTGTTGTAACTGGGCTCCAGGAGCTAATCCCACAATAC
Organism: Podocnemis expansa; assembly: GCA_007922195.1. Classification (NCBI taxonomy): domain Eukaryota; kingdom Metazoa; phylum Chordata; order Testudines; family Podocnemididae; genus Podocnemis; species Podocnemis expansa. Next base: position 12,882,120 of record ML682056.1, on the reverse strand, counting down.
CCTTCCTGAATGCTCTGCTCAGTGGTTTCAGCTCTGCTGCCCTGCCCTGTGTCCAGCTACCCAAGCAGGCATCCTCTCCTCTTTCTCTGCTCTGGGAAGTTTCGGAATTGATCTGCCTGGAGAGCTCCCCAAGCTAAGCCTGCTGGCTTCTGGTAGTAACCGTCCTCCTGCCTGGGCCACAGGGGATGTGCTGCATCTCCGGGGTCTGTGGAGAGAGGATGCTGGGGGAGGACTCAGTGGGAATCCATCCTGTTCTCCGCTGGAACTAGCACCGCAGTGGCAGGCTGGCAGCGCGGGCTGGTATGGGGAGAGGAGGGAGACTCCTGACGTGCTGTGCACAGCCAGGGAGGGAGGCGGGGGGCTGACGTCAGGGTGGACTCCATTTTCCGTCAGTGTACAAGTCTCTGCTGAGCCAGGCTTGGAAAGGACTCCAGGTGTCTGTGCACTCTCTTCTGCCTCAGGATTGGTTGTTCCTGGCCACTGTCTGACCTTGGAGATGTGTGGATGCACTCACTGTCCCACAACACACGCTCTGTCTCTCTCTCTTTCACATGCACGCTCACCCACCCCTTGCACACTTCCATGGCCTTCTTGTTTGAATATTAAGCAATGTCATTTTGGCTGACAGGGCAGTTGAAAAGCAGCTGTCAGTCTAGCAGGTTACGCGTGGAATGATGGGATTCAGAAATCTCCATCGTGAGAAGCTGGCCTGCCCATGAGGGATTGCCATCCATTCCCGAAGCATCAGCCTGTGTGCAGTTGTGCAGTGGGAGGGGACACACAGTGCACTGCTCCCTGTGTCGGTGTGAGGGCTGATGGCGTGAGTGCACTCCACGGACACGAGGAGCCTAGTGTGGACATGTTGCAGTGGTTTAATTACAACCGTGGCAGTATGCCCATATAACTTGTCGACAAAACTCTATAGTGGGGAGTAAACAAGGCCTTACAACTGAGCAAGGCCTCTTGGGTAGTCAGTCTTCTGTGTCTCTCTGGGGTGCAGGAACCCTGCTACTTCTCTGTCATTTGAATTCAGGAGCAGGCTAGTTCCCCTGGTTTAGCTTGGTAGATTTGTTTACTTCTAAGATGAAAATAGAGGTAAACTCTCATTTCTTTGTCTAGGGTACAGCTGTTTATCATGGTTACCTAGGCTAGGCTGTCTGATCTTAAACATCATCTAGGAACGTAGAATCATAGGACTGGAAGGGACCACAAGAGGTCCTCTAGTTTAGTCCTCTGCATTCCAGGCAGGACCAAGGATTTTGCCAGACCATCGCTGATAGGTGTCTGTCTAACCTGCTCTTAACAATCTCCAATGATGGAGATTTTACAACCTCTGAGGCGCTTTATTCCAGTGGTTATCTACCATGAAGTTCTTCCTAATGTCCAGCTGCCTTTGCTGCAATTTAGGTCCATTACCTCTTTTCCTATCCTCAGATGATAAAGAACAATTTCACTTCTTGCTCTTTGCAACACCTTTTTTTTTGTACTTGAAAACTGTTATCATGCCCCCTTTAGTCTTCTCTTCTCTAGACTAAATAAACCCAATTTTTTAAAATCTTCCTTCCTACGTGATATTTTCTAGAGCATTAATTATTTTTGTTGCTTTTCTCTGGACTTTTGCCAATTTATCCACATTTTTCCTGAAAAGTGGTGCGCTGAACTGGACACAATACTTTAGTTGAGACCTAATCCAAGTTAAGTAGAGTGAAGAATTACTTCTGTCTTGCTTATAACACTCCTCCTAATACATCATACAGAAACAGTTCAGAATTTCACATATAAGGCGAACACATACATTCTGCAATGATATCGGTAACCAGTATGTTATTAGTTTCCACATGACACCTCATAAGGCATATTTTGTACAGATTTTATTGCAGTTGTGTGTTGAGTGAGGTGTTGCAGAGAATATATTAGCTAACTAGTTCTAAAAATCTAGTGCAGACAAAGTGCTGTCTGCACCAGGGGTTGGCAACATTTGCTGGTCCCTGTGCCAGAACTGGCCCCGAAACCTCAGTAGCTGCCAGGAGTGGGGCGAGAAAGGTGCCGGGACGGGGCCAGCAGGGGACAGAAGCCACGCGACAGGGGCCAGCAAGGGGAGCATTCATGGTGTGCAGGGCTGTGCACAGGCCCACATGCCGTGTTACGGGGTTTGTTGACCCCTGGTCTACATTAACATGCACGGCACTGCTTGAGTTGAATGTCAGGCTTTAAACTGACCAGTTTAGAATATGGTAGTGGCTACGGTGAACTAAAGAGACATTGGCTGGCACCTCCAGACTACGTGAGCATGGCTGAGAAGGTGTGCATGTGTTAGCACACTAACAAATAGCTAAGGGATTACAGTATAATGAAGTTGCTTGCTGAGTCTTCTATCACCAGGGAGCCAATTTAGACCTTGGGGGAGAAGACTCCTTAAAATGGGGCTGCTGTAACGTGGAGCAAATAAACAACTGGTTCTATTTTTATTTATGTAAAAGGCTTTAAGGACTTCATTTTGGGACAATGATGTCAAGTCACGACACAAGCGACGTAACAGTGAAAGAACTGTGAATTGGTGAAAAGCTGATCAAGGAGATGCTTGGAGGTGTGGCTATTGAGTGTCTCAGTGAATCGGTGGGGGGGGAGGTCAAGCTCTCGTGGTAGAAATGAGTTTGAGTGCTTTGCTATTGACGGTATCTGTGTGAAGCTAGTCAAGTCACGTAACCTGTCTGTCTGTCTGCCTCCACTCTTTGGCAAATGGAGGGCATCGATGTTCGTAAAGTGCCTTGACCTTGGGTGGAAAGTCCCATAGATGTACAGGACATGGTTGTGCTCCTGTCTCACTCATGTTGTTCCCCTGTGGTCAGAGCAATGCCAGTGTGAGAGGAGAATTGAGACCACAGGGTTTATTACTCTACTGAAATAAGACTAGCCCAAACCACAGAGTAACTTGTCCCTGTCAACAGGGGCCTTGCAAAAACTCTGATCCCGTTCGAGTCCATAACAAAACTATGTCTTCAGATGTGTAGGACCAAGCCTTGATGGAGTGGATCTGTGTGTGGCAAGCCGTTCATAGACTCCAAGGCCTGCAGGGATATCTGCGATCATCTGATTTGACTTGCTGTATAACAGGGGACAGAGAACTTCCACAGAACAATTGCTACGGCAGGTCTTTTAGGAAAACATCCAGTCTTGATTTAAAAACACTGGCAATGGAGGATCCTTAGTTGATTGGTTCAATGGTTAATTATCCTCACCATTAAAATATTATACCTTATTTTCAGTTTGAATTTGTCCTGATTGTGAGAGCATGGACTGAGCTGCTGGGTGGAGGAAAAACAAAGAAGGAAGCTTTCCATTTTATTAACCCTTTTCTTTTCTTTTCTTTTCGTTAAGAGTTTGATTGGAAAAAATGGCATTTCAGAGCATGCGAAGAGGCTGAAGCTGTGTGTCCTGGAAAGAGTCGAGAATGTCTGGGAGCTTTGGGCTCTGTAGGGAGAATCTGGATGGAAATATAAAATGCCTAAAGAGAAATGTCAGGGCACTGAAAAGTGCAGCATGTCTGGAATAGCTAGGACAGGCCTGGCTGAGCATTCTGATCAGGGTCTGAGTCTGGTGTATCTACTATGCGGGTGTAACTCCATTGAATTCAGTGGGTTACTCCTTATGTTTGAGATCAGTTTTGGGCCCCGGATGCCTGGCCTTTTGCAGACTGCTGTCTGTGCAGATGGAAACAGATTTCTTCCTATTGTTTCCTTTGCCTGGCTGGTTTCTACAGCATGTGCTTTTGCGTGTGTGATGCAGTATACTTCATGGACTCTGTGCTGCTGCAGCTCGTTTTCCTATTGGAAGAAAATCCAGTTGTCCTTTGTTTCCCACTCCCTTATCTGTCTGGAAATAGAGTCATTCGGGCAAACTTCATCTGAGCTTGGTCTGTGGTTGACATAATTAATTCCTCTTTATAAGTCCTTCTTTCTTTACCCAGCTCTGGGATCTCAGTGTCAGCAGTAAGTGAAAGATCACCTGTGAGGATTAAAGTCCTCATAAAACCAGAATGATTTCCTGTCAGTCCAAACTAAGCTGTCTTTAAAAATGAGGTCCCCCCCCGAGGAGAGCAGGCTGAGAGCTCTGAGGTGTTAGATTAATCTAATCCAATGCCTCGGTCACAGAATATGAATCTCTTTACACATTCCTATGGAGGAACTGGCAGCGGATCATAAAATGCATCATGTCTGTGGGCTCTGCCGTTTTCTAACCCAGCATTTTACTGATTCGGTTCTCTACTGCCTGACCTCCTGAGAGGCACGAGCAGGGCAAGAATGCATTGCGCTAAGAGCTACACAATGCTTTCTCAGTTTGGCTTTGCAACAGATTGACTACAAGAAAGTCCTGGGAGAGGGTCGATCCGAGATGCTTGAAGACTGGTGCTGTGCAAAAATAAATAAATTTAATTTTTTTAAAATATACTTAGTTTCATTCAAGGTTTTCAGCAGTTTCTTCCCAGGTTATTTCATGTCTATGTATAGGCAGTGAGAAAGGTGATGGTGAGCCATTTTGGCCTGAAATCCTACACTCACTATCCATTTGACTGCATCATTGGTACAGAGTCCATCTTGGAACAGATTCCTTTGTGGAGAGCAGACACAAATTTAAAAATTACCAGGCAAATATTTTTGGTAGCCTCAAGTTGTTCACACACATTACTGGACCCTAGAACTCCATGATAGAGCCAGTCAAAAATGGGTGGAAACAATAGTGTTTGTCAAAAAAACAAAACATGTCCAAAAGGGGAAATAATTTTGGCCCAAAACTGGGAAAAAAAAAAAAAATTTTTTTTCTAACAAAAGATTTTTTTTTTTTTTTGAGGAAATCAAATGTTTTCTGTGAAACTGTTCATTCAGTTGAAAACCCAGGCTTTCATGCAGCCCCTTCCTGGGTCATGTCTGTCCCAAAGTTGGGTAAAATGAAATCCCTTGTTCTTCTTTCCTCAGGGACTCTCCAGCACCTTAGGACCTGTGGGGCCTAGGTCAGTCTCGGGCCCTCCAGCCTGGAGATTCAAAGATGGCTCCTTGTCTGCCGAGGAGAGCACTCTCCAACCTCCTTGCCCTCAAGCATCATCTTCCCAGCCAGATGGTCCTTGATAGAGCCGCCCTGGGGCCAAGCCAGCATGTCAGTCTGGTTTCCAGGTGCGTCCCTCAAACACAGGCAAGCATCTGGTCTCAGAGACAATTATCATTTTTGCTTGAGTGCTGCTCCGATGTCTCCACCTGGCAGGGGTTACCCCCGTCAAAAACATTTTGGCTGAAAATCTTCCCCTATCAGAAATGTTCTGGCTGAAATTCTTCAAGCAGCTTCATTAGGCAACTTTGCCATTACCCTTGTCAGTCTTTCCCACTCCTCCCTATTGTTTGCTTAGGGTTGCTTGCTGTGCCTTGCTTTCATTGAGTTCATAAACATTGAAAAGGGGACTGTGTCCCGCTCATATTGCACCTATGATGGTGGGGCACTGGTGCTGATTTTAAGCAATATCCATCAGAAGGGGGAATGAGTTAGGCAAAGGGGACAGGCGTAACCTCTGTGGGGTGGAGGGGAGAAAAGATTGGGTCAATAAACTGCAAACTGGCCCCAGCGAGAACAGTCCTCTCCTAATGAAGAGTTGTTTCACACTGAGCCAGTGATATGCCCCTTGCTTGGGTTGTGAAGGAGAAACGGTCTGCTTTTCCACAGACCTCAGAAAGGTGGCTCCAATTGCAGACCACACATGGAAATTTTCATTCCTTGTGCCCTGCCCATGTTTACAAAGCCATCATTGCCACTGCGCGTGAGCGGGGTGAGGAGAGAATCTGTCCTTCGAGCTGGGCTACCCTCTAGTGTGTGGTGAATCATTGACCTGAAAAACAGCCACCAGTGTAATGAGGGGTGAGGATAAAAAATTGGCGATAAAGGTCTTTGTCCTGGGTCCTTGGGGTTGTCCGAATTAATGCATTAAGGACAGGCAGGTTTTCTTCCTAGTGGCCTGGAATCAGTTGTTTGTCTTTTTCAAAGAAAATTTAATTTCCCCATGGCTTGCTCTGTGTATTGATTCAATCAATTAATAATGGTACGTGTAGTATGTTTCTATTTTAACAGTGTGGTGTGTTTGTTTTGACATTTAAAGGGATGGGTGATGCTCATGGAACACAGATCAGACCAGTTTAGTGTCGGTTATTGGTGCATAGCTGTTTCCCTTCCAATTACCGCTTCCACAAAGCAGCCTTTAAAATTCCCTTTCCTCTCCCTCCTCTTTCAAAGCATCTTAGCCAGTGAATTATGTCTAGATTTTCTTAGCAGTTGAGATCTTTATAAAGCTGCTATTAGCTAGTGGGGGGACAATGATTTTTTTCAAAGCATCAATATCAAATCCTGGACTTCAAATGATGCAAAACAAAATAAAAATCTTGTGATTTTGAAATTTTTTGCTGATGATCCCTCTTGCCAACAGGAACTTATGTTTAGTCACTTTCAGAGATGTGTTTCCTCCCCTGGGGCTATGGGGAAGGCTGTTCAGGGAAGATGGGTCCCTGAATTTTCTCTGTAGCTACTGATTTGGGAGTTTGATCTAAAAATTGAAAAGGGAATAATCAAGTATTTGGTGCTTTGTGTTGCTATATTTTCCCCCTCTGCTAACACTGAAGAGTGCTTCGCTAAAGCAGAGGATATGGAGCCAAGGCTGCCAGGTGCTTCTTACTCTCTTGCCAGGTGATCTTGGCCCAAAAATGTTGTGCCTCAGTTTACTTATTTGATAAATGGGGCTAAGGCATGCCAACCATAGAGTCAGATTGCGAATCCCTAAATTCCTGGTGGTGAGCAGTCACATGGATAGTCCTTGTCAGTTGCCTGGCCATTGAGTCTTCTGAGGACTGATTCATTTTAAAACTGGAATGGATGAGGCACTGGAAAAACAGTAAGGTAACACAAGTATAACCACCTAGCAACTCAGTTGTCTCCTCCTTGTACATGCTGGTCACTCAGAATTTCATGCTGGCAGATGAGGGGCCCCGTATGTTTTAAAAGCCTAGGTTCTCACTGCTTAAGCTAGAGAAGGATCTCCTCCAGTGCTTAGCAGTACAGGGCCTATGACGTTTGCAGATGAGTTCTGATTCCATCCATTACAGAGAAATTTTACAGAGGCATGCCAGTCAGTTCATTACAGTGCTACAGAGAACAGTCCTCCATTATCAGCAAGAAGGACTTAGATGACCTAATAGGTTGTTGCTGGTTGTAAACTTCAAAATTATTGAATGCTTCCCTGCTCCCACTTAGGTCTGCCAGACTCCTTTGAAAATCCCAGCCTAAATGACTTACTAGGCCATTTCCATCATTCCCTAATGTCTTCTCCATCCTTTTAAAAACATCAGACTCCTACTAGATTGAAATGAAAGTGTGTGTAATTTGCACACAAAGACGACTTGACCACCAATGACTTAATTAAATATCTTCCTTCTATGATAGAACTTCATTTATAAAGTTATGTTTTTTCTTTTATTATACTTTGCATGAAAATGAAGATGCAAAGAGAGAGTCGGAGAAGATATTTTGTAGTGTGTGGGGGGGGTATTTTGTGCTTAATTTTTAGTTGTTCAGGGTTTGCATGTTTCATATTGGTCTATATATAGTGTTATCTCTTTTTGGCCTGAGCAGTCAAGACAATGTTTCTGTTGGGAGAAATTGATGATAGTCAGATGTTTCTTTGATGCAATCTTATTCGTTTATAAAGAATTCACAGCAAGTCCTGATTCCCTGAATGTAATAGAAATTAAATAACAAGAGACAATTTATTCACAGTTCTAAGCCTCTTTCTAGCCAACATGCTACTCCAAAAGGGCTTTGTGGTTTCTTTGAGTCATGTTACCATTGCTTCTCTGGTATCTCCTTGGCTTTCTGCTTGTTTCAGTGTTTGTTCTCTAAATGACTGGCTCAGACATTTTCTCATTCTTTCTCTCTCTCACACACACAAACACAAAGCAAAAATAAAAAATCAATCCCTGGTTTACACTTTGGTCTGTGGCTTCTCTTGTTTCATCTATCACTAAACACAGAGGCATTTAATTGTTCCCTCATTTAGCTAGCACACTCAGCAGCTTCAGTGGGGTGATATGATTGCCCGTAGATCAAAGATGAGCTTTTTAGGTGCCACCCATCCACTCAAATCTGTCAATCAATCAATCAATCAATCAATTTGTGCTCTGGCATTTAGATAGTGCAGCTGTTTCTGAAATTTTATTTAGGTACTAAATCAAAAGTGTTTTGCTCCTGTCCCTTCTCTGACTAAGAATATAGTCTTTTTCATTTTCACTGTGTGTCTGTGTCTTGTAGAAATGCCTTGAATAATACATGGTCCCCAGCAGAATGTATGGAAGGCAGAACTTTGTTGTCATATGAGCTGCCAAGGAGTCCTGAGAGTAAATTATACACTTAGGGCCAGAGACAAAGGGAATTATTTGACTGGTTCCTGGCAGTTTGCTTAGGAAAATAGTGAGCTTCTTTGGCCGAAACAGTTAACTTTTCTCTCCTCCCTTCCCTCTTCAAATGGTCAGTCCTTGTGCAGCTGGTGGAAAACACCATTTTAAAAAGGAAGGGCTTGCAGTTTTAATATAATATAAGGAACTGGTGTATGTTTGTCCCTGTGCTCCACTGGATAGAGTTAGAACTGCTTGACTGTGTCTCATATGTCTCGTACTGCTTGCAGAGAGTCATAGAAACTGGAAGGGACCATGAGAGGTCATCGAGTCCCCTGCACTCATGGCAGGACCAAGTACCTCTTAAACCATCCCTGCCTGGTGCTTGTCTAACCTTTTCTTAAAAACTGCCAGTGATGGCGATTCCACAACCTGCCGAGGCAACTTATTCCAGTGGTTAATCACCCTGACAGTTAGGAATTTTTTCCTAATGTCCAACCTAAACCTCCCTTGCTGTAATTGAAGTCCATTGCTTCTTGCTCTATCATTGGTGGTTAAAGAGAACAATTTTTCCCCCTTCTCCTCGTGACAACCTTTTAGGTACTTGAAAACTGTTATCACATCCCCTCTCAATCTCCTCTTTTCCAGACTAAATAAACCGAGCTTTTCCATCTTCCCTTATAAGTCAAGTGTTCCAGACCTCTAATCATTTGTGTTACTCTTCTCTGGACTTTCTTCAGTTTGTCCACCTCTTTCCTGAAATGAGGCTCCCAGAACTGGACACAATATTCTAGTTGAGGCTTACTCAGGGCGGAGTACAATGGAAATATTACTTCTCGTGTCTTACTTACAATACTCCTCTTAATACATCCCAGAATGGCTTTTGCTTTTTTGGCAAGAATGTTACACTGTTAACTTATATTTAGCTTGTGGTCCATTATGACACCCAGATTCTTTTCCATATAAAGGGGATATAAATATATATAAAGAGATATACACATATAAAGGAGATTCCGTTATAGGTCAGCTTGTAGGAGTCAGTGCCGTCAGAAAGGGAGGATCTGAATTCTCTCCTTGCTGCTATTGAGGATGTCATAGCAGTGTTGTAGCAATGTGAAAAATATGCAGGCCTTAACTATTCACAGACTTCTTTGAGTTCTTAGTCATGTGCTCAGTGGGTGTAGTTCAGGGGAAGCCAATGTAGATAGGCTCATTTACATTGACTGAGGATCTAGCCCAGCATGGCTGCAGGGGCAGTGGTACAAACACATGACGTGACAAGTATTTATAGCGTGGGATCTCCCAGTGACCTTCCAGTTATACAACCCTGTTAAAATTAAACCAGCACATCATAGACCAGGGATAAAAACATGCAGCCCACGGGCCGCATGCAGCCTCTAAAGCTCTTACCTGTGGCCCGCAGTGACACGATCGTTACTGATATTTGCAATCATTGTATGGCAAGGTTTCAGTGGTGTGGCCCTTGGGCTACCGTGCTAATCCTCATGCAGCCGTCTACTAGTCCTCTTGCGGCCCTCATGGTGATTTGAGTTTGAAACCCCTGTCGTAGACTGATGGAGTTAACGTAATGACCACCTGTCCTCTCTCAGAGTACTCCACTCAGCCCTCCTCTAAGAAGACAACTCCCCCTCTGCTGTATAGTTGGCTTATTTCAAAGGCTTACGTCACAATTCCTTGGGGCAGGTTTCACTTTTTCTTATCTGAGCGTTTGTGAGTGCAACCCTCTTGGCCATGAGGAGAAGATCTTAGTGTAGCAAATTCCCTGCTGCATTCGGAAGACAGTAAATCAAGTAGCTGTGGGGCAAAGAGTGAGTAGGATACTGGAAATTCTTAAATTATTAAAGACTTGCCATTGTTCAGAGCTGAAGTGGATTTTTTCTCCTCTAATACTAAATTCTCCACATGGGGATATTTTTAAATGGCAATGATAGAAAGACAGCAAAGGAGAGATGGAGTTTTGATGAATATTCTGTGCGTCAACGATGAAATATTTCATCTAAGGGAGAAGATCTGTGATAAATGAGTAAGTGGCAGGGGTCCAGGGAAATCCAGTACATTGTTGTTTCCATCCAGTCGGTATTGCAAAGAAAGAAAGGCCACCCTGTCTAAAGTGACTGAAATCAGCCATGATACTGACTGAGGTTAATAAAAGGATATTGAGCTATGGACAGGTGTCTGTTTCTAGCACATCCCCTCCAGCGCAGAGCCGAATCTTGAGGGAAGGTAATCACCTTTTGCATTATAAATGAGCCCCTTCACTTGCCATTGACTGCAGTGGGAAGTGATGGCTACTCACTTAGAATTAAGTTCATAGTTAATAGCTCGGATTGCAGTATAGAGAAGAGGGTGTGTGGGTGGTCTTTGGGTTGGGGATCCTGCTCAGTTCAGTGGGAACAGTCTTAGAGGAGAACATCATCTGGGCATTATTCTGCTGTAGGTGCTGCTTTCAGGGCCAGATTATCAAAGGGGATTTAGGGGCTTCAGCAGGCCCTGGCCAAAAAGGGGGCACTGGCCTCCTCCCTCTAAAACCCCTGCAATAATCCTTCTCCCCACCACCCGACTCAGTGCTCCACTCCTGGGCCAGCTGGCTGACCCCCAGGGGCAGGGTGGACCAGTGCCTGTTTGGTCCATGGGGTCTGGGGCTGGCTGGCATGCAGCAAGTCGTCTCCTGCTCCGCTGCAACCTTCCAGGGCCTGCCGTGTGCCATCTGTCCTCCCCCAGCCCCTGAGCAGACAGGCTGGGGTGGGAGCATCCTCTGGCCCCAAGACCAACCCCAGGTGAGGGAGCCCACAGTCAGGGACAGGTGGCCTCCCTGCAGTGGGGGAGGCAGGTGGGGGGACACTGTAGTGGCGGGCAGCCCTGTCTACTTTTCCCTTGATTTGCGGCTAAGTAGCTAAGCCACAGAACGGATTCCATCTGTGACTCAGTGGGTTTAATTGACTTGACATTCAAAGGATCTCTAAGCACTTGACATCATTAATTCTCTCCCAGCCCTTTTAGATGCACAAATGTTGTCATGTACAGACGACAAATCCTAGAGTGTCTGAAAACAATCACATAGAGTCATCCGGTTTTGACTGTTGACCTCATTAGAGGTCAGGAACAATATTAACCAACAAAATGGCATTTTGCAAGTGAGCGCATCATCTGAATGCTGCCCAAAGACTACAGAAATAGAAATATCTTTAGTCCATCCACTAACAGTAAAAGTCCTAACAAATCTGAATAGGGATTAAAACCATAGGCTGACATAGAAATAATAAATTCTATACCTATAGAATTTCATAGAGAATGAAACCATCCCTCTTGTGTTTATTCATTTTTTTTATCATTGTCTAGAATTTAACGTGGACCTATACCTCTCTCTCATCTGGAATTCTAGAAAAAGGATTTCATTTTTTATTAAATTCTTTTACTTTATGTTGTGGTTCTACTTATAAAGAGATTATAAATCTTTTGTGTATTATACCTTCTACCGAGCATCTATAGCACCTACCACTCATGTCTGAAATAGGCTTATAACGTTCATGAATCATTTATTAACCTTTATAGGCTACTAATACAGGGGATCATAATATAAACTGTGACCTTAAATGTGATCATTTGAGGTTCTTCAGAGTAAATTCTATACTGTTATTGGTTTTTAATCCTTATGATCTACATAAGGGCCTGCCCTTTAGAACAGTTCAGAGGGGAGCTAACACTTGGGAAATTGCTGGCCACTGAGGAGAGGTTTTGGGGATTTCTGAATGAAGACTCACTGGGGTGTATGTGACAATACATGGAATTATTTCAGTGATCACAGCACTATGCCTTTATATAAATGACCCTTTGTCAATATTTATTTCATGGCTCTAACTTATGTGTTTGTGTGCTCCCCCCCATTACTGCATGATTATGTTTCTGCTCACAATACCCCTGAGAGGTTGGTAGGGTATTATCCCCATTCTACAGATCGAGAGCTGAGTCACAAAGTGACTGACATGCTTAGGAAGATGGTGAGAGAGCAGGGGCTGGGCCTCCGAGATCCTAGAGTAGTGGTCTAATCACTGGATTTCCTTCCTCTGAAAACCCTTTGGTACTTCTGTCATGTCAACACTGTTTCCCCACTCTGGCACTTTGTGCAGAAGGTAGGGCCTCCAACAGGCATTAAAACCCACTGGCCCTAAAGCCTTGTCTTAAAACTCTCTAAGGCTACCAACTCCCTGGCCTTGAAGTGGTATCGCTGCCACCACCCAAATGGAAAAACAACTTGAAACCCCAGGAAGGTGCTCTTGGGAATTCCTTCTTGTGAGGTACTCTCCATCACTTGTATTCCCTCCTCGTGAGAATGACTGAACACCTGCTGGGACATGGGCTGAAAATGGGTCAGAAACCCTGTTAGAAGTTAGTTCTGCGGTCAGAGGCACATGCATACAAAACCTCTTGCTTTTTAGGACACAGAACCAGAGCTTATTTAAAAGGGTAAAATCTTTAATTAAAAAGAACAGATAAGAAACAGAGAGTTGCTTCTCTGGGATTTAACTTAGGTAGTCACAGGATAGTGGAAAGGGGTATATGTGCTCAGCACAGGGGAATCCAAAAACAAACCAAAACAAAAAAAATACCTTGACCACATCTAGCTAAACATTCCCTGTTCTGCTCACGCATTGTCAGTTAGGGACTGAGCCTATCTTTAGTGTGGGTGTTGCTGGATCCTTCAGGCCTATCTCTCTGGCCTCCTCCTGATCCTTCTAGGAGCACTACTGCCGCCAACCAAGAAATAGGCAGGACACCTGCTCCAATTCAAAAACCTGTATTCTATTTCTGTTGGCTCCCATGGGACTCACTGAGCATGTTGTTAACCCCTTTGTCTCCAAGATTGCTACAGGTCAGGAATTAATATTGACTTCTTATCCCTGTTTTGCAGCCAGGAGAGACTGGGGCACACAGTGGTGAAGTGATTTGCCAAGTTCACAGAGAAAGTTGGTGGCAGAGCTGGTATGACAACCTGGAAGCCCTGAGTACTAGGCAATGGAGGTTTCTCAAGGTAGGTATTACCTTTCTGGGTTACTTGCATACAGGAGGGTGAGTAAGGGCTGTTTGCTGTGAGCACACCACATGTCTGCCTATTTGTGTGCATTACACCCAGCCTTCTCCTTTAACCACTGTCAAGAGATGCTACAAATTGCTAGGCTGATCTGCCCTGACAGCTGCCCTATTTTGAGGGCAACATTTTGAAAACCAGTCTGTAAATTTGTGCCTGCGATTCTGCAAACAGTATCAGAAACAATAAGAGCATGATTGGTGTCTGTCTGCCTGTTCTGTGGACTCACTGAAATCAGGCGATTTGACATAAAATTCAAGTGGTGTCTGCTATCGTGCATGTCAAATTGTGGCTGGAAATCCAGGCCCTGATCAGTAGCTCAGAGATCAGCTTGAACACTTCCCAGCCCCACGCATTCTTGCCTTTACAAGATACACTCCTTGCATGATTTAAATGAACTAGTTAGTGAGTGGGTGTAGATCCCACTAACCTCTACAGCATGGAATGAGAACATCCCAGATGTGTCATAGACTCTGTACAGCCAAAACCAAGAAAAGATTCTCCTTTAGCTTGATTAGGAGAAGCCTGCACTTTTACAGCCAGTCTGTCAGTCTTCCCATGTGATCATTGTGAGGCACTAGTGGATATAATGCATATGCTATGGATCTGTTACAATATTTAATTTAAACTGAAATACTGTAAACATGTGCTGTGATGGTGTAATTCGACACTGGGTGTTGTAAGGGTAGGTGAGTGTACTGGTGAGTTTCTGGGGGTGTTGAGTTGATTTTGAATTCAGCATGAAATAATAACTCCATTTAATAAAACTCATGGTGGCAGTGCTTTAAGGTAAGAGCCAAAAAAATGGGACAGCTATCAAGGCAGGTTAATTATAGGGCCCACAAGCCTTGACAGGATCATTTTTTACATTGTGCTCTCCAGCTACCAGACTCCTAAGGGTTCCTCATTATTGTACCATTATGATCCTTTTCATCCCAGCAGCAATCTCACCACACGGCAACTGGTTCTGTTTTGAAAACAAAGTTGCTGGTAAAGAAGGGTGAGGAACGTGAGGCAGTGTGATTAATATGCACAATGAGCCAAGCTGAGACTCTTTCCTTTGGATGCGAGGAGGTTTATTGATGAGTTGTGAGTGGGGGAGTAACCAGGGCTGGCGTAAGAGGCCCCTGGGCTACTCACTTGTGTGGAATTTCCACTACCCCACTGGCCTGAGGCCTTGGCCCTGCACCACCATGGGCCCCTCCATCACAGCAGCTAAGGACAGGCCAGCACTCAAGGGGTGGGGCCCAGGGACCAGAGGCTGTACCCCATGGAGCTCCTGCCCCATACCTGGACCGGCTAGTCTGCCCCAGGGGGTAGGGCTGGCTGGCACATGGGGTGGCCCACCCCCGTAGTGCAGTGGACCTGTGCCAGCCCGCGGCACTCCTGGGAGCAGACTAGCTGGCCCTGGGACAGGGCAGGACTGCCGTGGAGCGTGGCCTCTGGCTCCAGGGCCCCATCTCTCCTACAGCTGGTGGGGCCCCTAACTGCACCCCCAAGGTCCGGCCAGTGCTGGCTCCAGCCTTTAAAGTCCCTTCATCACCCTGGCCCTGGAAGCGACACTCAAACGATGTGGACTGTGATGCTTCTCATTTCTTTCTCTGTATTTCCTCCTGAGGAGCAAAGCTCCATCTCATTCCTGTTTGTTGTTCAGTATTATCAAGGACCTTTGGTTTTCATCTGGTTCCAGCAACTGCTAAGCTGTTGTCCCCCCCCTCGGTACCTCGTTGCACTAAGAAATCTCTTCTTAGTGAAGAGCAGTGTATTGAACCCTTGTTTTCTCAGCTTGTTGCAAAGTTTAGGGGGTTTTGGCCTTTACAAAGCTATTTCCTTAATATTTTATGTTTTGCAATGTTAATTAACAGGACAGTAATGGGCTTGACTTTGGTAGCTCCACTCCCTTCATCCTCAAAGCCTTTATGCAGGAAATGCCATTTTCTTGTCCAAAGTCTGAGAGAGTCTGCAGAAGGTATCAATACAGTTTCTTTACTTGCCAGATAGCTCGCTGCTGCTTCTCAATCAAGAGCTAAACAGCTCTGTAGGCTATGTCAGTGGGATGAAGTTTCACATCTGGATATTACGGAGCATGATTGATGAAGTGGTCCAACCAATTTCCAGTCTGCATAGCTAGAACGTCACTTTAAATGAGTTTTGTAGAATATCTGCATCACTTATGGAGTCTCATGAAACTTGCACCTCATCTAAGTACGTATTCTTGCTTGAACCTTTGGGCTATGTTCACACACAAAGGCTTATTTTGAAATATGTCATTTCAAAATGACTTATTTTGAAATAAAAGCCTTATTTCGAAATGGCCTATTTCTCAGGAGGGGCCCAAGCGATGCCGGTTTCCACACCCTGCCTGGTGAGTGTCCTCCAACCCCGAGCCACAGGGATCTTCTACAGCTAGGATGAGTGGCGTGATGGGAGAGCTACATATGTCTGAGAAGAGGCTGAAGTGCTGATGTCATTTCAGTCTGCCAAGTGAGGCTGTGAATAATCCACCCCCTGACTGACTTGGTTACACCTGTAGTTTTGGTGCCTCAGCCTTCCATTCTTTACAAACCAAACTCCTCAACTAAATGACATTTCCTATGATGCACCCTAGCCATATGACTCCTATGATGCACTGAGTCAATTCAAGCAGTGAGGAGACCATGATATATCATGGGAGATATAATTCAGCGAGGAATCCTGGCCCAGAGAGGAGAACGGAGGCATAAGGTGTTCAACCTACAACTCCACTGGGGGCACTGCAGTAACGGGGGGCGGGGGCACAGACTGATGCTGACCAGATCTGAAACAAAACATCCTGGTTCAGTTTCCCCTAAAGAAAGTAAAAAAAAAACTTTCACAAAATTAAAATTTTTCCATGGAAATTTGAATTCTTCCAGAAACTACATTAGCTGTGGTCATATGTGAGTGAAGGAGCAAGGGGGAGAGTGGTATGGAGGGGGAATCAACAGCCATAGAAAATTACCAACCAGTTTGGAACTAATAAAGGCCTTCATCAGTATAGCTGGTTGGGAAAAATTCTGATGAAACACCTGAGCCCCTAACCAATATCAGATCCACTAGGGAATGAATTGCTTGGTGATTGCCTGTTCTGTTCATTCCCTCTGAAGTATCTGCCACTAACCACAGTTAGAAGACAGTTTACTGGGCAAGATGATCCACTGTTATGCTGTGGAGAATAGCCATTCTTATGGTGCTTCTTCCTACCTTTACTAGTAAATATCTCATTCCCACACCAGAACATGGTCTTCCATATCTAATATTGACACTGCTATAGTATAGTGGGAAGAATGCAATCCTTTGGAAGAGTTTAACCAGGATTGCCTTTGTGAATCTTTATATAGAGCATCTCAATGGAAGGAGATGCTTCCTAGGCATGTCTGGAAATAAACAACTGATTTAGTTTCTGATATTTATATTGGATGCATAGTGGTGGCTATTTTCCTGCTGTACATACTCACTGCTAATATCTAGCCCATTGTGCTACAAGATACGTCGAATAAATGTAAACAGTAATTTAGTAAAATAGCAATAAATGTAATTGCTGAATAAACCCAAATTACCTTAAGCTCATCATGCCCCATGTCTGGCTACCACATAGGAATGGGTAAAGCAATTGGGCTAAAACAATCAGTTGGAACCTTAGCTCAAGCAAAGCTTCTGACAAGAGCTCATTAACTTTTATTCTGCTGAAACTCACCATTCTGTGTGCCTCTCTTTGTCTAGGTCCTTGTCTGGACAGGTTTTATAAGTGCTTAAATACTTAGAGGCTGTTCTTTTTGGATGATATTTCTCAGGTTGATTTCAGCAGAGCATTTTCTTGTGATTTTTTTCCAGCATAGTTTTGCAGATGCAGGATATTTGATTAAGCACCCAAACTTTCTGGTGCCTTCTCCAAGAAGTCCTCCAGACAGCAGCTCTGATCCTGCTCCAGTTGAAAGTAGTGGAATTCTTGCCACTAAGGTTCACTCAGTGCTATTAATGAGTTCACTTCTAATCATTGCGTTCCACCTTTTCCCCACTCTTGTTGTCACTTGCATCTTTTAGGCTCTCCTGAATGCTAGAATCAATGCTAGCAATTTTTGCCTTTCTTGGAGGAATGTGTTAATAAGCACAGAGAAAACTCCAACCAGATCAGCAAACCTAGACTTCCCTCTGCTCTCTTACCAGCCTTATCTCCTCTACCTAAGGACCTAAAGTGGATGGAGAGGTCAACAGGATGTGGTACATGTGCACATGGCCAGGGACATGCGGGTATGAGACAGGGACATAAAACTGTTAAAAGTAGAATGAAAGTCACTGGAACCCTTCTATAGAGGGATCTGCTGAGCAGGCTGCTAAGAAGGTCAGTTGCACCAGTCCTGCATTTAAGAAATCAATGCACCGTTGACACGCCCGTGCCTCAATCAACCAATATTGAGCCACTAATGACATGCTGTTCAATAATCCTTTTGCATTACAAATTGATGGTTTCTAGAGGTGTTCAGTTGGAGCTTTTGCACAGATACACAGAACAACACTATCAAACCCATTGAAATTGCCCTGTGCAAACTTGATTTTCTAAGGCAGTAGGAGTAGAGTTCTGTAGCAAATGAATGCCTGTGTATCTGTGAAAAGGGATGCACAATTCCTATAGAAAATATCTCCCTGATCTTGAGACAGACTTGCCTTTCAGGGATCCTTTCTGGTCAGAAGTTAGGAGAAGAGACTAAGAGTGAAGCTGGGAAAGACCTAGGGCCAGGCATCGGTGTGATTCTGTTAATATACTTCAGTAGGCTTTAGAGCAAGTTCTTAGGTGGGATATTCCACAGGACTCTGGCTGGACTAGCCACTTTGCTGTTGATTTACTCATTCACACAGATGGAGAAACCAGCAGCTTCACCCAGTTTCTAGAATTTATTCGTTATCCCCAATATTGAGTTCAATTTGTCAGTTAGTGGTAGGTGCATTTTCAGAAAACTAATACCCCAATATCTGCATGTTGGAAAGTCTAATACTCCGGTATATAATGGGCAATAAGAGGAGAGCCTTCCAGAAAGGCTTCCTTGCAAGACCCTCTATTAACACACGTTTTCTGATCCTCTCAGGTGGCTCACATCTGAGGTACAAACACTTCTGTGAAACCAACTAGTAAAGTGTCAGTGGAATAGCAACCTGATTTCAATCAAGTGTTTTTGATGCAGCCAGAATCTCTTGATCACAGTCATCTAATTGTGGATCCCCCTGTGTCTAGTAGAATTAAAGGGCCAAATGTAGGAATTTTAAAATGACATAAGAGTCTTCAAACAGGAATGGAAATATTACACGTTGAGTTAAAAATTCATTGTCGGCAGGTTTCTTTTGTTTAAATATTAAAACTTTTCCCTGCAGCACTGGAATTACAAACTGCACTGTTCTGGCATCAAACCCAAACTGACTGGAAATCGAAATCTGGATTCAGCTACAGATAAGTGGGTTTAAATTGCCCACCAAAAGGCTGAGACGGAGGAGTTGTAATGGAAAATGCATCCCACTCAATGATTTAAGTTGAAGGGTGTGTGTGGGTTCTTGCTTTATGATTACTGCTGTCCTCTCTGTGTGTAACTTATATCCTCTTGATGATGTGTATAGCTCAAGCTCTACAGTACAATGCCTCTGACCTTGGACAGGAAACCCATCCAGTTCTGCTCTCAAAGTGTGGTGGGCACCATTTTGGATGATGCTTTTCACTTTCCTTTGTAGCATGGGCCATGACTCAGTTGCTGATGGATTCTTGGTACCTTTAAGTCTTTAAACCATGATCTGAGGACTTTAATGTATCAGTCATAGGTTAGAGGTTTACTGCAGCAGTGGGCGGGTGAGGTTTTGTGGTCTGCATAGCTCCAGATGTCACAATGCAGATGATCTTATTGGCCCCTTCTTATCTTAGAGTCTATGGCTATGTCCACACGGTGATTTTAAATCAAAACAATGACCATTGTTTCGATTTAGAAGTTGTCATATCTGAACAACATTTTGTTATTTCGAAATGACAAGCCCCATCATTTTGAAATAACAAAACTAATTTTGAAATAGTAAAATCTAGGCTGAAATCGAAATAGCTGTTATTTCAAAATGGTTGTTTCGAAACAATGCCATTCGAACCATTATTTCGATTTAACACTTTTGCCCTTCTCCTTCCCAGGGTGCCTTCCTTTTTCTATACGTTGAGTGGCAACATGGCCATGCCAGGGGCCCATGTTGCCACACCTCTCATGCTGCCCCTCTCCTGATTCGAAATAGCAAGTCCTGTGTCCAGAATTGCTATTTTGATCTGAGGTTTTTGCTTATTTCGAATTAACTTATTTTGAAATAAGCATCTACGTGTGGATATAGCCTATGAGTCTGTGATGTTCCAGAGACTGAACTGGGGGCACACACAGCTCAACTCGTGAGCTGCTACCACAGGAGTCAAGTTCCCTAGCTGCTCTGGTGACATGTTCATATCCTCTGTGGGTCAGGCCTGAATGGAACCTGGGGCACTTGCTCATCCATGGATTACAAAAACCAAGTGAAGAGCAGTAGATATGTGAATAGCACAAATAGTCAAAGATAATTCGGGTTTTACAAATGTTATGATCTCTATTTTGATCGTGTCCCTTTATGTAGCCCTCTTCGGGATGAAAATGAAGATTCCTTTGGCCCAGCAAATCAAATGGAATGAGGAAACGTAAGCCTGAGTGGACTTTTGGACTTCAACTCTGCTTCAGGCAGAGTTTCGTCTCATCCTTTCCTCATCCACTGTTCATTCATCTTCTTTTCTAATCTTGTTCCTTCTACCAAAGAGCATGATGTATGTGCATTTATATGATGGTTTCCTGAAAACAACTTGCAGTAGCTTCTCTTGACCCAATTGGCTTTTTCTAACTTCTTTTCCTCTCCTTCCCAGCTTGCTAACTAAGCATGAACACAAGGGAGCACCAAAGAGTCTCCTATTACTTTGAAGAGTTAACAAAAAAAAAGAGAGTGAGAGAGAGAAAATATTTAACATTGGTTAGTGGCCCGTGAGTTTAAAGCAACAACAAGGCTAAACCAAACTGCAGCCTGGAAGCAGCCCTACTGTCTGAATGGAGAACAGAAATGCTGAGTGAGATGATCAAAGACCATTGCTTCACTTCCGGTCATCTCCAGCTCTTGGAGGCCAAGACCTGCTTCTGATTTTACTCCCACAAGCTGTGAAAGCTTGATCTAAAGCCCATTTCAGTCAGTAGGAGTGAGTCTCTGCTTTGGTTGAGGCCCAAAATCTGGAGTGACTTTGTTTGTGTGAACAAGAAGAGAAATGGGTGTCTAAAATGTAGACCAGGGGTGGCATGAGGGCCGAGCCTGAGAGTAGGGTGTCCTGCGCTAGTACAGTGCTGGAGGCTTCCCAGGTAGGAGATTGTCTCTTTCCAACTTGGCCTTGTGCATTTTAAAGGGGGAAGTGGCATCAGTTATGGTCATCAGTGTGGCCTGGAGACTGTCTGTAACATTTCAGAGCTGAAACTAAAACGAGGCATCTTTAATATTGCAGGTAAAAATGTCTGCTGCCACTAGTCAGCTGAACTGATCTAAAGACAGACATGTGGAGTTATCAGTAATAATAGGGATATGTCTGGACTTCCTGGTTTTACTGATGAGACCATTTGGAGGTATTGGAGAAAGTGCATTGAGGGTGCTCACTCACTGCTTGAAGGGGCAATGTTAAATCTTCAGCAAATCTTCATTTATCCAAAATGTCAATTAGTGATTGGAGCAAAATAGGGGAGAATAAATTCATTAATTGTTGCAAAGAGCTCAGCTGATACAGGGCCATATAAGTATCAAGAAGGCACTGACCAGAACAAATCATTGTATGTCATGTGACTTTAAAATAAAACTTCCCCCCTCCTGGTTGTTCAGCTTTTGCTCTTGTGATGTAATTTCCTTAGATCTTTAGTCATCATAGAGACAAGTCATCCAAGATAGACGACTTCATTTCTAATGTATTTTATTTTTAAAACAGGGAAAGTATTACTCTGTTCTATATAGGGTCTTATGCTGCCCTCATCAAAATAGTATCTGAGCTCCTTCCAGAAGAACATTAAGTGATGTGACAAGTTCTATAAGCTTTTTTTAATCCCTCGTAAATAAGAAGAAAAGGACTCAAAGCCATTTCCCTCATTGTAGGTCTGCTTTAACACTATGTGTGTGTCCTGTTTGTTAAATAGATCTTTGGAATCTGATTGTTTTTGTACAGACTTTTCAGGGCTTTGAAATGGTAGACCTATACCAATAGTATTCTTTGCTACCACACTGCCTCTTTTGTCAACTTGCCTTGCTTGATTTTTTTTTTTTTTTTGGTAGCAAGGAGCAAGTTCTTGTGACCAACCTCTTGCTGAAGATTATTACAGCTGCAAGACTGATGTAATGTCAATAGCAAGTCTGTAGCTACCTGAGAACTTTGTGTTTGTCATTTAGTTTGCACACCAAGGTCTCTTGGAATGTCCTAGCAACAAGAGAGAGGGAAATCAGATCATCTTGCTCTGAAGGCCCAGCCTGCTACCACTTGTGATGAAGGAGAACATCTGTTAGCAGGCGGTAGCAGAAAACCTATCCACTATCATCCCATCCAATAGACTGAGGACGGTTGTGCACATGCACACACCAACCCGTTATCATTCCATCCCATAAAGGGCAGCAATGCAGATATGATGCCTTCCCTTTTATCATTCCATCCAGTAGAGGGCAGTAGTGTGCGCGCACGTGCCTGTACACCCACACACGTGTATACACACACACACACACACACACTAATAACCGGTTCAACACAAAATATCACTGTCTCTGAACCTATGCCAGTTTCTGAAAACCCAAGTTAGTTTATAAACTCTCAGGTCTTTATTCTTTGCTGCATTGGTCTATCCTGGTTTGTACAAGATTTCCACATCTGATGTCTGTGCAAAAAACAAGGCCAGGGATTAAAAAATAGAAACAGAACTGGAAAGAGGCAGAGTGGGCTCTTTCAGAGCCTGAGAGCAAGGGACCATTTCTGTTCCCCTGATGGGTGAAGCCAAACCAACTCTACTCCCCATGCTGGAAGCAGAGGGACATGGCAGGAGATGTAAAAGATGCTCAGTTGGGCTACAGCCAGGTGTCTCCAGCCTGCTGCAGGACTCTGTGGGCTGTACAGTGCCTTGCTTCCAGAGGAGACCGACCATGGCAAGGAGTTGCCAGGACTGCTTTCAGCCATGTACCTGAGGGGATGGAAGACCTTTGGCCTGGTGAGCCCTACACGTGGACTGCAGTTGGAAGTAGCTCAGGAAAACCAGATTTTAGTCTGGTTGTACTGTCGGAGAGCGAGTCAACATGTTTCAGTGGGATTCCTGCTGACCCAGTGTAGAACCATCCACCAGGGTTAGGGTCCTGGGACCCACTGGAGGAGGATGGGTCTGGGTCCCGCCAGCGGCCTACTACCCCTTGGCCAGGAGACCTGTGCCATGTTTTGGAATTACCCCTGCCAGAAAGCTGTGATGCTCTAGACCAGTGGTCATCAAACCACGGGTCACGGCACTGCTGCTTGGGGAATGGGAGTGGGGGGAGAGGAGAGCCGGGGTCTGGCTGCCACCTGAAGCCCAAGGCAGCCATCTTCCCTTGAAATTTCCGTCAGTTGCTTCCATGCATGGGTAGCAGCTAAGGGAAATTGAGAAGGATGCCGACCCCTGTGCTGACACCTGACAACCCAGAGCAGCCAGTGTCTTTTTCAGTTCCCTGGGGCTGCTACCCCAGGGGGGAAGCAGCTGTGGGAAACTTCAAAGAAAGCCAGCTGCCCTGGGGGCAGGTAGCAGTGGGACAGCTGGCACCCTCAAACTTCCTGCAGCTGCTACCCCTGGCCTGGGTGGAAGCAGCCATGGGAGGTTTAAAAGGATGCTGGCTATCCTGCTGCTTCCTGCAGCCCAAGGCAGCTGGCATCCTTTGAAGTTTCCTGCGGCTGCTTCCACCCTGGGGTAGCAAGAGCTGTTAATTTGCAGAAACATGCGAGTATGGCATTATAGCAAACATGGCCAATGCAGTAGCAACTATGGGTTTGAGCTGGATCGGACTAAGGTGACTGTTAGGATATGGATATTTCTCTTCAGCAACATCCACAGTCTGCGCAGACGACAGTGGTGCATCGCTCACGTTGGCAGGTCTACGGCAGTTCACACAGCAGAGGTCCCAGTGATTGGTGTTGGCATGTAACTCATGAGTATCAGCTGGGGCACGATGTTACATATTTTGTTCTGCATGCTGGACTCATTTCTGTAAGCAACACACAAGGTGCAGTAATCCCTGGGCAAGTCTCCAGTAGCGTGAAGCTGCCTTCTGAGGCATGTCGCTATTGGAATAGCAGCTCCTCAAAAGTGTCCCAGCCCAGCCTGTCCTCAGGGACGTGGGCTTGACTTGTCCTTCCTGGGGGGTGAGGGAGTCCACAAGAATTGCCAACTATCTTGCAGCCTTTTGCTGCAGCCATCTTGCCAGTCCTTTCCTGGTGCTAGGCTCCCTCCTTGATATCCCCTAGCTGCGAGTCGTCTGATGCAGTCAGTGTGTGTGGTCCAGCTGGATGATGTGATTCCTAGCACCTACCATTGGGCCCTGCTTCGGAGCAGGGCTGGCTACTCCCTGGCTCCCTCGCCTATAAGGGGGCAGGCCCCTATTAAGGGCAAGTTTAGAAGAGTACAAGCTGCAAAGCGGGCTGGCTTGTGGCTGGCAGTGAGCTTTGGAGAGGCAATTACCTTGGCATAATTCCATCCCCCCCTACCTGGCATTGTATCACTGTATTTAGCGTCCTGCCAATTTGTCTTTCTGTTTCTGACATTCAAGGATTCTGCTGCTATCGGTATTGACCCAAAGTTAAAATTTATCAAGGCTTACAAGACATTTTAATATGAATACAGTGTAACTTTTGGCCTTGTAGAAATACTTGTCTAGCTCTTCAGGCTTTATATTTCTCACTGAACAGTTCCTCCAGCCGTCAGCCAAAGGTGTGGATGGGAATGCGTTGTATGAGTGATGAGGCATCCACTCTTCTTATGCCACTGGAAAGCACACAGGCCTGGAAATGGGTTATCTTTCAAGGATGGCTTGCCTTGTATGCAGCCAGGGCACTTTTAGATGGAGGCACTGAAGCTTAAGCAGTCTCTATCCTGTTCATTTTTCTTCTAATGCATACTGGAGAAGACAGAGAGGAGGGGCATGTGGGCCAGATAGGACAGACAGACATTGGAACAGGCTCTGGAGTAAGATTTGTTTGCCAGAACTTCTCAGCCACTGTCCTCCTCCAGAGCCGCAATCCAATCCACATGGAAAATTTGTCTCTTGGAGTACTCGGAACTGACTCCAAGCAAATGTGCGCCATGGTGAAGAAGAGCTGAAATAATCATGTATTTACCAGGGAGCTAGCCATGTTAGTCCGTGCATAGCAAAAACAATGAGAGTCCTGTGGAACCATAAAGACTAAGAGATTTCTTTGGGTATAAGCTTTTGTGGGCTTCAACCCACTTCATCAGATGCATCTGGTGAAGTGGGTTGCAGCCACGAAAGCTTATGCGGGATGTAATTTGTTAGTTTTGAAGGTACCACAGGGCTCTCATTAATCATGCACTTAGTTTCTCATGGTGAGTGATTTTTCCAATCATTTTGTCATGGTAAATTCACCCGTAATTAAAGAGTAAGCTCTAAAGACCTTCTAGGCTTTTTCTATTATGTCTCTTTGAGCAGCACTAGAATTGCTAACGGTCTCTCTGTCTCTCCGTAGGCAGTTGTTGTTCTGAGATGCAAAAAGCACAGGTGACTCGGTGAGTACAGCGGTGGAGCAGGGGGTGGTAGGAAGAAATGCACCTTTCGATGCACAGGCGTAGCCCCACTGCAGTAGAATGATATTGTGCAAGCATGTGAATAATCCACCCCCGACTGACTTGGTTACACTTACTTAACCCCCGTGTAGACTGCCCTATGTTGGCAAGAGAGCTTTTCTCACTGATGTAGCTTCCGTCTCTTGCAGAGATTGATTAACTCTGCTGACAGGAGAGCTCTTGCCTGTCAGCATAGAGCATCTTCGTTGGACCCCTACGGTGGCACAGCTCATCGGTGCACCTGCGCTGATGTGGTGTTTATGATACCACCTATATAGGATGAACAGTTCTCCTTAAGTACCTCCTTATTTAAAGGAAAAGAGCTACAACTATATGCATAAACCAACAGGCTATGTTCAGACGAGAGTTTTATTTTGAAACAACAGCCATTGTTTCGAAATAAAATTTCTTATGTCCACATGACGTTCTGTTATTTTGAAACAACGGGACCCGTTGTTTCGAAATAACATCCGTTATTTTGAAACAGTAAAACCTCGCTTGAAATCGAAATAGCTGTTGTTTCAAAACAGCTGTTTTGAAACAACGGCGTTTGGACACGTTGTTTCAAAACAACACCATTGTTTCAAAACAACTATTTTGAAACAACATGTCTGAATGGCTTTATTTCAAAATAACCATTTCAAAATAACAGCTGTTTCGATAGCAGGCTTTCCCTTAATTCGAATTAACGTTTTCTTAATTCAAATTAACTTATTTTGAAATAAGGACTTTATTTCGAAATAACAGTTTACGTGTGAACATAGCCACAGGTTTCTACACAGTTTAAGTTCCAGCTTTGTCTCCTTTGTTAACCAGCCTGAAAACAGAGAATTCAGATTCAGATGATATAGGTGATTCTGGAAAGAGGGACATCTAGTGGATGAATAATGTGCTCCATGTAAACCATAAAAATGCCAGGAAGCCTATTCTGAATATTGCAGAAATGGTGATTATGGAATGAAGAAGGATGAGAGAGGAGAAACTGGTCGCAGTTCATGCTTAGGCCAGCCATTGCAAGTGATCTACTGGAATGTTTCTGTTTGTGGTTTTCAAGCAGGAGGAGTTGGATACACACTCCCATGGTTACTAACAGAATAGGTTAATAGGCTCCATGGGTAAGGGCACCATGGCGCAATTAGATGTAAGTATTTCTAACATGCCCATTGTTGTGATATCTGAGAGGCATGTCTGATGTGGTGTGGTGTTTGAATTTTGGATATTGTCTGTGCCAGAAGACAGCTCTGTTGTGTAAGGCTGAGCAGATCCATCAACTTCTATATTTTGCCCAACCACCCCACCACTAGAGGGGGACAAAATGCCACTTGGAGTATGTATGGGGATTACATAGCCCAGTGTCTCTTTATTATATGAGCTGCCAGAAAGTTGTATGCAAAGGATTGTTTTCTCATTGCCTTGCACACTCATTTGCTCCAGTGCAAAGTGAATGCAAAACTCTGTCAAATCAGAATGGGAATGGATTACGTCCCCTTTACACAGGTAGAAATGCACTGAAGAATCGGGCCCAGGGGTTATTGCACCAGAGAGGATAACAGCAATCCTGTGCTTTGGTGCATATGCCTTGAAATTGCATCAGTCCTTGCAGAGCTAGGTATGTGAAAGCTCCAGTGAATCAGCTCAGTAGCAGATTTAATCCGCGCCCCACCTGCTCAGATGAGAGACCTGTCACTGAGCTTCTCAATCAGAGTCGATCAATGAGGTAATTGGCAATCTCTGAAGCAAAAGAAGGAGCTAATGAGTAAACAGCCACACAGCAGGGCCTTTCCTATTCCAGGCCCATGGGAGCGTCATGCAGGAGCAGCCAGGCAGGATATTAGCCCAGGTAATAGACGCTCAGCGGGAAAGCTTACACCACCAATCTGATGATGTTTGCTGCTTGGACACTGCTTTGTTTGAGGCAGTTTGGGGAGACGCAGGCCTCAGAAGTGTCTTGGGTATGTCAGCACTGCAGATGAGAGGCTAGTCTCTATAACTGCCTAGGTTGGAGGCAGCTTGGACTTGTGCATCTGTGCAGTTGTGACATCTCCCAACTGCAGTGTAGACAGACCATTTGTGCGTGAGACTGCTCTTGGCCAGGAGACATTCAGACCTCTCTCTGGAAAAATCAAGCTCTGGCGTAAGCTACTCCTGGCTGCTTCCACCATCTCTTTGCTGTTTAATGGTTTGCTTGCTTAGGCAGCAACATTTCCAGCAAAAATACAGGCTACGGCCCACTGCCTTGAGCCACTTGCCCTCCACCCCTGCTCTTTCCAAAACAGTTTGTGTATGACTGCTGTGTTTATTCAGCAGCCAGTCAGGGAAATCTCCCCTGTGTGGGGACTCCTCTGACAGGAGGCAGGAAATGGAGTGTCTGGTGGTTACAGGTGCGAGGTTCGGCAGGGAAGACACAAAAGTGTAGATCTGTGGGATGGCTGAAGACACCTGAGAAAAGCATCACAAGAAGCGCTGCCTCTGAAGGATGGACTGAGAACTTCCCTCATGACCCTGAATAAGTCCAGGCACCTATTTAAGTGCAGGAGCTGTTCCAGGAAGTGTCTGAGCAATGAGTGGACACTCTGAGGCTATGTCTACACTGCCAAAGATATTTCAAATTTATTTTGAAATAGCATTATTTTGAAATAGGAGTCTAGTGAAGACTCTCTATTTCACAATAAGGTAGGATTTATTATTTCAAAGTAGAGAGTCTTCACTAGACTCTCTATTTCGAAATAGGGGAAGGTAGGGAAAGTCTAGGGCCCTGTAGCAGGGAAAGACAGTTACCTTCCGGCTGGGAGGTAGCCGGTCACCAGCACTGCCCCTGCTGGCCTGAAGAGGCCTTGCGAAAGAGCCCGAGGGATGGGGAGGACTATATAAAGGGATGGACCAGTCAGCCAAGGGGGAAACAGAGAGGGAGATGGCTGCTGAAGCTGGCACATCTCCATCCCTGGGAGCAGCCAGGGCCTGACCGACAGCGAGATCTCCCTTCTTGGAAGAGCCAAGGGGAGGAACGCTGGCTGGCTGCTCCCCTAGAGATAACTCTCCGGGTGAGGATCTGGACAAGCTTCCCTCAGTAGAAAGCCTGGAGGGAGGGAACCAGCCTGATGCTCATGAGGATCTGGATGAGCGTCCCTCAGCCAGCGATGTCAGCGAGCCAGCTGCCTCGGACCCCTGCGACCTGGAGGAGCTCCCGCTGGCAGATGGAGCGGAATTGCCTGCATTGCCACCAGAAGACAGTGAAGGGTTGATTGGGATGCCCTGGGGAACTTATCCGGAGGACCTGGAACCTAACGAGGAAGGTATCCAAGGGAGAAAAAAGCAAGGAGTCATGTGGCACTTAAAGATGAACAGATTTATTTTTCACATGAGCTTTCGTGGGAGAAAATCCCACTTCTTCAGATGCTTCGAAGATGGGTGAACATCTTTGAAGCATCTGACAAAGTGGGATTTTCTCCCATGAAAGCTCATGCGAAAAATAAATCTGTTCATCTTTAAGTGCCACACGACTCCTTGTTGGCTTTTTTTTGCTCGAGTAGACTAACATGGCTATCCCTTTGGAAATACCCAAAGGGGAACTGGGAGAAAGTGGCCCAGGGGCAGCTGGTGAGTGTACCGTAGCTATAAGGCATCAGCGTTTCAGCCGGAGCCCAATGACCCAGTGGCAGAGCACTGCCACTGATAGGACCCCGGGCTGCAATGCAGCGGACAGGGCAGCCCTGTGTTCCCCATCCCTCTCCTGCTGCCGTCCATGCTACCCGGTGCTTGTCTTACCCCTGCTGGTGTTGAAGGCCCTGAACTCTTGTACTGTGTGCTTGCCGTAACCTGCCTGAGGAGCTAGAAGGACATGAAAATAGGGGAGTGAGGTCTGACCCTGCTGCGGATCCAGACCTACGCTCCTGGAGGCGGTTCGGCTGAGGGCCCCACCCCTTTACAGGCCCTTATTTAAAAAAATAGCCAATTCTGTTATGCCTGTCTGTCTTCTTGACCATGCTGCATGGGTCTGACTGCCATGCCTGATTGCTGCAAAGCCCTTCTGATTTCACCTTCTTCTCATAGGCAAGAAGGTCTATATCAGTGTGGACATACTGGGCCATAGTTTATCTGGAATAAATCATCACAGCGCCACTGGCTTCAACTGATTTACAGCAAGCGAGGATCTGGCTTACTGTTTCCCAACCTGCACTCATGGCTCTCCAGGTATCTGAGTGCTTGACAGCATTTTCAGATGTAATTTTGTCTCTGAGGACAACTGTGTTCCCTGTCAATCTCTTTAATATGCACCCTCCCCTTTCACCATGCCCCTTTCCTCCCACCCATGCCTTTCTATAGAATGCAGATAACACCCTTAAACATGCGGGCATGGCCAAAAAAAGAGCTTTCAATTCTAAGGTGCCTGTCACCATAGCACCTCATCATCGCTCTGCTATGACTCAGCTGCCATAACTCCCGACTGGGATGTGTCACCCATGAATTATGACATTTTCTAATGCAAAGTCGTGGGGTTTTGAAGACAAGATGGGAATGGGGGACAGGAGAGGAGGGGGCGGATTTGGGGGAAGGAGAGAGAGAGAGAGAGAGAGAGAGAGAGAGAAGTTCTGCGAGGGGTGAATTTTCCAACACTGAATCCTACTAACACTAAAGAAATAAATGAGGGAAACACAGTGGTGATTCCCTGCTGGGCTGTCATAAAAGGAAGCATGGCCCAATAGTTAGGGTGCTAGCTTAATCTTGAATTAGCCTCTTTTTTGGATGTTTAAGTGCTTTCGGATCCTTTTGGAGAAAGGTTTATATAAAAGAACAAAGGACTTTCTATTTAACGACAATCTAAGAAATATCTTCCTTTGGAACAACACTGAGCATATATATTGTGCTTACAGAATAGATAACAATGGTTAACATCACAGGAATATCAGTCCTGAGCTTGTATTTCAAACTAATGCAGAGACAGTGGTAAATTCAAATTATGCAGTTGCTTGGGGAAAGGCATCTCCTTTTGGAACTTCATGGACAGTAGTTGTATTCATTGAGTGAAGCTTCAAGACATATTTTTACTGGGGTTTTAGACATGGGTTCAACTTGTCTGTTGTCCATGCACCATTGAAAATTCATGCTAAAGATATACTGCACGGGCATAAAAAGTGATTTGCCCTAGTACAGCTTCCTCTAGTTTGGGGAGGGGTTTGCACAGGCAAAGCTACATTGGTTGACAAATATGAATGCGAAGCTGGGAGATTCTGTGCCAAAAACAGTCTCCTGGTGGAACTTGAAGAACAGAGCCTAGCCGTGCCTACCACCTCCTGCTAATGCCAAGTCCAGCGTAAAAATGGCAGGAGACATTTTCAGAAGAATGTCAACTCCTCCACTGCCCAAGGGGGCCTTTAAGGGCCAAGAAAGGTTGAGGCAGAGATAAATATTTGAAGAGAGAGAGAGATGGGCTGTCTAAAGTCATGAACATAAGGAAAAATATATTGAGTTTTTCTGCAGCAATGTAACAGGATCATCCTAGAGTCTTGATTTCTTGTAAACTTCCACTGGCTTCCTGCTTGTTCTGAGAAGTTCTTTCTGTTAGGTTTTGCTGTAGGAGTGCAAGGGTGGGAAGCCTTCCTTGTTCCCCTATTCTTCACATGCACACACACATGCACCCCAGCCGTTTGAGTTCTGATGGGGGATTTTGTTTGATAGTGTTTGTGTGTTGGCTACCATCTTGGTTATTACACCAGGGACTGAACCAGGGACTTTCAGAGCCAAAAGCATGAGTCTCTAGTGTATGAGCTAAAGAATGAGCTCTGGAGCAAAGGGCTGTCACAGCCCTTATGGATCAGGCACAAAAGAAACCCCATCTATTCACACCAGTGTTTTCTATTTGACCCCTTTTTTATTTTGAGTTGTGAATATTTGAACAAATGGCTTACTGAGAAATAAACAATTTAGATATAGTCCGGTAATCAGTAGCCCTGTCTAGTCAACTGTTGTCTGTTTTTTTAAAAAAGGCAGACATCCAAACAGGGACTTTGTGACTTAGATGCCCCATCTCACATTGTAGATAGCAAATAGTCGGAGCAGACAATTCATGATGAACTACTCAGATGTCTAACTATCTCTGCATAAACTCCTTAAACAGTCACAAATTGTGAATACATTTGCAAGTATCAGTCTGAAGGTTAAAAGGGAGTTATGTTCAATGAACTCTAGTGTTGGCAGTGTGGAAGGTTTTATTTATAGGGCCTTGCAAAGAAAAAAGGATAATTGTTACATGAGATAGAAATAAATACATGCCATAGCACAATGTCCAATCTTGTTTATTACAGTAGGGCCTAGAGGCCTGTTGGGATTGGAGTCCCATTGCACTAGGCACAGAACAGACATAGGCCAATAGACAGCCCCTGCCGTGCAGAGCTTGTGTCTAAACAGACAGGACAGACTGGGGTAGGGGAAATGGATGGAACAAGCAAGCAGAATTCTATCTTGCTGGCTATGTCTACACTGTCCAAGTTAACTATTTTGAAATAACTATTTTGAATTTTTTTCAAATAATTGTTTTGAAATAGCATTATTTTGAATTTATTATTTCAAAATAGGAGTCTAGTGGAAGCTCTCTATTTTGAAATAAGGTAGGAATGATTATTTTGAAATAAAAAGTCTTCGCTAGACTCTCTTTTTCAAAATAGGGGTATGCAGTGAAAAGTATAGGGCCATTATTTTGAAAAGAAGCCAGTTCTGTGGCTTGGAATGGCTTTTTTCAAAATAAGTATTTTGAAAGCATTGCTCTTTTGAAATAAATGCAGGTTTAGTTATTTTGAAATAATGTTTCATTATTTCAAAATAATGAAGCACTTATTTCGAATACCGAAATGCGTGCATGGACATGTAAAAAGTTTTTGCGAAATAAGCCTCCTTATTTTGGAAAAAAAAACATTTCAGTGTAAACATACCTGTTGACACTTTAATGGAACTGTAACTTGTCTTGTGTCCCCAGCTGTTGGGCGGCTGCAGGGGAAAAGGAATTTACTTCATAAATAAAATCACAGCTGGAAAAGTTATCTTCAAAATAGCCTTACTCATGTTACTAATAACACCTGAGTTATTTACAAATGAACCTGAAAAACCCCCAAAGCGTACCTTTGTACTGCTACTGGTGTTTCCCTTTTGGGTTTCTCAGCTTAGATCAGCTGGTCCTAAAATGTGGTGCTGACCCCGTATAGGACGAGTGCATGGACAGACTTCTAATCACACCAAAGAGCTTCAGGTTCATTTTAAAATGTAAAAAAAAAAGGACAGCTTTGTCTCCACCCCAAAATTGTACTGCTTTTAACTCTACCAGTATAATTAAAGAGTCACAGCCCTGCAGTGTGATGCAGTTATATTGGTAAAAAGATGTTTTATATTACATTCATATTAGTATTGCTATTCCTGTAGGAAAGGGGAGTTAATTAGACTGCTGTAAAGCAATCTGGATAGTATGCATCCAAGTGTTGTAAAGCAGCCACCAAAGAGTTCTCTGGACTGTAAAAATTAACTTCTAAGAAGTCAGGAAAAACTGAGGAATTTCCAGAAGATTGGATGAAAGCTAACATTGTATTGGTATTAAAACAATAAACAGGATGACCTAGATAATAATTGGTGAGCTTCCAGAAAACACCATCCTGGCCACTGTGGATGTAGAAGCTCTTTACACCAACAACTCACACAAATATGGATTACAAGATATTAGAATAAGCATCCCAGATGATGCCACAGCACACCTTGTGACTTTAGTACTCACCCACAACAATTTCAGATTAGAGGATAATTTACAGTCACCTTCAAGTCAGCGGCACTGCTGTGTGTACCCACATGGCCCCATAATATGCCAACATTTTTATGGGTGACTTAGAACAATGTTTCCTCAAGTCTCATCCCAAAGTACCTCTCCTCTACTTATGCTACACTGACAACAGCTTCATCATCTGGACTCATGGCAGGGATGCCCTCGAAGATTTCCACAGAGATTTCAACAATTTCCATTCCACTATTAAACTTAGCCTGGAACACTCTGCACAGGAGATCCACTTTCTGGACACTACAGTACAAATTAGGGATCAACACGTAAGCATCACCCTATACTGAAATACTCATCCAAAGACACCACACGATCCACTGTCTATAACCAAGCCCTAACATATAACTGCATTTGCTCTGATCCCTCAGATAGAGACAGACACCTTCAGGATCTCTATCAAGCATTCTTAAAACTACTGTACCCACCTGTGGAAGTGAAGACATAGACTGACGGAGCCAGGTGGGTACCCTGAAGTCAATTGCTACAGGAAGAGCCCAAGAAAGAAAACAACAGAACACCTCTAGTCATTGCCTACAACCCACTCTACAGCACAGCCTTAGGAATCTACAGCCTATTCTACAAGATGGTCCCTCACTCTCTCAAGCCTTGGGAGACAGACTTCTCCTCACCTACAGACAGCCCCCCAACCTTAGACAGATACTCGCCAGCAACTACAGACCTAACAATAGAAACATTAAACATTAAAGCAGGCAAATACCGTTGCAACAAATCACGCTGCCAGTTTTGCCCACATATCTGCACTAAAGACATCAGCATAGGGCCTAATCAAGCCAGCTACTCCATCAAGGGCTCATTCACCTGCTCCTCCACCAATTCAATTTATGCCATCATGGGCCAGAAATGCCTGCCTGCCTTATATATTGGACAAACAGGACAGTCTCTGCACAAAAGAATAAATGGGCACAAATCTGACATCAGCAATCTCCACGTTCTAAAACCAGTGGGTGAGCATTTCAATCTTCCTGATTACTCCATTGATGATTTACTAATTGCAGTGCTCAGACAAATGAATACCAGATCAAGGCTTCAAAGAGAAACTGCTGAGATTGAATTTATTTGCAAATTCGGTTGTATTGGTTCCAGGCTTAACAGGGACTTTGGATTTTTCTCCCATTGCAACAGGTGATTTGACCTCACCTTCCACTATATCCTGTTCCCCAGTGTTTGAATCTTTATAACAGTTATGATTTGCTGTTACAATGTGATCTGTTCCCATGACTTGCACTCCCCTCCATTTATTTTCTTCTATTCTATAAGTTTCCCCACCTTCAAAGCATCTGACAAAGTGGGCTTTTCTCCCACAAAAGCTCATGCAATAAATATACTGTATTGGTTAGTCTTTAAGTGCCAGAGGACTCCTTGTTTGTTTCTCTAGATAATTATAGGTCTGTAAGTCTGACTTCAATCTAGGGCACTATGGAAAGGCAAACAGGTGACTCGCTTAACAAAGAATTGAAGGAGGCAAATATAATTAATGCCAATCAATGTAGGTTTATGGAAAACAGATTGTGTCGGACTAACCTGATATCTTCTTTTTGTTGAGAATATAAATTTGGTTGATAAAGGTTGTTGATATAATAGATTTAAGTAAAGCATTAGCATTGATACTCAATGCTGGCTTGGTGAAGAAACTAGAAGAATACAAAATCCACAGGCCATTCATTAAGTGGATTAAAAACTGGCTAACTGATAGGTCTCAGAATGTAATTGTAAACTGAGAATCATCACTGAGCTGGTGTGTTGCTAGTGGGATCCCACAGGTATTAGTTCTAAGCCCTACACTATTTAACATTTTTATCAGTTACCTTGAAGAAAATATAAAATTATTATGATTCTATGATTCTATTACCTGTAAGGTTTGCAGATGATACAAAGATTGGAATTGGGGGTGAATAATGAAGAGGACAGGTCACTGATACAAAGGGAGCTGGATCACTTGACAAGCTGGGCAGAAGCAATAGTATATTTTTAATATGGCCAAATGTAGAGAGAGAGGCCATATTTATAGGCCGGAGAACTCTAACCTGAGAAGCAGCGACTCTAAAAGGGTCTCTGATGGTTGAGGTGGATCACCAGCAGGACTTCACTCCCAGTGCAATGCTGTTGCTGAAAGGGCTAACATGGTCCTTGGATATATTAATGGGGAATCGCGAGGAAGGAAATTATTTTACCTCTGCATTTGGCAGAGGTCCAGCTGCTGCTGGAACACTCTGTACAGTTCTGGTATCCACAGTTCAAGAAGAATGTTGATAATATGGAGAGGAGATATGAGAGTGATTAAAACAGTGAAAAACATGCCTCATAATGAAGGAATCAACAAGTTCAAGTTGCCTAGTTTCATAAAGAAAGGTTAAGGGGTGACTTGATCAAATTTTATACAGGGGAACAAATATTTAACAATGAGCTCTTCAGTCTAGTAGGCAAAGGTATAACAAAATCCAGTGGATGGAAGTTGAAGCTGGACAAATTCAGACTAGAAATAAGGCACAAATCTTTAACAGAAAGGGGTAGTTAACTACTGAACCAATTTGGCCAAGGGCTTTGGTGGATTCTTCATTTGGGGAATTTTTAAAAAGAAGATTGGATGTTTTTCTAAAAGAGACATTCTAATTCAAACAGAAGTTAATTCAAATAAGCCATATAGTCCATTACAGATTCCAAGGCCAGAAGGCACTACTGCGATCATATCGTCTGCTGTCCTGTATAACACAGGCCAAAGAACTTCTTTGAAACAATTCCTAGTGGTCATAGTAGGACATCAGACTGGGTGATCACAAGGTGCCATCTGGATTTATAATCCATAAATGAATTACTGCATCCACACTTGGGGTCGTACCAATTTAACTATGTCAAGGCTGTTTCCCCACTCTGGCACTCTGAGTGCAGAAGGTAGGGGCCTGCAACAGGCCTTAAAAGCCACTGGCCTTAAAGCTTGGTCTTAAAATTCTCCAAGGCCTCCAATTCCTGGCCTTGGAGTCGTATCGCTGCCACCACCCAAATGCAAAAACCTCTTGAAACCCAGGAAGGTGCACTTGGGAATTCCTTCCTATGAGGTACTCTCAATCACTTTTATTCCTCTCTCCGGAGAGTGAATGAACCACAGCTGGAATATCAGCTGAAACTGGAACAGAATCCCTTCTAGTAGCTGGCTGTGCAGTCTGAGGCACATGCACACAAACCTTTTGCCTTTCAGGACACAGAACCAGGGCTTACTTAAAAGGTAAAATCTTTAATTACAAAGAACAGATAAAAACACAGAGAGTTGCTTCTCTGGGAATTAACTTAGGTAGTTACAGGGTAAAGGGAGGGGGTACATGTGCTCGCATAGAGAAATCCAAAAAACAAGCCAAAAACAAAGAAAATACCCTGACCACATCTAAGTACACATTCCCTGTTCTATCCACGCCTGCTCCGTAACAAACTTAACTTATCTTTGACAAGGATGTTGCTGGATTCTTCCTCAGGCCCCTTTGGCCTCCTCCTGACCCTTCCAGGAGCTCTGCTGCATCCAAACAGGAACAGGCAAGGCTGCTGTTCTAATTCAAAAACCTGCACTTCGTTCCTATTGGCTGTCCTGGGACTCACTGACCAGAGTGTTAACTCCTTCCTTCCCAAGGGTTACTACAAACTATTTCAGTAGAAAATCACATCCTCACCAAAGCAGTTCTATGAACCAAACGTGTGTAGATAAGGCCCAACTCACTGGATGTTGTGGTTGCAAAGCAAAAGTTAAAAAGATGCTTAAAGTGTAACTGATGTAGTGTTGTGTGTCTGAGTTTGCAGAGAGCCTGAGATAGTAGCTCAAATGACTTAACTCATTAATTTGAGTTCATGGTATAAAGATACCAATCGTAGTTGTAGTGGGTTAGTTTCCCTGCTCTAGTATGGAAAGGGTTAGAAGCCCTGCGGAAGGTGGGCTGGCAATGGAAGATGGCAGCTGTGCAGCCAATCAGTATATATGCAGGCTGCAGCCCCTGGCCCAGGGCAGTTGTTGCCTGACCTGTGAGAAGGAAGGAGCCTGTCAGCTTGGCTACAAAGTGTGCGTAGAATCAGGGACAGTGACCTGTGGACTGCTAGTGGCAGGCTAGAGCATAGACCCTGAAGCAAAGGAAGAAAAGGTGCCTGGTGGCTGATGAAAACATGGCCCAAGGGACTTGTTGCACTGTGTTGGGGTCAAGGTGGTGCCAAGGAGCACGTTCAGGGTTCCTGGGTGAGGGCCCAGAGAAGTGGGTGGGCCTGTGTCCCTTCCCATCTCCCCCAGACTGCTGGTGGGCAGTAAGAGGACTAGTGGTGGTCATTGAGGGCCAGCCTGGACTAATCCTTACCCAGGAAGGGGGTAGCTGACTGGGGCTTGGCCGGAGGGCTGAGATCCTAGAAAGTGACTGGGAAAGACCATGAAAAAATAGAGTAAAGGTCACTGGATGGAGTGCACATGAGTTGTTCCCTAGTATTCTTACCAAGAGGTGCCTCTCTGGTGGGGCACGTGCTGGTACCTGTCTACAGTGGTTATTTTAAATAGGAACATTGTTGACAATTTCACTGCTCATTCAAGTATGTAACAAAGGAGAGGGCTTATCATATTGTGGAGATCTACGCAATGGACTCTGAATGACTACTCGTTCCTTATAGGCCTTTAAGAACATATAGAGGATGTTGCTGGGGCATGGGGTTGGTTCCTTCTTCCAGGTTGGCAGGGAGAAGCCCTCAACTTCCAACATTAGGAAAACGCTGGCTTAACTGTTGAAATGATGGTCCTGACTCAGCAAATGCTGAGTGACATGAGCAGCCCCAAGGAATTCAACAGGACTGCATCGATGGGTAAAGTTTGTCACCTGTGCAAATGGTTGCAGGCTCAGGGCCTAGACTGGTCAATCCCATGTCTGTTGCTTGGCGTGCGCTCTCTCGCTGGCTGTCCTGCACTAAAACACTGAGGTAGGCTTTAATTATTTTTAATTTATTCGCACTGACATTTATGTATGGCATTAAACCATGGTGTTATTAGGTTTTGTTTTAAAAAGAGAATGGATTGAGGCTGCAACTCTGGCTTGTTTTCTGCATGGCAGGGCTTG
Organism: Podocnemis expansa; assembly: GCA_007922195.1. Lineage (NCBI taxonomy): Eukaryota > Metazoa > Chordata > Testudines > Podocnemididae > Podocnemis > Podocnemis expansa. The sequence continues at coordinate 12,843,808 of ML682056.1, read as the reverse complement.
GCAAAAGAATCAATCTGCCTCCCCTCTGATTCCCTTGCTGCCAGTGGATTCAAAAATTAAGTAGCTCTAATTTTCTAAGTACCCATCAGTTTAATTCAACAGAATCAGTTGCAGACACCTGGAAGAAAATCTTAGACGCTGCCAACATCGCTAATTTGGCTTCTTAAATTTGCAGACGACTCATCCTCCTAATTTATCCGTGTATGTCACCCACTAGGAATGACTTGTCTGTGGAAGATTGCCCATCTGGCTCTATTTGTCACACCACACAGTCGCTTGACAAATGCTAACCAGATGGAAAATTCTGCCTGGGGGTTCACGCTTCACTGGTGAATCATGTAGCTGAATGCCATGATGCTCTTACAACATCCATGAGAAGAAATGGGGTGAGCCCCAGATGAGCCCATCTATGGGGCTCCATCTAGCTCAGCTATTGGCTTTCTTTAAGAGAAATCACATGGTTATTTTGATACATTCCCTTGACCACCATTCAAATCCCTTTCCTAGGAGTGAAGGATGAGGCTGACGCTTGAAGCCAGAGGATACTAGGAGCTCACACATCAGCTCTGAGAAGAGAGCAGACGCCTTCCTAGAGGGGAAACAGCACTGTTAACTGATCCTAGAATCTAGATCGGTAAATGAACTATTAGTTCCATCCTTTGACTGCAGGCTTGTCCCCTTCAAAATCTACCAATGATCTGTGGTGTCCACTCTCAAAGCAGCCGAGCCATGCCACCTGGCTGATTTATCTGGAAGGCTCTTCTAGAATCACAAACCTCCAGCGTTAGGATTTTCTCTTTTGCTCCATGTATCCAAGCACTCCTAGCTTTGCCTTCTGAAACCACAGCAAACCTTACTCTCTTTCCTTGATGTTTTTTGTGGTGGTTTTGGCATTTCTAGCCTGAACGCTGGTGTTCAGAAGTGAACCTTGAAGGAGAAGTAGTTTTTTTAAGGCCAGAATGGATTGTTCTGATTATCTACTCTGAACTTCTAAATAGACTTTCACTTATGGAGGGAATTATTCTTCTCCACTATGTAAGTAACACAGTTCTTCTTACAGCTTGGCCTTGTGGATAGCACAATGACCCTAACTATAGGAGTTCTAGGTTTTCTCTGCTACTTGATGACTCTGAACAAGTCACTGTTCTGTGCCTCACTTTCCCCATCTGTAAATAGGGGTAATATTACTGCTGTCCTTTGTAAAGGGCTTTGTGGTCTACTGATGAGATATGGGCTAGATATTATATGTGGCTGCCTCCTGGGCTGGCTGTTTGCTTATTTTATGCAATTTACCAGAGTTTCCTTAGCAAAGCCATAGATCTGTCCTTCCTCCATGTCAGTCTCTATTGCTGGATTTTTTTTTTAAACGTCTGTTTTCAGCTCTTGATAAAATTCACACCGTGGAGGTCGAAGGCTCCAACACACACAAATGGTCAGGGCTCTTGAAATATCTGGAACAGGAATGAATAAACATGCAGAATAAGCACAACTGGCCCATGGTTTACTGGTTACATCTTGCTGTGTGTTTAAGCCCTCCGCTAGTCCCGTGTTCTCCGGGAGATGCCGTAAGGGTAGAGAGCTCTTTCCAAACACATGGCTGGGTCTCTGGTTGCAAGAACCTCCACCCTAACTGGGTAGGCAAATGGAACATGTGGAGAAACGAGTCATGAACACACTGGTAGCTGAATATTGGCTCTGAGAAGTTGAATAGTGGCTCTGAGAACCACCTCTGAGAAGTTGTAGCTATGTTGGTGGGAGAACTCCTGTCGCCCTAGTGCTGTCCACACTAATAGGTGAGTGTAACTTGTGTTGTTCAGGAGGTGGCTTATTCACACCCTGAGCAACATAAGTTACGCTGCCATAACCTGATGTGTAGACAAGCCCTTGGAGAGCCAGACAACATGCACAATCGGATAGTTCAAAACCACCCAGGAAATTTTGACCTTCTTTCGTAAGTCATCTCTCATTTCTCCCTCTAGGAGTACCACAGAGTTATAAGCCTTGCTCCCCACTGAGTAAAAAATCTGTGTCAGGATTTAGGATAATTTAAGCATAGATTTCCTCTTCTCCTGGCTTCTGCCACAGTGACAATTCAGAGGGCTCGTTGATGCAGACAGGCCTTTATTACAAGGAAACAGATAGCCGGTCAATGGGCTTTTCTTGGAATGCAAATAAAAAAAGAGATTCTCACAGCAGTTGCTGGAGAAGATTGACACTGAAGAGTTATTTCCCCCCATTGTGTCTTGTAAGTGTGATAAAAACTTTAAGATGTGTATATTTATAGTCGAATTATCTTACACACAGCTTCCAGTTCCTTGCAGTGAGCTTGAGTACTGTCCATAGCAAAGACGCTAACTAGCTTGATGAAGTGTTAATGTACTTTTAAATGCATTCTGGCTATTGTACTAGAGCTGGTTAAGTTGTTTTGGTGAAAAGTGATTTTGACTTTCAAAAAAGGAGGGGGGAAGATTTGACTAAAATGAGAATATTTGTGAAAGTTTTCTGTTGGTCACAATTTTATATCCTTTACAAGAAAAGTTTTGAATCAAGTTTTTGTTTCATTTTGAAAATCTTTATTTTGGTTGTTTGCTTTTCAACTTTTAAGGGTTTGGGCTTTGCATTTTCCCAGTTTAATCCCCTCCCCCCCGGAATAAGTGGGGAAGAAGCAAGAGAAAGTGATGGGAAAAAATGAATCAAAACCAAAAAACAAAAGTCCCGCAAGCCCCTTAAAATAAGTTGATAAAGAAATAACCCAAACCTGTATCAATTTTCTCAAAAAAAGCTTAGTTTAGTTTTTCAGTTTTGTGAAAGAAACAAAACCATGAGAAATTCGATAGAAAAAATGTTTCATTTGAATTCCTTTTTTTTTGGCTATGAAATTCTATTTTTCTACCAGTCCTTTTTATTATAAAAATACTGTAAAAAGTGGGGAGAATGGCACAGCCTCTCAAATTGTACTGGCACAGTTATACTAGCAAAGTCATTTGACAGGTCTGCATACAAAGTGTTGCCAGCCTACCTATGCGAGGTGTGAAAAAAATCGCATCCTTGACTGAGATAGTTATGCTGGCAAATCCCACCCCACTGCATTTACCTTTGCTAGCAGAGCCTCAAGTGGAGAAGCAGTTTGTACAGCCATAAAAACTCTTGCTAGTGCATATTATGTTGTTCAGGGGTGGTTTAACTATTCTGCCAAAAAATCTTCTTATGCCGGTATAAGCTGTGTCTCCCTAGGAGCTTCTGCTGGTAGAGCTGTAGCTTCAGAACCTGAGTAGACATGTCCCCAGTGTGGATGCAGTTAGCTCGGACTAGAAATGCTGCATGTCAGTGTAGTTTATTCCCCTGGACTTACAGGAATAAGGTGAACTGGTGTGAGCCTCTTTGTAGTGGTGTAACTGTGCCAATAGGAGCTGGGAGGTTTTAGCTGTGCCAGAATAATTAAAACAGTGCATGGTTGGGTACAGATGTGGCTAAATAGCCTACCTGCCACAGAATGTCAAGGGGTATATCTACACTGGAGGCTCAGTTAAGTCAACTTAACAAAGTCGACTTTAAGTCGACTTAGAGTGTCCACACTCATGTTAAGTCAACTTACAGAGCTTCAACTGCCCACATCCACACAAGTACACACTAGCTTAAGTTGACTTAATATAGTCAACTTAACTGTTAAGTCGACCTTAACAAGTGGTGTTAGACTTAAGGAAGTCCTTAAGTTGACATAATGAGTTCCAAATGTGTCCAAAGTGTTCCTTAGATCAAATTAAGGAAGATTAAGTCAATTTAAGGCTCCATTGAAGACATACCCCAGGAGCCTTACAGATCAGCCCCATGAAGGGATTTAGCTTCTGAGTCCCATTTTTAGACACCACCATGATCCACAAAGCACTGCTTAGCTGCTGTCTAGCCCCAAGGGCAATCCTCAGCATTGCAGAAAGCTCCTGTTCAAACCTTCCTATCTAGGGGGCAGAGAAATGGAACCAGACCCTCCCACATCCCAAGTGAGTGTTTTAGTCCCTGGGTGAAAGGTTATAAAGGAAGCCTTGTCTACAACTTGACTCCAGGAAAAGGCTCGTGGCTGTGTATCTGAAGCAGAGAGAGGCCCTTCCCTCCAACCCTGATCTTCTTGAGTGGGGCAAGGCTTAGGATATCCACTGCCCCATGCATCAGCATCTCCCATTAGCCAGCTTTGCTGGCTTCTCATCTAATAGCTTCCGTGGATCCCATTCTCAGGTGTTTCTCTCTCCATTCATTGTATAGGCACCTTAGGTGTGTAATTCAGGCTTTGGGAATTGCAGCAGTTTTCCAGCCCCATAAAAGTTAGCCACTATTCTGACTGAATCTTGTTGTGGTCCTTGGCCCAGGCTCCTAAGGACCTCGCTGCCATTTAGTTGCCTAAGTCACTTAAGTGCTTTTGAAAACTTTACCCTCCAGACTTTTGCTGCTGTAAAACCTCCGGGAGAAATTCAGTCCAGCTCCCTGACCCCAAGAGGGAAGAAAGGCTATTAAGCCTCTTAAGCAGCCAGATTTTTAATTCCTTTGACGATCTGACCACTACTTTAGTTTAGCTGTTTTTGGCTTACCTTCAGCATGTTCTTTTGGTTGCCCTTTCTGTCTGGAAAAACCCACTACCTTAGCCCTCTAATGGCAATTTGGCATCTGACCGATGCATTTCCATGCAATCCAGCTGGTAAGTTTTGTTACTTCCTATTACTGTCTCTATGCCTCCTTCCTGTGGAGGTGGCACATCTTTGCAGGGCACGCACACAGCTTCAAATATTTCAGGAAGTCTCTGCTGATTTAGGAACCATTGCTATGGTGGACGAATGCGCCTACGTTCTCTGCTATTCTGCTGCTAACTACCCCCTGCCCCTCTTCTGCGGCCATTATGAGCTGCCAAAATGCCACCTGCTTTTTGCCTGGTCAGGCATGGAGGAATCCGTGTTAGGCAATCATCCCAATGGTTTTGTGTAAAAATAGGAATTGAATAGATGCTGATGGGGCTTGGAGCCTGATACAGCATATCAATTTAAAGAGCCGAGGATGGGTTGTTGGCCATTCTAGAGGGTATGTTCCTGTCTGTTGTGACAAAATACAGGACAGCGGGAGGGTATCTTCCCACGTCAGCCATATGGTCTAGTGCAAGGGTCTGCATGCAACCTGTAGCTCCAGAGCTGCATGTGGCTCTTTGGCTGCTCCCTTACACCTCTGGACTCCAGGCCCCAACCTGCCACCAAGCAACCTTGCAGGTGTCCCATGCCTTGCTCCAGGCTCCCCACCACCCGTTCCTGGTTCTAGGCTCCCCATCCCCTGGCCATGAGACCCTGCAGCAGGCATCCTGGCCCAGCTCCCTCCATCCTCCACCAGAAGGTTACACCCATTGTGGCTCTCAAAACACTTGGTTATTGAAAGAACTTTAAAAAATGGCTCTTCTTATCGTTTGGGTTGCTGGCCCCTGATGGAAAGGTTGCTAGACGGTGGGATTCAGCACATCTGGGTTCTGATTCTGCTCCTGGCGCGTAATGTTGGACAAGTCATTCCACCTTTATGTCTCCTCCTTTCCTTTGTTGTCTCTCATTCGTTTGTGAGCTTCTGAGGCCAGCACTGTCTCTAGCTATGTCTTTGTACAGTGCCGAGCACAGTGGGGTCCCCAGCTGTGGTTTCCAGATGCTATTGAAGTTCTAACAACACTAAGCAGTTGCCTGACGGTGCGGGGATGTATCTGTACTGGGAGAAGGCTCGCTCTCTCTCTCACTCTAGTTTGAGTTCCTGTTTCCCACAGTCTCTAAGTAAACTCTGAGTGTAGCCCCAGCAATTTGAATAGGAGGCCTGTTTGCTAAATCAAACAACCCTCTCCTCCCCTCACTTGAAAGAGCAGGGTCCCATGATTTAGCCTGGAGGCTAGCAGTGAATGAAGGCTCAGACCGCAGCCACTGAAGGTCATTTGTAGATGGCAGCGACATCAGGATGTGGTCACAAGCAGGCTTTTTAAAAAGACATAAAAATCAGGCTGGAATCTAGTTCTGTGGTGACTGGCTTTTTGGGAGGAAGTTCTCGTCAGAGAAGATGACCTCTTGATTTTCTTTCCTATTGATTCTGTCCCAGAATAGAATAAGTATCATGCAGTGTGACTAAAGGCACATCAGTTCTCCTTCAGAGCATGGACCTAATTTCCCTCTCCTCTATATGTGGGGCCTGGTTCTCTCATTGTGCAATGTATTATACCAGATGTGGCCAAACTGTGGCTCTGGAGCCACTTGCGGCTCTTGAATGAAAAATTGTGGCTCCTGGAAGAATGTCAGCAAATCAGTTTAGGAAAGCAACCCCAGCCTAGGAGTTCAGGAGGGGGTCGGGGCAGTGGGGTGAAGCGCAGGATGGTCGAGAATGGCAGGAGAAGTGCAGCATGACTGGGATTTTAAAAAGCTTGCCTGCAGTCTTTTACTGAGCAGCAGCTAAGTTTTTACTGTATAGGGCTAATTATTGTGGTAACCTTAAGTAATTATTACAATCTGACATTAGTAGGATCAATATTTGTCCTCTTTCTACGATAAAATTAAAGTGTGCAATGAATTTTAAACTTAGTGATTTTAGAGAAGGTAAAATGTATGTGGCTATACGCCTCAGTGCGGCTCTCAAAGGTTTAATAATCAACTTGTTTGGCTCTTGAGTTTCATAAGTTTAGCCACCCCTGTATTATACCAATGAGTGGAACATGCTACTCAATCAGAAGAGTAGCATTTTACACCCACTTTGTAGTGGTGTAAATGAATACACAATGTTCAGAGCAAGAGAGAATCAGTCGCTAGATTTTATACAAGTTCACTCCTTCAGTTTCACTGGCCTCATTCCTAATCTTCACCATGCTCTGTGAGAAGGGAAGCTGTGTTCTCAGCTGCAGAATTTAATGGGACAGGATATTGGAGGGAAACATTGCAGCTGAACTTAAAAGGCTACATCCTTTTACAAATCATGCTATTTATACTCAAGCAGGCTAACATAGGAGGACTTTAGTCATAGGGATCTGGTAGTAGCTGATTGTCTCAGGGATATGGCTAGCACCTTTGCTTAACATGCAGAAGGTCCTGGGTTCAATTCCCAGGGGGTTGGACTTGATGATCTCACGAGGTCCCTTCCAGCCCTATGATTTGGATTTGAATATGAAGGAAGTATTCCCCCTGACTGCTTACTCTTCCTTTCACAGCATTGCATGACTGATTCGGTGTATTATGTGAAGGGGGCTCATCATCTTCGAAAGCACCTGGCATTGGCCATTACTGAGGGTAAGGTAGTGACTCTGATGGCCCAATGTCTGACCTCACATGGCAAATCCCATTCTCTTGTGATGTTGCTGAGGAGGAACGCAGACCCTGGTAGCATCCAAAAGTTCTTTCTGTCTATGCCCAGCATCTCTCTCACACTTGAGAGGCCTGCACTGAGGTACTGCTCTGGTACAGTACCCATTTGTCCCTCCTTCTGCTCTTAACGGCAGCCTACTTCTGCAAGATCTCTTCCTCAGGGATGTGCTGCTGCAGTCTGTTTTGGCATTTGGCTCTAGTGAAGGGAGAGATGAACAGGCGTTCCATCATCATGGTCTGTCTTTCCCAGAGTTATCTTGAAGTGGCACCATTTTCCTGCGTGGATTTCCTGCTTGCAGCACATAGGACTCACCAAGCAAGCTCCCTATCAGTCAGTGTCTATTGTCTACCTTTGAGACTGAGGAATTTTAAATGCTGAAGGGCCTCCAAGCTGCATGAAAATAAAATGCTTGTTTCACATGGGCTGTTTTGTGAAATGTGATGCACATTAATGGTGGCGCACATGATAGCTGTGGGATGGAAACTGATGTTTCAATGGGTGGACATGGAAGGTGACATCATTTTCACCCATGTGGGAATCAGCTGGTTGGCAAAAGGAGCTTAGTGGGCCTACTGTATTTGTACGAGTGGGGGTGAGATAAGCTTGAGGGCCGGCTTTATCTTGAACCCTTCAATTCCTGATGTTTCCTTATTTCCTTTATTCCCCACAGCTAACCACACATCTTTCTGGCCCAGCACATGAACCAGCCTAGTCTTCGTAGAGTCCATGAAAGGTCACTGAATCCAGTCCCCTGCACTCATGGCGGGACCAACTACCCACTTAAACCGTCTCTGACAGGTGCTTGTCTCACCTGCTGTTAAACACTTCCAAAGATGGAGATTCCATAACCTGCCTTTTCAACTTATTCCCATGGTTAATCACCCTGACAGTCAGGAATTGTTTCCTAATGTCCAGCCTAAACCTCCCTTCCCGTAATTTAAGCCCATTGCTTTTTGCCCTATCATCAGCAGTTAAGGAGAATAATTTTTCTCCCTCCATCTTGTAACAACCGTTTTTGGTACTTGAAAACTGTTATCATGTCCCCTCTCAGTCTCTTCCAGACTAAATAAATGCGGTCTCTCCATCTTCCCTCACAGGTCAAGTGTCCCAGATCTTTAATAATTTGTATTGCTCTTCTCTGGACTTTCTTCAATTTGTCCACATCTTTCCTGAAATGAGGTGCCCTGAACTGGACACATTACTCTAGTTGAGGACTAATCAAAGCTGAGTAGAGTGGAAGAATTACTTACTTACAATACTTCTGTTAATACATTCCAGAACATTGTTTGGTTTTTTTGCAGCAGTGTTACACTGTTGACTCATGTTTAGCACGTGGTCCACTATGACACCCAGATCCCTTTCAGCAGTACTCCTTCCTAGGCACTCATTGCCTGTTTTGTATGTGTGCAATGGATTGTTCTTTCCTTGCTGGATCCAGATTCTGAAGTTATCCTGGTGTACATCTGGAATAAATTCACTGACTTTAGTGGAAAGACTTTTTTCAGAGTAACTCTATTGATGCTCCCCATGGATGCTCTGGCATGGGCAGCGACAAGTCACAAACTAGCATGGAGTATCGTTAGCTTTTGAACTTCCACGGGCAGAAGCTAGGCCAGATTCTTTTTGCTACATGTGTATAAATGTGGAGTAATTCCATTAGACTGATGTGTATATGTAAGATCAGAATCTGACCTTGTGTGTATGTCTCTTATATTCACATGTTGAGGTCCAAAATAGAAGAAAGGGTGCCATCTTTTTAAAAAACAGCACCACTTGTGAAGCTTTAGCATATTTCTTGTTGGTTTTTCCATCCATATTTGTGACATGAGCTTCACAGAGATCAAACCTGAGGTGGCTCTCCAGGGACCTAGTGTGTGCCTGTACCACACACATGCTGAAGATAGTTTAGAAGTGGAGTATTTCCCCATTAGATACCAGCATAGCAATCAAGGAAGAGAAGGGATTTTTTCTACAGATCAATGACCAGCAGGGAGAGCATGGCACGGAAGAGGACAGTTAAATTCAAGCCGGTTGTTAATTTGCACCTAATGTCTTCCTCTTCAGTCTTGATTACTTGTATATAGAGCCCTGCAAATCCATGGATATCTGCAAATATCTGCATTACATCTGCGGATACAACACGGATATCCGCAGACCATTTCTTGTGGATACGGATCCACATATTTTTACCTGCACAGAGCTTTAGCTCTGCAAATATGCGGATATCTGTGGATATCCGCATTATATACACATCCACGGATACAACACGGATATCCGTGGGCCATTTCTTGCGGATGCAGGTCGGATATAGATCCACATATTTGTATTCGTGCAGGGCTCTACTTTGATACACTTCAAAGATGCTTGTAGCACTGTCTTTGACATTATCCATGACTGCATGGACTAGACATTCAAAGCGAATTGTTCCCCATTCCCATCCCCTGTTAGTTCATAATTGGAACACATCTTACCACTTGTATCTTTACAAGATCATGAAAAGCAGCCCCTTTGTAAACTGTGAATGCCTTTGTCACATCTTTTTAAAAATATGCACCATAAATTTTACGGAGCATGTAAATATATATATTGGCTTTCTCACATAGGCAAATCGGTCTTATTCTGCTCTGAAATGGGCTTTATGAGGCTGCTCGGATTACAATCTATGCTGAATTCAGCAGTTGGTGCTATATTGAAGTCTTATCTTTTAAATTTTTTAAAGAGAAAAGAATGTGTGTGCGCGCGTGTGTGTGTGTATGTATGTGTGTACACATATATAAAAGTCAGCGCTTCCATCTATTATTCATAAGCCTAGAAGTTCAATGGACTGTGCCAATCTAGTTTGTCTGGCCTGCTTATTCAGCCCATTTCTTATTAAATATGGTACATTTAAAAATGTCATCATTTTACACAACAGAGGATCCGCTTGATTAATGTGTTTTCCAGGGAGTTTTAAATGCTTGAATTGGTTGAGAAAAGTCTACTAATACTTAATGGGGCATAACAGTGCCCTTTGTGCCTCAGCATGTCTGGGATGTGAAGAGTCATCTGATCTGAGAGACATGAAGGGTTATATTCTTAACATTACAGGGCTAAAATGTAAATGAATTAATGGAACAGATTTCCTTCACGCTACTTTAAGTGCAGTATTTTCTTCTCAGGTCAGCAAACATTATGAGAACCTTGTCATCTCTCCATCTCCAATGAAACACGTGCCTTTTTCCCAAACAATGAGAAACAGACCAGTAATGTTTTCCCTCACTGATCTTGTCTCTCAAGGCTTTTTCTTTTTTTTCCTTTTTTGTTGAGGAGTGGGGAAAGAAAACGGGCAGATTTAGAAGAATGTGACTTAAAAGGACAGGAGTTAATCAGAGTTCATGTGCAAGCCATAGCTAGTCAGAGGGGAATAAATGTCTTCAATATAATTCAGCTGTCTTAGGTTTTTTCAAAGAGATTCTGTGGAACTCCTGTCTTAGTATGACTTATAATTTGTGTAGATATTTTTTTTTGCCAAGAGCATTAAGAAATGCAGTGCAGGATGAAAGAACTCAAAGAGTCAGGCTGGAATATTCTAATGCACTTTAGTCAGCCTAGCTCAGGTCTCACTGATGTCCATGGGGTGGCAGACAGGTCAGGGGAGTCATTGTCTTTTGTTGTACCATCTTCTGTTTCTGACAGTTATTTTGCATTTCTTGGGTGATTTCCAAATATGTTTCCAGATTTTTTTTCTCCCAATGTTGATGTCTTGTTTGAGACAGTCCTTACTGTGCCTCACATACCCCGGAAAGTAGTTCCTCCATTTTTTGGAAGCCATGCTGCAGACCTGTTCAACAGTTGGGGAGCTGTATGTATAATCAGAGGGCTCTGAATGATGAGACTTCTGGGGATGACACTTTCCTCGCATTTCCTTAGGAAGTAGAGTTGTCGGGTGTTTTTTGTTTTGCTTTTGTTTTAAAGTAGCAGCACATGACCCATGGGATGGACCCTTCCTGGTGATATTTTGGGGGTTAACTCAAGTAGCACCCTCATCCAGTGGCTTGTGCTCCAAATTTTTAAGTCTGTAGTGTGGACCTAAGTCCTCCAGATGAGTGCTTCTCAGTTTCCTACTTTTGGGGTCCAGAATGGCCCACTCTGGCTCAGTGGCCACCATAAGTCCAAGTGCCACTCCTTGGAGATCTGGGGCAGGTGGGGAGGAATCTGGGCCCACCCACTTTTCCGGACCCGAGCCTAGGGACCCTACATTCCCTGACTGGATGCTGCCTCAATCCTCAACTCAGTTCCACACATAAGGCATCAGGTCCTCTGGGCCATGTCCAAATCTCATCCAAGTACCTTTCACCCTTGTACCAGGGTCTGGGCTAATCAAGCCCCAGCAGTCCCCAGTGAGCTTTCTTGGTCCTACTTCCCACAGCCAGGCCAACATCACACCATTCCTCCCTGCAGACCAGAGGAAGACTGCCCAGAGCAGGGGTTAAGTCAAAGGTGCAGGACAGGGACCAGTAAGGGGGAGGGAAATTGCAGTATTGGCAAAGGAAGGGGGGGAGGGTTCCAATGGGGTTTTAAATAGCGGGGGCTAAACTGAAGGGAGTGGAGTAGAGCAGAGATACTAGGTTTGTGGAGTCTGCTAGAACATGTCTAAGCGGAGGCAGAAATAGACCATGTAGTCTAGTATCTAGGAGAACTCAGTTCCCAGGCCTGCTTTCCTGCTCATAGCATGGGGAGGGACTGGGGAGTGCTGAAGAAGCAAATGGCTCCTCTTTTCTGCCATCTCCTTTATGAGAAACACTGATGTGATCAGTTGAGAGTTGTCTCAGGTTGGAGGTTCAGTGGCCACAGTAAATGCTGTTGCAAGGGTATGTGTCCTTATGGAGCATGCTGAGATGCTAGGATTACTTCTTGAGGCTCTAGAGTTTGTGTGTCAGCCGCCTAGCTCCAGCTTGTGTTTCTGAGGCTGTGGTGGCCCACCAAGCTAGGCTTCTTCTGAAACCCAGCCCCGTTTCTTGTTCCAGGCCTCATTCTACATCATGGAGCTTGGGAGGGAGGGGGAACTGAAGTTGATGTCTGGAGAGTAGATCTCCCCCTGGTCTCTGTCAAATTGCATGGTAGCAATGGTGCCAAAGGGGTAGCCCTGGAGGAGGCTGGAAATCATTCATTGTGCATAGTACAGGCAACCACAGTGCAGACCTCTGCCCCAGTGTACCTCGCTCCTGATCTGGAAGGGGTCGCATTTTTGAGGAGAAGACATAATTGCATCTCCAACCATATTTGTTCCTTGGTCTGCAACTGAGGATGCTGAGAAAGGATCAGTCAATGCCTCTTTGATGTGATCCTCCACCCACCGGAAACTGGAATGAGACTATAAATTTGTTTCATGCAGGTCATCAAATAGGTTACAATTGATGGCTCCGTTGAGCTGGCCAGCTCTTGTATCCTAGACTGAGTGGCTCTGTAGATCTGTTAACAAGTTCCCAAGCTGTCCAAATTTGGGCCCATCACCTTGTTGCTAAGGGGTTGAATTGGGGCCGTCACTTTCTCATGTTATGGGCCTTATTGTCAGAGGAGCTGAACAACCTGTAAGCCTTGTTCTCATTTACTCTGGAGTCCCCGTTGACTGTCCTTGCAGTTACAGTGGAACTGGAATTTGTTTCCCCATTAAGGCCCCTTTATATGGTCTTAAAGAGGTCTTAGCGTGATGTGAATCAGGTTCGACATCCCACTGCATTCCCCTCATAGCTGGACTTTCCTCAATGCACTCAGTGCACAGAGGTGATGAGGTATTGTTTTTTAAAACACAGCTGCTTTGATATTGAAATGGGAGTGAAGCCCATTTGGAAAATATCCAGGGCATGAGCCAAAAATTCTTCCACCCCAACATGGGTTTGAAACAAGTTACTGGTGAATATTTTGTTCCTTTATAAGGCTTTGAGGGGCCCGTTCTTTTATCTTCTCCCGTATCAATGGAAATTATTTCAGACCACACTGTTCTCATTAGGTTCAGGGAATCAATATCTCGATCTATCATAAACAGTTTAAGAGTAATACAGGGGAGGCTGGCTTTCTTGGTTCTGACTTTAGTACTCTGCAATTTGATTTAGCGTGGGTATTATTTCCCAACAGAGAAGGAAGTTGTTTACCTTGGAAATATCATAAGCGATGAAATATTGAGAATCAATCAGTCATTGCCATGGTGAATTTGTGTGGACATATCACGGAGATGCAGGGATAATTGCAAAATGTAATGTTCAGGTAGAGTTGGTTAGAGAAACATTTTGTTTAAGCCAGCAGCTAAAGAAGGCACAGGCCAGTCATAGAAACTGCTTCATCACTCCAGGAAATGAGGTGCAGGGAGGTTATGTCCTGTTTTGTCTTTCAAATATGCTATTGCAGTCAGAGAAATTAGTGAGTAAAAATGGCACCTCTTTCCTGATTGTATTCTCAGTGGCTGGTGGCAATTAGATGCAGCTTCTTTTTCTTCTGGAAAACTACTTTGAACGTACCCTGTTTTTACCAAAAGCAGAACTTGGTTTGGTGTGTCTTCTGGTCTTATTTACTTACATTGGTGACTAGTATAAATATATGAGATTACATTTATTTGGTCTTTAATGGAACTGCTCATGCAAGGGCTTTAGGATTAGATCTTAAATTGGGATTCTATATCTCTGATGCAGCTACAGACTTGGTGCATTGACTTCCCATGGGGGCCCTCATCTGTTTCAAAGAGCTTGTCAGAAAAATGTCTCCCCACCCCCACCAATTGGAAGCCTTGACTTTTGTTGAAAATCTATTTTTTTTGATCCAAAACCTAAAAAAGCTGCTTATTTTCACAAAACTTTTAAGTTTTCAGATGTTCAGTTTTGCAACAAAAAGGAGAATTGAGGAATTCATTTTCTATAAAAATTTTTGTTTGGTCCCAAACCTGACTTTCTATGTGGGGAAGTGTCCCATTATTACACTGTAGGGTATGAATACAAAGGTGCATTCACTCACAGGAGGTAAAAGTTTTGATTGATCATTTTTGGGTCAGGCCTAGTTACCACTGTGATTAAGGTGTAACTGGCCGGTGTCACCAAATGCAAAATGGCAAGACGAACCAAACTGTAAAACTTCTATTTGCACCCTTCACAACCCTGGAATTCTATCAGGTCACCCGCCACTCTCAAAAAGAAACCAGTCAAGCATAAGGAAGGAGATACATTAGGAGAAGCAGAAGAGATTAGACGGAAGCCATTGTGATACTGTTAAGCCCTGGTGATACACAAACTAAAGAATGGAATAACAAATGAAGGATCTCACTGAATTTGCCCTGGGGACAGGAACCTTGTCTCTGTGAGGTTTATAATGGGTGGGGAAGCAGATGTAGGAAGGACTGACTTCTTTACCTGCCAGTGGCAGGTCAACCACAGCCCATGTGTGCATCAGAGCTGTTGTCCATGTTAAAGCCAGTAGGAGCGCAAGGTCATGTTACCTTCAGTTCATGCCCAGTGTACATTTCATTCAGGCCCACTTTCTTGGATTACTTTGTTAGGCCTTGGGCCAGCACCTAGACACTTCTACTTATCTTTCTTAATCTTTTACTTTCTCCTGCAGACTTGAGAAAATCTTTAAGGGTGCTCTCCTTGAGGTTGCTGACACATTTTTGCTGCCAATGTGGACAGCTCTTGAAGCATTCATTAGGTTCATTGATATGGCTTAAGGCTGTTGTTCAAGACGGTGGAGACAGCTAGTGAAGAACTCTCCTGGTGGCTTGTGTGGGATATTCATGGTGCTCTTCCCCTCTTTGTCATTGTCAATATCATAGTCCAATTGTGCTGTTTCTTGTGCAAGTTGAGTTATCTCATGGCTGTTGGAGGACACTCTATGATCAGTGTAAGTTCCCAGCAAGACATGGTACACCTGCTTTCTAGATCAGTAAGGTTTAATGTACAAGGATCCCTTAGATCAGGCCTCAATCAATTTGCTGCACATATAGGTGCCAGTCCAAAGATTGAGGCATCTATGCACGTGGTACTTCGGGGGCCTCCCTCCCAGTGAAAAGCTGACACCAAGAAGCTGTCACTGACACCTTTTTTGGCGGCAGTGCTGGGCAAGAGTCCTTCCCCCCTGCCACCCAAAAAGTGGCCACCATAGAAGTGCCCCGCTGCTGAAAAAAGGTGGCCATTTAGGGTGAAGAAGTGTCCCCCCCCAACAGCCGTGGACTGCTGAAAGCACCAGTGGTGGGGGTTTTTGCTCACCAGTGGGCATTTCATCCCTGAAGTTGTTTGGCACAGCTAGGCACCACTATACAATTCCTGAGCACCGTGGTAACTTGGTGCTGGGTGTTTGTCGAGCCCTGTCTTAGTTAGTTCAATACAAAGCCAAAAATTAACTAGTCCACGTCCATACCACTAGACCCAAGTAAATATGTGCTCGGTCCAGAGGCTGTATACAGGAATGACTGCTTTTAAAAGTCCGTCAGGTGAGCAGGCCTGCAGCATCTCCTGAGGAATCTGGCAAAGATGCAGTGTTCCTTTTCTGGGTTGTAGCTTTTTAGACCCTTTTTTACACAACCTTCAGTCACTCACTTATCTTAGGTGACATTTTCATGTACTTCACATTCTCTAGCTTTCATTATTAGTAATAACAAATATTCATGATTTCGCCCTGATAAATTGGAGCAAAGCAACATCTGGCAGTGGCAGAGAAGAGGGAAAAACTTACCCCAGATGGTGGGAAACATCACCCCTTAGCATAAAATGTAAAAAACTAATGTCCTTGTTCATTTTTATCTATGTGCAGCCGCAAACTAACAAGTCGTGCGCTGTGTTATATCAAACCCACATTAGTTATTAATTTGTTGTGTGCAAAAATTAAACCACCCCAAAGTTTCTCAACAGTGTGTTGGTCTCTGCCAAATGTTAAAAATAGTTAGGCTGTTGAGGCTTTAGGCCTCAAACAGTGGTCAAGCAACTCGGGCCAGGCTAACGGTTACTAAGAGTAGGGTGTCTGTTCTCATGTTTATCCATAGGAAGCCATTCCTGCTCTTTCTCCATGGTGGTGTCCAAAAGCTCTTTTTCTTCAGGAAAATTCAGCTGATTTATTTCCATCTGATCACTGTTTTCCAAATGATCTCATCTAGTGTTAGTTATCCATGACCAAAGTTTATTCCATGAGCATCACAAAGACTCAGTCAATCCAGGACTTAGCACACAGGTAGGTAGCATCTTTGATTGTCAGCTGTTTACAAAAATCTGTATAGTTCAAATTGCATTGATCCCTGTAACAATTGCTGTAAGAGTTTTATTTGTATTGACATTATATATTCTAGGTCCATTGGATGAATGAGGCTTATGATGTTTGGTGGCAAAAGCGGACACCATATGCATCTGTCTTCCATCAATGGATTTTCAGTGACAGGATGAGATGGAGCATTATCAATCACTGGCGTTTGTGATGTTCCTCTCCTGCAATCTGAACCGGCTTGCAGCTATGTCACTTAAACTGTCCACCCTAGGACTTGGACCTATCCTGCCTTATCATGTGAACCCCAGCCCCTGGGTCAGCTCACACCCGGTCTCCTGTGTGTAATCAGTCCCTCATCCAAAGGAAGAGAGCTCTCTCTCATTATTCATGGGATGGTCCTCCAACAAACGGCCCCCATGTCCCAAACTACCATCTTACAAGGTTCATTGTGCCCCCACTGACCCTTGCAAGCTCATTTACACTTGTCCATCAGTAAAACAAAGAAGTTGATGTGCACCAGCTTTTGTTCCCAGTGAGGCCTTTACACACACACTCATTCAGCATTGCACTGCTTTATGTAAAATAAACATAAGTTTATTGACTACAGCATGATTAAATGACCAGAAGTCCAGTTGATATAAAATCAAATAAGCACTCAGTCAAGGAAATAACCACAATCAAATAAAAGAAAAACTCGCACTCTAAATTAAGATCACTGTTTCAGTCTCTGTTCAGCTTACCCATAGGCTTGGCTACTGATGATTTTGTAGCCAGATTCTCCCCGCCCTGTGGGAGGTGTCAGTCGTTAGTGTGGCAGAGAAGATGGAATCCAGGGAAGATCCGCAGACAAAGGAGCCTCTCTCTTGTAGCAAGTTTGCCTTGACTTCCCTCCCTCTCAGAGTCAGATGGTCCTTCATGTCAAGCAACAGGCATCATTTTTTTCCTCTTGAGCCAGGATGCTTAACCTGTATTGTTCTTGTATGTATGCCTCTGCAGGGTGTGGAAATGCAACCCTGTGTCTGGATCTGTTCAAGCCATGTGAGGAGTATTTGGGGCCATGGCCCGGCAGAGGTTCATATCTGTACGATGTTGCAGGAAACATGCTACATGGCCGTAACGTAGAGCATGCCATGAGCATTCCAGAAACCCTGTACATGACATACTTTGCATCAGATCGTGCTTAGTTACAGTGTAGGGGTGAACATGAATGATACACAGATCACAGCACAAAGGTGTACATGGGTGCAGCGTGGCTCCAAATGGTAAAGGTTTTGACGTAAAGATAGACTTTCACAAATGCAACCAACTTTTTGCAAAAACATTTGGAGAAAATGCATTTATCAGTCCTAGTATTGCACTAGCCACGGTAATCACCACAGACTTGACATAGTGATGTCTGCAAAGCAGGGAGGTTTCACCCTTTTGTGACTGAATGAACACCAGTGGGAGATGGAAATCCCCATTTGTGCATCCAGTGCTATAAGCATAGTCTGATCTTTACTGGATTTGAAATTCTTCGCCTGTTTTTCTGAACTGGCTGCAGCTAGACTCTTGTTTGGAAGCAGGCAACAGCAGAGGTCTGACTCGTTGCAATTAAATACTTGGGCCCAGGTAAGAGCCTGCTGTTCAATAAATTATTTGAAAGTGCTTTTGAATTCACTAGTGGCATTCAAGACAGCTTGTCTGAGACTCTCCTTGCATCCCCAACTACCATATTCCATGCTGATTTTTTGAATCAATAGAATAACACTGCCTTTTCTGAAACCACCGCACTGCTTTTGATCTGCAAACCAAAGAGGCATTATCAAAATCAGCTTTGTGTACAGCACACCTGCTTTTTACTCCTCTGCTGTCTTTGGTTTCTTTTGCAAATTCCATTTTTTTTCACCCCTTGGCTTCTCCGAACACGGGTGCTGGCTAATTTCCTAATACCATATTCTAGTGCTGTGTTGCTGAGGCAAACACCACTGTCAGATTTGTTTTAGTATGGTTAACTTTGTATCAATGTAAAGCATGACATGTTTGGACTTCCTCCTGCTTGCCATTTTCCTTTTGCATATCGTATTTGCTTTACCGGTCTCCACAGCTGTCTGACTGTGTACTTCCAGTTTCAAATGAGATGTGTAGTTCACTTGTCAGTTCCTAACTCTGGTGTTTGTATCTCTGAGGCTCTACTGTATATAAAATAAATTAAAGAAAGGGGAAGTTGATAGTAAAACATATAAATCGGAAGCTAGGAATTCTACAGAATTGATAAAGAAAGTGTAAGGACACCAGGAGAAATCAATGGCCCAAGAGAGTTAGACGAATAAGGAGTTTTTAGTGTGTGTTTGAACCAAAGCAATCCTGACAATGCTGTTTGCCCATTACTGGTTGGAAACAGTAGAATTATCAGTGGTAATGCAGAAAAGGCAGAAATGTTCAGTAAATAGGAGAAAAAACAGGTGACGTAGTCTCCTCACATCATGATGATGAGTCTTTCCGTTCCGCTAAGATCTCAGGAGGATGTTAAACAGCAGTAATGAAAGTAAAGCCTTTTAATGTTTAAATTTAGTCTGGGTAACTTATATTTAAGTAAAAACCATGAGAGTCTTGTGGCACCTATAAACTAACAGATTTCTTTTGACATATGCTTTTGTGGGCTCCAACCCACTTCGTCAGACGCATGAAGTGGAAACTACATTTGAAAGGTATTTATACACACATGCCAGGGTGGAGGAGGGCAAGTGTTAACAAAGTCAGTTCAGAGAGCAGATGTGGCCCATTCACATCAATTGATCAAAGGGCGAGAATGTGTGAACAGACGAATCACTTTTTGTAATGTGTTAACCATTCCAAGTCCCTACTCAGATGCAGTGTGATTGTGTTAAGGACTCTTGTTTTTGCTGTATACAGCCTAACACGGCTACCCCTCTGTATATTTAAGTGTTTTAACAGAGCTGACTGAGGAATTTGTCGGGATATTAATGTGGATTTTCTGTACATCTTGGAATGCTAGGGAAGTTACAGAAGACTGGAGAAAGTTAACACTGTGCCAGTGTTTTAAAAGGGCAAACAGGGTGCCCCAACTAATTATAGGCCTGTCAGTCTAAGGCGAGATAATGGAGTAGTTGATATGGGGCTTGATTAATACAGAATTAAAGGAAGACAATATAATTAAGGCCAATCAACGTGAGGTTATAGAAAATAGATTCTGTCAAACTAAACTTTGATATCTTGTTTTGTTGAGACTTCACGTGTGGTTGATACAGATACTACTATTGATGTGAGATTCTTAGACTTTTGTATGGTGTTTCACATGGTGCCACGTGATATTTTGATTGAAAAACGCCACAAAGATGTAAAATTAAAATAGAATGGGTAAGATCTGGTTAAATGACAGGTCTCAAAATATGATTGTAAATAGAGTAGTGTCATTGGATGAGTATTTTTTTTAAAGGAGTACTGCAGAGGTTAGCACTTGGTGCTAAATCAGGGGTGTCAAACATGCACCTCACGGGCTGGGTGCAGCACACAAACCCCTTCCGTCCAGCCAGTAAATGTGCTCCACAGGACCACACTGTCTCCCTAACAGAGAGAGAGAGGTCTCGCAGAGCTCAGTTTCACATACACAGCTCTCCATGATGCTGCGAGAGTGCCCTACTATTTTGATTTATAATAGGTATGACCCACTTGAAGTACATTTAAGTCAAACGTGGCCTGCCATAGCAAATGAGTTGGATACCCCTGCTCTACATTATTTAATGTTTTTCTCAATAACCTTGAAGAAAACATAAAATTACCACTGCTAAAGTTTGCAAATGACACATAGGCTAGGGAGCTGGTAAGTATTGAAGAGGACATGACACTGATACAGAGCAATAGAGATCACTCAGTAAATTGGCTGTAAGCAACCAATATGCATTTTAATTCTGTTAAATGTAAATGTATACATCCAGGAGCAAAGCATGTAAGCCATACTTTGGAGAATTTTGTCCTGGGAACATTCTGAAAGAGATTTCAAGGTCATGATGAATATGCAGCTAAATATGAGCTCACACTGTGGCCAAATGCTGACATAGTCCTTTGATACATATACAAGGGAATCTTGAGTACTAGTTAAGATGTTACTTTACTTCTGTATTTGGCTCTGGTATGATCACAGCGGGACAGTGGTGTCCATTTCTGATGCCCACAACTCAAGAAGGATGTTAAAAGCTTGTAGAGGGTTCAGAGAAGAGCCACTAGACTGAGTACAGAATTAGTAACAAAATGTAAGAATGGCCATACTGGGTCCAACCAATGGTCTTTCTAGGCCATTAGCCTATCTTCAGACATTGGTCAATGCTAGGTTCTTCAGAAGGAGTGAATAGAAGAGGTAATCATCAAGTAGATCCATCCTGTCAGCCATTCCCAGCCTCTGGCTATCTCTGTTGATCCAGGCTAATAGCCTTTGATGGACCTATTCTCCATGAAATTATCTAGTTCTTTTTTGAACCCCCTCATAGTCATGCCCTGCACAATATCCTCTGGCAAGGAGTTCCACAGGTTGACTGTGTGTTGTGTAAAGAAATGCTTCCTTTGGTTCATTTTAAACATGCTGCCTAGTAACTTTATTTAGTGATCCCTAATTCTTATGAAAAGGAGTAAATGAGACTTCTTTATTCACTTTCTCCACACTAGTCATGATTTTATAGACTTCTAACATATCTCCTCTGAGTCATCTCATTTCCAAACTGCAAAGTCCCAGTTTTATTAATCTTTCTTCATGTGGAAGGTTTTTCATACCCCTAATCATTTTTTTTGTCCTTTTCTGTACTATTTCCTGTTCCAGTATATCTTTTTGGAGGTAGGGTTATCAGATCTGCCCACAGTGTTCAAAATGTGGGTGTACCATGGATTTATAAGGAGGCAATATGCTATTTTCTATCTTATCTAGATCTTCACAAGTGATTGCCAATATTGTTAGCTATTTTGACTGCTTCTGCGCATTGAGTGGATATTTTCAGAGAACTATCCACAATGACGCCAAGATTTCTTTCTTTAGTGGTAACAGTTAATTTATATGCCATCATTGTATATGTATAGTTAGGATTATGTTTTCCAATGTGAATTAGTTTGCATTTATCAACATTGAATTTCATCTGCTATTTTGTTATCTAGTTACCCAGTTTTCTGAGATTCCTTTGTAACTCTTTGCAGTCTGCTTTGGACTTAACTATCTCAAGTAGTTTTGTGTCATCTGCAAATTTTGCCACTTCCCAGCTTACCCTTTCTTCCAGTTCATTTATGAATATGTCCAACAGTACTCATCCCAGTACAGACCCATGTGGGACACCACTATTTGCCTCTCTCTATTTTGAAAACTGACCATTTATTTCTGTCCTGTCTTTTAACCAGTGATGGTTCCAGGAGAAGACCTTCTCTCTTATCTCATGACACCTTATTTTGCACAAAAGCCTTTGATGAGGAACCTTGTCAAAGGCTTTCTGAAAATGTAAGTGTACTCTATCCACTGCATCATCCTGGTTCACACACTTGTTGACTTTCTGGAAGAATTTGGGTAGATTGATGAGGCATGATCTCTTTAGCAAAACCCAAGTTGACTCTTTGCCAACAAATCATATTAATCTATGTGTGGCAATTCTGTTTTTCATTATAGTTTCTAACAATTCTCCTGATGCTAAAGTTAGGCTTACTGGCTTGTAAATGCTGGGATCGTATCTGGAGCATTTTTTAAAAATTGGTGTCATGTTAATTATCCTTTGGTCATCTGGTACAGAAGCTGATTTTAAATGTTATTTACATGCCATGATTAGTAGGTCTGCAATTTCACATTTGAGTTCTCCCAGAATTCATGTGCGGATACCATCTGGTACTCTTGACTTACTGTTTAATTTATCAGTTTGTTCTAAAACCTCCTCTATTGCCACCTCAGTTTGGGACAGTTCCTCAGATCTGTCACATAGAAGAATGGCTCTGATTTGGGTAACTCCCTCATGTTTTCATCTGAAGATCAATGCCAAGAATTTATGTAGTTTCTCCACAATAAGCCTATCTTCCTTGAGTGCTCTGTTAGCATCTCCATTGTCTAGTGACCCCACCAGTTGTTTAACAGGCTTTCTGCTTGTGATATACTTAAAAATGTTGTTGCTGTGGCTTTTTGAGTCTTTAGGTAGCTGGTCTTCAAATTCTTATTTGACCGTCCTAATTATATTTTTACACTTCATTAGCCAGAGTTTATGTGCCTTCCTATTTTCCTCAATAAGATTTAATTTTCACTTTTTAAGGGATGCCTAATTTTGCCTCTGTCTGCTTCATTTATTTTGTTTAGCCATAGTGGCACTTTTTTTTGGTCCTCTTGTTATGTTGTTCTCTTCAGGTGTACATTTAAATTGAGCATCTATTATGGTGTCTTCAAAAAGTTTCCATTCAGCTTGCAGGAACTGCAGTTTTGGTTCTGTATCTTTTTAATTTTTTTAAAACTAACTTCCCCTGTCTGGAAATTAAATGCTACCATCAGAGGCTGCCTTCCAGTCCCCTTCTCACAGGCTAGGGCTACACTTACATGTTATTTTGAATTAAGGAGGCTTAATTCGAAATAACTTATTCTTTGGCCAAGGAGGCATTTTATTATATCAAATTCAGTGGTTCCTTAATTCAAAATAAGGACTACTAATTTGATATAATAAAAACCTTCTTTTACTTGGAAGTATTGCTTACTTGGAAGTTATTAGTTTGAATTAAGCCATTTTAAGCTGTGGAATAGGCTTAATTCAAACTAATGTCCCTATTCTTTTGCCTGCCTTCTCCTATTTCGAATTACAGAGTCTAGTGAAGGCTCTCTATTTTGAATTAATAGAGCCCACTTTATTTTGTATTAGGGAGTCTTCACTGGACTCCTAATTCAAAATAATAACTTTGAAGTAGTGCTAATTTGAAATAATAACTTTGATTTAAATTCAAGTAATTATTTTGAATTAACTACTTTGAATTCATTTTATAAGTGTAGACATAGCCACAGGGATGTTAAATTATATTATGCTGTGGTCTCTATCACCAAGCAATTCAGCTGTATTCACCTCTTGGACCAGATTCTGTGATCCACTTTGGACTAAATCAAGAATTGCCTCTCTTCTTCTGGTGTCCGGGACTAGCTGCTCAAAGAAGCAGTCTTTTTAACAAATCAAGAAACTTTATCTCTTCATCTTGTCCTGAGGTGACATGTGCCCAGTCAGTATGGGAATACTTGAAATTTTGTTATTTTTATAGATTTTCTAATCCAGTGGTTTTCAAACAATGGGTTGGGATCCTGTACTGGGTCACAGAGCCTCACCTACTGGCTCACGATGCCCCCTGTTGTTGCTGCTGAACGACAGAAATGCATTGCTGAAAGATGTAATTTTTGTGTCATGTACATAAATGCTTTCTTTCAACTGGGTGCAGAGGAAAAATGTTTGAAAACCACTGCTCTAATCTGCCCAAGTATTTCACGGTCACAGTCACCATCCTCTTCAAATGGTCTGCAGTGTATCCCTACTGCTACATTCTTATTGTTCAAGCATGGAATTTCTATTCATAGAGATTCAGTGGTACAGTTTGGTTTATTTAAGGTTTTTCTTTCATTTGACTGTATGCTTTCTTTCACATATAGTGCTGCTCCCCCACCAATATAATCTGTTCTGTTTTTCAGACATATATTGTACCCTGATGTTACTGTATTGCGTCGAGCAGCCTCACTCCACCAAGTTTCTCTGATGCTTAGGGCATCAATATGCTCCTTCAACATGAGACACTCAAGTTCAACCATCTTAATGTTTAGACTTCTAGCATTTGTAAGTAAGCATTAAAAATCATCACTTTTTAAATGTCTGCCATTATGTGATGGGAATCTTTTTCATTTGACTGTTTTTCATCAGATCCTATTCATATTTTATTGTCTTCTATCCTCTCTTTCTTCCCAGGATATAGAGAATATCCATTTATTAATAGATCCTTCCCCAAAGGATGTCTCTGCCCAAACGACATGCTCCTCCATTCCTGTCAGCTTTCCATCAGCCTGTAGTTTAAAAACTGGTTTATGACTTTTTTAATGTTACATGCCAGCAGTCCAGTTCCATTTTGGTTTAGGTAGAGCCCATCCTTCCTGTACAGTTTTCCCCTTTCCCAAAAAGTCACCTAAATCCCTCCTCCTATATCATCACCTCATTCACTTATTGGGTATGTCTACACTATGGGCTTAAGTTGACTTAAGGAGGCTCACTCTTTAAGTTGACTTAGACAGTATGTTGACTTTATTAAGTCGACTTAATGCAATGTGGTCATCTAAGTTGATTTAAGAAGGCCTATGTAATAAAACATGCCTGCTTAAGTCGACCTAGTAAAGTTGACTTAAGCAAACACATTTTTATTAAGACGCTTTCTTAAGTCAACTTAACCAACTTTAAGTCAACTTAAGAGGAGGGTGGACTCACTAAGTTGACTTAATAAAGTTGATTTTAAGTAGACTTTATTAAGTTGACTTAGCTTTTATAGTGTTGACATAGCCATTGGGACCCTGAAGTTCTGCCCAGCTAACTGGCCCTGGGTGTGGAAGTGGAAACACTTAGAGCAGTGGTTTTCAACCAGTATGCCATGGTACACTGGTGTGCTGTGAGAAGTGTGCAAGAGTGCCGTGAAATTTTGTGCAAAGGTAATGAAAATCAAAGTAAAACAAATATTGTTTCATCTTAAACAATATTCTCTCCCTCCAGAATTATAACTCATAAACTCATGAAAATTAATTATCAAATTAACAGAGAGATATTGGTCTTTTGATTCTAAAATGTGAACATTCTAAACACATGTGGCCAAAAGGCAAAATGGAGATGATGTGTATTTTTTTCTGGTGGATTTGAAACATTAATGCATTTGATCCTTCTTTAGCTTGTTGTATGCACTGTGTTGCAAACCTCTCTAGTAAGACCGTAACCACAGTAAATGTAAGTAAATGTGACATTTATGAGCAATCCAATTCAGCTGAAAAAATGACTGTGCTGTCAAATTGTTTGTCTCATTGAAGTGTGCCACATCACTGTAAAGGTTGGGAAACATTGATTTAGAGAGTGCTACCATGGAGGTCCTGGACTTCAATCTGTTATCTAGCAGCCTACATTTGGCCTTCAGGACATCTTTTCTATCCTTCCTCTTGCCATTTATATCTGTGTGTACTATGACCATTGGCTTTCCTCCAGCACTGCACATATATCTGTCTTGATGTCTTAAGAGATCCACAACCTTCACATCTGCCAGGCAAGTCACCATGCAGTTCTCTTGGTCATCACAAACCCAACTATCTATATTTCTAATGATCAGATCCCCCATTATTGTTACCTGTCTTGTCCTAATAACTGGAGTTCCCTTCCCTGGAGAGGTATCCTTGGTATGAAAGGATACCGTGACATCATCTGGAAGGAAAGTCCAAACTATGGGATCATTCTGCTCCACTGCAGTTTGATGTTCTCCTTCCTCGAGATTTTCGTCCCCCTCAACAGTATCAAGGCTGTCATATCGGGGGTGGGACCATTCTACTCTGTCTTGGAAGGTTTCATCTATGTACCTGTCTGTCTCCCTTAGCTTCCCTAGTTCCCTGGTTTCCAAACCCCATACACAATCTCTGAGGGCCAGGAGCTCTTTGCACTGAATGTGTACATCCATCATCTGCCCATAGGGCAGGTAATCATACATGTTGCATTGGGTGCAATAAACTGGAGAGCCCACATTCTGTTGGTGAACTTTTGCCTGCATTCTCTTTTTACTCCTGCGGCTCTTTCTTTTATTGTTTGCTTTTGGGGGAGGTAATTGTCTTTTGTTTACAGAATGTTCGTGAAGTGTACCCCACCACCACCATGCCACCTCTAAATGCCTTCACAAAATTTCCCTATTAGCTGACCCTCTGGTCATTAGTTTCGTTGCTTAGGAGTGGGCTTTTTAAGCTCTGGTTCTCCCTGAGTAGCCCCACCCCCGTTTAAGACTTGATGGGTAGGAAGGGTTTGTGGATCAAAGCCTCCTTAAGTACCTAAGTAGCTCTCATCCTTGCCTAGCAGGCTGCTAGGATAGACTCGAGGACTGCAATCTATTTAGCTCAACAAAGAGAAGGTCATGGAGTGACTTTATTACAGTCTACATGTATGTACATGGGGAGCAAATATTCAATAAGGGGCTCTTTAATCTAGCAAAGAAAGGTATGCCATGTTCCAATAGTTGAAGGTTGAAGGTAGATGGGAAATAAGGCCTAAATTTTTAATAGTGAGTATTTAACCATTAGAATAACTAGGAGTCTGTCATTGACAGTTTTTCAATCAAGATTGGATATTTTTCTAAAAGATGTGCTCTAGAAATGATTTTTGCAGGGTTCTGTGGACTGTGTTTTATGGAGGCCAGAAAATGGTCCTAACATCCTCTTCTGGCCTTGACATCTCCAAATCTGTAGGATAGAAGGAATGGCACATTCAAGCGAGAGTTGGTCAAAATTCTTAGCTTAATTTTTTTTTCATCTGATTTTCTGCTGAACTCCCACATCTCCAAATCTGTTCTTGGCAGCTCTGCTGGGAACACCATCCACAGTGTGAGTTAGGGCTGTGTGTTTGTGGTGTGGTCACCTGATCACTACGAACTGGTCTGGGATAAGGCACAATAACAATACTTAGCATTTCCCTGTAAAGGAAGAGTCTCACTGTATCTGTTGGAAGGAGTAGTGGTTTGGACTTTTACCGCAAAGTACTTGGTCATACAAAAGGATCTTATAAAATAGAGGGGTAGCTAAAGTGCTTTATGAACATTGCACAACACATCAATGAGGTCATTAAGTAGCATTGTCCACATTTTACAGATGTGGAACTGAGTTGTACAGCAGCTAAGTGATCTGCCCAAGTTCACCTGGGAAGTCTGATGTAGCACCAGGAAGAGATGTGAAGTGATTTGATTAAGATTACAGCGGGACTCTGTCAGAACTGGGATTAGATCTCAGCACTTGTGTCCTGGTGCTAGATTCAAACCATTCATCACTTGGTCATACTGACCTTCTTTGCCTTACCTCAATCCCTGGAAAAATCATGGAGCAGATTATCAAAGAATCCACCCTGACACACTTGGAGGAAAATAGAGTGATCAGGAACAGTCAGCATGGATTCACCAAGGGTAAATGGTGCCAGACCAACCTCATCGCCTTCTATGATGAGATGACTGATTTGTGGATGTGGGAAGAGCCATTGATGTGATATACCTCAACTTTAGCAAGGCTTTTGATATGGTTTCCCTCAGCATTCTTGTTGGCGAGTTAAGAAAGTATGGGTTGGATATGTGTTCTGTAAGGTGGATAGAGAACTGCCTAGATCGACAGTTTCAGTAAGTAGGAATCAATGGCTCCATGTCTAGTTGGCAACCAGTAACGAGTAGTGTGCCCCGGGGGTCGCTCCTGGGGCCAGTTCTGTTCAACATTTCCATTAATGATCTGTATGACTGCACACTCAGTAAGTTTGTGGGTGACACCAAGCTGGAGGGCAGGGACAGGATTCAGGGAGACCCAGACAAATCGGAGCAGTGGGCCAATAGAGATCTCATGAGGTTCAACAAAGACAAGCGCAAAGTGCTGCACTTGGGATGGAAAAACCCCATACACTGCTACAGGCTGGAGAGTGATCAGCTAAGTGGCAGCACTGGAGAAAAGGACCTGGGGGTTATGGTGGATGGGAAGCTGGATATGAGTCAGCAGTGTGCTCTTGCTGCCAGAAGGGCCAATGGCATACTGGGCTGTATCAGTAGAAGTGTTGCCAGTAGATTGAGGGATGTGATCGTTCCCCTCTATTTGGCACTGGTGAGGCCACATCTGGAATACTGTGTCCAGTTTTGGGCTCCCCACTACAAAAAAGATGTGGACAAATTAGAAAGAGTCCAGTGGAGGGCAACAAAAATGATCAAGGGTCTGGAGCACAAGCCCTGTGAAGAAAGACTGAAGGAACTAGGCTTGTTTAGCCTGCAGAAGAGAAGACTGAGGGGGGAATTTGATAGCAACCTTCAACTACTTGCAGGGATGCACCAAAGAGAATTGAGCTCAGCTGTTCTCAGTAGTAACAGAGGACAGAACAAGGAGCAAGGGTTTTGAGTTGCAGCCAGGGAGCTCGAGGTTGGATATTAGGAAAAACTTTCTTACTAGGAGAGTGGTGAATCATCGGAATGGGCTACCTAGGGAAGTGGTGGAATCTCCATCCTTGGACTTGAAGATATCTAACTTGTCTAGGTAATTTAAAACTTGTTCTTTCCCTATTTTAGCTTCTGATCCTCTCCCATTTTTACTGCCATGAAGAAGAATCCTCAGACTAGTAAGCATACAAACAAAACTGGGTGATTGATAATGAATACATTTTCTGGCAGATGTTTTTTTTGTAATGGACTGGGTGGTCACTAAGGGATCATTATTAGAGTTAATGGTTCTGGAAGGAGTGAAACAAGAAATAATGACTATATTAGAATTTATCTTGTCAACCATGTAACCTAAAGAAATGAGTCCTCAGGCATTTCTAAAGACTAACCAATTTATTGAGACATAATCTTTTGTGGGAGTAACCCATTTCTTCAGATGTATGAAATGAAAACTGTAGTATGCTAGGGATATATATGCTTGAAAGGTGAGGTAACAAGCTCAGTTCAATGCAAACAGTGCAGAGGTGTATGCCATCATGTCCCAATGATCCCTTCTCTGACACATACATTGGCCAAACTGGACTATCTCTGTGCAAAGGAAGAAATGGACACAAATCAGACACCAGGAATGACAACATTCAAAAACACTTCAGTTTCCCTGGACACTTGGTTACAGACATGAAAGTTACTATTTTTCAGGAGAAAAAAAAACCTTCAAAAGCTGACTTCAGCTTGAAACTGTAACGCTGTAAATTTGACACTATCAAACTGGGTCTGAATAGAGGCGGCAAGCGACTAGCTCTCTACAAAAGGTAATTTGCCCTCTTCAAACATTCTCACCTTCTCATCAACTGTTGTTAATGGCCCACATCTGTTCTGTTTGCATTGAATTAACCTTGCTACCTCACCCTTCATGTGTATAAATATCCCTAGCATATTTCAGTTTTTCATACATCTGAGGAAGTGGGTAGTAATCCACAAAACCTTGTCTTAATAAATTTGGTAGTCTTTAAAAGTGCCACAAGACTTCTTGCTTGTTTTCCTGAACTAGGCTAATGTGGGTACCCCTCTGGAAATTGTCGCCATGTAACCAAAAGATACCATAAAAGAAATTCCTTAAATAATGAAGTAAAATGAAATTGTCAGAATAGGACGCACAGTTAAATTAATCATGTGGAAATATTTTTGCTTCCTAAGAGGGGTTTCTTTGTTTCATACCCCAGGAAAAGAAGGATCAGGAGTATAAACTGCTGATGGGTTACCAGCTACAGCGAGGAAAAAAACAAAGGCCAGCTCTTTACATTTCCATCCTTGATATAAAGTACCATATCTCTCTATATATTCTAAAACAGTTCTGAAGTAATCTCTGATTATCTTTGGTTAAATGATTTCATTTGAGCCTGTTATTTGATAATCTGGAATTGTTATCAGATTCAAACATGAAACATTAACAAAGCATGACTTAGAAACACAACAATATAACAAAATTCAGCTAAAGGCAAGTCTACGCTACAAAATTATGGACTTAAATTACATCGACTTATATCCGCTGCAGTAATTAAATCAGTTTTGCATATCCATGCTACGTTCCTTCTGCTGGAAGTACACATCCTCACTTGGAGCTCTCGCACCAATTTAACTGCGTGGGGCACTCTGGGACACTGAGGGCTTCTCTCAGTAGGAGAGACTTTGCTCATTCTTGGCCTCATTAAACATATTAAATAATCTAAAGTTTCAGACAACTTTTTATAAACTTTTGTTTGGGATCTATCTGCATCAGAAGTTGTGCCAGCCATTCTCTCTTTCATAGGCTGAGTCAGTTCCATGATTTCTAAAGGGACAGTTAAAAGCTTTTCTAAAAGTCAGAGCTAGGTGGGAGAGACAATCCACTAAAGAAGTTTAGGGCATCTTTACTGATTGCCTCTTCAGCTAAATATAGCTTTGAATAAAACCGTTTACATTGTTTAAAATATCTGGCTGTGTTGTGTACAATCTCTTGCTACTATCACAAATAGCAGGTCTTATTTCTGTTAGTCTTTCACTTAATTCTGCATGCCAACAGCTTGCTAGCTCTCTTGCCAGATGGCCAGTCATTTCGTTTTATTCTGTTTAAAGCAAACTCAGCCTTTTGGGACAGAAGTTTGTTGATTTCACATCTTAGATGGATGAGGGCTCTTAGTTCCTCTGGGGAGGGAGCAGGAACATAGTCTACATCTAAGGCATTAATTTCCTTCATGAAGGCATCAGTTCTTCATTGTCTCTATTTTCTTAAGGCTGGCAGAAGAGAGGATCCGACCTCTGATGAAGGCTTTAAAGGCTTCACAAAGTGCAACAGCTGATGAAGTGGTGGTGAACAGAGTTAATAATGGTTAAGTATTTAAAATCCCAATTTTAACTGGGAGTGCTTACCCTGGAGGCCTAGAAGATGTATAGGAGCATGGCCAGGTAGAGCATCACTATCAATACCACAGTCAGTGAAAGAATTGATCAAGGGATGTGACATTGAGCAAAAGCGCAAGTCTGAGCCTGTTGAATGAGCTGCAGGAAAAAAATAATAGTCTCTGCTTGTAACATTACCCAAATTTTATGCATCTTGTAAGCAGTGTTGTCACTAGCACTGGACACGGGGTTTGTGCCATGAGTGCTGGGGGTCTGGGGCTGGGTTGCTTGTCATGATGGCTGTCGTCCCTGTCCCTGTCCCTGTCCGGAGGTATGGGGCCAGGCTACTTTGGCAGTGGGCTGTCTTCCTCGTCCCCAGCCGGGCTATGGGGCGAGGCCACCCACAGTGGTGGCTGTCTTTCCCAGGCCCACCCACCCCTGGCCAGGGGTCCAGAGCTGTGCTGATGGCAGCAGGAGCCCAATCTGGGCCCTGCATGGGGCCCTGGGAACTGGATTGTGCCCAGGCTCCAAACTGGGATGAGGGGGGCGGGTGGAGCCTGGGCCCCTGATCTTTTCCTGGGCTAGTGTTGCTCCTGCTTCTAAATCTAAATCAGCTATGTGTATCTGGAGAAGGAGATTTATCAAGGCTGGAGTCTAGAGTTATG
Organism: Podocnemis expansa; assembly: GCA_007922195.1. NCBI lineage: Eukaryota > Metazoa > Chordata > Testudines > Podocnemididae > Podocnemis > Podocnemis expansa. The sequence goes on along the minus strand of ML682056.1, from coordinate 12,812,036 downwards.
TTAAAAGTTTCTAGCCATAGATAGAGTGTTGGCCTATGTCATTTACTCATTCAAAATATTAGAATATTGGCCCGTGGATCGTGGCTGCAGCGGCAGCAGGGGCACTCAACAGGGTTGAGAACAGAAGAGGTTGTGTGCACCTTAGGGGCTTTTTATTTTTTGTCTTTCTCTCCTGCTTTTGTTGGGCCTTTTTTTTCCCCCCCTCCTGCAGGGGCTGTGTGGTGGACTGAGATCAGCTGACCCGAGTTAGAGGTGGGGATTCCCTACTCAGGGAGCTATAAAAACAGCCATTCAAGCAGGCAGCAGCACCAGAGGTGGTCAACAGGGATGAGAACAGGGGAGTTTGGGTGGGGAGTTTTGGGGGGAATGTGTGGGATTCTTGTATTGCTGGGACACTTTTTGGCAGTTTGTTTGGGGTGTTAAGTGTTTTTTATTTACTCAGACCAGGAGTAGAGGAAACACTATGGCAGAGACAGAGGCAGCAGTGGTAGATACCCAAGCAGGGGAAGAGACCATGAAGATGATAGGATGTGAAAGGTATGGGGTGTATATGATCCTGGAGGGGGTACCTCAAAAGAGCTTTGTATGTTTAAAGTGCCAACTCATGGAGTTGATGGAACTGAAAATTCAGTGGTGAGAGATGTAGCTGGAAACTCTGGTTGAGTTTAGAAGGGGATTCAAGCAGTTGATGGAATAGCCGAATGGGGTAGGGGAGCTGCAGGAGAAAATATGTACCTGCAGATGGAAGCAGGACCAATGGACTCTGAGGAGATACTGCTAGGAGAGTGGAAAAGTTGCCAGTGGAAGCACAGCTATGTCTGTACTAGGGGGCTATTTTAAGTTGACTTCACAAGGTCAACTTTAAGATGACCTCATGAAGTTGCCTTAGGGGGTATGTCTACACTAGTAGACATGCATCGGCCCTGGGCCCAGGACCCACCCCTGGCCCCATCCTGGGGTGTAATCCAGCTCTGGGGCCCAATCCGGCTCGTGCTGCCCTTGACAAGGAGCAGACAGCCCAATATGACTTCTGCTGTGGGCTTGGAGCCAGATTGGGCTCTGCGCCCCTTGCAGGTGGCAGCAGGAGCTGGTCCCAAGCCCCCTGCCCATTGCAGCAAGGGGCTTGGCACCAGATTGGGCTCCATATCCCTTGCCATGGGTGGCAGGAGCCAGATTGCACTCCCTACCCCTTGCCTTGGGCAGCAGGAGCTGGCTCCAGCCCAGAGTCCCTTGTAGCAAGGGGCTCAGAGCTAGTTCTGGCTCCCAGCTTCCTGCTGGCAGCAGCTGGGGCTGGATTGTGCCCCAGTGGCAGGATTGGGTCCAGGGGCAGACAGGGATCGGGGCCTCCTAGGTCGACTTAAAGCTTAAGTCAGCCTTAAGAGCAGGTGTTATTAACTCAACTTAAGCAAGAGCTTAAGTTGATTTAATAAAAGCCCAATGTGGCAATGCAGGTCGACTTAAGAAATGTTAAGTCGACCTAAGGCTCCAGTGTAGACATAGCCCATGTGACTGCAAGAAGCTGGCAGAGTTAAAGATGGGCTAGTGAAGAAGAAATAAAGCTCAGACACAAGTTTGTGATGTTAGCAAATGAAGAAGGAGCACAGCAGGGGGTTACTGAACATGGGAGCTTGAGGAAGAAGAGAAGAGCGGCTAGTTCTACACAAAGAGAGGATGACCCGATGGAGATACCACCAAATAATAGCCCTAAGAGGATTCAGCTGCAGGTGCAGAGGGTTGCAAAGAAAAATTGTAGAACTGATGATGTGCAGCAAGAAAGAAGTGGGGATAGGCTGGAGAATTGCACTGTCTCCAGGAAAAGTCAAGTCTATGTGACTGGGAAGTCCCTGCTGAGAAGGACAAAGAGGCCTGTAACCATAGTGGATCCAGAGAACAGAAGGGTGTGCTGCTTGCCAGGCGTTAAGATAAGGGATGTTGATCTAAGGCTGAAAAGGATTCTGATGGGAACAGGAAAGAATCCTTCGATTGTCCTTCGTGTAGGTACAAATGATATAGATTCTTGCTGGAAAGTATCAAAGGAGATTGTGCCAGAGTGGGGAGGACTCTCAAGGCAATAAAGGGTAAGGTGGTCTTCAGTGGGATTCTGCCTGTCTCTAGAAAAGGATAATAAACGTACAAGAAGATTCTTGTGAAAACAGATGGCTCAGTGGTGCTATAAGGAGGGCATTGGCATGTATGGTCACTGGGAGGCATTCATGGTCAGAAGACTGTTCTCTGTGGATGGACGGATGACACCTGAATAGGGAGGGAAACAGACTTCTGGGAGGGAGGTTAGCACAACTAATCAAGAGAGCTTTAAACCAGGGAGTTGGGGGAGGTACCCAGCTAATCTCCACACCTGATATGGGCATTGAGAGGAAGGTAAATAAAATACAAAAGAACACAGAGGTAGGGAGCATAATGGAGGTTGGAAGGAGGGATAGTGTAAATACTGATCTAATGGGAGATATTGGCCGTAGAAAGATGGTGACACATCGGGCAAGGAATGTGAGTGACACCAAGCAGCAAAAACTAAAATTTTTATACCCTAATGCAAGAAATTTGGCTAACAAAATGGAGGAACTGGAGTTACTGGTAGAGGAAATGAAACCAGATGATTATAGGAATAACAGAAACATGGTGGAATAGTAGTCACAACTGGTGTACAGGTATTGAAGGCTATGTGCTTTTAAGGAAAGACAGATGCAAAGGCTGGGGAGTGGCATTGTATATCAATGATGAGGTAGACTGTAAAGAAATTCTAAGTTATGGAAATTAACAAGACAGAGTCTATCTGGTTAAAAATCGGATTGGGGAAGAAAGCTACTAGAGTTTCTCCTGGGATAATGTGTGGGGTGTGTTACAGACCGCCAGGATCTGACTTAGACATGGATAGGGACCTCTTTAAGGAATTAAATGCTGCTGGGAACTATGTAATTTTGGGGAACTTTAACTTTCCAGATATAGACTGGAGAACACATGCTAGCAGAAATAAGATGGCCCAGATTTTTCTGGAGGTGTTAGCTGATGAATTCCTTTTGTGAACTATTACCGAACCAACGAGAGGAGATGCTATATTAGATTTGGTAGTAGTGAGTAATGAGGACCTCACAGAGGAAATGGTTATAGCGGACAACCTAGGTTCAAGATACCATGACCTAATTCAGTTTAAACTAAACGGAAGGATAAACAAAAATAGATCTGCATCTAGGGTCTTTGACTTTAAAAGGGCTAACTTCAGGAAATTAAGGGAATTAGTTAAGGAAGTGGACTGGACTAAAGAACTCATGGATATAAAGATGGAGGAGGCTTGGAATAGCTTCAAGCCAAAGTTTCAGGGACTATCTGAAGCGTGCTTTCTGAGACAGGGGAAGAAGTTCATAGACAAGAATTGTAGATCAAGCTGGATGAGTAAGCGTCTTAGACAGGTGATTAGGAGGATGCACAAAGCCTGTAAGGAGTGGAAGGTGGGAGTGATCAGCAAAGAAAGCTATCTCTCGGACGTCAGAACATGTAGAGAAAAAGTGAGAAAGGTGAAAGGTCAAGCAGAGCTGGGCCTTGCAAAGGGAATTAAAACCAATAGTAAAAGTTTCTTTAGCCATGTAAACAGGAAGAAAACAAAAAAGGAAGAAGTGGGACCACTAAAAACTGAGGATGGCGTGCAGATCAAGCATAATCTAGGCATGACCAAATATCTAAATAAGTACTTTGCCTGTTTTTAAAGAGGGTGATTGATGAGCTTGGGGATAGAGGAAAGACAGCTTAAAGGGATTGAGAACACAGAAGTAAAAGTCACCATATCCAAGGTAGAAGCCAAACTTGAGCTGCTGGATGGGACTAAACTGGGGGGGTCCAGATGATCTCCATCTGAGGATATCAAAGGAACTGGCACATGAAACTGCCAGCCCGTTAGTAAGGATTTTTAATGAACCTGTAAACTTGGGGGTTGTACCATATGACTGAAGAATTGCTAATATAGTTCCTATTTTCAAGAAAGGGAATAAAAGTGAGCCAGGTAACTAAAGGCCTATTAATTTGACCTTGGTAGTATGCAGGGTCTTGGGGAAAATTTTGAAAAAGAAAGCACTTAAAAGATATTGAGGATAACAGTAACTGGGATAAAATACAACATGGTTTTACAAAAGTTAGACCATGCTAGACCAACCTGATCTCCTTTTTTGAGAAGATAACAGATTTTTCGGATGAAGGGAATGTGGTGGACCTAATTTACTTAGATTCCAGCAAGGCATTTGATACAGTGACACATAGGGAACTATTAGTTAAGTTACAAAAGATGGGACTTAATATGAAAATAGAAAGGTGGGTAAGGAGCTGGTTAAAGGGGAGACTATGGCTGGTCATACTGAAGGGTGCACTATCAACCATGGAGGAAAGTTACTAGCGGAGTTCCTTGGGGACTGGTGTTGGAACTGATCTTATTTAACCTTTTTGTTACTGACCTTGGCACAAAAAGTGGGACTGGGCTAATTAAGTTTGTGAATGACACCAAGTTGGGAGGTACTGCCAATACAGAGGAGGACTAGAGTATCATACAAAATTATCTGGGGGACCTGGTATACTGGAGTATTAGGAATAGGATGAAATTTAATAACAGGAGTGCAAGGTCATGCCTCTAGGAACAAATAACAAGATTTTTTCCTAATAGGTTAAGGATGCACTAGTTGGAAGTGACAGAAGAGGAAAAGACCTGGGAGTACTGGCTGATCACAGAATGACTATGAGGAAAAACAAAGCAAACAAATAAAAAAACCCTAATGTTGTCCCTGGATGCATCAGATGACGTATTTCCAGTAGAGATAGGGAGGTGTTGGTACCATTAGACAAGTGCTGGTAGGACCTCATCTGGAATATTATGTGTAGTTCTAGTCTCCCATGTTTAAGAAAGATGAAGTCAGGCAGCAACAGGTGCAGTGAAGGGCTACAAAGATGATCCGTGGAAGGGAAAGCCTGCCTTAGGAAAGGAGACCTAAAGAGCTTGGTTTGTTTAGTCTAACCAAAAGGAGGCTGAAGGGAGATATGATTGCTCTCTATAAATACATCAGAGGGATAAATATCGGGAAAAGAGAGGAATTATTTGAGTATCACGCCAATGTGGACATCAGAACAAATGGATACAAGCTGTCCATCAGGAAATTTAGATTTGAAATTAGGCACAGGTTTCTAATCCACTGGAGGAGTACAGTTCTTCAATAGCCTTCCAAGGTGAGCTGTGGGAGCAAAAAAGGTAACTGCCTTCAAAACTGAGCTCGATAAATTTAGGGAGGGGACAGTGTGATGGGATGGCCTAGTTTGGCAATAGATTGAGTTTTGACTGCTGGTGGTGGATATGTCAGTGGCCTATGAAGGGAGGGTAGATGGGGTGATTTCTGAGTTATTACAGAGAATTCTTTCTTGCCCACATGCTCAGGGTTTAATTTATTGTCATATTTGGGGTTAGCAGGGAATTATCCCTCAGGGCCTATTGACTAGAGCTCTGGGTTTTTTTTGTTTTGTTCTGCCTTTCTGTGTAGTGTGGGGCATGGTTTGCTTGCTGGTGGATTCTTTGTATCTTAAAGTCTTCAGATCATGATCTGAAGACTTTAATAACTCAGTCATAGGACAGAGGTTTATTACAGGAATGGGTAGGTGAGGTTTTGTGGCCTGCACTCCGCAGGAGGTCAGACTAGATGATCATATTGGTCCCTTCTGACCTTAGAATCTGAGTCTATAATTTCCACCTTCAGCCTAGAAGACAAAAATCTGTCCTTGTTGAAACTTTCACTCAGAATATTAACATTCCACTTTTTGTGTGTTAGAATAGTAACACCCCTCACTTAGAATTAAAGCAAACTAGAAATAAACAGGCCTAGCCAATAGCTATTCAGTTTACAAGCTTCAGCGTCTGTCAGACGTGTCTTCTGGAGGATGGCAATGTCAACCTTCTCTTTTTTTAAGCAGTGAGTGTTTTGGTTTTTTTTTTTTAATAGGGTCATTAAAACCCTTTATATTCCAGGAGACACGTTTAATTATTGGAGCCATCATTATTAAAATATACCAGTTAAAACATAAAGTGGCTTTGTGAATAAATGAGAAATAGCTATTTTCCTGAGCTGCACACAGTCCTTGCATATCTAAGCAAAAGTTGTATAAGCCAGGGGTAGGTTGTTTGCTTCCCAGTCTGTATTCTACAGGCGGAGGAAATTACCAACATGGGAGACTACAGGAGGGAGACAGAAACATGACTTAAATATGTGGAAAAAGCCAAAATGGACAAGATAGTGGAAAGAGAAATACACATTAGTACTTTACAATTAAGAAGAAGAATTCATTTAAACTGTCAAAAAATACACACTTGATACCCAGAGGGGGTGGCTGGATCAGGTTGAGATCTTCACAGCCCTGAACATTACAATACAGTAGTAACTAATTATCAACAGAGTCTTGATATGTTAGTCCAGGGGTCTCAAACATGTGGCCTGTGGGCCACATGCAGCCCCTAAAATTATTTCCTGCAGCCCACAATGACATGATTGTTACCAATATTTGTAATATCATTGTACAGAAAGGTTTCAGTGGTACGGCCCTCAGGCTATCATACTAATCCTCATGCGGCCCTCTAGTAGTCCTCATGTGGCCCTCCTGGTGATTTGAGTTTGAGACTCCTGAGTTAGTCCATAAGGAATTAAACTAATCTAATAAAGGAATTGTACTGATTGGTAGCATTTACTGTGATATAAGGTAATCAGAAATAAGTTCCAAAGGGGCAGCTGTGTTAATCTAGTTCAGCAAAACAAACAAGGGCTATGTTCACACAGGGCAGGCTTGCTTCGAAACAAGACGTTTTGAAACAAGCTGTTTTGAAATAACATGTTATTTCGAAACACCTTATTTTGAAGGACAAAAACTTTGTCCTCGAAATAAGGGAGCGAAATAGCAGGTCCGCAGTGTGGACCTGCTATTTCGCTTGGGGAGGGGACTGCAGGCACTCACAGGGTGCAGCACAGAGGGGCGCTGCAACCCACGGGTGCCTGCAGAGGGCTGCAGGCACTGGTGGAGTGAGGTGCAGCCCCGCGCCTCACCTGGAGGGTGCTTGCTGTCCACTGCAGGCACCCGCCAGGAGAGGCGCAGCGGGGTGCTTCACCCCAGGGGCTTTAAAGCCCCAGCTGCCTCCAAACCTGGCAGCGGTCCCTGGGGTGCAGCTGGAGCCCGCTGCTGCCGGGGCGGAGTAAGCGCTGGCTCCCGGGAATCCCCGGCGCCCCCGCTCCTGCTGGGGGCGTGGCCGGGGATGCCCTGGCCACGCCCCTGGAATCCCTGGCAGGAGCGGGGGCGCTGGGGATTCCGGGGGCGTGGCCGGGAGCAGGGGCGCCGGGGATTCTGGGGGCGTGGCCGGGAGTGGGGGCGCGGGGGATTCCCGGGGGCCGGCGCTCACTCTGCCCCGGCAGCAGCGGGCTCCAGCCGCGTGCCGGGGACCGCGCCGCCAGGTTTGGGGGCAGCTGGGGCTTTAAAGCCCCTGGGGTGAGGTGCCCCACTGCGCCTCTCGTGGCAGGGGACTGCAGGCACCCTCCAGGTGAGACGCAGCCCCGC
>ML682056.1:12481012-12804355 GCA_007922195.1 Podocnemis expansa | reverse complement strand
GCCATTCCTCCCAGGGTGCTTAGCACCCTGGGAGGGAGGTCACATGTCACACGTCACCACTGGTTTTGAAACAACCCTGTTTCAAAACGAAATGGGGTTTAAGCCGTTTCGAAACAACAGCGGCCATTTCAAAACAAGCGGTTTGCTTGTTTCGAAATGGCCGTGCGTTGTGTGGCCATGGCACTTCTTATTTCAAAACAACCCCTGTTGTTTCGAAATAAGAAGTGTGTGTGGACATACCCCAGGAGTCCTATGGCACTTATAAAGACTAACAAATTTATTTATTGCATGAACTTTCGTGGAGAAGATCTCACTTTGTCAGATGCTTTGAAGATGGGGGAACTTACAATATGTCTTTAACTGTTCAATACCAATGGGAGGGGAGAGACAAAACAGAAGGAACTAACACATCGGTATGAGCTAGCACCCATCAACTTGTTTAGAGCAGCCATGTCAGATCTTAGAAAGCAGTACGTATATGCCATATAGTTGGATCATTTCACAAGTGTGTCATCTTGCAAGGGAGGACTTTTCAGACTCTTGAGGTATTTTTCTGCATCCAGTGGAACTGAAGGATACTATCTTCTCACCATTCTTAAGAGGAAGGGTTAATGGAGTATTTAAATAAAATACTTCAAACCTATTTTCCTGGTCAATTGCTTTGCTTGGTTAAAAGCCCACTTGTTGCAACCAATGAAAGGCGTAATTTTGAAAGAGTGATATTTTGATTGCTGGGTCTCCCCATAACTGCTGCTTCTTTCTCTCTGGACTTGTGCAGTGTAAACTCCTTAGTGGTAAACTTCAGGCACTTCTCAATCAATGCTGTAGTGGGAAGTACTGGAGTAGGTGTGGGGGCATGGGCCTGGTGTGCTTGTTCTACAGCAAAACAAAAATCTACTGGCAGATCCAACAATTTAGCAGTTAAGGGACAAATTTAGAGGCTCTGCTTTTCTTTAGCCCCTCAGAAAACCTTCATTCCTCATGTTATATTGTCGTGAATGGCTTTGTAGATCAGTTAGCTTGGTCTTAATAATCTTGATATCATTACAGTTCCTTATAACCTGTAGTTTATTCTCTTTGAAATCATCTTTCATGTCAGAAATTTTATGTTCCACTTCAACTATCCATCAGGACATAGTTTGTAATGCTCCCTGACTCTCAGTCATGGTGGCCTGTAGGATGGAAATTGTGGACTTAATTTCAACAGTATCTTTGGCCACCTGTCATGATACACCCATCAGCTGTGCTCCATCAGGCTCAGGCACCATTGTGTTTGTAAAGGTGGTAGAGTCAGATCTCCCCCGTTATATCAGTGGTTTTGGATTTGGAGAGGACGAGGCAGAGCTAGAGGGCATCATGAAGGTTTTAGTAATCACCTGATACATTTCTTGAGGTTGGATGGTTGGGTTTAGAGCAGTGGTTCTCAATCTTTTGCAGGTCTTGACATGCTTGGCTGTATATCACGACCCTACAGGACACACCAGCCCACCTCCCCAAGGCAAAATCCAGCCATTTCTCCAAGCCCCCATGACTCATTTTCCACTGTGTGGTGACACAGTAATGTGTTCTGACACAGTAGTTGAGAACCACTCGTTTAGAGGACAAAATCTGAGGATCCCCCATGAACTACTTCAACGTTCAAGCAACCTGCATCCACCTTGAACACGGCATCCTCGTGTCCATGTTTCCACAAAAAAAAGCTTGTCAAAAATTTCCCCACCAGCTCTACTGAGTAGTCATGGTGGGAAGAGTTTCCTCTGGAGTTGTTTGAAAGCCTTTTGTGTGGGACTTGATTAAATCAGAGGCCAGTGCGGAACATGTTGAAGACTTTATTGGTTTTTTTGCCATAGAATCTGACCCTTGGGGCAGTGAAGCTTATCAGGGCTGGGCAGGGGACATAACTTCTGTCTCCTGGCAGCAGCTTGTAGCTGTGTTCTTTTTATTAATTCTTTTTCTTTCCTTTTCCCCCAATAGACATGCTTCCCACTGCTCTAACTGATAGGAATAAAGTCTCTACTGCTGTAGTGCAACTTGTCTTTTCTTTGGGGCCATTCTTACAATCCAGAAAAGAAACGGCCATAGGTGAGAGTCTTAAAAGACTGTGTTTATTGTATAAGACAAAACCACAAAAAGCAGTGGCAGGCAGAGTGTGGCCTCTTGGCAGACTTCACCATCAGAGGCAGGGGGCCATGCTGGATGTGTTTCTCTCTAATTTACTAAGAAATTTTGCTTTCACAAAGAAACCTTGCTTTGACTTTAGGTCCCCCAGAGACTAGGAAACAAAATAGCTTATTCTTTCCATTTTAGGCCAATCTCTGGTTATGTGGTGGTGGGGAAAAGAGTTTCTGCCAGGGAGGGGGAGCGGATAAAAAGGTGGAGAAACTACATGGGAATTTAGAGCAGTGTAAATGGTTTACTCACCTGTACTGAAGCAGCTGTCGCTGCTTTATTGATCACAGGAGCTCTGTCTTCTCAAAACCATCTCACTGTTTGTACATGGGGCTGTGGGTTGGAAAAATGCAGCTTGTGGTTTTTTCCTGCCTTTCTTCTGTCTGGCTCTTTTCTGGCTGTCTGCTGTGATGTCTCATTGCATTGCAGATGGAGCAAAAGAGAGGATCCCATGGTCTGTGAGTCTCTAGTGTTTCACTTGGGGTGGAATGTGAACAGCTCACCAATGATAGTGGGGGCCCTTCCTCAAAGACTTTAAGATCAGACGGGATAACCATGATCAGCTAGTCAGTCTTCCCACCTGTTGCAGGTCACAAAAGCCTCATCCACTGACTCCTAACATAGACCCCTAACCTCTAAGTTATGGAAGTCTTTGAATCATGGTCTAAAGACTGTAAATTACAGAGAATTCCCTATTTATACTAGCTTAAACCTGCAAGTGATCCATGCTCCTTGCTGTAGAAGGTGAAAAACCCATAGGATCTCTGGCAGTCTGGCCCAAGGCAAAATTCCTTCCTGACCTCAAATGTGATGATCAGTTGGACCCACCAGCCAGACACGTGGCAATCACAGTTGGGTCACATGTAGGCAGTCCCATCAGACCATCCGCTCCATAAAGGTATCGGACTCAGTCTTGAACTAGTTAGGTTTTAGCTCCCATTATTCCCTTGGAAGGCCGTTTTATAATTTTACTACTCTGATGGTTAGAAAGCTTTGCCTAACTTTCCTGTACTTGTTGATAGGCAGATTATAGTCATTTGTTCTTGTGTCTACATTGGCACATAACTTAAATAACTCCTTTCCCTCCTTGGTATATATCCCTCTGATGTATTAATAGAGAGCAGTCATATCTCCCCTTAGCCTTCTTTTGATTAGGCTAAACAAGTCAAGCTCTTTGAGTCTCCTCTCAGAAGGTAGGTTGTCCATGCTTTGGATCGTCATAATAGCCCTTTTCTGCACCTCCTACAATTTGAGTCCACCCTTCTTAAAATATGGGAGACTGGAACTGCAGTTGGTATTATAGGTGAAGACTCATCAGTGTGTCGTATAATGGTACTAACGCTTTCCTCTCTCTGCTGGTGATGCATCCTAGGGCTTCATTAGTTTTTTTCATGGTTACATCACATAGATTGATCACAGGATGATTATGAGCCATCTATACACCCAGGTCTTTCTCTTCCTCTGTAACTTCCAACTTCACCAGCCTAAATTCATATAGCAAATATTCATATAGTTAGTCCCTAAATGCATGACATTGCATATTACACTATTAAATGTCATCCCATTTCTATTACTCCAGTTTAAAGGTCATCGAGACCTCCTTGTATGGGCATTCTCCGCCACTTCAGCAACACCTCCCTGCTTTGTGTCATCCGCAAATTTTATTAACACATTCCCACTTTTTGTGCCAATGATAGCAATTAGAATGGTCAATAAGTTTGGTCCCAAGACTGGTCCCTAAGGACTCTGGCCACTAAGCCACACTACCCTGAAACAGGGAAGCCTCATCAAGGACTCTGGCCACTGGGCTACACAACTCTGAAGCAGGGGAACCTTTCCAAAGACTCTGGCTGCTAGGCCATACTACCCCAAAGTGGGTGAGCCTCTACAAAGGCTCTGACTGTTAAACTAAGCTTCTCCAGGGGTTAAACTAAGCCAGAATGTCCTGGAACAGAGTTCTGGGGCCCACAAATTTGAGGGGCTGAGCTATGGTGCCCTGCAAAATAGAAGAATTGGATGGAATGCATGTTCTGACCTGCCTTGGCCTGGGAGCTGCAGCCAGGCTGGGGGAGTTTTCAGATCTCCCACCCTGAGCGTGCTAATATGTGTGCTAAGGGTGGGAGCAGCCTGGCCATGGAGCAGCTCCAGCTAGGTAAGGGTGGGTGAAAGAGGGGATTGGGGGGTTGGCGGGTGGGCAGGGAAGGGTCCTGGGGAATTGAGGACCCAGCAGGTGTGTCAGGGAAGTGGGTGGAGGGAGCTGGCATGCAGGCAGGTCTGGGAAGGCAGTGGGAGGGCTCAGGGAGCCAGTGGGTGGGCAGGGAAGGCACCCACATTGGGGAATCAGGGAGCCAGCATGGAGGGGGCTCAGGGTCTGGGTTGGGGAATTGGTCTGGCAGGTATTCTGGGGAAGGGGCCTGAGGGCTGGGGAGCTGGCAGAGCAGGGAAGGGGCTGGGGGTTGGAGAGTCATCTGGTCAGGGAAGGAGGCCAGGGTTGGGAGCCAGAGGGTGGGTGGATCAGGAAGTCAGTAGATCAGGGAAGGGGGACAGGAAGCTGGTGAGCAGGTGGAAGGGGTTGGGGAATCAGCGGATTGGGGAAGGGGGCTGCAGGAGGGTCAGGGAAGGGGCTGGGGTCGGGGAGTCATGGCATCTACATGGGTGATTATATATTTCAGAGGTCAAACGTAGCAAATTATATTTTTGCTTGTGCTTGGGAGGTGAATGACTTGTGAAATTATTTCATTTTCTGGATCTTTTTTCCTCTTGTCTTTGTTCCTGTTTTGCTGATACCATGCTAATAACGGTAATACTGTCGTGGATGGAGACCCATTACAGATCCTAGGACTCATGTACCTTTCCCAGTCATTATAGAGACTAAACTGTGAATTATTTAAAATGTGTCTTATTGCACAGTGCTTATTTGCCCTGCATGTACATTCCCCAGGCTCACTCACTATTGATAGGAAGCAGCTACCAATTTCTTCCTAAAATGTCTAATAAAGGGGATCTTTAAAACTGCTCCACTTTGGGGATGACCAAGTACAACAGATATTTCTTAGTAGTTTAGATTTTGTCTTTTTATTGTCCTGATCTTTTTTTTAAAATCTGGGTTAATTTATTAAATTGAGCAAGGTGCACAGTGCCCCACTGAGGGCAACTTATAATTTGGAGGCTAAAACAAGATGATTGTAGAATCATATAACTGGAAGGGACCATGAGAGGTCACTGAGTCCAGTCTTCTGCATTCATGCCAGGACCAAGTACCATCTAGGAGGGCACAGTGGGCAGTGTGCAAGGCCAGGATTGGGGGTGAGGAGGCACAGGGGGTAGTGTGTGAAGCCAGGATGAGGGCCAGGGGGGCAGCAGAGGCAATGTGTGAGGCCGGGATCAAGGTCAGGGGGGTGTGGAGGGGGCAGTGGGTGAGGCCAGGATTGGGGCCAGTATTTTTATGGAGCCATAGCCATATTTCTATGGAATGATAACCAATGCATGTGGTACTGAGAAGTGGTTGCAAATGCCTACCTGGGTGAAGGCCCAGACAATACGGGAAGGGGCCCCATCAAATTATACTTTAACCACTGGCTACCCTGATGCTGTAGAGTGGTTCCAGGAGTTCCCACAGCACCAAATGCCCCTCCCGAAGGAGAGGTACTTGTTTGAGCTTGCCCCCACAAAGTGGAGACATGTAGGCTGCTTCTCAGTCTGCGCACGACTGTCCTGCTGCCTGGTAGGACGGAGCAGCCCGTGACACGGATCCATTTTTGTTTATTCTTCGGTTCAGTTTAAATTGAATTAGCTCATAATGGCTGGAATCAAGATTGTTCTCTACAACCATTCTTTTATAGGTCTTTGCTACTCACTAATATCGAGTCTAAAATGGCATCATCTCTTGTTGATTCAGCAGCTGTTTTGTGAAGAAACCTGTCAGCTATCCTATCCAGGAATATATGGGCCCAACAATTATTAGTAACAATCTATATCTGAGAAGTTAGTTTCTCATAATCATTTAATCCCCGATAGTATTTACTTCTTTAAAAACATTAAAACAAATCGGATCCTGGTGGTCTGTAGCATGCCCCAAGCACTGTCCCAGGGGACACTCTAGCAGCTTTCTTCTCCCAAGTGATTTGGCCCAAATAGACTCCCTTGTTCATTCCATCATTTCTAATTTCTTTACTGTTTACCACAACGTTAATATACAAGGCTACTCTACCTCTTTTGTCTTTGTGTCTGTTTTTCCTGAACAGCAGATACCCTTCGTTACCAGTACTTCCAAAGCAATTACTATTCTACCTTGTATTTTTTGTCTCTATAATATCTTGTCTGCAGCTGTGATCTTGCATTAAAAGACAGCTAAAATGACATTTTTACCTTCCTCACAGGACTTTGGTATGTATGGACTGGCTACGTTTGCCACAGAGCTATCGTGTCATTGTAAATGGGGAGGCGGAAGGTAGACCTCTGAGACTATCTGTTAAAATGTGGTCCACATTGTGAAAATATTTAAGACCATTAATTATTCATGGATTTTTTTAAGCCACAAGGGGCCATTATGATCATCTACTCCGTTCTTCTGCATAACACATCATGAGACCTCACCCAGCAAATTCTATATCAAGCCTATACCTTCTAGTTGAGTTAAAGCATCTTTTTTTAGAAAGAGACAACCAGTCTTGATAGAAGGACTTCAAGTCGGGGAGTGAACACAGGACCCTTCCCATTTCTTTCTCTCTTGCTCCTAGTTGGTGGGAATTGATGCTATTTGCTAGAGTTTCTGAGAGAATGTGAGTTTGAAGAGGCAGGTCAGAAGATGCAGGGCTTCCTGGCCATTCTGATGTCAAATGGAAGTCCCTTTCGTTTCCTTTTTGCTTTCCATTCTCCTTTAAAGTTGTTTTAGATAGGTATTGGGGATGTGAAATGCTAAATGGTGAACCAGTAGGTGTTAGTCTTACCCATGGTTATTGGTTAAGCAGTGCCACAGGCTCTCTGTCTCCATGATGATGATATCAGGCCATAGCAGAGGCGTGCCTGGGGAGGCCAAAGCCCTGGTGCAGGTGCTGAGGAGCACCCCATTGTGGAACACCAGGTGCTACAGGTCCGAGACAGGGTCCCTACAGAGCTGGTTTGGAGGTGCAATCCTAAGGGGTGTATGTGTGAGGGGGTGCGGGACACAAAATTATATTGGTTACAGTTAACCAATATAATTTTAATAGTTTATATGGTTATCTTTATAAAATGAAATTTACATCCCTAATAGGCATAACAAGATATATCCCTCCTTGTGCCAGTTACATATTGTAACCACTTCTGATTTGTTGTAGGATTTAGTGACTGAGAAGATCTCGTACTTCCTTAAGACCTGATTCTGCCATGCTGAGCAATGTCCTATTCAGATGGTTTTACTGTGCCTATGATCTTTGTACCTGAGCCCATTCCTGGCATATGTCATGTGTGTCTCTCTTTTTCTCTTCCTCTCCCCAGAGGAATAAATAGTGAGACTTGTTCCTTTTCAAAATACTTAAGATTGTCTAAGTTATTGTATTGCTGAAGGCAGGTTAAAGAAGGGCACTTAGCACATGAAAGTGGAAAGTGGTGGTGTTTGAGGTGGTCCTTAATTCCAGGGGAAATTAATTTAACAGTCTGGATCAGCCCCCTGAGAAAGTTGTGTCTCCGGCACAATTGAATTTCACCCTGGTAGTAGACAGTATTCCAAAGTCTTTCTCCTGAAGTTTGGATGATATATTAGGCTCTTGGCACCCTGAAGATAATGACTGAAACCTTGAATTTGATTCTTTTTTTTGTAGGGAGATAGTGTGATGAGTGGAGCACTGGTTACAAGAGCTTGGTTTCACTAGAATCACCTGCATAGTAAGGTACAACTTGCCATATGTCAGAGTGGCAAAATCTGGCTTTAAGTGATCAGAAACATGAAGGTGATTTAATACAACTTGACACATTTGCTAAACCACTCAGGCCCCCGTGCCTGCAGTCAGCTATGAGCAGATCCCTTGAATGTCCTTCTTTTAATGTTAAATTATCCATAAAACGATGCAGACAACCTTAATACAGCAAAACTGCTTTACTTCTAATGTGAAATGAAAATCCTCATTAGACAGGCACAGTTCGAAAGTGTGAGCTCTGTGGTGAGGGCAGTCTTCTGTCTCTCTTGGATGCCCTAAGTATTCAGTAGCACCTTGGGGGATTTAGAGTCATTTATGACTTTGAATGAATGACCCTGCCAGTATTAGTGAGACTTTCCTGTTTATGCAATCAGATTTTTCTCCAGAGGGAACATTTTATTACTTGTCATATGTTCTTGGATATTATAATTTTTAAGCCATGATTACGTCTCCCTTCATTATACCTGGCATAGTTGGAGCCAACTGTTCAAAGGCTCTCTGTTTCCTGTAGGGACCTAAAAGGGTCTGGATCTTCAAATACCCAGAATCCAGTGCATCCCTGGTGACACTGAGGGATAAGTTTGCCAGTCATAGGCTATGTCTACACTACAAAAGCTAAGTCAACTTTGTTAGGTTGACTTAGAATCATAGGGTTGGAAGGGACCCCACGAGGTCATCTAGTCCAACCCCCTGCCAAAAAAAAGCAGGACCACTCCCATTAGATCATCCCAGTCAGTGTTTTGTCCAGCTGGGACTTGAACACCTCCAGAGATGGAGATTCCACCACCTCCCTAGGCAACTTATTCCAATGCTTCACCACTCGCCTAGTAAGGAAGTTTTTCCTAATATCCAGCCTGGACCGCCCCAGCTGTAACTTGAAACCATTGCTTCTCGTTCTGCCCTCTGTTACTACCGAGAACAGTCGAGCTCCCTCCTCCTTGGAGCAACCCTTCAAGTAGTTGAAGGTTGCTATCAAGTCCCCCCTCAGTCTTCTCTTCTGCAGGCTAAATAAGCCTAGTTCCTTCAGTCTTTCTTCATAGGGCTTGTGCTCCAGCCCTTTGATCATTTTGGTTGCCCTCCTCTGGACTCTCTCTAATTTGTCCATGTCCTTTTTGTAGTGGGGAGCCCAAAACTGGACACAGTATTCCAGATGTGGCCTCACTAGTGCAGAATAGAGGGGAATGATCACATCCCTCGATCTGCTGGTAACACTTCTTCTGACGCAGCCCAGTATGCCATTGGCCTTTTTGGCAGCAAGAGCACACTGCTGACTCATATCCAGCTTCCCATCCACCATGACTCCCAGGTCCTTTTCTCCAGTGCTGCTGTTTAGCTGATCACTTGCCAGCCTGTAGCAGTACATGGGGTTTTTTCGTCCCAAGTGCAGGATTTTACACTTGTCCTTGTTGAACCTCATGAGATTCCTCTTGGCCCACTGCTCCAGTTTGTCTAGGTCTCCCTGAATCCTGCCTCTGCCCTCTAGGGTGTCTACCGTTCCCCCCAGTTTGGTATCATCTGCAAACTTACTAAGTGTGCAATCTATCCCATCATCCAGATCATTAATGAAAACATTGAACAGAACTGGCCCCAGGACCGACCCCTGGGGCACACCACTTGTTACTGCCTGCCAACTTGACATGGAGCCATTGATTCCTACACGCTGAAACCGTTGTTCTAGCCAGTTTTCTATCCACCTTACAGTCCATGCATCTAACCCATACTTCCTTAATTTGCCAATGAGAATGCTGTGGGAAACCATATCAAAAGCCTTGCTAAAGTCAAGGTATATCACATCAACGGCTCTTCCCGCATCCACAAATCCAGTCATCTCATCATAGAAGGCGATGAGGTTGGTCAGGCATGATTTACCCTTGGTAAATCCATGCTGACTGTTCCTGATTACTCTACGTTCCTCCAAGTGTTTCAGGATGGATTCTTTGAGAAGCTGCTCCATGATTTTTCCAGGGATTGAGGTGAGGCTGACAGGTCTGTAATTCCCTGGATCCTCCTTTTTGCCTTTCTTGAAGGTAGGTACTATATTTGCTTTTTTCCAGTTCTCTGGCACCTCCCCCGTTCGCCACGAGTTTTCAAAGATAATGGCCAACGGTACTGCTATCTCATCAGCCAGCTCCCTCAGCACCCTCGGATGCAGTTCATCCAGCCCCATGGACTTGTGCACATCTAGTTTCTTTAAGCAGTCCCTAACCTGACCTTCTGTCACCAAGGGCCTCTCTTCTTCTCCCCAGTCCCCCGTACCTAGTGTAGTGGGCTGGGAGCTGACCTTGCTTGTGAAAACTGAACTAAAAAAAGCATTGAGCACTTCAGCTTTTTCCTCATCCTCTGTCACGAGGATGCCTGCCCCATTCAGTAAGGGACCTACACCATCCCTGATCCTCACCTTGTTATTGATATACTTGTAGAACCCCTTCCTGTTATCCTTCACATCCCTTGCTAGTCGCAACTCCATTTGTCCTTTGGCCTTTCTGATTTTATCCCTGCAGTCCCGAGCAATGTCTTTATATGCCTCCTTAGTCATCTGTCCTAGCTTCCACTTCCTGTAAGTGTCCTTTTTATGCTTCAGCTCAGTGCAGAGCTCTCTGTTAAGCCACAGTGGGCGCCTTCCACATTTGCTGTGCTTTCTCCTTATCGGAATTGTATCTTCCTGTGCCCTTAGCAGGGTTTCTTTAAAATGCACCCAACTCTCTTGGACACCTTTCCCCTTCAGATCAGCCTCCCAAGGGATCCTGCCCATCAGTTCCCTGAGGGAGACAAAATCTGCTTTTCTGAAGTCCAGGGTCTGTGTTTTGCTTCTTTCCTTCTTTCCTTTAATCATCAACTTGAACTCAATCATTTCATGGTCACTGCTACCCAGGCTGCCATTGACCTCTACTTCCCTGATAAATTCTTCTCTATTTGTGAGCAGCAGATCGAGAGGTGCAAGGCCCCTCGTTGGTTGCTCCAGCATTTGTACCAGGAAGTTGTCCTCAACACTCTCCAGAAACTTCCTGGATTGCCTGTGCACTGCTGTATTGGCCTTCCAGCAGATGTCAGGGTAATTGAGGTCCCCCATGAGAACCAGGGCCTGTGATCTAGAAACTTCTGTCAGTTGTCCACAGAATGCCTCATCCACTTCCTCCTTCTGATCTGGTGGTCTGTAGCAGACACCTACCACAACATCCCCCTTGTTGCTCTCCCCTCTAAACTTAACCCACAGACTTTCAACTGGCTTGTTTCCACTTTCATAATGGAGCTCTGAGCAGTCATAGAGCTCCTTTACATATAGTGCTACTCCTCCCCCTTTCCTTCCCTGCCTGTCCTTCCTGAACAGTTTATACCCATCTATTGCAGAGCTCCAGTCATGCAAACTATTCCACCACGTCTCTGTTATCCCAATCATGTCATAGTTCTTTGTCTGCGCTAGTGCTACCAATTCCTCCTGCTTGTTTCCCAGGCTCCTTGCATTTGTGTATAGGCACCTAAGATACCCAGCTGATTGCCCTACTTTCCCATTTTGACATTCAATTCTAATGTATCTACCTCCCTGGATTTTCTTTTGGTGTTGACCTCCCCCACCTGCCTCAGGCATTAGGGCTTCATTAGAGCATGTAAGAAAGTTATTTGATTCCCCCCGCATGTTCCAACTATCCTCTCTTCTATCCCTGTAGTTACAGTCCCAGCACCCCCCAAGTTCCATCCCATCCCCCTGGTCTCCCACATAGTCACTTACCTGTGGGCTTTGGTCTCCTTCCCCCTTCAGACCTAGTTTAAAGCCCTCCTCACTAGGTCAGCCAGTCTGCGTCCAAATACGCTCTTCCCCTTCCTCGAAAGATGGAGTCCATCTCTGCCTAGCAGTCCTTCTTCCTGAAACAGCAACCCATGGTCGAGGAAGCCAAAGCCCTCCTGACGACACCATCTTCGCAGCCAAACGTTCATCTCCAGGATGCATCTGTCTCTGCTCAGGCCTCTACCCTTGACCGGAAGAATCGAGGAGAACACCACCTGTGCTCCAAACTCCTTCACCTGCGCTCCCAGAGCCCTGAAGTCACCTTTGATCTGCCGAGGATCACCTCTCGCAGTATCATTGGTTCCTACATGGATGAGAAGCATGGGGTAGTAGTCAGAGGGGCGGATGATTCTCGACAATCCCTCCGTAACATCTCGGATGCGGGCACCTGGCAGGCAGCATACCTCTCGAGAGATCTTGTCAGGGCGACAGATGGGTGCCTCCGTCCCCCTCAGAAGTGAGTCCCCAACCACCACAACTCTACGTTTCCTCCTAGCTGTGGTGGCTGTGATCCTCCCAGCCTCGGGGGTGCATGGCCTCTCCTCTTCCACCTCCTTCACCGTCTCTAGCACCGCATAACGATTCTTCACCACAACGGAGGGTGGGTTGTGGGCAGGGGTGGAGCACTGCCTACCGCCAGAGGTAACCAGCTGCCAGTGTCCTCCCCCTGCCACAGGCTCCCCATCCAGCTCCAGTGTTGTGGCAGTACTCTCTGGTACCTGGTCAGTGCCCTCCATCTTGCACTTCTCCTCGTGGATGCTGTCGAGGAACTTCTCCAGGGTGTGGATACTCCTAAGCCGAGACACCTCCTCCTGTAACTCTCCCACCTGCCTCCTGAGAGATTCCACCAGCAGGCACCTGTCACATCGATTCATCTCCCCAGCCTGATCGTTGGAGACAGGGAACTGCAGGCTGCAGTCCCTGCAAGTCCACACCAGGGTCTGGGTAGAGATATCTATGGTCAGGATGTCTGTCTGGCTACAGGCACAGGTAGAAGAGACAGAAGGGGTGCTGGCAGCAGTGCGGCTCCTCTTCACCATCGTGGTTTCACAAACTCCTTCCCTCTCAAACTCCCCTGTTTGCTGTCCCCTGTTCGCAAGCTCCCTCTGGTCGCTCAGCCACTGGCTTTTAAAGCCTTCTCTGCCTAGGTCAGGCCTGGCCCCTTGTTAAACACACAGGGGAAGGCTGATCACAAGGCTGATTGAGGCTGGTGCACAAAGGTGATCAGGGAACAATGGTGCAAGCAGCCCCCACCCACAGTAAGAAACAACTAACAGAAGTCAGCTGTAAGGGAAAAGTCAAACAGACAAACACACACAGTTAGCAAACCCTCACCCAAGCACACTCTGTCCCTTGCTGCTTTCAGCTAGGGGATCGCCTTCACCTCCTTCTCGGGGCTTCACAAACTCCTTCCCTCTCAAACTCCCCTGTTTGCTGTCCTCTGGTCGCTCATAAAGCCTACTTAAAGTCAACTTGATAAAGTCAACCTAGTGAGTCCACCCTTCCCTTAAGTCAACTTACCAAAGTTGGTTAAGTCAACTTCGGAACATGTCCTAATTAAAAATGTTTGCTTAAGTCGACTTCACTAAGTTGACTTAAGCAGGCACATGCTATTACATAGGGCTTCTTAAATCAACTTAGATGGCCATTTTGCATAAGTCAGCTTAATAAAGTCAACTTAATGCCTATGTCAACTTAAAGAGTGAGAGTTATGAAGCTGACTTAAGGAACTCCAAATATGGCCAGGGCTTTGCTTAGGTTGATTTAAGCCTCCTTAAGTTGACTTAAGCCCACAGTGTAGACATACCCATAGTGAGCTCTTTTGAAAATGTGGCCCTTTGCTTTGCTTCCTAAATAGGAGCTGAGTATTTTATTTATTCATTAGAAAGAAAAAATCTACTCAGAATTGTTGGTGATCAACACTTGAACAAAAAAATCTAGCCTGTAGTGTATGCTCTGCTATACAAAGCAGAAAGGGCATGTGTTGTCCTTTCTTCAAAAATCTTACCCCAGAAGGATATGCTGCTATTTCTTCTGGTCAAGGAAGAGACAAAACTCTGAATGATTTCAGTGGAGTAGCATCAGACTATTTTTCAGACACTAGAAATACAGTTCAGTCATGGAATGTGCTTGATGAGGATTCAGTAATGAAGCAGTGTAGGTGTCTGTTTATTTATTGACAAGTTCCAAAGGGGTAGCCATGTTAGTCTAGTTCAGCAAAACAAACGAGGAGTCTGGTGGCACTTTTAAAGACTAAAAATTTATTTATTGCATGAGCTTTTGTGGGGGAAAATCCCACTTCATCAGATGCTAAATTCCCCATCTTCAAATGTTTGAACAAGTAGGATTTTCTCCCACAAAAGCTCACATGATAAATAAATTTGTTAGTCTTTGAAAGTACCACAGGACTCTTTGTTTCTTTATTACTTACTCTGAAGTGGGAGAGATTGTTAGAATTTTCCTTTCCCCTGCTTTTGTGCTTTTAATTTGCCTTCAAAAATGCACACACACAAACATTCTGAAACCTGTATTGGTGAGTGTTGCCACAGCATCTGCAAGCCTTATATCACTAAGCGAGCAATTAAAAATCAATGTGGTGTAACAGAATCTCAACACCAGCTCCTGCTTCTTTGAGTGGATATATGCAGCTGGTTAGGGATTAAGCCAGATTCTCATAGATTAGTCCAGCGATTAAATCAGATAGTAATGGATATTGGGTAGGATTACTCAGTTTCTATTCTTGGAAATATACTAGGACAAATCTATGACTGTCTAAGCACTTCATTGTTGCGGTGCTGTGCACCATGAGTTATCAGAGAATCTTTTAAGTAGATACTCTGTTAAGCAGTTCTTAATCCATGCAGCAGAGGGCAATGCTACACACACACACACACACACACACACACACACACACACACTTTCATACAATACTAAAACTCTCCCATGTAATCTCATGTGATAAATAAATTTGTTAGTCTTTAAAAGTGCCATCAGACACCTTGTTTGTTTTAAAGAGCACCACTTTTTCTTTCATTCTCATGCTTACTATGCCCTTTTTCAGAGTCCAGGGATGGGGCTAATAAAGAAGTGATTTTAATGAGCTTCTCTACAAGGCCGTTGCTGGTGTCTGGCACAGGGGGCACATGCCCCAAGTCCCAGCACCACTGCCCTGAATGGCTGGGGCACCCCCTGCCTCTCCCAGCCCCACCTCCAGCTGGGTATCCGGGCCTGGGCAGGCCACGGCAGTGCCTGCCTCTCCTGGCCTGGATTGTCTGTGCAGCCACTGTCTTGCCTGGCCCTGTCCCCAGCCAGGGATTGGGGGCTGGACTGGCAGTGGCAGGAGCCTGGGGCACCGACTGTGGATTGGGGTCCAGGGTCTTTTCCCAGGGCAACAACGCTCCTGGTTTCCTGTAGTCACATGGCCCCCAGGAAAGCATCCCTATGTGTGGCTGAATAATAACAGAATATATGCATCAAACACTAGAGATCACATTTTAAGGAATTTCTTTTGAAAATCTGGCTCTTATCTAGGTGCCCAGATGGGATCTGATCTCTCTTGAAACTCTGCCCTGGGACGCGCTGTCCGACCACCTGGAAGATCTGACCCTGAGGTCTGAAAACCTAGCGTTTTGTGTACAAAGTGTGGTTTCTGTTTAGTTAACCTCACTGTGGCTTGAGTAGTGAAGGTCTGCCTACTAACTGGGAGTGATAACTCGAGCTGGAAGAATATGTAAAAAAAAAAGGGTATTCATGGGCATTTGTTTGAACGAAAACCTCAGATTCACCTTGACAGTGTTCATAGCCCTTTTAATTCATGTTCCACAAATTTGCACAAGTCACATTTAGATGTGCAAGCGTGTCCATAGCTATAGACAGTGACGATCTCTTGGACATTTGAGGAAATGGCTTTTCATGAGGTTTTGTGCAGGAAACATCTCTTGGTCTCATGGTCTGACCACCTTTTCCTGTTGTTTAGGAGTGCTTAGTCAGGAAGCAGAAAGGATTGCAAATGGGCCCAGATCTTCAAAGGTGTTTAGGGCCCTAACTCCCATGGATTTCAATGGGAATTAGGTGCCTAAATATCTTTGAGGATATGGGTAGTCTTTAAAAGTGCCACAGGACTCCTTGTTTATTTTGCTGAACTAGACTAACATGGCTACCCCTCTGGAACATGACTATTTTGTGTGTTTAACAGTTTTGAATGGTGAACAAATCTGTGGATGTTTGTGGTCAGGAGACTTTAATCTGTTGCAGAATGCTTTGGAGGCCCACAGAAAGAAGCAACCCATTGGGTCAATTTGCAGTAGTGCACGCGAGGGAATCCTGATTCGATCACTGGTCTGTATCTCAATTTCCCACTCATCTGGAAATGATCGATGATTGATTGATTTTTAAAGTGCTCCTTCCTCTCCTGCTGTATCATCTTCTTTTATGATCTCACATTTGTGTGTGCGTAGAGATCGTAGAGGTATGCAATCACACTTATACAGTTTTGCGTGTTATATATAAACTTCATCAAAGACCCCTATCAATGGGGTTTCTCTTTGCTCTTGCTCAAATAAAACATCATATTCTAAACATATTGGCACAGATTTTTGAAACCAAATAGAATAGGAACCAAAAATAACATGGTTTGAGGCTGATTTGTTTTAAATACCATCCCCATAAATCCCACTTGTTCAGATTCCACGTCACTTAAAATAATGGTGTCACCGTGTTTAATATATATCTATTTCAGGAAGGGAGTCTTTAATAGGCAGAATAATCAAGGAGTCTAGTGGCACATTTAAAGACTAACAGATTTATTTATTACATGAGCTTTTGTCGGAGAAAATCCCACTTCATCAGGTGCTTGAAGATGGAGAAGTACAGATGAATGGGAGGAAGATAAATGCAGGGAAGTGTAAGTCGTAGGATTGGGTCAGACTGTTACAGCAAATCAGTGCAGCTGTTTAGATTCAAAAACAGTGGAGTACAGCATTTGGGAGAGATCTAAGGAAAAAGAAAGCAATACTACCTGTTGTAATTGGGGAAAGTAGTCTCTATTTAACCCTAAGTTCATAGCATCAAATCCACGTATGAATTCCAATTCTGCAGTTTCTCTTTGAAGCTTTAATTTGTTATGTATTTGCATAAATGTGACTATTAACAGATGATTTATGGAGCGATCAGGGAGATTGAAGTGGTCTCCTATTGGTTTTTGAATGTTGTTATGTCTGATGCCAGACCTGTGTCCATTTATTGTTTTGACTGTGCTGTTTGTCCAACAATGTATAAGGCAGGGGGGTAGGGACATTTCTGGTATGTGATGGCATTAACCACATTACTGAATGAGCAAGTGAATGAACCCCTGGTGGAGTAGCTGGCTTGATTTGGTCCTGTGATAGTGTCTTTTGTGCAGATATGTGGGCAAAATTGGCAACATGATTTGTTGCAGTACTAGGTGCCTGCTTTAATGTTTCTGTTGTTATGTCTGTAGTTGCTAGTGAGTATCTGTTTAATGTTGGGGGCTGTCTGTAAGAGAGGAGAGGTTTGTCTCCCAGTCTATGTCTACACTGGGGAGTTCAGTTAAGTTGACTTAAAGTCAACCTTGTGAAGTGAACTTAGGGGTATGTCTGTGTTAGACATACCCCAGGCCCGGGCTCTGGCCCCACCCCTACCCTGCCCTGGGCATGGTCCTGCTCTGAAACCCGGTCCGGCTCCTGCTGTCACCGGTAAGCAGCTCAGAGACGCCTGCTGCTTGTGGCAATGGCAGAGGCCATATCCGGCTCCACGCTGCTTTCCAGAGGTGGCCGGTCCAGAGCTGGCCCCGTGTCTCTTGCTGCTTGCCGGTGGTGGCAAGGGCTGGAGCTGTCTCTGTGCCCCTTGCGGCAAGGGGCTGGTGGCTGGAGCAGGCTCCCAGCCACCCACTGGCAGTGGCAAGTGCTGGCTCCCAACCCCTTGGGGCACAGGGCTGGATTGGCCCCCACGCTGCTTGCCACACACACCAGGAGCCCGATCATGACCTGGGGCTTCCTGTCCTGTAAAGTCAACTTAAAAGCTTAATTTGACTTGTAGGGTAGGAATTATTTGACTTAATAAATTCTAAATATAGCCCTGGAGTTGCTTAGTCCACTTCAGCCTGCTTGAGTCAACCTAAGCCTCCAGTGTAGACATACCCAGAAAGCCTAAGAGATTCACTGCATTATTTTGCTGTGACAGTCTGACCTGATCCTATGACTTACACTTTCCTGCATGTATTTTCCTCCCATTCTTCTGTGCTTTTCCATCTTCCCGCATCTGATGAAGTGGGATTTTCTACAATGAAAGCTCATGTGATAAATAAATGTGTTTAGTCTTTAAAAGTGCTGTTAGACTCTTCGCTGAACTAGACTAACATGGCTATCTCTTTGGAACTTTTAATAGGCAGAGTAACCAGTCAAAACAACTGACAATTTCTCCCATCTGTTATGAGTTTCCCTCAAGACTTCAGCCCAGCGGCCAGTTCCGGAGACTGGAGAGGTAACAGTGAAATAATCTCAGTTCGAGTTACCACGTTTCTCCTTTGCCTACAAATTACATGTATCTGCTATACAAAGTATTCAGAGAGACGAGGTGGCTACAATAGCATTGCAAACAAGGACGTACTCAGGCCATCACAGATGCCTATCCTTCCCTGCGTTTTGCTTTCCTGTCCGAGAGGATTCGCTGTGTTACACAACTCCAGCAGGTAGTCCCAGTAATGTGAGTAGCAGGCCAATGAGGCTTGTGATTTTAGCCAGTAGAGGCGTCAGCCAGTGTGTGTGTAGGTCCGGGGCAGGAGGGGTTCCTTCTTTGTGGTGAGGTCTCTAGTTAGTCACAAAACTTGGTTTCCTTTGCAGAGAGGCTATAACATGATATATAATATTTGAATATTACTTGCACTGGTGTTGAGCAAACCTCTCTCACTCACTTTCCTCCCTCCTCACTCCACCCCACAGCAGAAGCCAGACCTTAACGTGCCACAAGAGTGGCTCTAATGAGTCTGACCCCTGTCCATCTCGCTCAGTATCCTGTCTTCTGACAGTGACCAGTGGTAGGTGCTTCAGAAAGAATGACTGGAACAGGTAATTGTCAAATGATCTGTCCCGTCAGCCATTCCCAGCTCCTGGCAAACAGCATTCCTTGCTGATCCTAGCTAATAGTCTTCGATGGACCTATATTCCATGAACTCACCTAGATTTATAAAGAGGCAATATGATATTTTCTGTCTTATTATCTGTCTCTTTACTAATGATTCCCAATATTATTAGCTGTTTCAACTGCTGATAGACACTGAGTGGATATTTTCAAAGAGCTGCCCACAGTGACTCCAAGATCTCTTTCTTGAGTGGTAACAACTAATTTAGATCCCAGCATTTTATATGTATAGCTGGAATTATATTTTCCTGCCCACTTTACTTTGTCTTTATCAACACTGAATTTCATTTGCCATTTTGTTGCCCAAACACCCGGCATTGTTGGTAAGTCTTTGCAGTCAGGGGCAGCTCAAGGGGCTTTCTTGCCCTGAGCTGGCTTTCGATTTTGTGTCCACCCCACCCTGGGGGGGACATGGGGGGACAGAACCTGGCCTGCTTTCTGGGTCGGCTCACCCTGCCCTCTGGGCCGGGAACAGCCGGCCCAGGGGTGTAGCAGCCCAGCCCAGAGGCCAGGCTCCACTCTCCCGCCCCTCACCTGGGCCGGCTGTTTCTCCCTAGGGCAGGGGAGGGCTGGCCCAGAGGTGGGGCGAGAGGATGGAGCCCAACCCATGAGCTGGCCCTCTCTGCCCCATAGGGCAGAGTGACTGGTTCAGGGAGGGGCAGGAGCACAGGGTCCAGCTTTTGGGCTGGCCTGCCAATGATGCCCCGAGCCAGGGCCTCATTTGCTTATGGGCAGGGGCATTACTGGAGGGTGGTCAGGACGCCCCCCCCGGCCCCGATACTGTTGCGGGGCCCGATCCGGCCTCTGCTGCTTGCAGGCATCAGCCGGGGCCCAATCTGGCTTCAAGCCTCCTGCAAGAGGCTTGGAGCCAGAGACGGTTTGTGCCACTTTTTACAAGTGGCAGGAGCAGTCTCTGAGCAGCAGCCACTCGGAGAGCGCTTGTGCTGCTTGGGAAAAGCAGCAGGGACCGTCTCTGAGTGGCAGGCGCTCGGAGACTGCTTCTGCTGCTTGTGAAGAGCGGCAGGGACTGACTCCAGCTACAAGCCTCTTCCAGGAAGCTCGAAGCTGGATCGGGCCCCTGCTGCTGGTGGCAAGCGGGAGGAGCCGTCTCCGAGCCTCCGTCACTTGCTGGAAGTGGCCCAGAGCCGGAGTGGGCCCCCTCTGGCTGTGCTGCCAACCAGAGAGCCAGGGCCTGTGCCCTGCTGTCCCCAGCACAGAGACGCTCCTGCTTATGAGTTGAGCCAGCCCTGTTTGCAGTCTGCCATCTGCAAATTTTGCTACCTCACTGTTTACACCTTTTCCCCAGATTATTATGAGTATGTTGAACAGTACTGGTCCCAGTACAGACCCCTGCAGGACATCATTATTTACCTCTCTCCATTTTGAAAACCGACCATTTATTCCTACCTTACATTTTCTGTCTTTTTAATCAGTTACGGATCAAAGAGGGGAATTTTCCTCTTATCCCACAACACTTTATTTTGCTTAGCAGCCTTTAGTGAGGGACTTTTTGTCAAGAAAATCTAAGTGTACGGCATCCACTGGCTTCACCCTTGTCCATGTGCTTGTTGATGCTCCGCTCCCGAAGAATTTTATTAGATTGGTGAGGCATGATTTCCCTTTACAGAAACCACATTGACTCTTCCTCAACAACTCGTGTTCATCTATGTGTCCGAGAATTCAGGTCTGTACTATAGTTACAGCCAGTTTCCCCAGTACTGAAATAAGGCTGATTGGTCTGTGATTGCCAGGAGCCTTTCTAAAAGACTGTCACCACATTAACTTTTCTCTAGTCATTTGGTGGAGAAGCTGATTTAAATGGTAGGTTATCTAGCACAGCTCCTAGCTCTGCAGTTTCAGGTTTGTGATCCTTCAGGACTCTTGGGTGGAGTCTCTGGTTCTGGTGACTTACTGTTTAATTTACTGATTTGTCCCAAAACCTCCTCTAATGCCACCTCTGTCCAGAACAGTTATTCCTAGATTTGTCACCTAGGAAGTCAGATGTGTTGAGGGATTCCTCTCGCAACCTCAGCAGTGAAGAGCGATGCAAGGAATTAATTTACTTTCTCCACAATAGCCCTATTTTCCTTGAGTGCACCTTTAACATCTCCATTGTCCCGTGGCTTCACTGGTTTCTCAGCAGGCTTCCTGCTTCTGATGTACTTAAAAATGTTGTTGCTGTTGTTTTCTGTGTCTGTTGCAAAAGTGATGGTTCCCCCCCACCTCTGGCACCCCAGGACTGTTCTTTTGTCAGTTGTAGAGGAAGGGAGGAAACAAACCCTCTCCTGCCCACACCCTGGGCTTCAAAGCCTGGGGGTGGATGTCGCTGTTGGTGGCTTCCAGGTCACCTGCTGTTTTCCAGGGCAGGGAACAGCTAAGGAAACCCAGCTCTGCTGCCACCTCCGATTCATTTTCAATTAGTCAAAATTCAGCCACCACTGAGGCTTCCCTGCTCTTTCTCTCTTCATCTCAGCCCCATCCACGCTCCTCTTTGCCTTGAGATGTCTGGTTGCTAGAAGAAATGTTGAGCTGGCCAGGAGCTGGGCCAGGCTGCCCGCTGGAGGCTGCTCGGTGTGTTCAGCCTGGCAGGCAGCGGGGCACTGAGGAATCAATCTGGCCTTAGAGGGGAGACAGGAGGGCTAAGTGTGGACGAACCCCTTGGATCTGCCCTGGGATGCGGGACGTCCAGTAAAACCGATCCAATATTTTTGAAAGGAGAGGAGGGGTGGGCAGAGAAGTATCTGAGTGGGGGGCACTGACCTGCCTTTGGAGTTAATTGCTTTGTTAATTGCTCCAGAGGGATCTGGCTTTCTGGAGCAGGCATGTGAGAAAAGTGACCCCCAAACCCCCTCTGGGCTTCCCTTGCCACCAGACGGGTGGCAGCTTTCTGCCACCCCCCAAACCAAACCCAACCCTTCCAGCTGAGCTGATCTGCAATGAGGTGGGGGGACTAAAATCAAACATGAGCCACCACACCCTGTCACTCACTGGCTCGGCTTGTGTCGCCCTGGCCAGGGCCCTTTGAATTTGAGGAGCGGGGCACAGGACACCTGGCCTGACCCAACCCTAGAAATGCTGCCGGGGGCTTTTGACGGGTGTTTTCCTTTCTGGGAAAACTAATTCTCAATTTCTCCTCCCTTCTCCTGGCCACCCCAGTGTTCCCGGAGTGAAGCTGTGCTGGCTCCTGCAATAAATACATTTGGTAGCCTGAGTGCCCCAGGACTCCTGGTCTGCTTTTGCAGAGAAAGCCTGGGGGACCCTCATGCACCTGCAGGGATTTTGGCAGGTTCCCACGGGCAGGTAAGCGCCAGCCCTTTTCTTTCCCACCCCTGCCTGGCGGGAGCGAGCCTGGCTCCATCCTCCAGCTTCCCCCTCCCGGCCGGCGGCAGACAGACCCACCGACCGACACGGTCCGTCGGGCTGGAGGTTTGCGCCCCGGCTGGGCGGAGAGCCCGGGGGTCCCGCCCCCAGTGGCCGTGTGTCCACGCCGCCCCCGGCTCCGCTTTGGCTCCCGCCCGTGGAAACGCGGCGCGGCTCTTTGGGCGGCGATGCTCAGCTGGGGCGCAGCGGCTCCTCCCCCGTGCGGTGTAACCCTCTGGCTTGATCAAATCCTTGAACGTGAACAGTTTCACTGAAAAGCACTTTTCAAAAAACAGAAAGAGAGCAAAATCCCCCCGCCAGTGCACAGCCCGGTGCCGGCGGAGAGGCGAGGGGCTTTTCTCCCCTCCCGGTCACCGCCCGGGCGAAGCAGGACGAAGCCGGAGCCTTTCTCGGCAAGCGGCGCGGCGGAGCCTCGCTACCCGGGGCCCCGGCTCCCCAACTCCGGCCATGGAGAGGGGCCCGGGCGGCTCCCCTGCCCGCCGCCTGGCGCTGCTCGCCTGGACCTGCCTCTTCCTCCTGGCCGGCGCCGAGCTCAGCGCCCGGGCCCGGCTCCGGCTCCGGCTCCGGCTCAGCCGCGGGCTCCGCTCGCCCGCCGCTCCGGCCTCTGCCCCGCCGCCTGCGCCTCTGCCCCAGCCCCAGCCCCAGCCCCAGCCCCGGGCGGGCCGGGCGTGGGGGCCGGCGGGCGGCTGGCGGGCCGGGCCGGGGGAGCGGGGCGGGGGGCGGCCGCGGGCGCGGAGGAGCGGCCGGGGGCAGGAGCGGCCGGGGGGCTCCCGGGAGGACGGGAAGGGCCGGGGCGGCCAGGAGCTGCGGCTGCTCAGCACCACCTGCGCCCTCAGCGGAGACTCGGCCCACAACCAAGCCATGGTCCACTGGTCCGGCCACAACAGCAGCGTGAGTACCCCGCCTCCACTCCGCTTCCACTCCGCGCTCCGCGCTCCGCTCCGCGCGCCGCGGTGTGAACCGAGCCGGCCCGGCACCTTCCTTCCCTCCTTCCTTCCCCGCGGCCCCAGCCGCTCTGAGCCCCCATGGGTTCCCCCCCGGGCCCCAGCTAGAAACAGTGTCAGAGCCCCCCAACACCCCCTGTACTCCCCCTGCATCCCAGCACTGCCCCCCCAGCTGGCAGCCAGTAACAAGGTTAGAGCAAACTAGTGAGCCCCCCAACAGCCCCCTGAATTTCCCAACGCCCCCCATTACAGTGTCAGGGCAAATTCGTGAGCCCCCAACACCCCCCTAACCCTCTCCTTGCGTTTCCCATCGCCCCCCAGGTGGCAGCTAGTAACAGCAAATTCGTGAGCCCCCAACACCCCCTACGTCTCCCAGCGCCCCCCGGTGTCAGCTAGTCTTAGGCCAAATTAGGGAACCCCCCACCGCCCCCAAACACCCCCCTGAATTTCCAAACTCCCCCAGTTGTCAGCTAGTAACAGACCAAATTAGTGAAGCCCCCAACACCGTCCTACACCTCCCAACGCCCCCCAGTTGTCAGCTAGTAACAGCGTTAGACCAAATTAGTGAGTCCCCAACACCCCCTACAGCCCCCCTCATTTCAAGTCCTGGGGGCAGCGCTGCTCCAAACACCCCCCCCCAGGAGCCCCTCTCTGGAGCAAGGGGGGAGCCCAGACACAGGAACGGGGCTGGGAAAATCCTGTCTACACGGCAAGGTGTCCCGGTGTGAGCTCTGGGGACTTGAACCCCATTTCTCCCCCCCGGCCATGGGGAGGAGAGAGACGCCTCCTTGGCCTGCTGCCCCGAGTCAGCCTCTGCTGCTTCTCTGTGTCTCTGACACCCATGTGTGGGGCTAGAAAACGCGGGGGGGGGCAGTAAAAAAAGCCCCCTCTCATTGTGCCCTTGGCGTGCTGGAGGCCAAGCAGCTCCAAAAACCACCCCGCTTGAAAGCGGAGGGAAGAGGCTGGAGCCCCATTTAAAGAGCTGGGTTGCAAGCATCGCCTTGCCCCTTTCCTTCACTCAATGAGGGGTGTAAAAGCGAGTTGAAGCCTCGGTGAAAGTTTGCCTTGGCCACTTGCTGGGCAGGGCCGGTGTCAAAAGGTGGCGCCCGGGAGCCTGCCTGCAGCAGAGCAAAGCCAGGAGCATGATGATGTTAGGAGCCGCTTCCCTGTCTCCCCATGTAACACTCCCAGGACAGCCATAAGGGAATTTCAATTTTATTTTTACCTGACATATAAAAAACCACTATTTCCACTATGCCGTAAAACCTGGAAGCAGCATCACTGAAAGGATTCAGGAGACCCTTATGTGTGGTGGGAATGTCTCACCCTCCTGATTATGACAGCTAGACGCTGCCTTAAAATATACCTCTTCTGGTGTTTAGCCTGTGCACAAAGCAATTAGCAGTCTGAAGTGGAGGGTCCAGATCTGATAACTGAATTATGCCTGGGTCCAAATGACCATTTGGGGTCTGCCTTTGTATACAGTGTGCAGTAGCTCATCTCTGTTTGCTTTCTGCATGGACGTTTTATCTCATTACTGTTTATTTTTTCACTTTCCTAACAATGCTGATGGCTATCTAGACCTCTCAATGTCTGGAGGAATGGCGTAAAGCAACAGTCTATAAGTCCTGTTTCTCATTTTCATTTTAGTGCTGAATTGAAGGACGCTGGGTAAAAGGAGCTCAACACCCTTGCATATGGATTTCTAGTAGTTATTTGTGTTTCTTATTAAACCAGCACAGGGGGTTCATTCTCCAGGCACTTTGGAAAGAAAGGTTTTTTCAAGGTGCATTTCAGAAAGGGATTTTAAAAAATCTCCTTTGCTCCATCTCTTTTGTAGCAGTGTGTCATTTAAATAAGTAGCTTTATTTATTTTTTAACTTCAGGTCCCTGATAAGGCCAATAAATTAAAAGCTGTCAGATGGTTCAGGGCTTTTCACTAAGGTTTTGCCTCTCTCCTGACACTCTCTATGGAAACCTTTTGGCTACTTTAGAGGCTGTGTACGCTGATGGCGATAGTGAGCGGTATTGGAAGGAATGACAAGCAAGCATGCTAAAAATTAATAGTGTTATCACTCCACGATTTGTCAAATGGGAGGTTTGGTACTTAGCGATTCAATTTTCTTTACTGTCCCTTTTGGGGAATATATGCAATAGTTTATCATTAATTATTATTTTGAAGCAGTGTATTGTTGCAAGTCTACAGGGCAAGTTAAATGTTGGAACTTGATGCTGTACGGAGATGTTTCATGTTGTTAGGGAAAGGCAGATGTCGTGCCTGCAGTTTTGCTTTTACACTATTTTCCTACTGGGCTGAGTCTGGTACAGAGGGGTCAAACAGTTTCCCCAAGGTCACTCAATGAAACCGTAGTTCAAGTGAGCTCAGGGCCAAGGGTTGTGATCTCTCTGCCCACGAGACCACACTGCAGCCTCATCTATAACTTTGGGGCATATATTTTGCTGGCCCCAGGAACGGAAATTGAAAATACGTGGATATTGTCTCATGTCCTGTCATGGAACTCGAGGAGCAGCGAGGAGGGCGTGTGTCTATGTTTCAGTTCTCAGTTTATCAAAGCAGTGAGTGGGAACCTGGGATTCATTTCTCTCCTCTTGTTCTCCTTTGAACAGATTGAAAGTCTGATCTCTTGCCTAGGACAGTTTTTGTCTGGTTTTTTTTTTTTTTAAACGATTGGTAATGATTTGTTTTGTAAAACAGCACATTTCAAAGCCAACGGTTGTGGTGGGAGGTTCTTCAAACCTGATTGATTCTCAGAAAAAAAGCAAATAATGTAATAAAAAAAGATCAGGATGTTGGTTGGGAATATAAATGAATCTATGACCCCTTCTCAAAAGGAGAGAGACTTGCAAAGTCAATGCATTGAGTTACTCAGCATTTTGATAATAATTCACTGCACTTTTTTTTCCTTAAAAGAGAATTTCACTTTACTAGAGAGAGAGAGAAACTTCTGATTTAACATTTTCCTACAATGAAGTTAATGTTGTAGGCTAGGGCACAGGTGACCTGGGTTCTGTTCTTACCCTGTCCTCTGTGGCCTTAGGTAAGATAATCAATACCAATATTTCTCTTTCTCATCTTCCTTGCGGAGTTAATGTTCCCTCTAATTACTTGTAGACTATGTGCGCAAACAATTTTTGTGTGTGCAAAAACATTTCTTTGTGAGCACCAATATTAGCACGGTTGAATTTTTTTGTGCACACTTTATTTTGTTGTGTGCGCAGGCTTCATGACCTGTGTGCGTGCGCACACGTGCACAGCTTAGAGGGAACAGTGGTCAGGATCATTCTGCTTACCTCCCACAAAGGGGTGTTGTGGAGCAGAATTCATTTCTGTTACAAAACACGGAGATCCTCTGATGGCTGTGGAAGTGCAAGATATGATTATTGATGCAAGCGGGGTTTGCACACTCTTTATGCGTTCACATCCATTAAGATTGGCTTGGTGTGATGTAAGGGACTGAATTTCAAAAAGGGAGGATTTTGAATTGGACACTAGACAGACATTTCGATCAGCAAATTGGATTACCCTAGAGAACAATTTATTGAGAGGGGTCACTGCAGCCTTCTTACTCTGGGGATGACGAGCACAGCTGTAGACCAGAAGAAATGCTCATTAAATGGCTTTTGGAAATTGGGGAGACATTTTGCTAAAATTTGTTGGGATCATTTCTGGAAAATCCACAGGCTTTTTAAAGCAAATCTGCTAGGAACACACACAGGACACACACATGCTGTTAGCTAAGTGTATCTTTCAAACACTTCTTATCACTCAACCTCGAGCCTCTTTTTTTATCTATTTCCCATTTCCCTAAGTGTTTTCATTGCTCCAGACAGTTTCCACTTCCTGCAGACTTCTTCCTATCTGTGGAGATCACTTCATCTGCTGGATTTTTTTCTAACTCTTTCCTCTTCCATAGCTGGGGAGCTACATTATTTCATAGAAAGTTTGATGATTTGAGTCTTTAAACCTTGCCACTTTAGTTCTGTAGAAGAGCCTTTCAGATGAATCCAACCAACCACAATGGATAAAACAGACCTCACTGGATGTCTCTCCTGAAATGATCACAGTCGAAATGGTTGCTGGGACTGACACCAATAGGTTTCAGAGTTAACACACACTTTCAGATGAATGTGACAGTTTTTAGAATTACTGTTCATTCTAGCAGAAGAATTGGAAAATTAATCTTTTAAGGATTTTTTTTTCCTTTTCAGAAAATATTGTACAATATCAATTGTCTGTGAAGAGACTTTAACTTTATGCTGTAGCAGCATGTTATCATCCGTGTGTATTGCGAGCAGGCCCTGTTCTTGGCTTAGGGTAGAAGCAATCACTGCCCATTATTGAAGCAAATGATCCAGAAATTCTTTTCATGCTTTAACTTCTATGGCTCAAGTAGATGCAAGTTTCACACAAAGATGAGGAGGCGGGGAGAGAACAGAAGGACTAGTTCCAAAGGGGCAGCCGGGTCAGTTCAGCAAAACACACAAGGAGCCCTGTGGCACTTTTAAAGACTAACAAGGACAAGAATCCTTTCCCTCTGCATCAGCTTGATGGGCTGATAAATGCCCCAGCGAACAGCTAGTGGTGTAAAAACTTGCATTGCAGTCTCTGACGAAGTTGGATTTTCTCCCAGGAAAGCTCATGCAATAAATATATTTGTTAGTCTTGAAGTGCCACAGGACTCCTTGTTTGTATTGCTGTCAGTGTTTACTTGGGAGTGACTCTAACAAATGCCTGTGGCAATAATCTGATGAGATCGCCAAGCTGTTAACACAAATTGTTTGTCTGGAGATATTGCTCACCTTCACAATGGTGAATTACAAACAGGGGGAGCCTGATGGCTGTAATTTGTGCCAGGTGGCTTTTAATTAAGGTGCCAAACAATGCAATATGTGCTGGGGAGCACTCGAGAGGGAAATATTTATAATTCTAGATGGATAGCTCTGCTAAGGGAGGACTTTTGGTCAGGAAATTACCATAGGAGCGGCCCACTTGGGTTCCATTCTAAAATATTGACTCCTAATGTGCAAGGCAGTTGTTGAGTGATCTGATTAATTGTATTGCACTTGGAAGATATTTTAACCGCTGTTGGAAACAGATTTTTTTGTTTTTTCAAATAGCTTTTGGCTGTAGTTTACTCTCATCACCACTGGAATCAGCTTCCATGTCACAATATCTTAATGCATTTACTCTCCTCTACACTGCCTACTAATGAAGGCTGGCACTAAAGTCATTCTGTAGGGCTTTGAAAAAGTAAGTTTTTAATTAATGTTGCAAAGGGGGCGGAGACGTAAAGATGGAATGCTCCCCCCCCCCCCGTGTAATTGTTTCTGAAGTTGTGTCAATAGTGCATAGGGAAAAACTTCCTTCCGATTCCTTATCTCCACACTGGTTTTAAAGAAAAATTGGATTCCTATTTCATGGGAAGACGGGAATTTCTGATGCATTCCTTGTGTGTCGCCTCTGAACCCGTTTAGAACCGCAGATGCTCTTGCTCTGCAATCCCATTTAAAGTAAGTGGCCACAGCTGCTGACCCAGCCCATGGGCTGAAAAGTGAACGGGTCATTTTCAGCTTTCTGGTTGTAGTCAGCTTCATGTTGAATGCAGGCTGTGGCCTGTCATTTGTAACCAAGCTTCTGCAGTGATTTAAATGGAAACTGAACCAACTGTACGTTTAAAAAGAGTCATCTCCTTGCCAGAAAAGATGACTTAAAATCTTGTTCACACTGGGTAGGGAATACATGTTAGGCTGGGGAGTCCTGCTTGCCCCAGTCGGTCACGTGAGGTGGCTGTGTGTGTCCTGTACTTAGGCAAAGGGGAAATAAGTCAGATCAAGTGACCAGAATTATAGCTGGATTAATAAATAGGGGTTTGGGGTAATAACAGAGTGGTATCATCTGGGAAGCGGTGAAGTCTAGTGGTTAAAATGCAGCACTTAGGAGGAAAGGATCTCACGCTCTAATCGTGGTTCTACTCAATTACTTACTGTGTGTTTGAGCAAATTACAGGGGACCCAATCCACCTGCCAGTGGGGGTTACGCTACAGCATTAGGCCTTGTAAACTCTTTGGGACTCATCTGCAAATGAGGATAGAAATACTTGCTGATGTGATCAGGTATCAGTTGTAAGTGGTGGTGGCACTTTGGGGTAGATCTGGCTTGGGTTTGTTGTCCATTGTTGGCTTCCTGTGTGTTCTCCCAGAGCGTATGCTGTCCCAGCTCTGCGTAAACAGCTGATACAGCAAACCACGATTGGGTTATCCAGTAAGACCAGAGATTTGTTTCAGTAACGGAGGCACCAGGCCAGGTTTATTGTTGACAAAGCATGACAAAAGTGCCCTATGTGTGCTACAGGTACACGTAATACATGTGTGCCCGTGACAATGGACCTGCTCAGTAAATGTCTGGACTTTCTGTTCCTCACTCAATCAGACAAAGACACTCCTTTGGAGACCTCCTTTTATGTGCCGATACAAACGCGTTGCATATTTCCCTCTGACCTGCGACTACCCTCTGGCAGGGAAAGAGGCCACCATTTACTTGGTGCCAGATAGTTCAATCAAAACCTCTCTGTACATCATATTGTCATGCTGAGAGGCTCAGTAAACTCTTGTTATCTCTGAGGAATGATCTTTTACCATTCCTGGTCTCAGGATGTTCTGGTTTCCTCTTTCTGGAATGTGCTTGCATGTTCAATACCTATCACTTCTTTAGGAATATGTTTTTGTAATACCAGCTCTGTTCTTGCTCATTTCTGTGACTCTGTACACAGAGTCACAGCATGGCTTCTGCTAACTGCTTTATAACAGCAGGATTTGACAGCTACTTTAGTGCAGGCTGCAGACCTGGCCTGTGGTACTTGCTCTCATGTTTTTATCATCTACTACAAGGTTCAGGTTTGGGTCTGAGGGCTGTGCTAGAGTTTGAGTTCTGGTATGGGGTGCTAAGATGACAAAAAAGTCCGTAGGGATCTCAGATTTATTCTAGAAACCAAGCCAATTCTAGTTTTGGCTCTAAGCCCAAACTGTAGGGGCAGGTTGGGGTCTAGTCAGGTTTAAAATGAGTGGAGTCTGGTTTGAGGTACCAGGTTAAGTCTACTTCTCATTGTCAGGACTGGTTAATGCACAATGATTTGTGAGTCGGAAAGCATCATAGGGCCAGAGGTGTGAGTGCAGAAGATCCATAGTGTGGCAGAAGTAGGTCCGTTGCAGTCATTGGAGGTAGGCCATTTGACATTGGCTGCGGATCTGGCTTGGAATATTTCATAGCAATGGGGCTAAAGGTGAGGTAGGAGCTTGAGGATCATGGAGGTTGTGTAGCTCCTCAGTTGTCAAGGAGCCAAGTTCTGCACTGGTTTTCTCTGCACAGCTTCCCGGCAGAACATATGGCTGGTGGGTTTGTGAACTTTCCAGATCCACTGGATTGCAACTCAGTAGAGGAGTAGGTGCCAGAAGCTAGTTGTGTCCTAGCTACAGTCAAAGTCTAGAGGGGTCCAATGCCCTGCGTCAGGGCTATTCCTTTCAAAGCACAGCACTTCCCTTTGACGTGAGTTCTCCTTGAGAAATGAGCCTTTACCATGTGTTATTAATTGTTTAGAGTCCTGATTCTGTGGGTGCTGGCTGTGTCCAACACCCATTTCAGGTAATCAGATGACGTACAGCACTGTAAAGAGGCACGGCATTCTCCCCTTTTACTGCTCGTCGCTGTCCATGATTTCTCTTCCTATATGCACCCACCAGCGCTGAATGCCATTTTCACAGTCTGGAAACTCAACTCACGGTCCAAGAGAAGACTAGCAGCTGGTTCAGCATCATCTGGTATAGGTTCCCTGACCCTGACACAGATGAGCAAATAACAACTGGATGCCTCAGAGAGAGATTTTTAAAAAATGAACTCCACCCCAACAGTAGTTAGATTTTGTTTTGCTTCATGGCTTTAGCCTTTCAAAACCAAAGAGTCCAATTAAGCAAAACACATACAGGGACCTAGTACAAAAAGAATGTGGTTACATAAATGTGACCTTAAAATAATCCTTGTCTGTTTTATAACAATACCCCATATTATTTTACTTCTCATAATTGAATCTGATTGTTTACTTTTCCAGCTTGGAAGATGAAACTAGTCTGGTCACTTTGACTTTTAGTTTATAGTCCCTTTCACTTTCTGTTTCTCCTGCAGTGCCACTTGGAGGTCATGTGTGGGGTCATAGCACGTCAGGGCCGTTTTAACATTTGAGTTTAAAGATTTGATAGTGTCTCTTTAATACAATACTGAACCATGATTTAATGTCCTATTCCACCTGGAAAAAAGGAAAGCATAGCTGCTTGATCTGAAAATTGGGGACTGAGTACAGCTGGGATTTAATGCTGGCTCTGACTTTGAATCTGGGATTTTCAAATCAAGTGACATGAGTACCCAGATTCTAACGCTCTTTAGGCTCTGTTGATAATTTCATCCTTTTTCTTTTCCTTCAGTTTCCTCATGTGGAAAAAGAAGATATTAATACTACATTCAGGGATAATGTGAGGATTAATTAATTGGCTAATGTTTGTAACACACTTTCAGAGTGTGCAGTGGGTGCTAAAAACCACTATGATGAATAGTTCACGTTAAAGTTAGGGGCATTTCCAAGCTAACAGACCAACAAACTCCAGAATACAAAGGAAATAAGAAAGGCAATAATTAAATTATTGGAACGGTGTAATTTTTTATTCTGATATTGCTCAGGACCTGACGCTTCTCCTGTTGAAATAAATTGGAGCAAGATCCCAGCCAGTAACATCCCGATTGTTGTGGCTGTTTTCTCCCTTTATCTCTTGATATGCAACAGAAACTGCAGCAGCACAGATCTGAAATACATCATGGGGCTTCAGTGCCCAAAATAGAATTGCTCTTAATTAGCTCTAATATGACCCCATCTAACCTCGGGGCAAAAGCTTTGGTAATTAGAGATCTTGTGCTCTGCAGGTTGGAAGCACAAGGAGTGTAGAGTCTAACACTAGAGGGAGTGTGGACATTTAATAAAATTAAGTGAAATACTGCAAAACCAGGGAGGGGAAAGGAGGGGGCTGTAAAACACGTTATGGAAGAGGGATGTTGCTAAAATATTAATCGTGGAAATTCACTTGGTGTCAATGAGCGTACAATTTCAGCTGTAAAGAGGCTGCCTTTGCAGGGTGAGGTGAGTTGTCTCAGCACACACCAGAATTGGATGCTTTATTGTCCCATCTCACACCCTTTCTGCTGACGCTTCTGTTCTCTGCTCCCCTTTGGTCTCTCTTTAATTATTGCCTGTGCCTGAGAATAGGATCTTGGTTGCCCGGGAGGTCTGCCTGAGAAAGCCCTACCATCTCCACAGCAGCTGGAAGAGGGGTCCTGGTGACTTTTGGAGTGCTGAAGGCGAATATGTTAGACTTTGGTTGGGGTGGTGGAGTCAGCTCACTTGCACCTCTTCATGCCAGCCTGCATCTCTTCTACCTCTGGTAGCAATCAAGTGAAGACCCCTGGTCATATACTCCCCGGGCTCCCTGATACGGGCTCCCGTGTCTGGTGAGCAGAAAGCTCTTTGATCCTCTCCCTTTCCAGCCTTGCTTCTTTGCAGAGAGTCACTGCTGGCCACTTCTTCCCTTCAGCAGCCGCTTCAGCTTCCCACCAGCCCTATTCCATCCCCTCTCCTGTGCAAGTGTGACCCACCGGTGAGTCAGTATTAGAGATCTTCCTCTGTGACTGGACATAACCTTGGAGTCTGCTCATACTTTTAGCTCTGGAGGGCTCTGGTTCAATCCAAAACCAAACGAGCCTCTCCCATGATTGTAACATTTTGCTATCTCCCTCCTCCTCTTCGCTCTGAGGGCAGGTCTATACTGATGATGACATGTAGAGTGCAGATGCTGCCCGCCTCCCTAGCATGAGTATAAATAGCAGCGTAGTGGATGAGGCAGTGCATAGGCGAGTAGAGTAAAAACACGCCAGAACCGTAGGATATGTGCCTCACATGGCTCTCGAGCAGTGCCTCCCTCATCCATGCTGTTCTTTTTACTAGTGGAGCACCCCACCACTTCCCCGGTGCCGGAGCCTTCGATCACTGCGGGGAAGGAAGCTGCTTGTCCCTGCCACATGTGATTACACATAACAGCATGGACACAGCCTGCCTTTGGCTGCGATATGTAGCCACACATGCTACCTGCCTCTGCCAGTGTAGCCCAGACCAGAGGGTGGGAGGAGACTGGCATGGGAACAAGGACAAAACAGACTCAAATTAATCACTCCTACTTGAAACTGCAGAGGGAATCCAGCTAAACGGAGTCTCATTACCCACATGTAATTCAACCAGGAGAGTAATATTGTTACCTCAGGATGGCCTCATGGTTA
Source organism: Podocnemis expansa (assembly GCA_007922195.1). Classification (NCBI taxonomy): domain Eukaryota; kingdom Metazoa; phylum Chordata; order Testudines; family Podocnemididae; genus Podocnemis; species Podocnemis expansa. Next base: position 12,770,632 of record ML682056.1, on the reverse strand, counting down.
CGACCGGTTTATGATTCGGAAGATGTGAGTTCACGTCCCTTCAACTCGCCACAGTCCGGTTTGCCTATCTGGAAGATAGAGGTGAAAATAATTCCGCATATCACAGGCCTGTTGCCAGGCTAAAATGATTTAATTCAGCAATGTTTGTTAAGCCATGGGAGCTTGTCAGAGGGAAGGGGCTGCATGAATACAAAGAGTTATTGTATTACTCTTGGAAATAGTGTGACAGGATCTCTAATCCTCATAGACACTGGACCCATCAGACCATCTCCTTGGCTAAGGGAGAAGAAAGTGGCGGATGTAACTGGCCACTCCATGTTGTCTGTTGGCTGTGTTTGAAGGGAGGATCCGCCGTGGCTTTAAGCAGGCGCCATCTTCCTTTGTACCCATTCATGCTACCTGTCCGGAAGGGGTTTTTATGGGGTTCCTTGAATGCAAAGATAAATGTTTAACACCACACCTCACAAAGCATTCCTCTGTTGCGGGGCTGAGGTCTCTCTGAACTGGTTCCTGGTTGACCTCTGCTGCCACTCCAGCGTTTTAGAGGTGATAGAAAATAGCATAGTAATAAAATTCAGCTCTTTTATGCTCCCTTTCATCTACAGCTCTCAAAACACTTTAGAAAGGAAGGTCATAGGTTCCAGAGGAGTAGCCGTGTCAGTCTATATACACCAAAAACAGCCAAAGTCCTGTGGCAGCTTAAAGACTAACATATTTCTCTGGGCATAAGCTTTTGTGGGCTACAACCCATTTCATCAGATGCAAAGGAAGGTCAGTAGCATTTTCCTAATTTTACAAATGGAGAAACTGAGGCACAGAGGAATAAAGTGCCTTGCCCAGAGACAGTGCTGGCCAATTGGAGGCTTTAAGCAGGAATATTTTTGGCTTCTCCAACACCTGATGAAAAGCCAGAAAGGGGCTCCTTTGAACTGCTCAGGGCTGTATGCAGTTGCTTAGCCAGTTATGTCAAGTGGTGGCTCTGCAAATTAATAATCCTAATGTAACAATGGAGATTCTTGTTCCAATGCCCTGAGTTTGGAGGCATTGCTAGGGAGGAGCACTTAGCAGTGACACTGTCTAGTCCCTTGACTCCTTTCCCATGGACCAAAGGTCAGATCTGTGGGGATCGGATGGCTGGGATCTTTCCCCTCTTGTATTTTCTGTTTCTCTCTACCGGGGTGTGCCTGAATCTCCATTGGGCAAGATGCCCACCGACTTTGCTCATTTTCCTCTTGGTGGGCACAGAGCTGGTGGCAGGGCCAGGCTGAGGCAGCCGTGGGGAAGCCAGCAGTGGTTTCAATATAATTATTTATTTAGATATTCTCTCTTCAGGCTGACACCTGAGCTTAGCTTGTACTGATTCAAAAGGGATAGCCGTGTTAGTCTAGTCCAGTAAAAAAACAACAAGCAGTTGTGTGGCACTTTAATACTAACAGATTTATTTTTTGCATGAGCTTTTGTGGGAGAAGATCCCACTTCCTCAGATGCTTCGAAGATGGGTTCATCTTCTCCCACGAAAGCTCATGCAAAAAATAAATCTGTTAGTCTTAAAGTGCCACACAATTACTTGTTGTTTTTTTGTACTGATTCATCTTCCTTGAGCACCTGGGATTTGCTTCCTCCACTGGGGGTGGGGAGGACCTAGGAAATTATGAATTTATTTAACCAGAGAAATTACCCTCCAACCCAAAAATCAAGGTGGTGACAACCAGCAGGGAATCTGGCGCTCCTTTTTCCTAGGTAAGATTTCATAGCAGTGGCTTGAGAACATTCTAACCCGAGCCAAGGATATCCTGACATTTGGGGCTTTGTCTTATATAGCACCTATTAGCGCCCCCCCGTCCCCCCCCCAGTAAAAACGCATCCTGTCTTTCCACACTGGTTATCTGGTCGCCCTAGGGATGACTGTGTGGAGTCAGCCATGCTGGAGTCTGGGGCACGCTCTGTTCAGGAAAGCACTGGCACACAAACGCTGGGTGGTGGATTTCATTGGGTGTATTCTCTCCTACTTATTTAGGTCAGCAGAGTTGAACAGGTCATTCGCACCTGCCAGGCTTCATAAATTCCTGTCAGATTAACGAAGGCTTTAAACCACTGGTTAAGTAATCTGTCCTGTCATGAACAGAAGAGAGAGGGGAAATGGATGCCAACACATCTGTGTTTCCCTTTAAAAGAACGCTGTCAGGCTGAGACTCACAGGCCAGAATCCAGCGTCTCTTGGAATGGCTAGGAGTTGGTATTTCTTCATTGGGTCCTGCGTCATATTACTGTGAGTGGATCCTAAGTACGAACCATATGGGATTAAAATAATTTCACTTCCTCACCATAAATAGCACGTTAGGTTTGCAAGAGAGACTGTATTTTTAAAGCCTCTCTTTTCTTTGCCCTTTTAATGCTATTTAGGGGTGTTTTTTGCATTTCATTGATAATGAGCCTTAGGCATGGAAATGAGACCGGTCAGCGTCACAGTGAGAGTGCATGGGCTAGCAGAATGCTTCTGTGGTTAGGTTCAATTAAGCACCAGAGAAGAAAGATTTATATTCTACTTCCCCCCCATCAACCCCACCCCTTTAATGGCGGGAATACACATTTAAAAAAATGTTGTTGCAGATCAGTTTGAAACTTAGATCTCACACCAGAGTCACAGCTTGTAGCCAATACTATAAGAAACTAACTAAAAGTTTATTAACTAGTAAAAAGAAATGAGTTATTTGCAAGGTTAAAATAAAAACAACAAGAGCCCTGTGGCACCTTAAAGACTAACAAATTTCTTCGGGCATACATTTCCATAGGCTGCAACCCACTTTATCAGATCCATGAAACTACAGTTAGGAGGAATATATACACATGCAAAGACTGATGAGAAACAGTGCCGTGGGGGTGGCAAGTGGCAATGAAGTCAATTCAGTTTGGTTAGATGAGTCTGGTTCACAACAGTTGATTAGAAGGTGAGAATATGTGAAGAGGGACAAGTACTTTATAATGAGCTCGCCTTTCCAAGTCTCTTTTCAGACCCAGTCTTATTGTGTCAAGTTTGCAGATGAGTTCCAGCTCTGCAGTTTCACACTGAAGTCTGTTTTTGAAGGTTTTTTGTTAAAAATGGCAGCTTTCAAGTCTGCAACAGAGTGTCCAGGGAGATTGAAGTCTCCTACTGCTTTATGGATGTTACCATTCTTGATGTCTGCTTTGTGTCCATTTATTCGTTTGCATAGGGACGGTCTGGTTTGGCCATGGTACATGGCAGAGGGGCATTGCTGGCACATGATGGCATCTATCACATTAATGGATGTGCAGGTAATGAGGTCCTGATGATGTGGCTGATGTGGTTGGGACCAGTGATGGTGTCACTACAGTCAATGTGCTGGCAGAGTTGGCAGCTGGGTTTGTTGCAGGGATAGGTTCCTAACTTAGTGTTTGTGTTGTATGGTGTAGGGTTGGTGGTGAGCATTAGCTTCAGGCTGGGGGGGCTGTCTGTAACCAAGTACTGGCCTCCCTCGAAAGGCTTGAAAGCTTGAGGCATCATCTTCTAGATCCTTGATGATGTGCTGGAGAGATTTCAGCTGGGGGCTGTTAAAATAGCTAAACATCAGCAAGTTATTTACAGGAATAGAACAGATGAACATCAGCAAGTTTGTGGATGACACTAAGCTGGGTGGAGAGATAGATATGCTAGAGGGTAGGGGTAGGATACAGGGTGACCTAGACAAGTTAGAGGATTGGGCCAAAAGAAATTGGAGGTTCAACAAGGACAAGTAGAGAGTCCGGCGCTCAGGATGGAAGACTCCAGGCACTCCTTCAGCCTGGGAACCGACTCAGCCGCTAAGCAGCAGTTCTGCAGAAAAGGACCATGGGGTTTGTTATGCTGGATATGAGTCAACAGTGTGCTGGGCTGCATTCGTGGGGGCATTGCCGGCAGATGGAGTGCAATGGTTATTTCCCTCTATTCAGCACTGATGAGCCTACATCGGAGTATAGTCTCCAGTTTTGGGTCCCCGTTACAGAAAGGATGTGGACAAATTAGACAAAGTCCAGCAGAGAGCAATGAAAATGATAAGTCATCTGAGACATATGACTTATGAGGAGAGGCTGAGGGAACTCGGTTTATTTAATCTCCAGAAGTGAAGAGTGAGGGGGGATTTGATACCGATCTTCCACTACCTGGAAAGGGGTTCCTAGGAGGATGGAGTAAGGCTGTTTTCAGTGGTTGCAGATGACAAAACAAGGAACAGTTGTCTCAAGTTGCAGTGAGGGAGATCTAGGTTGGATATTAGAAAAAGGTTTTTCACTAGGAAGGTGGTGAAGCACTGGAGTAGTTTAACTAGGGAGATGGTGGAAGCTCAATCCTTAGAGGATTTTAAGGCCTGATTTGACAAAGCCCTGGGTGGGATGATTTAGCTGAGGCTGCTGCTGCTGCTTTGAGTAGGCGGTTGGACTGCTGAGGTCCCTTCCAATGCTCTTCTTCTGTGATTCCAAAAACCACAAATGAGTTGCCAGATTAAGTTTCAGATGGTGATAGACCTGCTAAAATATACCAGCTCTACACCTGCATTAGGTCTAATCCAGGTTAGTCCTGTTGATCTCTTGCTTATATTGTGAAATCTTTGTCCCTTTGAGTCCAAACATTATAAAAAAGACCCAGTTCCTTTTGGTCAGGGATTTTTTTCCTCACCACCCTAGCGCCAAAACTGATGGAATGATCACTTCTGCACATAATCTCTTAATGGGGCGCGGGGAGGTACCTGACAAAGTCTCTGTTTCACCATGGCCAATTTGGATTTGGTAGTCCTTTCTGATGGGCAGCAGATGACACCTCCTCTAGGAATCTAGCATTCTGCAGTAGGTGGAGGCTTTCCCCCCCATTTGGTGAGTTGCATGGTGTTAGAAGAAATGTTTTACAGTCGCAGAGCAAACACTTAAGTGGTAACTGAGAGCACAGGATACAGATATTGGAACTAGGATTAATACATGCTGCATCCTACTAGAGTTCTGTAAAATCTGAGCATACTATCTGCTCTTCCCCCTAATATTTCTTTTAACTCTATTCAGCCACAGGTGAGCCAGATTTGTTTCCAGGTCTGTATTTGTTGGTGTTCAGGGAGAAGCAGGGCCTGGCATGAGCTGAGTCCTGGTCTGCCGGTGTCGCAAATCATAGTATTACTTTTCTCTGTATTTTTAAAGCACAAATATTGTGTGATTTAAAAAAAACACTGATTCAGCAAAGCGTTTAAGGGCACATTTTAGCCCCACTGCAGAGGTTCCTAGCTCCTAGACCTTGTGCTCATCTGAGTCTGCTGGAGAGTGTTAAAATTTTTCACAGTGTGGAGCATAAAATGAGAATGAGATTGTCATGTGGACCCGGCCTTCACAATACAACAACTTACATGGCCGAGTTAGATCAGGCAAGCAGGTCCTGTATGTTTAACTGTGTTTAGTTCAATCAGTGATAGTAACAGTGCCATTCAGCCGTGCTCTCCGTTGCACCTCCTCCTGCCCAGATGTTCCGCTTAGCTCTGCCAAAAACAAGCACCATCAGCACCCCGTGACCATCCAGCTCTTCATGGACCACGGTTTGGGAGCCGCTGGCTTAGTGCAGCCTGCCCCTTTGTTGTCAGATGTCTGCTCCTGGTGGGTTGTGTCAAAACCGTTTCTTCATAAAATGAAACCTAAATGTCAAAAAGCTGCCTCAATGTCATCATGAAGGTCAGCATTCTGTGTAGAGAAGGGCAGAGTTTCCTCCTGCTCACATTACCATTTGAGGGCCTCCAGGCAATAGTAGTGCAATGTTCTTTAGGATGACTTCTTTGCTCTCAAGATACCTAATAGGAAATCAGAATATATTCCTGGGGTTCTAGAAAAATCTGGCAGTTTACTGTAGCAAATTGTTTCTTTTAAAAATCATTCATCACTTTGGCCTTGTGCTGGGGCTGTTAACTAAATATGCCAACTACATAAACTATTGCTAATAATGGATTTCTTAGAGCAAAGGATGGGGGAAGTGCTGTCTCAGGATTTCTGCACAGTGCCCTTCCTGTCCAGTCTTTTATAAACTAGAATAATTGTTCTGGAGCACTAACGTGGCTAATAGACCGTGCCTGGATTTGCAAATTATCTGGAGTTCTTTCTTGCTAATGAAACAGCAGCACCTGTTTTATGTCCTCAGTGTTGTCCTAGAAAATTTGACTAGACAGAACCATGTTTGACGAAGCCCAGATTCTGTATCCGGGAGCTTGGCTGTGATCTTACTGACACCAGGATAAATCAGGAATAATTTCTCCATTCAGTGGAGATTCGGGAGAGAAAAGGTAGTGAAATCAGAGTTGGACCCTCGAGTCATTTTTAGGCATGCTAGCTGGCTCATGCAAACTGGGGATTGAATAAGATGCTCCCTATTAAGTTGCCAGTTGAATCACAGCATTTCATAGTAGGTAGAATTGACCTACAAAACAATTTTTAATTCCTCAAAAAAAAATGGAGATTTAAAATAAAATTACTCTAAAATTGAGCCAAAAAGCTGACCGTTGGAAAGTTTTTGAGATGAAACTCCAAAACAAAAATCCATTCAGAACATTTCAATTTTTGACCCTTCCTCTCTTTGTGTTGAGCTTTGTATATAAAACTTGGAAATGAAAAGACATTTTCAACATGCAAAATGAAAAATCTTTTGAAGTATCCTTCATGCAAAATGTAGTCAAAATTGATAGTGTTTTGTGGAAAATTCTGGCTTAGAAAGAGTGACATTTTGCAAAGGAAAACTGTTTTGATAAAATTTTTCCAAATAGTTCTAAAAGTTGGCAAGAGTCAGAGAAAAAGACACTGGTTATTAAGCTTCAGTGACCAAAAAGCAAATGTGAAAAATCAGGATGCAGAAGAGTAAAAGTTGCCTAAAGACACAGCTCCTAATATTGGGATGTCTGGTCACCCTAATAAACGCCACAGGCTGCTGCGATACCTGGTACACCGGGTAATTGTCTCTTGAAAGGGACATCCCAAGCCAGGGAGACAGTTACTTAAATACAGCCTTCAGAGTGCTGGTTGGTGCTTCAGCTGGGCAGAAACCAGACCACATGGAAGATAAAAATGACTCTTGGTCCTCATGTTATGCTTTGGTGAAAATCTTACCTAGTGGGAAGGTTAAAAAAGTGGGCATGTTTAGTCTTAAGAATCAAGAAGCCTGAGTATGTGAATGGAGAATATGTTAAAGGCTGGTATCAAAAGGATGGCGATCAATCATTCTTCATGTCTGCTGAAGGTAGGACAAGAAATAATCAGCTTAATTTGAAGCGAGGGAAGTTAGGTTAGATATTAGGGTTTTTTTTTTCCTAACTATAGGAATAGTTAAGAATCAGGTTACCTAGGGAGGTCATGGAATCCCCATCACTGGTGTCTTTTTAAGAACAGGTTGTATGGACACCTGTCTGGGATGGTCTAGAAGATTGACTTAGTCCTGCCTTAGAGTAGGGGGCTGGATTAGATGACCTCTTGAGGTCCCTTGCAGCCCTACACCTCTATGGGTGTGTCTACACCAGAGGCTCTGTTGAGTTGACTTAACAAGGTTGACTTTAAGTTGACTTAAAATCGACCTTGTTAAGTTGAGTTAGAGCATCCAGACTAAAAACTCCTGTTTACTACCTGCATCCACACTGGTGGGTCCTAGGTCAACACTTTCTGGTGTCCAGGAACTCTGGGAGGGGATCTGGAGGCCAATTAAATTGACTTAAAGGCTATTTCCCATCTATGCTGGTGTAAGTTGACTTAATGTCAACTTAAGCATTAAGTCAGCCTTAAGAAGTGGTGTTATTAAGCTGACTTAAGGAAGCCCCTAAGTCGACTTAATAAAAGCCCAACGTGGCCATGGGGGTCTGCTTAAGTCAACCTAAGGCTCCAGTGAACACATGCCCTATGATGTGTGCCTCTGTGAAGGCCTGATCAAAGACCATGATAATCAACGGGAGCTTTTCCACTGATTTCAATGGACTTTGATCCTGAATGGATGTAGTGATCCTCCCTTACTGAGCGTGAATGACTTAAACTGAGTGTAGTGCACAGAGATCCTAGGCTAGAGGGTGCTGTTAATGCATGTGTACTGTTATCACCAATCTTTTAAAACTCTTCTTTCCTGTTTAAAGAGGCCTAGTTTTTGCTATGGCTTATCATACATGGCTTGACCCAAAGCCCAGTTAAGTCTATGGGAGTCTTTCCAGTGATGTCAGTGGGTTTTGGATTCAGGCCCAGGTAGTTATGTTATAATTTGTTCTGATATATACACACTGAACTAGGTGTTATAGGAAATACACATGCAAATAGAGAGTGCACAGTAACACACCTAGAAGAGTACCTGGTGTTGGTTCTGCTTCTTATTGAGTCTGTTTTCATGTTTTGTGCTTCAGAATCCACGCTGATCATTGGGGGCCAGGAAAGATGATTTCTTCATCGGTGGTGGTGGTCATGGGGCAGTTACACGACATATTTGCCTAGCTACTCCAGAGCTGAGAGAATAGACTGAGACTCTATTCCTGATCTCTACCCCATGGATGTTCCTGTGTGACCCAATGGGGTCCATTCCTCATTCAGTGCCTCAGTTTCCTTGTCTGTGTAATGGGGATGATGATGGTTACGCTCTTGTATAGGGCACTTGGATCTATGGGGAGAAAGAAATATAGGACATGAGACAAGCCCAAAATGAGCAAGGCCATACATGCTTTGTTTTAAGCATGCAAGTTCTCACTGACGTCAAGGGGTCTGTGCATGCGTAGCAAATTTTGCATGTGTTTCCATGCTATAGCTAGGCAAACACCAACAATTCATGTCTTCTGAGGAAATTTTAAAAAATTTTCGGTTTCAATGCAAAACAAAAGTAAATATTCAGAAATGGGCTTTCATGTGAATTTTTTCTCTGTAAAAACATTCAAGCTTTGAAAAGTAAATTTTTACCCCCTTTTTATTTAATCAAAACCTGGAAAAAAAATCACTTTTCATCTCAAAATTGAAAAACCAACTAAAATAAATTCTAAGATTTTTTTTCCCGCTCTCGGGCATTTTTTATCCAAAAGTTAGTTTCAGTGAAATACTGTCAATGAGTTGTGCTAAATAACCTTGCCAAAATGGGGCTGCAAGACCCTTCGGAGTCAGTGGGCAGGGCTAGATCAATGCAGGGGCTATAGTGGCTGATGCCCCGGGCCCTGGCCTAAAGAGGGGCCCTGGTTTAAGTCGCTAAGGCCTCTGTGTGATCCAGGCCCTGCCACTCCTGGCACAGTGCTGGTGGGACTTGGGGTGGGGTGCTCCTGCTGACATTGGGGGGCCGGGGCCCTAGGGCCAGAGGCTGGGCTCTGCGGCGCTCTTGTCCTGCCCCAGGCCTGTGGGCAGAGTGGGCTGGCACGTGCCTGCATGGCCACCTGATGCGTGGTGTGGCCTCCGGTGCGGCCTTTCACGTTCCATGGCCCTGGAGGGCTGCACCAGAGGCCGTGCGTGCCTGGCGGTGCTGTCCCCGTGGGCAGACCAGCTGGACCAGGCCTGGGGCAGGAGCGCCACAGAGAGTGGCCTCTGGCCACAGAGTCCCTCAGCACCAGCCTGCCTGCAGGACCACATGGTGGGGGGGCCAGAGCACTGTTCCCTCGAAGCTGTGCGCGTGTGTGCGTGCACAGGTCATGAAGCCTGCACACACAACAAAATAAAGTGTGCACAAAAAAATTCAATAGTGCTAATATTGGTGCTCACGAAGAAATGTTTTTGTGTGCACAAAGAAATTGTTTGCGCACACAGTCTACGAGTAATTAGAGGGAACATTGGCGTCAGAGCCCCTGGTGGCGCAGTCTGAGCCCCAGACCAGGACCGCAAGGCTCCTTAATTCAGCCCTGTCAGTGGGCGTCGTAGGCTTGTCTTCACTGGCCACTGAGTCCTGTTGCCTGGTGAGGCGTGTACCTAGGAGGCAGTGTGGCCTAATGGAGAGACCTGGGACTCAGGAGACACGGGTTCTATTCTTGCCTTGGCGAGTGGTTTGCTGGGTAACCTAGGTCAAGTCGCTTAAAGCCTCAGCTGCCCCAGCTGGAAAATGGGTGTCATGGTGCAGCTGTCACCCCCATAAGGGGAGTCAGGGCCCAGTCACATAGGGTGGATTTCTTTATGGAGAGCAAGCCCATTTTGACCCAAATGTAAGTAATTAACTGTCTAGGTGGCCACTTGGCAGCTAACTGATTAAAGAGCTCCTGGGTCCAGTAAGACTCCCAGTGCTCAGGGAAAGGGCTCCTAGGGAGAGGTGGCGTCTCCGGGGAAAAGCCCCTGGGGTGGGCAGAGCAGGAGAGCGCCCAAGGAAAGACCCCTGCATAGGTGCTGTAGGCTGGGCCTGAGGAGCCATGGGCTGCCTGCGGGTGGCCTTCTGTAAGCATCAAGGCCTTGCTTGGTGGAAGGAACAAGGATGAAAGCGCCTCTTGAATTAAAAAAGGCCAGGAGGTGGGATTGCTAGGCTCCGATGGAGGCTGCCTCTTTGCTAAGGGACCAGGTAAGGGGTTTCCTGATGAACTTTCCAGTAATAAATAAGCCTCTGAGAAGTAGGGGTGGATGGTGCTCTTCAAAACATACATGTCTTCCTGAACTAATTGCTAATGCGCTTGGGGAAATTAAGGCAGGGCCTCTCCCCCCAGTGCCGTACCTGCCTGTAAGGGGCATATGGGGATAGCATGCACAAATTTACCTGTGGATAGATAATGCTGATTACTTCCTATCAGGTCTGCTGATGGAAGAGCACTCTATAGGAGGTAGGTGTTCATGTTCGGCATTCGCTCTTGGATTAAGATACTTTTTCTTTGTCATTCTTCTGGTGGTGAACTGGAAGTTGATAGCAGGCTATGTTGTAATTGATCTGTTCTCTTAGCTCCTACATGCCTAATCTTTCCCCATGTTTTGCCTACGCAGCATAAGAAAATTCTGAATATATCCCAAGCCAGCTGGTGACTATCCAATCAGTCCACCGGGATTTGTGGTCTAATAGCTGCTACATAAACATTACAGTGAGAATTCAATTTCTGATGTAACATTTGAAGTGTAATTTAATTTCAAACATAGGCAAAGTGCAGGACTGGGGAATTTTTGGGGTGGGCAGTCATGGCTGGTTATTTAAAATGAATTAGTTCTGATGAAATATTTAGCCTTTAAACAACAAATTGAATATGGTGAATTGCATTTTACTTATTAATGACTTTTGCAAGGAGATTTGTAGGGAGTTCTGTTGAAGTGTGTACTGTTGTGATATTGCAAAATATAGTAATGACTGTAATATTTTGATGAATTATTAATATGCAGTGTGGCTGCAGGGAGTACATAAGGCGACAGATTTCTAAATTGCTTTTTGTTTTGGGTGGGGAACGTGGTGTTCTTTCAGGATTTGGTGTTTGTTCTTATTTTGTCCTTGCTTTTAAAAGAAAAAAAGAAGACAGGCAGCCTGATGTTTTCTTCACCTGCCTTCTTCCCACTCCTCAACTAAATACATCCCAAAACAGTTAAAAGGCGGCTGCTTGCCTTGATTCAATGCCTGTCCATCTACGGCAGCTAAATCTGATTGCAAAAGAAGGGTAATTAACATTCAGCGGATGGGGAGGGGGGAACAGCTCCATCAATCTTCCTTGTTCAGTTACTTCCTTGTTCAGGGCTGCTGCGATCTTACAAAGCGGTTGTGTGTATTTTCCGTGCTGCTCTGAGTGACCTCGGCTCTGTGGTGTATGGTGTAATGGTGTAGTACAGCGTAGCTGTATGGCTAGCCAAGACGACAGCTGATAAAGCAAAAGAGTGCTTGTTTTACTGTTCCCTCGTACTCCTGCGACCGAGCTGTTGCTTTTTGTCGCTAAACTTGATTTGGGGTTTGCTGGGAGAAGGACTGTTTGTTTCTTAATTGTTTGACCCGTGCGAAACCTAATGGGACCCTGATCCCTGACTGAGACTCCATCATGAGGGTCCTGAATCCTGACTTCATTGTGGGAAAGGGCAAGGTAGCTGTAATTCTGGGGTGGGTTCAGCCACAGGATTGATTAAAGGATTAGATAACCTGCCCTATTGTGGTAGACTCTGGAAGCTCACTCTGTATAGATTCATAAAAAAGAGGTCAAAGGATGACTTGGTTACACTGTAATATTACCTACACGGGGAACAAATATTTAATAAGGCAGCGAGTCGTCTGTCTATCACAGAAAGATAGAAGACTGGCCAGTGACTGGGAGATGAAGTGAGACAAATTGAGACTGGGAAATGAGACGCAAACTTTTAATAGCAAGAGTAATTAATTGTAGGAACAATATACTGAGTGCACTGCCGTGGGGAGGGGTGATTGGGGCAACTGCCCTGGGCCCTGTGGTTCCTCGGGCCATGTCTTTCTTCATTGCTTCCCCCCCCATTGCCTTTGGCAGCAAGCCGAAGGGGCAGGGCAGGAGCATGGAGCCTGGCCTTTGCTTCGTGCCCCCCTCCTAGCATGGGGGGCAGGGTCTCCTGTAGGTTGACTGTCCCTTCCCCATCCCCACGACTGCTCTTACTGAGGGTTGTGCTGGATTCTTCATTGCTGACCACTTCTAAACCAAGACGGGATGCTTTCTGAAATCTGTTCTAGGGATTAGCTTGGGCAAGTTTGATGGCTTGTGTTATACGGGAGGTCAGACTAGATAATCACAGTGGTGCCATCTTACGTTGGGAGCTGTGATGCTGTGATTGTGACAGAATGCCTCTCCGTGAAAATACCTAACTCCAGGGGTGTCAAACTCATTTGCTGTGGCAGGCCAGATTTGACTTAAATATACTTCAGGTGGGTTGGTCGCACCATATCTTGAGATACTACGACACTCTTGCGGCACTGCAGGGTGTCGTGTATGCGAGGCTGCACCCTGTGATACTGCTCTCTTTCCCTCTGTTAGGGAGCGAGTCTGGTCTCGCAGAGTGCACTCTCACATACCCAGTGTTCAGGGCTGATTCTTCCCCAGAGGCGACCTAGGTGGTCACCTAGGGTGCCAACAATTAGGGGGTGCCAAGGGCTGGGCTGAGGCTGCTCTGCTACCCGCCTGCAGCTGGATCCCTGACCATGGCACCTCTCCCCAGCTGGGGCCAGACCCCCAGCTGGGCCTGGATCCTGGCGGTGGTGGTGCTGCTCCCCACGTGCAGCTGGATAATCACCCAGGACCAGATCCCGGCTGTGGTGCCGCTGCTCCCTGCCCACAGCCAGGGGTGTGCGTGTGCCAAAATCCCTGCTGGCCTAGGGTGGCAAAAACCTTGGGCCAGCCCTGCTGGCGCTCCGTTATGTCGTGAGACCTGACACACTTGTAGCATCATGAAGAGCTGGGTATTGAGATCACGCACACACACAGGGTTTCTCTGTTAGACAGAGTTTGGTCTCATTGGCTATGTCTACACTACAGGGGTCTGTTAAGTTGACTTCATAAGGTCAACTTAAAGTCAACTTCATTAAGTCAACTTAGTGAGGCCCCATTGGTTTAAGTTGACTTTATAATAAAAAGTTGACTTAAGCTGGGAGTAATAAAGTTGAATGAAGTGACTCTAATGCACTAAGTCGACTTTAGTAAATTGACTTTAATGGGTACATTGTGTTAAGTCAACTTAATAAAGTCGACTTAACCCTTTTAAGTCGACTTTAAGGGCAGGGTTTTTAAGTTGACTTAAGCAAGTGCTTAAGTGGACTTAATGAACTCCAAATGTGGGCAGGAGTTGCTTAAGTTGACGTAAGCCCCTAGTGTAGACATAGCCATTGAATGTGGTCACAGGCTGGATGAAAGAGGTTCCTGAGCCGCACATTTGATGTTCCTGGCCTTATGCTGAGTGGGCTGACTAAATTTGATGAGATCGCTTGTGGAGTGAGATATTATTCAAAACTGGGCCCTGTGAGTCTGGTATTAAATCTCAGTCATTTCTTCAGGAGGAGTGCTATTCTTTGTATGACTGTAGTTAGGGATCAGGACCCCCTTGTGCTGTAAAACCTGGAACAAAAATATGATCCCTGCCCTAGGGGGCTTACAGCAGCACGGCTTCTTCCTCCTCCATTCACTGCTGCATAAGGCAGTGTGTAAGTTTTGGGGAAAGGAAGGTGCAGTGGGTGATGCACCTCACTTTTTTTGGCTGGAAAGTAATAATCCAAGGGACTCGGTGGCCTCAGAATGCTAAAAAAGCATTTGGTGGGTCAGGTCGAGATGGGCCAATTTTTGCTCTACACTGTGATAACTCGGAATGACTTCATTGATCTCAGTGACATTTCACAGGGCCACTGGGACAGTTTGGCTCTCCATCCCATATTTTCTGAGCTGATTTTTGTCTCCAGGTTTTTTGCTAATCTATACTCCCACCTTCCTATTTTGATGTCCTAGCACAGGAGGAAAAGACTAGTTGACTTCTTGAGATCCCATCCTTTCCCTGTGTTGTACAATCTTCTACAGCCATGGGACTTTTGTTTCTTTTAACTTGCTCATTCTGTGCTTGAAGCACCTGGCTGCACCAGCCCCCTCCCAATGCCTTGCTGAGTTAGTGTGGCTGTGCTCAGTGAAGAGCAGAGCCACCTACCTACTCTGTGGTGCTTTCCTTTTGGAGCACTTTGCACCGGCGCTTTGCAAGCTGAACTAATTTCCAGCTGATAGCCAAGTTTGATCCTAGGGGCTAGATTTGTGGTGCATTCGCTAATGGAGAGCCCAGTGTCTCAGAGGCGACCACTCCCCTTTTGTGCCCATCCTGGTGGCTGAGAGCGGCAGACCTGGGATGATATCTGATTTTGCTTTCTGTTCATTCATTAATGTGCATTTACATTGTACACGAACACACTCCAGAATTGTACTGAAACACCACTCATTGAAATAATAAATGCAGACGCAGCAGGTAGAGATGAACTGCGGGCCAACAGAGATTGTCAGCCAAATTCTCACAGGTGTGTCCTGTTCTCATCCCTTGGAAACACATGCTGTGTGATTGCTGCTGCCCTGGGGGAAATCTAGAGACATAGGTGAGGTTGTGTCCCAGTTCTGAGCCAGGTCTGCAGTGCAGCTTAATTCTTCTGCTGATATGGGGCAAGGTGCTGTGGGGGATGCTGGTACAGAGAAACGCTACTTTTGCAACCAGTCGGTGTGTCCTTAAGGAGGTGGATCTGCCACTTTTCCTAGCTAGGAATAAGGAAAATAACCATCTTCAAAGACAAATGTAAAAAAAAAAAAAAAAAAAAAATGAGCCCACCCCCAAGCTGTGTCCTTCTGTCATGTGGACTCTGTCAAGACCCTGGGATCATTGTTCATACTAAATAATGCTATGGTGGGGACGGGATCCGACTTGGCATGCATTAATGAAGTGAGCCCTTCCACGCTGGCGGGAGTGAGGCTGGTGGTGTTTCCCCTTCCTCCCCCTCTCATTTTACAGAAGGGGAAACTGAGGCACAAAGATTTAGTGGTATAATAGTCATGGATTCGGGTTGCCACTGCTTTAGCTTTTGGGTGTCCAACTTGAGTCACTTCGCCTGAGTGCCTCTCACTCTCATTACCTTGGGCTACAGTTGCCAAGCCTCAAGTGTCTCAAGCTGTGCACAGAAGAAGAAGGACCTGAAGTCAATGGCTATTTTTGGCCTGTATGGCTTGTCTGAGGTCATTTGGGAAGCCTGGGGCAGAGTGAGAGCTGGAACCTGCAGTCTCGTGGGGTCATCACCTCTATCACTGATCCCAGAAAATCCATCTCAGGTTTGACAGAGCCTCACGAATAGTGGGGTGGACTCTGGGTTCTTGGGAGGCCTAGGTCTGGCTTTCAGCCGGGGCTCTGCAGAGCAGTGGGGGCCACAGACTCTTGGATTTTTAGGGGTTCTGCACCTCCATCGGAAAATCGGTAGGGTCTTGCACATAAGAAGTTGAAAACCAGATGCTCCTGAGCACATGGGATCAAAGCTCCTGGTTATTTCTTTCAGTGCTGAGTCTCCTGGCCACAATCTAAGGAACTTGGTCACATGAGAACCATCTCTTTTAATGCCCCCATCAGCATGGTCCTTGAAAGTCCAGCCATGGGAATGGCTAATGTAGGGAAAAAGCAGCACTAAGAAAAGGTCCTTTTTGATTCCACTGATCCCTTCCTCCTCCCCTGCCCTATCCCTTGAAATGAAGCAGGAAATTTCTGAGAAGCCCCCTCACCCTCTTCACTTGTATTGTTATCTCAGAAGCGGCTGGTGGCGGTGGGGGAGCTAGCCACGTTCTCCTTGGTCATCTAACGCTATTGCTGTGGAAGCCTCCAATTAATTCACTTGTCCAATTACCCTTGCTTTCTGGTATGCCTTCTGTGCGTTGCCAGGCAACTGGAAAAGGATTGCTAGGCATGCATATTCGTTATTAGCAACCAGTGTGTTTTCCTTCTTCTGCTTGCTCCTTTCCTACTCTAGTTATTTTTACAATTGAACCAGTCAACGCAAAGTCCAACGAAAGTCTCTTCTGATTTTTTTTCTCTCTTGTGTCTAGATGCCTATTACGTGTGTTTGTGATGGGCACTAAGATTCAGGAAGTGTTTGGACATGCACCCACGCTACCAGATAAATTAAAATCCCTGTAAGGATGACTTGGTAGAAAGAAAAAAGCATCGCCTGATTTCTCTTGGACAGGGGCTAAAAATCTCTAAACAGGCTTGTAGTGATGGATTTTTGAATGGGAGAGATTTAAGGATGACTTGAGTGGAAATGAATGAATGCAATCTGTGTGTAGGGGGCTTTTTTTGGTGTGGGAAGGGGGGGGGTATATCCCTAATGCATCACAGAGCCGTCTAGGTGAGCCGGTTCCAAGAGGCCTCATTCTGGTCCCATCTGCACTAACTGAAAAGCAGGAGTACCTCTGTTGAAAGCAATGGAGTTACATTGGGGTGGTGCTGGAGTAAGCGAGGACAGAATCGGCCCTTCATGGTGTGTAGCTAAATCCTAGGAAAGACTGATGATTACCGATCCCTTTCCCTTAGTGCAGGTTTGAAAAAGAAGAGTCCTCACTCCCCTTTCCTGACCTTTTTGGTAAAGACACACTGACTTCAGTGGAGCAAAACTTATTCTAGCTTTGAAATTGGCTCCATATCTGTAATCAGCTATAGAAATGATAATTGTAGGAAAGATGGAATCAGAATCTGTTCAGGTGGGTATGACACTTCCCTCCTACTTTTATGCAGGTAACACTTTATTCCATGTAATCTGGATTAAGAGAGATTCTTGGACTGATCCCAGTCGTTAAACTCAAACCACCTTGTCCAAAGATCAGCCGAAAATTGTACAAATCTATAAACACCTGGAGCAGGGGTGTCAAACTCAAATCACCACAAGAGTCGCATGTGACTAGTACAGTAGCCAAAGGGCCACACCACTGAAACCTTTTATTACAACAGTATTGCAAATATTGATAGCAATAGTGTCATCGCAGGCCACAGGAAAGAACTTTAGAGGCTGCATGCGGCCCTCAGGACGTGAGTTTGACACCCCTGACCTGGAGTCTTTTAAAAACTTAGTTTCCTATGCAGGTCCCACGAGGTGTATGTCCCATACATTATACTGGAAAGATGAAATATTTGATACTCTGCACTGTAGATCCATTCATCCTCTGTGAGGAGGCTGTATTATCCTTTTCACGGTCAGTGGCATCACAGGCAGTACTTCGTGAACAAACACCATTACAGATGCAAACAATGAGGCTTCCACAAAACTTGAGTTCCAGCTCATTCATCGTTGTTTACCGGGGGTCATGCTCTGGAAATCTGGATGGCATACAGCAGTGTTTCCCAACCAGCGTGCAGTGGCACAGAGGTGCGCCCTCATACCTGAGCAGGTCTGCCATGGAATTTTTTGAAAAACGGCTTGAAGTGCTCTGGCTTGGCTCATGAATATTCATGAGTTCATTTGAAGACTGGTGTGCCTCAAAATAATTAAAGATATCAAGGCGTGCCATGGCAGAGAAAAGGGTGGGAACCACTGCCATAGAGACCTCTGGTGACAAAATAACACATTTTAGGTATGCACATCCTCATGCCCACATTTGCAGATTGCAAAGCTGCAACACAAAGATTAAAGCTGACATTTTCAAATCGGGGTGCCTAAAGTTAGCTTTTCAGAGCAGCTGCAGTTCCCAGTTACCGTGGTAGGAATCTTGCCTGCACAAGGCCTGTGGCCCTGTGTTAGGGTGTGTATATGCAGGAGCACTCTCCTTCCTGCACCTGAAAAGTCTTTTTCAAGCAGTGACACCTTCATCTAATTCTGGTGGTGCTGCACTTCGTTGCATTTGGAGAGCCTAAACTGTAATGTCACTGGGAGACTGAGAGGCACTTGCGATGTTGAGCCCCGAATCAGGATTTTCCCAAAGGTTTTTTACTCTACCTCTCTTCTGGGAGATCCAGCATCTAGAACCTGAACCTGCAACATCAAGTACCTGAGAACCCGGGTTTCCCCTGCCAGCAACTGGCTCTTTGCTCATTTTTTCATATGGGCTGTGTGAAGAGTGACCAGATTTCCCTATTTTATAAGGATACTCACAATACTTGGGGCTTTGTCTTATTTAAGTGCATGTTACCGTCCACTCTCATTTTTCACACTTTCTATTTGTCCTTCTACCTGTGTTTTGCACACAGTTTCATCCCACATTGTAGCATTTTCTGAGAGACAAGTAGGCTCCTAGATGCTCACATAGTTTCTGAGCCCCAGTCCCAGTGGGAATTTGATACTGCCTGTCTTGACGCGTGTACTGTGCACAGTCTCCAAGTGTTAGCCTGCTTCTGTAGCTTGGGAAATATACAGAATTCAGGAGTGCTCTGGGGCGAGGAGGGTCACAGAGGGAGAGAGCAATGTACTAGTGCAGGCTCGCTACTTCGTGACCCTTTCCAGATGAATTAGAGGCTGAGGTAATTCCAGGCTTGTCTTCTACACTGGTTCATTAGTGAGCACCCTTCACCTGGCACAGCTTTCTCAGTCAGTGGCAAATCCCGGTGCCGTCGATCCGAGCAGGGCCTCAGGGAAAGTCGCTACAATTACTTGCACTTCACTGAAACAGCTCCACTTCCTCTACAACAGCATCATGGAGCAAATGTGTTTAAATGATAAATGGAGTCAGCAAGAAGAGAGCCTGAATCGCAAACACATGGAGATTAGAGTCTCCCCCTCTTGTATATTGCTCTGTGCATAAATCACTTCTGCTGTTCTCAGACTACAGCTGTCAGTAGGGTTTGAACTTGCAGCCTTCAGCACTAAAGGTACGGGTCCCTCTAGCCGCTAGAGTGGGCCTCCTAGTCGTTAATTAGCAGTAGGTCGTTGTAATCTCTGGGGTCAACCCCAGAGGGAGCTCTGATCACACATGCCTCATCCCAGTACTACTTCGGCAGTCCTGCCACCATGATGCAATCATGAAATGACTCATTAGGGCTCTGCAGAAATAGGTGTGTGTGTACCTGTGCGGTTTTTTTCCCCCTGAAATTTCATGGGGGGAAAAATAATATTTCCAGCTTTCTTTATAGCACTCTCATTTCTCCAGAACTGTGCTTTTCACAGACAGACAAGGGACAGTTTGAAATGTCACATTTCATGGTGTGAATTGATCTGTGCCACTGCAGAATTTGGAGTAATAATAAAGGGAGGGCTGTCCCCCAAGCCGAGTCAAATGCTGACTGAAACTGATCCTTTTTCAGTCAGAAGTGGGTTGTGGGATTGAGTGAAGCTAAAACAAAATATGGAAATCTCCATTTTTTGGAGGCTTTGGAATTTTTTATAAATTTTATGCAGCCCTGCTGCGGATGTGCCCCTATACTACAGAGACGGGCACAGGGAAGGCAGACCTCTGCCACTCCACAAATCAGAGTGACACTTTTCTATGGCTAGGGGAAAGTAAAGGATCATGCCAGCATGCTATTTCTTCTCTGAATTAGTGATTCCACATCTTCAGGCTTCTGCTTCAAAGTCTTCAGAGCAAATGGTAGGGGGGCCATCAAAATCATAAACTGATTCTTGTTTTATTTTCATCCACGATGAAAATCCCACCTGTTTTACTTGCCTCCTGGGGAAAATCTACGCTGCCATAAATCTGGAGTAACCCCGCGGTTATCAGTGGTGGTGTGCCGGATTTACACTGGTATTGCTGAGAACTGTGGGTGCGCTTGACAGCAGGAGATATGGCTAGCCGAAGAAATGGAATTGGCTGGAAATTCTTGCTTTGTTTTGAGATGTGCCCATCTCCACTCTTAGGTGCTGAACTACTGCCTGAGGAAGGGGGAGGTGAAAACGTCAGCCTGCATGAGAACACGATAGAATGAGACCCGTTCCTTCTGTGACACCGAAGAAAATCGCCTGAATAAAATCCAATCTTTTATTTAACCTGTAGGTCTTGGCTTAGAAAGCTTCTCTATTGTAGCGGAAGCACAAAAGGAAAAAGGTTTGATCTCCTCTTGGATGAGCTGGTGAGGGGACCGTGAGTTGTTCGGAAATGCAGCGCATCAGCTTAAGCAGGCACACTCTCCGTTTCTCTTCCTCTGCCGGCTCCCATGCTGGGGTTCAGAGAAGGGGGGCGAGACTGTTTGGAAGCAGCAGCTGTAACTTAGGGGAGCAGGTAGCAAAGAATCTAAGTCTAGCAGATTGCCAAGGCCCAGATTTGCGTAAAGGGCTGATGGGAATTGTTGTACTACCATACTGTACAGTCTTTTCTGACGCTGGTGTGCTACCACCAGTTGCACGCTGGGGACTCATCTGAAGGCTGGTGTCAGGGGATGAGAGTTTTGTGCCTCTAGGTTGCTGGTTCAGATCCACCTTCGGCGGATACATCCGCGGTTCTAAACCAGGGGCACCGTACCCTTGGGGGTATGCAGAGGTCTTCCATAGGGTATGTCAGTTCATCAAGATCAGTGTTTCTTAAACTGGGAGTTGCAAGACAGGCTTAGAAGATAGCAAGTATAGGACCAGTGGTGGGGGGTTTTAGCAAGCAGAGCCCAGAGCCCAAGGCATCAGGATGCCCCATGAAGCTGAGTTACAAGCTTTAGCCTTGGATGGCAGGGCTTGGGTTTGTAAGGTACAGTAGTCTGGAAGGACTGAGAACCACGGGGCTACATAGTTCCCTTTGGTTTGTTGTTCCTACTTAAGAGACTCTGAGACGCACTTGCTGGGTCTTTGAAGCCATTAATATACTTCATCGGCAGTCCTCTTACCATCATTATTAAGTATCCACAGCCCCTACAGCGCTTGGCAGGAGAGAGCTGTGGTCAAGGTGGGAGAGTGGTTCATGAGCTAGGCTGGGAGTTGGAAGAACTGGAGTCGCTTCCTTGCTCTGCCACATACTATCTGAGTGAACCTGGGCATGTCACTTAGTCTCTCAGTTCCTCATGTATAATGTGGGAATAATTCTTCCCTGCTTCACATGACATGGAGGGATATTGAGGCACTCTGATAAGGGTAATTGGAGTTGATGGAGAAATACAGAGGAATAGGGAGGGATGTCAGTGCAACTTGGCATCCAACCTGGATGCAATGCTAAGAGCGCATGGCTGGATAGTTAGAACTGGAAAAGACTCTTCTGGACTTTGGTTAAATGGAAGAAATGAGGATCTGATGACATCATAACATTTTTGTGAATTCACCTCTGTTCTGCCGCGTTGTTTTGACGGAAAGAAACCTAAAAAAAAAAAAAAAAAATTCTGACCAATTCAAAATAAAATTCTTTGCTTTTTGTATTTTTCAGTAAAAGTACTCCTCCCCCCATTTGTAATGGCTTCTTGTTTCAAAATTTCTTTAACTGTATTGTTTTAAAAAGACGATCAAAATGGAAATGTTTTTTTGTTTGACCCCATGTGATTTTTTTCTATTTTTCGTTTTGCCAAATATATTCATTTTGGTTCAATCTGAAATGAATATTACCCCTCCCCCCTTTTTTTGGAACTGCAAGTGAACTGAAAATCCATTATTGGTACAGCTGTAGCACATAACGTATTCCTTAGAAAAGGCTTTTGGTGCTTAGGTGAGGT
Source organism: Podocnemis expansa (assembly GCA_007922195.1). Taxonomy (NCBI): domain Eukaryota; kingdom Metazoa; phylum Chordata; order Testudines; family Podocnemididae; genus Podocnemis; species Podocnemis expansa. The sequence goes on along the minus strand of ML682056.1, from coordinate 12,748,672 downwards.
GGAAACTGGTTTCTTTTTTGAGCCCCCCTTGAACGCCAGCCTGTTGGTTGCATAGCACCTCCATTCTGGCACAGTGCAGCCTCTGTGCTGTCTGCCATTTGCAAAGGAACAGTCATTGCAGGAGTGCTTTGCAAAACAGATTAAAATATGGGAGTTGCTCACTGGCTACCCAGCTTCACTCAAGTCAGAGGAAGGGTCCTGGGCTGATGTGCTGGATGAAATGGCTTTCAGAGTCAACTGGAGAAGAGAGCAGTTGTATGGACTTTTTTTTCCAGCAGAATGCAAGCAGCAGCTTTGCTGTATGGGCTGTTTGAATCTATTTTATAATCTATCCCTCTTTCTAGCTGTCAGGGAGGAGCAGGAGGATTAGATAGCATGCTGTGCTACTAGGAGTCAAAAGGCTGCAGCAAGGCACATGATGTGGCAAGAGCTGGACTGTTGTGATCTTGTACAAATGTACAGCGCCTGATGCAACAGGGTTCCAGCCTTGATTTCTGGGGTCCCTAAGTGCTACTGCAACATAAATAAAGATGAATACTATCATTCTGTCTCCCCTTCGTGACTTGTGTTTTCACTGTGTGCTCTTGTCTGTCTCTGATCTGTCTCATGAATGTCTCTAAAGCATGGCTCCTTAGAGCTTGCTTTGTTTATTACTATCAATAACCAATGAATCCTGAAGCTCCTACTTGGAAATACCCCTGTTGTTGGCTAGAGGGAGCACTAAGAAAGGACCTTTTTGAATTGGACTCATTAACTCAACAGGGGTAGGGAAACTGAGGCACTAAGTGATGAACTGATTTGCTGAAGGTCACATGGCAAGTCAGTGGTGGAACCGAATTGTCCTGGCTGCGAATCCAAAACGTGAAAATGTTTCAAATTTTGAGCATGCAAATTTTTGCTGAACAAGTGTCTGCATTCTGCATGGAGCCTCAGTTGATCACAAGAAAGCTTCATTGAGTTGGGAAGCCACCTCCTGCCGAGAACAGATGGCACAAAAACTGGTGAACATCCCTGAGTCACTATTTTTATTGAACTAACAAAGGGATGCCCTCTTCAAAGCAGAGGAAAGAAGTAGAGTAACAGCAGTGCTGTCTGTTGCCTCTGTGCGCTTTCTACTGGGATTCAGTCTATCCTAGCTAGAGCTGCATTTCCAGGCCAGCTACCGTGTCATGAGGACCAGTGAAAGTATCACTGAGAGTTTGAGACCTTTCACCTGGCCAACAGCGTGGTAGGTGAAGTGACGCTGGCACCTTAGAGAAACAGCCCAAACTCTCCAGCTGGGATTTCCTTCTGAATCCTGCCTGGGAAACTAGCTTATCCTTGCTGCCAAGAGACCCAAATGTTTGTATCACCAGATGGGAATGCAACTGAAATGATGCATCAATGAGACCCTGTGCAGATGCGTATATTGGGTGGGTGGGATATCTAGCTCATATCCACTGTTGGCTTTTTCTTATGTCAATATGGCATCTGAACTTCTGCTGTTTTGTAGTGTGAAGTGCTTTACTTCCTGTACATAGGAAAAAACCTTTTTTCCGATAGAACAGCCCAGCATGTTTTACTATGATGATAAAACTGGGAGTGCACCATTTCGTGTGTTTACGTGTGTGTGTGTGTGTGTGTGAGAGAGAGATTTCTGTGACGCTTATCTGCTATACTGGCCTTTTTCCATTTGCTGGGAAATGGATTGTTCTTATCAGTACAACAGGCTCAAATGTAACTGGAGTCAACTGAAGACTTGTTCTAAAGCCCTGGTTATTAAAAATATAAATAAGGGTGACAGACCGGTCTCTCTTCTCTGCATTCTCATGGTTGTCTTAGGAGGAGCCGTGCATTTCTCTACTGATCGATAGAGGCATCAGTGAATTCATCGTGTGTGTGTGTGTGTGTGTGTGTGTACATGTATACAGACTGGGAACATTGATGAATAAATGGTGCTTGTTAGTTAATGTCAAAAAACCTGTCAAGAATTGTTCAACATGAACAGTAAATCTGAAAATAAGACCAGAGATCTGAAAGTTAAACATCACAACTGATCTATTATTCTATGGAAATTAAGTATCCCATTTCAATGATGTCATTCTGCCGTGAGTTATGCAGAAGGTAATTTAATAGCATTGCAAAGGAATCTCAAAATGTATGCACACTTTGGTGCGGGAAAAGTGAGCTCATGCAGAAAAGTCATCTGTCTAAAGGTAGAACTCCCTTGATTTAGGGCAAATTTCAATCTCTAAGCTGGGCAAATCCTGCAAAATGGGTTTTATGAATATTTTTTTGAAGTCAATTTGCAGGAACTGTGTTTTTGTCCCTTTCATGTTTGCATTTTAAGTGTGTCACTGGCTTAATCATTCACAGAGAACAATTTTCAATCATGAGCATACATATTTCATTGGAAAACCAATTCTTAAATTCATTGCACAAGTATTTTCGTCCCAAACAAGCAAGGAGTCCTGTGGCACTTTTAAAGACTAACAAATCTATTTGCTTATTTAAATTTATTTATTTTCCCCCAGATTACTTTTAGAACTGAGGAAAATCATAAGAAAAATAAGCTATTTTTTATTGAAATTTTCTTTTTAATCATTTACAAAATACATTTTAAAAAGGAATTTTTGGGTCCACTTATTTAGATGGCATTTTAAAAAAAATTTTTAAAGATCAAACTCAAAATATTAGTTTTTAAAGTTGAAATGATACTTTTTGGTTAATGTCATGGAAAGTTTTTTTATGCAGAAAAATGTTGATGTGGGAAAATGGGCATCGTTTTAGCAAAATAATGTTAGTTTGAAAAATTACGACCAACTGCAATGCTTCTAGAGGAACAGAACAATGCTATGTGGCTTGTATGTTCAGCAGTTTGAAAAATTTCTTTCTTTCTTTTTTCTTTGTAAAATCATATTTTCAACAGAATAGAAAATCTGGTGGGAAAATGTCAAGTTTTGTTTTCAAAAGATTGGTTTGAAACTTAATTACTTTGATTACTGGTTGCTGCAAAAAACCGAAAATTTTGTTTTTGGTGTTTCAGGTGTACCACTACCCCATTAAAAGAAATGTTGATGCCAATAGAAGAGTTACTGAACTTCTGCCCATGTTAGAAGGGCAGGGGAGACGAACCCCTGACTCCTAATATAAGCCTTGGCTCAGAGGGCTGGTGTGGGTGCCCTGGCTAATTAGGGTGGAGGCAGACCCTAATTAGCCAAGAAGGAGCTGCTGGGACCTGGCCCAGCTGGATGATAAAGTTTTGGCCAGGAGTCTGGGGAGAGCTTGGTGTTGCAGTCTGCTCAGGTTAGCAATAGCCAGGGGAAGGTGAACAGCACTAAGCCTCTCAGGTCCCCGAACAAGCCCTGAGCCTGGGGCCGCTAGAGTCAGGCTGTGTCAAAGCTGCTGGGAAGAGGGGCTTGTTGCGTCCCATTGAATCAAGAGCACAGGTGACAGCAGAAACATGTGGCGAGTCCTCTGTGAAGTCCTGGACTGCAGGGCTGAGTGGGATGTGAGTAGCCAAAAAGGAGTGGATGGCCCGTGAGCTGTTACGGCCCACAACTATAGTTTACAGTCACTTGCCTTTAGCGGGATTATTCCTGATTTGTAGCAGTGGGAGAGAGAAAAATGCGTTCTAAGCAAAGTAGATAATTTTAGGCGCAGCTAAATGTCGGGTTTCAAGGTCCGAGCCAATCACCTGTTAGGATCAGGGAAAAATTTTCACATTTTCACTCATTGCCAGCAGCTGAAGCCTGTGTAATACTATAAAGTTGGACAGGGACAACATGGAAGGATTTTGGCATGGCCAACAAGGTCTGTGTGCACTGGAGAATAAGCCCAGGTCTCTGGAACCCGGGTTCGTGGGATCGACGTCGTAGGTCTGTCCTTGGGTGTTCAGGTTGCAGTGTAAAACCTCTTTTTACAGTTGCTGGACTTGGGTCTCACTGTCCTATCAACACATCCGCGCTGCACTACATAGACCTTTACAGCTGGCTCTGGGGCTTCACCTGGTCCACGCTGCAAAGTGCCATGGCTCAGACCTGAGTAGCAGAAGGATTCAGGTTCTGAGCTGCCCCTTACCAGGGTCCTGGGACCCGTATCCTAAGTGCTTGCTGGTGTGAGCTAGACAGATTGTGTGGGTAGAAGGGAAGGCTTGGATCAAGCCTGAATCAGAGCCCAGGCTTAGTGTGGCATGTAGCCCTATGGCGGGGGCTGTCAGGGGAAGGGAAGGTGAATGGTTTTCTGGTTAAGGCTTTGGGCTGGGACTTGGGCATTCTGGGTTTCTTTCTCAGTTGATGACCTCATGCAAATCAGTCAATCTTTCCCTGCTTCAGTTCCCCAGCTGTAAAGTGGAAATAACACCTTTTTTCTAGTATTTGTGCCTGGGGGCGCCAAGAGGTGGAGCACAAAGGAACAGTGAGATGGTTATGGACAGCCTCATAACCATGACTGGTCTATTCACACTGCCATCTCCTTGGGAGAGACCATCTCCTGCTGTTTCGTCTAGGCATTACATCTGCACTGGACCCTCTCACCACTGCTGGACTCATTCATACCAGCTTACAGGGGGCTGTTCTCTGACTCGGCTTGACAGCTACTGTGACTTCAGCTTTATTTCCAAGCCTTTCTGTTGGTGTGCTTCCTCTGAGCGACATTAAAATGCATTTGATCATCAGTGTCCTGAGCAAAACTGCATGATAAAGACATTACTGAATGCAGTGAGAAGCAGTGGTAAATCCAGGGAGCAGCAACCCTGATGGTGCATATCCCAAGAGCTTCTAATCTGAAAGAAAAAAGCAAACTGGTCAGTGTAGTGTGGGGCTCTGTGTGATCACCACAATCTAACTTCTGGGCTGGGCTTGCAATGAGACTCCCTCTCCAGCCAAAGCAGGTGGGCTCTGGCTGATTCGGCTGGCAGCAATGATCCAGCCAGACTGGATCCAATTTCATTTCGATCTCCTCTGGTCTCTATGAATGGCCAGCACCAGGGTCTTCAGGGGCGGCTGTGAGAACCCCACCATGGGCAAATGACAGATAATCGACCCCTGCCAGGTCTCAGCCCCATCTCCAGTTAGATTGTGTAGAAGCAGGAGGCTGAGTAGTCCTGTTAAAATACTCTAAAATACTCCTTGTCACGAGGACTACATGCCATGAATACTTTTATTTAAAAAGCTCTTGGCAGAGATGGGGAAAGGAGGGGACAGGGATGAATTGGTTTAGAGAACAGCCCATCGCCCAGTAATGTCTCCTGTCTCGTTAGGCTGGACCTGGCTCCCCACTCCAGGCATCACATGGCTGCAGTGCTACTGAGGCTTGGCACATCACTCCTCCACTGATACAGCTTTGGCCCTCCATCTCCATCAACAGTGAGGTGGTTGTGCCAAACGTGAGTGGCTCTGCGACCATGTGCGCCAAGTCAAGAGAGCCAGCCCTAGCCCTGTAGAACGAGAGTCACCTCGGCAGGTCATGGACTTCATTCAGATTCACAATTACCATGATCCCCATGCCAAACTCATAGCCTTATTTATTAATTATAGCTCTGCATTTCCTTTCTGACTCATGTAGGATATTCTTCGTATCTGCAGCCAAGTGACTGTTCTCCCCCAAAGGGCTGATCTCTTCTATGTATGATGGCCTTTGTCTGGCTGCCACTGATGAATTTGGCCCAATGTCTGTATTTTTCTTGGGTTCCATCATGATCGTATTTGTCCCTTCTGAGCTTAAATCTGTGAATCTCTCCAAGATTGATGCAAGACCATTGTGCTGGCCTTGTCCATCTTCCTGCATAGCATGGCCTGAGTATTTCATACCGTGGTCTGCGGTGGTGGAGGGAGTTAGTCTTCTGTATGGGGAAAGAATGCCACCAGTCCGAATAAATTGAATTAAGGCACATCTTAGGAAGGTCTATTGTAGTGTGCAAAACCACTGTTGGGTTTATCTTCACTAATCAATGCTGGGCCACTGCAGATAACCTTAGGCTTTTGCGATACATGGGTCTCTCCCAGTCTCTGCCCCTAGCAATCAACAATTTAATCTCCTGAGGACTGACGTCTAAATAAAGTAATTGGGCTACATGCAGGGAGGTGTGGGTGAAAATAATGGTGTGTGTTGTTCAGAAGGTCAGACTGGATCATCTAGTGGTGCCTTCTGGCTTTAACAATCTGACATAATAGACACAAAGGCACAGGACATGTAGACACCGGTTCCAGCAGGTCCTGATATTTCAAAATGGTAGCACCAATATAAATAACTCCTTTGGACAGTTGATTTTGGTGTACAGGTAGGATAGTAGGTATAACAAGAGTACCACAGAAGCCCATGGACATCACTTGGTGCAGGTTTTAATAGACTCCAGTCAGCCTTTCTGAGATGCCCGTCATCACTGTAAAATCTAATCACTTTGTGAGATCTAGAGCCTTCAACTTCGGTTCATGGAAGCTTTCATTTGAGGTAGCTATGTTCTGCTTCTGGTGCTACAACTTTTGGTTGATGTTCAGGATGGTGAGGCATTCCCTCCGGGTGGATAATCTTGAAATCAGCTGCGATGGACAATAGGGACACTTAGCTGACTCTTGTTGCAGGAGTATCTTGTGAAGTTTTAGGTGTGACTTAAGTGTTGTGTAACTATCAATTATTGACCCACACTGACCATCACGTCAGGACTGGTGGTCTGCTGGGACAAGAACTGTGTGTGCTGAGAGTGAGAGGCAGTTTTGTGGTTTTACAAGTTATGGAAAGAAATGCAAATTCTAGCTCTTTAATTATTTGCTGGCTTTTTTTTTCTTTTTGGATTGGGCGGAAGGGTTCTCAGTACAGATTTCCAGCTGACTCCTAACAAAGTTCCTGGTTGAAATCTCAGGGGCGTGTTGGAAGGGAATCCATCCTGCGGGAAGAACAGCACAGATTAGGCATCAGAGTAACCCCCACCCCCCTTAAACACTTAAAGAGTAAAATCTTGTATCCATTAATGTCATACAAACTCCAGGCTTCAGAATCCTGGACACTGATCATGTCCATTCTTCATGGCCCTTTTCTTTAGTGCTACAGTAGGATGAAGTTGAACCACTTCCCTCCCCAATTCTGCATTCTCCACCTGGGAACTAGGAGAGGAAGATGAGAAGGAAGAGTTCAGTACAAAGTCAGTTGGACTGGTGTCTCAGATGGCCTGTGTGAGTTGGCACAAATAACATAATCTCTCTGCCTATGTTTACAGTTCATAAAATGGAGCCAACTAGTGTTGCTTGTTTTTTCCCTTTGGCTGTCTTGGGACATGGGTATGTACAGCACCCAGCACCAGGGGGCCCTGGTCTCAATTGTTGTCCTATCTGAATACAAAGAGATGGAAACTGAGATCCTTGTTCAGCACCAGCTTTGTGCCATGAGATGCTGTCTTTGCTATTTATGGTGGAGAGATGAAACAAAGAGCTCATTCCAAAATGGGGTTTGAGCACTGGTGAGTGGATGGGCATTCAGGTTAAGCTATAAATTAGTTTCTGGGGTTGTGAGGGATGGATGTGCCTTACATTCCTGTGGAAAAGCATCAGTTAAGGCCATTACATTTGTTTTCCTCAAAACTGTTCCTCGAAAAGCTTTTTCTTTTCTCCCCTTAAAACATATGGTGGTTTTCTCTCCACTGCAAATATTCAGCAACATTTTAAAATTGAAATTGGTTGTTTCTTTTAGAAGCTTCCTTTTGACAAAATGACACTTTTCATTAGAAGAAAACATTTTTTAATGAAAAATGTTGACCAGCCTTTCCAGTTACCCAGTAGTTGCTGTGTTATCATTCTTACTATTTTATTGACTTTGTTATATTAATAGTATTTGTGGTAGAACCTAGGAGACCCAGTCAGGATTCTGTTACGCTAGGCGCTGTACAAACACACAGTGAAATGATGTTCCCTGCCCCAAAGAGCTGACAGCTGAATTTTATGCCATGTGAGTAATACAGCACCGTGAAAATATCCTATGGGGGCAGAGAACCCTCTGGATCCGTTCCCACGGCAGTCTGGTCAGCTGTGGAGGTCAGCATGCTGATGTGGATTCAGTGGGAGGGCTGCCACAGAGACATTAAAACGGCATGGTTTATTCCTTCCATGATGGGACAAGTTCACAATGAATTCATTTCTGAGTCTCTGGGTGTGGAGAACACGTCGACTAGCAGCAGGCAAAAATAGCTGTGTAGGAGGATGCGAGCTGAGATGCGGCCTTATGTAGGCAGGAGAAAATAGCAACTTTGATTTATCCAAGTGCACGCACACCATGCTGGGGAATTCCTTGGGGATTTGGGAGCTCAGTGAGAGGCCTGGAGTTTTTTCTTGTTCTTGGAAGGGTTTGAGGACAATGAAACCTATTTTTAGGGTTTAGTTACTGGCTTTGGTGCATCTGCCTGAAACTCCCCCCATTTTCACTGTAGTGCCACGGGCTCCCCTTCTGTTTGCTGGCCCTGCACTTCTTGCTAGCTTTGGTTTCCACTTTCTAGGGGTGTTCTGATTCCCCCTACACTCATGGCTTCACCATTCTGTTTTGTGGGGTAGACAATGTATAGTACACCCAATCCTGTCTCTGCCCCACCCCTGTCCTCATATGGATCCCTGGCACTTCACCATAAGTCAGCAAAAATGACCCTTTTTGCGTGCACAAGCAGAGATTCCCTTATCCATGTGGATCTGAATGAGGAAACTGGGGCTACTGATTTCAAGTTTGAAAGGGGTAGCCATGTTTAGTCTAGTCCAGCAAAACAAACAAGGAGCGTAGTGGCACTTTTAAAGACGAACACCTTTATTTATTGCGTGAGCCTTTGTAGGAGAAGTGGGATTCTCTCGCCTGAATGCTCATGTGATAAATAAATTTGTTAGTCTTTAAAAGTGCCACCAGCCTCCATTTTTGTGGGGCTACTGATATGCTCAAGACTTGGCACCTAATCCACTAAGTTCCTGGCTCCAACATTGCTCTTATTTCTGCACTGTCAGCTGAGCGGTTCATTCCAGCACGAGAACAGCTGGCAGCTGGGCCCATGGCAGAACAGCAGCCTCATGCCCTGGCTGTTGTGTTCTCCGGTCCTGCTGCGCTTTATATCTAGGATCTTCTCATATCCATCTATATCATGACTCTGGAAACTGACACTCCTGGTCCTTAGCAGATACTGTCATTCCTGCCTTTCAGTCCATCTCATTGTGCGTTTGGTCCCTAGGCTCCCAGTAGCCTGAATCCCTAGTTGCTTTTATTGGAATGTGTTGATTCTGCCCTAGAAATTCCTCAGACTTGAAGATTATGTGCGCCAGATCTTGATGGTTGTGACACCAGTGTAAATCCGGAGTCACTTCACTTGGGAGGTACCAGTGTCACAAGCACAGAATCAGGCCAAGCAACATGGGACATCTTCCCCCACCCCAGAACTTACTAGTACCCAGTGGGGCGAGTTGGATAGCACAGCTCAGAAAACGGGGGCACAGTCCGCTGTAGATTCACAGATTCAGTGACTGCTGGTGCTGGTGGATTTCTGATGTTCCCATTGTACATCTTGGTAGCAGACAAATGAAGAAAGATCTGTCTCCACCCCGGTGTTCAGCTAATGAAGGCGTTTGGGAACAGAAGTAGGAGAGAGAAATGGGATTTTGTCAAAGTGACGTGCAGTGCATATTTATTTCAATGCTTTTGAGTGAGCGTTTTTTCCCCTGTCTTTCTCCCACCCACCTCCTTTGCTAGTGGAATTAACTAACCATTAGCAATTCGGGGGCTCAACAAGGATTACACATGCTAGTCTTTGGCGTCTGCAGAGACTAACTCGGTTGAAATTCCAGCTTAAAGATTGTAAGTGAAACTGTTTGATGGTTGCTCATTCTAGAGCTGTTATAGAGGGTGGTTTCTCCAGCGGAACGAAGCTATTAAATATTCTTGGCCCAGCTGTCCTTGGCGGGAAGAACAATGGCCAATCACATTTAATGGTGAATCCATGGTACCAACAAGTGATGAGGAAGAAAAGCGTGGTGGGGTTGTGATGGCATTCATGAGCCGTCACTGAAGGACTGAGCTTGGATCTTCCCTTGTTAAAGCATGACCCTTGGCCACTCCTGCTGAAGGAATACCTAGTCTTACTTCTAGTAGTAGTAGTCCATTATCTTCTGTGGACCTGCCGTTAGAGGGAGGACTGAACAGTGTCTGGGGGAATGCAGAGCGTTCAGGTTAGGATGGGGGACTGCCGGGTTGCGAGGAAGGGTCTGTCTGTGGGTGAGAGGGCAGACTCTTGGTGCACCTGGGTCCTGCTTTGCTTTCAACCTAATATACGATATTTTGCGCCCATTTAAGGGATCAGTTTTGTGTGGTGCTGAAGTGCCTTCAATTCTCAGTGACTTTAATGGGTTTGAGGGTTCCTCAAGGTGCAAAGACCAGTGCAGGCTCCTTGCTGCAGCCAGGAGGATGGGAGATCAGCAGTCCCTTCCCCTTGGCTGTAGCAATGAGCATGGCCATCTAGGTCCATAGGCACAGGGGTCCCTGCTGGAGCCAGAGGGAGGGGAGGACTGATCTTCCATGCCCCTGGCGGCAGAAGGGAACCACTGCCCACAGACCCCCATGGAGTGCATAGGGCTCTGCTGAAGCCGGGGAGGCAGCCTCCTTGCTGAAGTCCTTCCCTCTGGCTATGGGGTGGAGGGAGTGGTCTGCTGACAGAGGCTGGTGACCCATCAGGGTTGTAAAAATATCTGCGGGCCTCAAGCCAAAGAGGTTGGGAACCAACCGCTGTCTTAGAGTATGTCTACACAGCAATTAAAGACCTGTGGCTGGCCCAGGTCACCTGATGTGGTCTGGGCTGCTGAAATGGAAAAGGGCTGGTGGGGAGGCTCCAGCCCAACCCTGTCGAGCCACAGCAAATCTTAGCCCCAGGAGACAGAGTCAGCTGATCTGGGCTGTTTGTGGCCGTGCCATGGGTCTTTTATTTCAGTGTAGCTGTCCCCAAACTAACTAATGTCACTTGTGTGGAGCTAGTCTGTTTGATTAAATAGCTTTTAATAGCATGGACTCTGCATGAAATAGGCACAGGACGTGTGTAAGGGGAAGGCACTTTAAGAGTCAACCCTCTAGGTCTCCCCCTACGCAGCAATAGTGCAGACCAGCTGTACTGCCTTGAATTTAAGTTTGTTCACCATGAGTGCTTCCCTGGTCTTCCTTCTCCAGTCTGCATCACAGCACAACTGGAGCAGGTCACTGGATGAAGGTTACTTGGTGATGGATTCGATATGGGTTTTTATTTCCTGTACAATACCTTGATGCATTTTCCCCGTCAGGATGAACCCCGACCTAAAATGATGCAAAGCATGCTGAAATTCCATGATTTCCTTCTCTGTTTCAATGGGGGCCCTTCTCATGGACTTTAAAGTCAGAAGGGATCAATCTGGTCTTCAAGTCTGACCTCTTACATGATGCAGGCCACAGAACTGTATCCACCCTCTCCTGTAGTAGACCCAAACCTAAGAGTGGGTTATTAAAGTCTTCGCATCCTGGCTTAAAGAGTTCAAGGTACAGGGAATCCAGCAGCAAGTGAGCTGTGACCCATTCTACAAAGAGGCAAAAAATCCCCAGAGCCTTTACCAACTTGCACTGAGGAAAAATTTATTTCAACCCCAGATATGGTGATCAGTTGAACCCTGAGCATGCGGACAAGGCTCACTAGCCAGACACACACAAAAAAATCTTTGTAATAACTCAGAATCCATCCCATCAAAGGTCCCATCTAAGGCCTTTGACACATCTACCACCAGTACTCAATGATCAGTTAATTGTTAAACTAGGCTGTACCAACATACGATCCCCTTCCTATATTTACTGAGTTCAGTTTTGAAGCCAGGTAGCTTTTCTGCCTCCATCACTCCCCTTGGAAGGCTGTTCAAGAACTTCACTCCTGTGATGGGTGGAAACCCGCATCTGATTTCAAGTCTAAACTTCCCACTGGCCAGTTTATATCCATTCGTTCTTGTGTCCACATTGGTGCTGAACTTAAATAATTCCTTTCCCTCCCTGGTGCCCAGTTGCTCTAATTCTGAAACCGTGCACCATTCAGGTTTTTCACGCTCACATTCTCCCACATTATGAAATCTTTTCCCAGTGGTTTACTGCAAGTGCTATTGGTTGTAAGTCTTATTGGATGTCAAGTTTGGTAGATCCATATACTCGTTCTCTGAAGAAAAATGCAAACTTTCTCCTGGATCAATTAAGTAATTAATGGCTGCCTCCACACCCTTTGGTTTTTTTGTTTCTCTTTCTGCAGCAAAGGGGAGAAAATATCTTTTTTAAGCAAATAACAAAATTCCACTTTCTAGTGAGGGTAATGAAGCGGATTCTTTTCTGAAGGCTGGGTGTTCTCTGAAGTTAACACATTCAGAGGATCCAACATAACTCGGAAGAACTAGATCCAAAAGTTTTGATGCAGCTCCAACTAGCTGTGCATCAAGGGGTATGTCTACGCTGGCAAATTAGTCTAGATTAAGGAGGCTTAATTCGGAATAATTTAGCCCATGGCCAGACTAGGCTTTCCCTGTTTCAAACTAAGAAATTTCTTAATTTGAACTAAGGAACATTTAGTTCGAACTAATAAGTAGTGGCACTTAGTCTGGACTTAAGTGCTTAGTTTGAACTTTAGTTTGAACTAGGCACAACGTGGATCAGGAATAACATTTAGTTCAGACTTAAGAAGTGTGAACTAAGCCGATTAGTTTGAACTAACCGCATGTTCTAGTTCGAACTTGGAAGCGTGCAGTTAGTTTGAACTAAGCTTGAACTTCTCAGTTCAGACTAACAGGTTTGGCTGATGGAGACATTGCCAAGAAGTCCAGCTGGATGTCATAAGGTAAATAGTATCCCCAGAGCTTGTTAGATGTTTTGGCCTGATGGGGAGACCAAAAGCTAGATCCTTTGCTGGTGTAAGTCTGCATCTCTGTGGAAGTTGATGGATATATGCTGAGGTAAATTGGTGGAGGACTGGAGCCTGTGATCTGAGGTGCAAATAAATGTTTGCAAGGTTTAATGGATCTGTTCTCAGCCTGAAAAGACCTAAACATTTTTTTGGTTACAGTTGGTTCTTTGTATTATTAGAAGTACTTTTCTCAGCCCTGCCTTGAATACAGGGTCTTCGGGATCCAGTCTTGGCCATCAGATGAGCCTGTTCGGAGCAGTGCATCAAAGGCAGGTTGGAGCAAAATTTCTCATTTGGCATTGAACTAGATTGCCTTCTTGATGGACTGGATTGCTGCAGCTGAATGTTCAAGGATCCTTGGGCTTGAACGAGTGGACTGGATGGAAGTATTTCTGAAATTTCAGAGTGCAAATGTTGATGTGGCTAAGGACTCTCTCATCTTCTCTGTGCTTGAGTCTTGAAGAGCTTTGCATCGCCCACAAGCTTCTCTCTCTCACCAACAGAAGTTGGTCCAGTACAAGATATTACCTCACCCACCTTGTCTCATTACTTGAGCAGCATCCTTCTTTGGCTGGCCTAAGCATTAAAAACAGGAGCTAAAGACTTTCATCTTGGTTCAAAATCTAGCCTATGTCTCTAGTGACTGAAAATATTTCCAGATTAAGTGCCTTTTATCATAGATTAGGGTTTGAAGTGACCCTGGAAGGTCAGCTGGTCCAAGCCCTTGGCTCAAAGCAGGATCAATCCCAACTAAATCATCCCAGCCAGGGCTTTGTAAAGCTGAATCTTAAAACTTACAAGGATGGTGCTTCTACCACCTCCCTAGGTAACCTATTCCAATGCTTCACCGTTCTCCTAGTTGAAAAAGTATTTCCAATATCCAGTGTAGATTCCCCTTCATCTCCCACTGCAACTGGAGGCCATAGTTTCTTGTCCTGTCACCTGCTACCGCTGAGAGCAGTCTGACTGTCTGTACAACAAAGGATTTTTGCTGCTAGATAACCTTTGTCTTAAATATCTAAAAGAAAATGATGTTTTCATGTCTAAAGTGATGGAGCAAATTGATGGAGTCCTGGAGTGTACTTCTGTTTTATTTATTTTTCTTTTGATGCTTTGGACTGTCCAATTCTTGGTCTTTTTTTAATTTATTAATGAATAATTCTGCATTATTTTGTGCTATGTGACATTGATCTCCTCTACTTCCGCACAGACAAAACAGGAACTGACAGGTGGTATATCTCATGCAAACGTAACTTGGGAAAATATGGCCATGACTAACACAGATTCTGCTTCCTACGTGGCTAAGTTGGCTTGGGAGATCCTACGTATTAACTGTCCTGCTTATCTGATTGATGTTGCACTGTCAGCTGGTATGGCTACAAAAAAAAAAAAATGAAAGCTGTGAAATCTTAGATCATTGGATTTGGAGCCATCTTCAAGCATATGACCAAGTAGAAGGTTTTGTTTTACACAATGTGAGGGGGTGCAAAACTTCAGGAAAATCATATGGCAAGAAAATTCAGATGCTTCTGGAAATACTTCTGACCCCAGAAATGTGAGAACCAAAAAGGTGTTCAAAACTTGCAACACAACGGTCTGTGAGAAATGGAAGGTGAACCCCGAAGTGTTTGGTGCCAAAGATTCTTTTCGGCTTGTTAACCAGGTGTTACACCCCTTCCTCGAGGGGAATTTTGCAGCAGACTGACTGTTAGGCCAGAGCGTTTCAACCATTTGACACTAAAGGTGAAATTTCAAATCTCAAAGGAGAATTTACATGAATATGCGTAACCTTGACTATGAGAAACAGGATGTGCCAGCTTTTTAGAAGAGTCATCAAGACACGGTTCCCAGCTTGAGCAAAGTATCATGGAAAAGTTTGAATGAGCTCTCTATATCTATTGGTGCAGAGTGTTTTTTTCAGTTAGACTGCATCCAAGACAGCAAGAAGCTCCCCATAAGTGAGAATACTTAGAAGACAATTTTGAGTTTGCAGACCAGGATTTCTGCAAAAGCTACTATCTCTGAGAGACACAAGATACAAGGTTCTTAAAAAAAAAAAAAAAAAAAAAAAAAAAAAAAAATCAGTTATACTGTAGTCAAATGAAAATGTGTTGGTTGTTTTTGTCTTTTACCCTGATTACATTCCTGGTTTTTGTGTTTGGTAAATAAACACTGATAAATTCCCAGCAGTTTTTACAAATGAAGACTGAAAATGCAGAACTGTGCGGGACTGAACACTCTTATCCTTATCTGCCCTGTCGTGGAGAAACCACCAGCTGTGAGAGACATGGGGTGATGCTCTTCAGGAGGATGAGGGAGGAGGAAGAACAGCTTGTCCTGCTACTGCTTATGATCTATCAGTGCTTGCTTTGTAGACAGAGGTCTTCGTTCTCCTGGGCTGTCGTTCCCAGCATGAAAGCGGCATGACTAGTTTGATCAAATACCCTCTTTCTGAAGAAAATGTCCAATGCCTTCATCTTCTTCAAATCATTTACATGAGATTTACCCACCGCATCGCTCTCAAGTAGCAGCCTCTGCTTTGTTTCCCAGCTCCAGCGAAGCAACTGGTAGAACATAATTCAACAAATGTCTTAATTTCCCTTGTGATCAATCAGTTTTGTTGGGACTCTTTAATGCTTTTACAGAGAGATGAAATGTGGCTGAACCTGAGAGAATCAAGGCGAAGCCAATTTGTAAATGTGTTGCAGAGGTGGGCCTGGGATGGCAGGTTTCTCATTGCTCTGCCTCCTGAGTGATTTGGCTGGCTAAAGCTCTGCGTGCATTGTTTGGCCCAGAAAGAGCGAGCGAGCATGTGTGCGTGCGCGCATGTGATCCATTTTGTCACATATTATTACCTTGTAATGAACAGGTAGCAAAACTTCTTCACAAACTTCCATAGCAACCAACCTTTTGGGATATATTAGTAAGTACATAAATGCATCCTCTACAAGCAACTCTCCCCCCAATCTTTACATGCTTTTACTAGCACAAATACACCTAACTTCTGCCTAAGTGGTTTATTACCACACATACAGACATATTTCACAGTTCTGTAGACCCAGGTATTACCACAGTAACTAACTTTAGGTCACTGACAACTATGTAGTCAAGCATGTCATTTGATTTTAGTACAATAAAAGCAGAAATCTAACAGTGAATGATGATTTTTCAAAGCAGACCATTTAATGTCCATCTGGTGGATCAGTCAAAGTGAAGTTTGTGCAGAAGAATCAGCTGCAGGGTGGCTAGTAAAGCAAAGTGGAGCACACGGTTAGGAATTGCCCTTAAAGGGAAGGCAGATGGTGGGTACAGCAGGTTAGTGCTCTTGCTTTCTAGGAAACGGAGTGGTGTGATTCTCCTCTTGGTTGTGCTTCTAGGCTGTCTGTGCTGATTGCTGAAAGCTGTTGGCTGTGCACATTGCTTTTGCTGCTTTGGGCTATTTTTGGTGCCCAGCACCTAAGAAAGGAATGACTTTTTACCTCCCTCTTTGTGTAAGGCAATGCACTGCACAAGTGACGGGCCTTTGGACAAACTCTTTAGTCCCATGACCAGCCCCTAGAGGAGTGTTCTCCTATTCTAGTATATGCAGGCTCTGTAGAACAGCCTAATCCAGATCACTGAGGTGCCCTGCGTCTTGTCATAAATGCCCACCTCCTATGTAGGCACTTAAGTGATGCAAACTAATGAGCTAAAGGATGAGAGGCCTCGTCCAAATACATCCAGAGCTCGGATGCCCATTTCAGGGAGAAAAGGATAGGCACTCTTCAACTAAGCCAACCCATTCCATGACCTTTGATGGTTTGGCCATCTGTCTCCCCTCCTCCAGCTGTGTGACTGTGAGAGACAATGATCTAAACAAAAGAAGCAAGGAGTCCTGTGGCACTTAACGACTAACAAATTTATTTATCGCATGAGCTTTTGTGGGAGAGGGTCCCACTTCATCAGATGCTTTGAAAAGCTCATGTAATAAATAACAAATTTATTTATCACATGAGCTTTCATGGGAGAGGGTCCCACTTCATCAGATGCTTTGAAAAGCTCATGTAATAAATAACAGTTTTGTTTATCGCATGAGCTTTCATGGGAGAGGGTCCCATTTCATCAGATACTTTGAAAAGCTCATGCAATAAATAAATTAGTTAGTTTTTAAGTGCGACAGGACTCCTTGCTTCTTTTGCTGGACTAGACTAACACGGCTGCCCCCTTGGAACTTGGCAATGATCTAAACCTGTCTCTGCCTGTGTGATTGTGCCTGGGCCAGGATGCCTTTGATATATAGGGCTGTGATGTCAGTTCATTATTCTGATGTATCTGTCTTGCTGCACTTTGAAGATTGATTCTCAGAGGCACTAATCTTATTTTCCTAGTTTTTCAAAATGTTCCTTAATTGCTCTATTGAAGGTGTTGCTGTCAAGCTAGATTCTATCACTCTCCCAAAGGCTGGTGGCAGCCTGACCATGGGGGACTTTGTTGTTTCAATTAAAAAAAAAATCAGTCTGCAGAACACAGCTTCCCCCCCCCCCCTTCTGCATGTAATGAGAGCATTACATGTTGTGAACAAATTGATGGCCATCTATGATTATCATTACATCACGCACTGCTGTGACTCCCTTGCAACCACAGAGATCAAATAGCTGTAAAAAGGAGAGGTGTCTGCCACTTGAACTAATGGAGGATTTCACGAGTCTGCATGATAGTCGTGACTTCCCATTGAGTGGTTGTGATTTCATTCAGCAGAGGCCAGTGGAATGCATACATCCTAGCCAGTTTATTAATTTTCCTAGTCCTCGATAAGCAAAGAAGCTGTCTAAAGCTGAGCACCTGAGGCTTTGTCTTCACTAGGAAAAGAGATGTTCCTAATTTGAATTAGCTAACTCAGGGCAAAATCCTAGTGAAGATAAAGCTAGGCAGCTGGCAAGGCTTTAGCTGAGATCAGACATTAAGTGGCTGAGTGGGTGTGGGAAGAAGCTGTCCTTAGCAAAAAGTGATTCCTTTTCTTTTGGGATGTGATAGATGTCTCTTCCTAGAGACTATCGAACCACACAGGTTCACAATTAGTTACCAAAGAGTAAACTTGCCTCTCCCAGAAAGTCTGGGGCTTTGGCATCCTAAAGCTGAATTGCTTATCTGCATGTAAAACAAACCAGGACTTCTGTGGCACTTAGACTAACAAATTTATTTATTGCAATAAATGTATTTGTTAGTGTAAGTGCTACCAGACTCCTTGTTAGTTTTTACTGAACTAGGCTAACACAGCTGCCCCTTTGGAGCTTGATATCTGCATGTATTACCATTAAATAACAGTTCTGGGGAAGTGCTGAAAACTTTTTTTTAGGAAAAATGCTGCTACTGTCACAGAAATGTTCTGCGCTTCTTTCTTTTAAGGGGAGTGAGAGACAAGGTGGCTGAGGCAGTATCTTTCATTGGACTAACTTCTGTTGGTGAAAGAGACAAGCTTTCTTTTAATGTTTTTCCACCTTAGTACCGTATTGAGGATATGTGCCTGAGAATGGACTCCTTTGTTCTTTAGGATTCAGCTTTTCTTTACTCTCTGTAGGACCAACAGATTCCCTGGTGGAACAATGCTGAAGATGGCTGAGTCTGCAGGATTTAATGTTTGACACATTTCCCGAGTGTGACAATTATTCCTTTAATAAAAATCAAGTGTGTGTGTGTGGGGGGGGGGGATAAATGGAATTGCTTTTTTTCTGGGAACTTCTGTGAAATCCCTTCTGATGCTGCTGTTTATCCCAGTTGCAAAAAAAGCAGCTGAGTGAATGGAAGGTCAATATAATAATGGCTTCGTACAGCATGTTCTGTCTATGTGAGGTACTTGTAATATACCCTCCATCACTAAAGTATCTGAGCACTCAGCTTTCTCTGTGAAGAAGGGCAATGCTTTTGTCCCCGCTGCATAGTACAACTGAAGCACACAGGGGCGAGCAACTTGTCTAGGTCACACCTCGCTGGAGAGAAGAGGGAGTTGAGCCCTGATTGTGATATCTTGAGAGAGCTGTAGAAACATTAGTCCCATCTTAATGAAGGTAGCCCATCGACTTCAGAAGGTGTCTAACTAGGTCCTTGCCCTTCCCATGCTCAGGTGTGGATGGGAAACGAGATCCCCATTTTACGGATGATGAACCTGAGTGATGGAGGGATTCAGGGGTTTTCCCAAGGAAGGCTGATGGGAGCTGGGATTAGATTGTGAGAGTTCTGGCTGCACCTCCCACAGGCAGCTCTTTAGGTCACTCAGCTCAGCAGATAAGAAGTGTTTAGTTTAAATATGGGCGGCACAGTATTTGTATCAAATGTTGTCTCATGCAGAGTCTGATCCAAAGCTGCGTGAAGTCAATGGAAGTCTTTTTCCATTCATCTCAGTTGGCTCTGCATCAGGCTTGAATCTGCCCCTTCCCTCTCCTCAGTCATGTCCCCGCATTTACTTTCCTCCCATTCTGTAAGTTCCCCCATCTTCTAAGCACCTGATGAAGTGGGATTTTCTCCCATGAAAGCTCATGTGATAAAACGAATTGTTAGTCTTTAAGTGCCACAGGACTCTCGCTTGTTTGACTGAACTAGACTAACACAGCTACCCCTCTGAAACCTAAAATTTGTGGTAATACTTCTTGCACTTGGGGAGGAACAGAAAAGCAGTCGGACACACCAACTGGAACACAGATTTTCTCCTAGTGTGTTTTGGATTGCTAATGGTGGTGGATTTACTGTGAGTATTGAACTCCTGTTTGTCAAAGGACTGGTATTGGCAGGAGGCTTGTTAACCTACTCTTTTGAAGGAATAGTGATTTCTTAAAACATGAAATGCTTATTCTCTGTGACCGCTGTAGATTGCCTGAGATTCCACAAATTCTACAGTCTTGCTCCCGCCCCAAAGTCCCTCTCTTCTCACACCTTTTGCATTTCCTTTGCTCAGGTGCCAAAATAGCAGAGCAGTTTGGGAACCAGGCTTCAGTCTTTCAGGTGCATATGATTCCAGGATTGAAGACCAGGCGTAAAGTTCAGATGACATAGACATCCTTGTTCCGAGTGTCATACCAGGCAGAGAAGACTGTGTGGAAGAATGCAAAATGAGCTTGGTTTTCAAACTCCTGTATTCTCTGCAAAGTGGCTGCACTTGTGGAGGAAAAGACTGTCTTCTAACTACTCAGGACTGAGGGATCTTGGCAATTTTTTTTTAATTTCTCTGTGGTTTTGCCATAAAAAGTAACATGCCAGTTTTACTCTCCCTTCTCCCCTGTAAAACAAGAGAGGAGTCCTGTGGCACTTTCAAAGACTAACAAATTTATTGCTTGCTTGTTTTGCTGAACTAGACTAACATGGCTATCTCTTTAGAACCTTTCTCCTGTGACGTTTTTTGGTCTCCATTTAACTTCTCTGTACGTACTTTCCAGTCCTATCTAGGCAGTGTTGAGATTGCTTGCTCTTTTCATTTTTTTTCTCTTTTTTTGGAGGGCAAATTTGGTGTTTCTTAGAATGAAAGTGAAACCATAGGTTCAAGTTGGGCACATTAATGACACGTTTTACTATTTTCAGGCTAGTTCTCCATTGATCTTTAAAGAGGGAGGGGAATTACAATTCAGGTGTATATGAACACTGGGGTTTAGAATGAGGTCATGATAATCATATCTCTTGTGATCCAAGCAGCCTTTTAACCTAGATCTCTTGAGATGGAAGGCACTCTTGGCCATAGAGGTGGTTAAATATGGATTTAGGTGTTCGAGTTGTTGGCACTTGAAAATGTTGGCTTCTGGGTACTAAATCATACAACTCTCCTCTAGAAAATGCCGGTTTGGGGGCATACCACTGTCCCTTTTTCAAATATAGTCCATATTCACAACACCCCCACTTTAATGACACCCATGTGATCTACAACTTTTGTTCCATAATGCTAAGCATGGGTTTAAAGAGAGGTTCGAGTCGCTGCTTTGAGACTCCACAGTAGGCTAATTTTGGGGAAGACCAACCAAGAACTGCCAGAGAGTATTCTTGGGCATGTGCCAGGTAGGGACTATAATTGACAGTTCTTCATTATTCTGGTTCTTTGTTCACGCATGAGTTGTATCCTTGAGGAGGGAAGCAAGGCTGTGCAACTAAGTCATCCACGTCCCATGGAGTGGTAGCAGGAAATGTGATCACTGAGGTTACACTGCAGGAGACATACATACTGGTGGCCAATTAAAGAATGCTATGATCCCATCCTCTCCATGCATGGCAGGAAGAGGAGAGTCTTTAGGAAAATTAAACACACAAAGTGAACTGACTGCTATCTAGGAGATGTGGGTAGAGGCTGATCTCTTGCGGGAACTCGCAGACTGTGCAAAGTGCGCTAAATCATCAGCTCTTGCAGTCCACTGGCGTCGTTACCTACAGCTTAGTTTGGTTCCAGTTTAGGTATCTCATTTTGAACAGACCATGCACCGTCTGAGCGAGCGAGAGTGAAGGCTGTTGTATAAACTTGTCCTATTCCAACTGGCATGGAGACACCGGCTATGTAGTTTGTCCCATATACTGGTGTTTGAGTAACCAACCATGTGAGAACTCTACTTGGAGTTAGGAGGACTCTGTACGAGGCTCTTGGGGAACAGATGCTTACATAGCTCTACATGGCATAGTCTCAACAGCATTCACTGACCTGGAATAGCAGCAGCTGGGGACTTGTGCTAGTTCTTCTGTACTTTGGAAGATTCATTTGTTTCGTATATCACCATGGTGCCACTGGGTAACGTGGGTCTCCAGTGCACACATTGAAACAAAGAGCACATCTCCTTCCACCCAGCTCCTCCTTTGTGAAGGGAAAAAATAAAAAAGGATCATGGCACCTAGCTGATAGGAAAAGCTGTGTTTTCAACAACATCCATATACAATAACAAGTGCTAGGATCACTCATGGCTGATTATATCAGGGCATATCATTTCAAAAGGCACAAAGTCCTCAATGGGATACTACCTGATGATTTGTCCTGTCCTGTAGCTGATTTTTGGCCTTGCTTTGCAAATTCCATTGAGTTTATGACCTTAGAATGTATGGAGGAAACAAAAATCACCTGCAGCCTATAAGGAAATTTAAAGGCTAGATTGGTTTAACCACCCTTTTGGCTATCCACTCACTATTCCTACAGTTTTGGCTTTTTGTTTTTCCTCTGTCTAATTGAGTAGAGCTAATTTAAAACAAAAAATGAAAGTCTATTTTGCAAAAAGACTGAAAAGAATTTTTTTTGTCAAAATCTATTTTCAATGTTTTGTTTTTAGTAGGAGAAGATCACGTTAGTCCCACTTTTTGCTTTTGTCCACTAGAAAAGAGATGAAAGTTTGGGGTCAAAAGAGCAGAAAAACTTTTTATTTTGGTCAAAAAGGCATTTTCCATTGGAAAAGGTGTTTGGATGGAAATTTTTTGCAAGGTTTAATACAGGCGTGGCCAAACTGTGGCTCGGGAGCCACATGTGGCTCTTGAATGAAAAATTATGGCTCCCAGAAGAACATCAGAAAATCAGTTTAGGAAAGCTGCCCCAGCCTAGGAGTTCAGGAGGGGGTCAAGATGGTAGGGAGAAGCATGACATGGTGGGGATTTTTAAAAACTTGCCACTAGCCTGGAGTCTTCTACATCAAGCAGCAGCTAAGTTTTTACTGTGTAGGCCTAATTTTCATGGTAACCTGAAGTAATAATTATAATCTGACATTAGTAAGATCAATATTTGTGCTCTTTTTATGATAAAATTAAAGTGTGCAATGAATTTTAAACTGAGTAATTTTGGAGTAGGTAAAAGTGTATGGCTATTAGCCTCAGTGTGGCCCTCAAAGGTTTAATAATCAACTTGTGTGGCTCTTGAGTTCCATAAGTTTGGCCACCCCTGGTTTAATATTTGGGCACCTTAATATCTCTAAGTACTTTTGGTGAAGCCAAGAAACTGGCAGGCAGCACAGCAGCAGTTAAAGAAAACCTTTGGGCCCAGCTAGTCCAGTTCTGCTAAACCTGCAGCCAATACCAGGCTGGGAGGGGAGATACGTGAAGGGAGCCTGGCTCCGTTCTGGACTGGCTGGTAAGTTGGAAGGAGCTGTAATGATATGGAGTGCCAGGCAGCCCCCTGGAAGTAAATATGGGTTTCTCAGCCAGGGGAGAGTAGAGAAACACCCAATACGGAGGTAACTGAGGAAACCCCAGAGACCTCATGGGGCTTGCACTGAGCAGCTTGTGACTGCCGTGCCCGGTGGAGCCAGGGACTGGAGCAAGGCATACACACTCCAGAGGGAATCCTATGGGAAGCAAGCTAGCTCGCAGAATAGATTAGAGGGTCAGGCCCCAAACTGAAGGGACTGGTCAGAAGTAGCCTGTCGCAGCCGATTCTGACCCCATGGCAGGAGGGGACACCTCTCCCTGCTCCCGTTCAAGGATTGAAATACAGAGCCCTGGGTTTTGATGTGATGTAGAGGGAGGGCCGTGGTCCCTCTACCTTTCCCCTCAGCCTTAAATGCTAAGGCTACCCAGCCAGCAGGGGACTGAGAGCCAGATGATCTAACGATTAGGTCACCCAGCTACCTAAGCCTTGTTACAAACCTACGGCTGCATGACTTCACTGTTGATCACTTGTCTGTGTCCAAATTGATCACAAGGAGTCGTGTGGCACTTTGCCACACGACTCCTTGGTTTTTTTTGCTGGACTAGACTAACACGGCTATCCCTTTGGAAACTGACAAATTGATCACGGTTGTGTATCATGCAGTGCAAACCCACTGCGCTGTCGGATGAGTTATGACTAAAGAGAATCCATAAAACCCTGCATGAACGACAGACGAGAATGAATTGTTTTATATCAACACAAAGTTCTGACTCAGTCCTGAGCTTCAGCAAAGCTCGGTGCACTGAGAATCCAGGGGTTTGGGCTGGAATTGTCTCCAATCTCCCTGGCTGCAGGTGGGTAACTGTGACTGTGATACAAACAAGGAGTTCTCTGGCACTTTTAAAAGACTAGCAAATTTATTTACTGCATGAACTTTTGTGGGAGAAAATCCTGCTACGTCAGATGCTTGAAAATGGAAAGCTTACAAAATGGGAGGAAAAGAAATGGAGGGAAGTATAAGTCATGGGATCTGTCACACTATTACAGCAAATCTAAGCAGTTGTTTAGATTCAAACAGTGGAGAACAGCATATTAGAGGGAGGTGAAGTTAAATCACCTGTTGTAATAACTGTTCCCCCCCCCCCCGATCCCTATTTAACCCTAAGGTAATGGCGTCAAATCTGCCTATGAATTCCAATTCTGCAGTTTCTCTCTGAAGCTCTGATTCATAATCTGTCAAATGGATTAAAGATCAAATGGATTATAATGGAGTTGCTGAACTAGACTAACACGGCTACCCTTTTGGAAAGTATCTGTGATGTTAATCATGCATTCTGTGACGTTCTTGCCAAACCATGCACTGGTACCAGTTTCCATAAGGGGAGCATCTTTTTGAAGAGGAAAAGTCACATTTATTTCATACTGATCAGCACCACAAGCTGTGTAGCTCTTACCTTCTGCATGTATTTTGAAATCTAACTTGATGTATAATTTGGCTTTGCAACACATCTTTAAAGATTCCCCACCAACTTCTCTCTAACTCCAGTATTTGCAGAAAGTGATTCATTGAAATCTCTGGCAATCGGAGCTATGCTGTGACTCATGACTTCTCAAGCAATGCGGCACCCCAGGTGCCTGTTATAAATCGTCAATTCAAGGAAAAACTCGGATTTTTTTGTCTCTTGAGGTTGAACTGTTTGAGTCAGCAACAGGCAAGTACAGAATTAGTCAAGAACTGCTAGGACCTAATGTGCTAAATAAAAATAAGTGTGGTCCCCCCCCGCCACCCCCTCCC
This sequence comes from Podocnemis expansa, assembly GCA_007922195.1. Lineage (NCBI taxonomy): Eukaryota > Metazoa > Chordata > Testudines > Podocnemididae > Podocnemis > Podocnemis expansa. Next base: position 12,723,922 of record ML682056.1, on the reverse strand, counting down.
TATGGCTTTCAGTTCATGGAGTTTGGAGGGTGGCTGATGGGAGCTGAGTTGTCTCCTGCAGAAACCAAGCTGTTATAGTGTCAGAGGCGTTTATTCAGTGTTTGGGCACTAGGGAAAATTAGTTTACAAATGGTTTAGAAGTTATTACTTGAGATGCGGTGCACAGTAGGTGGTTTTGTGAATTCCTGTTAAACAAGCCCCAGAACGCTCATCTACCATCCCACTGCAGGCCAAGCGTTCCCGAAGATGTATGTTTGTTTGCTTACAGTAGGAGTTGTGCTAAGCTTGCTGTCTATGGGCCAGATTCTCTTGCCAAGTACAAATGTGGAGTGACTCCCGCGGAATTGGTCTGTACTGAGACTAAGGTAACTGTGGGTGCTGGATCTGGTTTTTGTGCCCTTTTAGGGAGGGGGGAGGAAGCCATTCTTCACCTGTGTGGGCTGCCATTAGTTCTTGGTGACCCAGAGATTATGCTGCTTTCACAGCAGCCCACCAGAGGGTGCCTTGTGACCCGCTTCAGATCGTTGTTCAACGGGTTGGCCATCACTGTCTGTCATAGGCCTTTCCACTGCTGACCACTAAAATTGCCCGCTTCATGCTCAGCAGTCTCCTGCAACAGGCATGATCCCCCCATGTTTATAACCTAGCCTACCTTTTGTATTGCCTGGACTCTTCGGTTATCTTCTCCAGACTTGAGGAGGAGCTCACAAGCTTGCTATGTCTGTCTCCTTCACTAACAATATTACCTCTCCCACCTTATTTCTCTCGGCTCCTGGGCTGACACACTGACAGCAACATGGCATGCACCAGCCCTTTCATATAAAAGGGGGCCAGGACATCAGGCTCAGGAAGAGTTGAATTCTTCCCCTGCTGGCCGTAAGGAGTTCCTTGTGTCTGGGGTGTGCACTACAGGCCCTGGCTTCCACGTTAATTAAATGCTTAGCACTAAAATAGTCCCATTTTGCATAACACATTATTATTCTGGCTAGTAGACATAGTATATTTGGCAGCAGATGACGTTTTGTACCTGTAAATTATGGGAACCTTTAACTATCTGGCTAGGAATTCACCTGGGATTTAAAGGCTTGCTATAAATATTGTGCCAGGTAACTGGCGGTATTGATGAATTGTCCAGGAGGACATAGGTCACTGCTGCTGTGTGTGAAGGTGTTAGCGTGAGTGGTTTTATTTCTCTTTTATTTTCTGGAGAGGAGACTCTTTCTCTTTCCCCCTTTTGCTTTTGCTTTGAGACCTGCAGTAACCCTGATATATGCACATTTTATTCACAGAGAAGTTTTGAAGTGGGGAGTAGCAGGGCCATTTAAAGACTGGGAATATGTCAATGAAAATGCAGGGTTAGGAGAAACTGAGTTAGCAGACCCTGGATTTGTTAACCTAGAGACTGAACATCAACAGTCACGCATAACCCCAAGTCAGGAGTTGTTGGACCCTGAGCTCCACTGTTTACTTAGAAATACATGGCCTGAGTCCAGCTACCCATAGCCCAGACTTCCAAGTGCTCCTGTTCCTCCAAATTTGTGCACTGTGGGAAAGCTTGACTGTTCAAAGGACAAAAAGTCAACGTATGGGCAGGCTTGCCAATGGGGGTGAGGGAGGGAAGGAGACAGTTTCTCAGGGGCCTGGCAATTTAAAAGGTCCCGGGCTGCTTTGGCTTGTGGTCCCACCCACGCTGCACCTCCCACTCCACTCAAGGCTATGCCCACCCAGCACCGCTGCATCACTCCTTTTTCCTGTTCAGCCTCCTTGCTGTCATTCTCCACTTGTCCCACTTTTTTTCCTCCACTCGCTGCCCTCCCATTGCTGCTGCACGTTGAGTCCCTCCCATACCTCACCACTGAGCCTCCTGGGGGAGCGGCAGTATGGAAAAAAGGAGAGGAGGTGACCGAGTGAGGAAATCGCTGGGAGGTGGTGGTGGGTGAATGAGGGAGGGGCCTAGGGCCTAGGGTGGGGGGCATAGCTAGAATAGGTGAGGTTGGGTAGTTCTGCCCCCGGGCACAGAATAGCTGTTGGGGGGCCTGCCTCTGCGATTGGGGATGCTTTTGATGGACTCCCAGAACACAAGTCCGGTGGGGCTGGACCTACCCTGCAAAGGAACAAGGCTTGAATCCCGGATCCTGACCTAACTCAGATTTGGACCCTTCACCCCCTGGGGTCCTGGGACTGAGAGTCCAAGCCCCCCAGTAAGCACAATTTGTGCATAGACAGAAGGGGGTTAGACTTGAACCTGAATGTGATCCTGGGCTTACAGTGCAGTGTAAACATGCCTGTCTTGTTGTTATATTTTGTAGCCCAAAGATAGGAGAGGAAAAGATTGTTAAAAGGTACCTTACAGTGTTGTGAAATGATATTGGTGTGTCCTAGGTGAGTGCCATCTGTAGGTATGTCTACACTTACAATTTAGTTTGAATTAAGGAGGCTTAATTCCAACTAAATTAGTGCATGTCTGCACTAGTTTTCATTAGTTCGAACTAAGGAAAGCCTAGTTTGAATCTACAAGACCTCCCTTACGTTAAGTTAGTTGAATTAACCACAGCTAGATTTTCCCTATGCAATAGCGCTCCCTACCTGATTCGAACTAGCAAGTCCTGTGCATGGATATGCTTGTTTGAATTAGGGTTTCTAGTGTGGATGTGTTGATCTGAATTAGCTTAATTCGAACTAATAATTATTAGTTTGAATTAAGTTAATTCGAACTAATCTTCTAAGTGTAGACATAGCCTATATGTTTATAAGCAGGTCTACCAAGGCATGTCAGGGAATCGGAGTGCTTGCCCCCTAAGGCAAGATAAGTTGTGACTTCAGTCTTGCATCATTCTGGGAAATCTACTTCAGGATCTGTGCGGTGGACTTGTTCCTTTGTGATATGGTTCAGTGAAGGACTCTGGTTTGAGAATTACTTGACGCATTACAAGATACAGGAGTCTGGGTGAATCAGATGTGAGGAAATTAGGGTTTTCTTAAAAATGCAGGGGAAGATACTTAGTTCTGGCCTTTGGAGAGGAATTGTGGGTAATCTATTACTATAAAGAGGGTGGAGCTGAACAGTCAGAGTAGTTCAGTAGCACTCAGGCACTGCTAAAAGTAAAATAGGAAAAGGCAGGAGCCTGGATTTCAAAAGGGTGTCCAGGTATCAGCTTTCTTGAGCTTTGCTCTCTTTATGAAAACTGATCTTTATCCAGAAAGGTTACACAGCCTCCATGGTGCTTCCCAGTCTCTCATAGCCATATGCACAGTGGGTCTGTGAGGTATCCTTTTAAAAGTCTTGAAATGCTAACCATTAATCTCCATTTGGGTTGTATGTGGTATCATATGTGACATTATGAAATTTTTCGGCATGTTACTGAAAGATGCTGAGATTGGAAACTTTCACAATCAGCCTTTCAGGTCTAACAGTGCGGTTGCCAGACAGGGTTAATGGCTCTCCAACCCCATCAAGGAAAGAATCAGCTATCAAGAGTGATTTTCGATAGAGACTTCACTAGAGCAGCAAGGAGATAATGGAGACTATTTGACCAATGACTGTTTGACCCTCACATCATAGCAAAATCTTTCCAATAATCTGGATGAAGCTATAAAAGAAGAGAAGTGACATCACTTGGCTTTGTTCCTGCCCAAAACTCAACCCCTAGAAGAAACGTTTGAATGCCAAAAACCTGTGAACTGGCAGGGGGTTTGGGGCTGGAGGAGCATCCCAGCCTTTGTACTGTAGATCTGTGACCTTTTTGTACTATTTAATCTGGGTGAGACATTGCTTAATTGAAATCATATTAGTCATGTCCACCAGCAGCTTTTAAATCGAAATAACGCTGGTTATTTTGATTTTAAAAAAGTGTAGGTCCACACGATGTTTCCTTATAGTGAAATGATGAGCTCTGTCATTTTGAAACAAAGAAAGGTAGAACGATTCAATAAAATCTTGTTTTAAATTGTACTGAGGCTTAGATTGAAACTGTAATATTGAAATAACGCTGTGTGGACGTGTTATTTTGATTTAACGGTTGTTTTGATTTAACAGTTTTGCCCTTCTCCTTCCGAGCGTGCCTTTCTCTAGTCACATATTGGGTGGGGGCATGGCCCTTCTAGGGCGCCATCTTGCCACACCTCCCATGATGTCCCTCTCCTAAATTGAACTAAGAAGTCCTGTCCCTGGACATGCTAGTTCGATTTGACTTTCTAGTGTGGACCTGTTAAATCAATTTAGCTTAAATCAGTTTAATAATTTTTATGTTGATTTTATTGTATCGATTTATGTTAGATCGATTTAACTGTCTGTGTGTGGACACAGCCATTCAGTTTCTAGACATCAGGGTTCAAATCTACTTACATGTCTTAAAGTGACCAACTCTGATCTTTTATGCCTATCACTCTTAAATCACATGGGGGATGTCTACACTTACAATTTAGATGGAATTAAGGAGGCTGAATTCGAACTAAATTAGTGCATGTCCATACTTGCTTTCATTAGTTTGAACTAAGGAGTTCTCTTAGTCTGAACTAAGGAAAGGCTAGTTTGAATCTATAAAAACCTCCCTTAAGTTTGAATTGTTGGTTAATTCGAACTCATTTAATTCAAATTAACCCAATGTAAATGTGTTAGTTCGAATTAACATTTTCCCTATGCAATAGTGCCCCCTGACTGGTTCGAACTTGCAAGTCCTGTGCATGGACATGCTAGTTTGAATGAGGGTTTGTAGTGTGGCTGTGTCAATTCGAATTAGCTTAATTCAAAGTAATAATTATTAGTCCGAATTGATTAGTTTGAATTCAGTTAATTCGAACTAACCTTCTAAGTGTAGACATATCCTTAAATTCTACCTTTTTGTAGTTAATGCATCTGTTTTGTAGTTTACATAAAATGGTGTGTGTGGTTGTAGTGATTGGGAAATGTGCTCAGTTTGCAAAGACTGGTGCATGGCCTCTCCACGTTGAGGGAGAGATGAACAGGTAAATGAACTTGCACTGAGCAGCGTGAGACAGAACAGCTCTGGAGCTGGGGGGCTGGAGGGAGTTGGCTGGGACTGCTCTATTGTTGGCCCATGAGTACCTGGGGAAAAGGAGTAATGTAATTCAGCTGGGTGGGTCCCTGCCCATGGAAGTCTGTATAAGCTGGCTTGTGGCTTGATGACAGCATCACCAGGTAAGACGCAACTCAGGCAAACAGGCTTGGGTGTGGAGCTCCAAGTGCTGTCATGGTAGATGATGATTGTGCCTTGAGGGGTCTGCTACTTATCGCTAGCCAGGTGCTGGTGAGAGTCAGCCTGTGGCTGGATAGTAAAGGGACCACAGAGGACTCCCAGTGGTCCCACGGTTCCAGGTTGCACCCCGGACGAACACATCACACACAGAAAACCTCTTATGTTCCTTTCCTGGAGCTAGGGTAGAGCCTTTGAGGACAGAGTAATTTATGGCTTTTCTAGAAGGTTTTACCCTTTCTGCTGAAGTTGAAAGCTTAATGTAGGAAAAATACCGTTAAAAATAGCCCTCGCGTGACTGGAGCAGCCGGTTTTACGGTTAATGCCCTCTGGGTAGTCAAGGCTGGTTGTAGTCGTCACAGTTCGTGTATGCTGGGGGACTGGAGTCGGGGTTGGATGGTACGTTGTGCCTGCTTTGTGGGATTATTACACTGCCTTCTGCAGACTCTTGGTGTTGATGAGTACGAAGCGATGCTCCCAGAGGGTTCTCGTGGCTCGAATGCGGCTGCTGGATTATAACAGCCATCATTCTGCCATCAATTTTTCTTCTTCACGCATACGTATATATTCATTCACACATTGGCTATGTAAAATCAAATCTCTAGGAGCTCCCTGCTGGGAAATAGAGAGGAAATATTTTTGCATGAGGGTTTTATTTTTGGTTTGTCTTTTTAGGTATAAGACCCCTCACTCAACTGTTAAGCCTCAAGAGAAGAAAGAAGTCCAGTATCTGAGTACTATGCAGGCCAGTAGGTAGGCGTGGTCCTACTAGATGGAGGAGGAGGATGGCATCGTGTTGCATAGATTGAGATTGATTTTTATGGAACTTGATGGCTAGCTGTCCTCATGAGCTCCTGATGTCTGCAAGCCTCAGTTTGAATCTGGATCTGAATTTCCCAGGGGTGTTGGGATCTGAGGGTTTTCAGTTCCATCCATTTGTTGGAAGAGGTGAGGCCATGGTCTGCATGCACTGTAGTTATTGCTTTTAATCTCTCTCCTTGTGGATGGAGAGGAGAATCTGGAAGGCAGGGCTCCTTGGTCCTTTTCTAGGCTCTGCTGACTGTGTGGCTATGGGCAAGCTGCTCCGGGTGAAATGATCCTTTTTACACAAGAGTCTGGTGTAGCATAATATGTGCAGCTTCATCTTTGACGTGACAGCTCTGCCACTGGGGTTTGTGCTGTGCTGTCGGCTAAGGAGATGAACTGCTACAAATTGCCTGGGTAGATCACTCAGATCACAAGAGCTGTTAGGGACTGCCTGACTCAGTCTGTCCTTCTGTAAAATAGGTATTGTAACACTCTCTACCATATGTAGGATATTGTGGATATAGCAGAGAAACTAATTCATGGCGATTGATTTATTCCACAAATTTAGCCTGTCTTTTCTACTCTCATCTTGTTAGGGAGCAGCTTGGGATTTTCAATCATTCTTTAAAACTATCTTAAGAATAATTTTTGAGGACAGTTCTTGGTCGTCATGGTGTTTGAGCCATTCAATATTGGAGACATGCTGGTTAGTTTTGGTTGGATGCATAAATAACTAGCCACCTTTTCTGTTCCTTTGTTGGATGAACAGTTCTTAAGAACCTGGTTCCTCAAGTCGAGTTCAAATGAGCTTTTCATGGATATTCTCCAATGTGCTCTTGAAATATGCTGCTTCTGTCAACTTCATGCCACTAGACTGACTTGCTGGCTTATTTACAGAAGGGAAATATAAAGGTAAACAAATACACACCAAGCAAATTAAGGCCATATTTTAAGGTGGTGAAATATCCACTAGCAGAGTCCTCAAGTTATTTGTTTTAACAGTCATTTACAAAATTAGTTGACATTTGCTCAGATTTAATTGTGAAGCTTAAAGTATTCCTGTCTGCACTTCTTCAACATTTTTCTATTGGCGGATCTCAAATCAGTTTGCATGGTATTATTAGGAGAGGCACTTGATGATGGATTCTATAGAAACCTGTTCCAATGAGGTAGCCGTGTCAGTCTAGTTCAGCAAAACAACCAAGTAATCCTGTAGCACTTTTAAAGACTGACAAATTTATTTATCACATGAGCTTTCATGTGAAAATCCCACTTTCTCAGATGTGGGATGCCCTGTCTCATCACTCAAACATATCCCAGTCTCTGGGTGTGCTTTCACTTCTAACCTTGGTTGGTGATTATTTGCTTGCTTTTTCCTCTGTATTTGTCTTCATCTGTCTAATCTTTTCATCCTTCGGCAGGAACAGCCTTGCTGACGAAGGTGAGTAAGCTGTGTAGGCACATTTTATTATTGGAAACACGTTCAGTCTGTGGACATTAATCAAGGGATAAATTAGAATGGAATTGATATATGCATATGACATGCACATTAATTTTGAATGTGTTTATTGTAATTAGTGCTATTACAATGAATGGCAAAGGAATCAGGAAATGATTAACCTCAATTAGGATCTGTTACAGTTTGTTTAAAAAGTTCAGCTTAAAATGAGAAAAATCAAAATGTTGGGGAGTTTTGGGGGTGTTAGCGTCTTGCTGAATATTACCTCCAGAGCAGGGCTTCCCCCACTTCTTCGTAGCTCGGACTGCATCTTAGCAGTGAGGTTGCCTCATGGATCCACCTCCTCTCCCTTTGATCGGTAACCACTCTCCGCCAACTGCAGCGATGGTGTTAACGTATTGCTATTTGTGTAGCCCCCCCCCACACACTTTGTGTAGCACTCTCTCCACTCTGGTGGTGGCTGGTAGACATACAGGAGCCTGCTGCAGCCATAGCCATCAGTGCGGGTCTGTTGGCGTGGCCAGTAGAGATTTATGCTTAAAGATCTGGAGGTTTGCAGTGGTTCATACAAATATCTGCAGCAGGGAATCAGTTACTCCTAAAGGCCTAACATAGGTTGGGGGCTGCCAGTGTGTTAAGTTGCCTCGAAAACACGTAGGAAGGGGCAATCCCATTCAGCTTCTCTGCCTGCCACTGGTCCCTGCTATTGAGCAAGAAAGAGCTGTTTTCTACTCTATCCTTCTGAAAAAGCTCTCCTCATCTCAGTACATTTCCAGAAATGATGATAGATGCATTCCTAGAGGCCGTGGTTCATGGATCTCCTTACAGACAGCAAGAAGGAAAAGGGTTTTGTTTAGCAGACAGGGTGAGAAAATTCAGAGCAATGAATACCTTAAGGGGAGCCCTGTGAAATCAGTAATAACTAACCGTATCCTGGACTAATCAGCTTCTGGTGGCTACAAGCCTGCAGTTCATTTAGCCTAGGATAATGTTGTTAACATGCAAGCAGGAAAGGCCCCTGAAGCCATCATTTAGGTCGGCAGTCATATGCAGTGTGGTTATTCCATACTCTCCTTTTCTCTGCTGCCCATTGAAAACGGCAGGAGGAGGGAGAGAAATGGACAGAAATAGCCTGGATCTATAGTTGCTTGATTTAAAGTCATCATGATTGTCTCCGCTGATTTCCTGAATACATTGGCCGTAGATTCTCACCCGGCGACTGCTGCACCCAACCCAGCAGCACTGGCTGATCTCACAGGAGCACATTTCTGTCCCCAGGACCCACCTTGGCTCCTGCTGCGAGCTTATTTGTTGCAAACATGCCTTGTGAACAGAGCATATTAGCCCCCCAGCTTGGTGGTGAACATGACAGGCTTGTTGAACAGGATGTTTTTCTCATTACGGAAGGTACTTGTACATAATGGCCAAGCATCCAGACATCGATTACTAAGAGCTTGTTAAATGTGTTGGGATGCCATGCGTGAATGACCATATTATGCTGTGGCACAACAGTGCATGTTTAAAATCATTTTTTATCATGTTAGTCATCTGGTTTTCAGATGTCTTGTGTACTGAGGTGTTTTCCTGCTCCCCTGAAGGACTATTCCCGGAAGTGAGCACTCAGATTCCTGACATCCTTTAACTGTTGGGTTTCTGGGTGGAGCTGAGATCAGCTCAGCCCAGCATCAGTGGGTCCCACTGCTTTGTCTCAAGCTATCAATGCAAAATAGCATTAAAGCTTCTCAACTAAGCTGGAGATTTCCCTGGTTTAGGAAGCCCCCATTCTTCAGTGGGTATATCTCTTTTATATTCCCCTCTCCCAAGAAGTACTGGAATAGCATGGGAGAGGCTGGGGTATTGTGCCCACTTGTGATTCATAGCCTGGAAGAGTGCTGGCTGACAGGCTGCTAATGTTAGGGGGATAATGTAACCTTCAGGTGGGCTAGAGACCAGTGTTGCTCAGGCTTGAGTAGACTGCGAAATACCTAAAGGTATTAATTACTTTATGCAGAACTCCTGATGAAACCTTACCTGAAAAAGCTGGTATTTACTGGCTGTCATGTTTGTAATATCTATACACTAAACATTCCTGCTAAAATGATTCAAGAAACTGAATTAAATACAACTTTTAATGGATGCATCATGCTTTTTAGTCATAAAAATAGATGCATATGATTATGCACACCACTTAAAATTGAAAATATCAAGCTTTTAATTAAAATTTTGGGCTTGCGTGATTGAACAAAGTTCATCGTCTCTTGTAGTCAGGTTTGTCAAAGAAAGTCTACCATGAAAGTTATGTCGGAGCAATGTTGATCCTGGCAGTAACAGCGACAGGGAATTTAAAATGCCCCAGCGGCAGCAAAGGAGCAAGGTGAGAGCACATGCTGACACACACCTGGGAGCTTTGCTGTGGCTGGGGCATTTTAAAGCTTCCAGGCACACGGTGGCTCTGTGCATTGCTTCTTGCCCTCTCCCCAATCAGCCTACCGCCCGCAATGGGTAGGGCTTGGAGTCAGTTGTGGAACACCTTCGCTATGTCCATGCAGCGCTGGTGTTTCATTGAACTCCGGTTGAGAAACTCTAGACTAGATTTCACTTTAGTGGCCTTCTCTACCTTCATTAAAAAACCCCCCACTCGACTCCTATGGAGAAGCAACTTGAGACCCAAGATTCAGTCTATAAGGACTTTCAGCAAGGATTGTTCAGGGTTACCTTCCCCACATTCAAGTCTTAACCAGAACAAAAAGTAATGAACTTTATTAAGTACCAGCTTTATAAATCTTATAATACAGAAACGTAACTTTTATAACAGAGTCACTCTCTTCACAGCTTTATCACAACCATAAACCAAAAAAACCCCCAAAACAAAGAGAACCCCAAACCCCCAAACAGAGTCAGAACAAGGCAGTCTCCACAGAAACATTGTGAGAAGAAACTCAAGAGTTCCCAAAGCTTAGGTGATGTTCATTTGAGTTTATTATGGTGTCTGTTCATCAAGCCCCCAGGCTGCTGAGTTAAAGCAAGCAGCTACACTCTCCTTTGTTTGTAGGAGTCTTCAGCTGAAATTCATGCCGACTCTTCCTCCTCTGCTGGAGTAATGGTCACCCAGTCAGCCGACTGATTAACCACACTCAGTTCCCGATACATAGCTCAAGAAACCCTGTTAAAAGGCTGCGAATAACAAATATAATGGGCTCTTCCCCATGATTTCATTGACGAGTTGTTTGGTGCATCACACGAATTAAGAGAACAATTTGAACAGTTTGAGTAAGAAATCAGACATTTACAACGTACAGTTCAAGGAAATTATTTTCCTCTCCCAATGGTCCCTTGTCTCTAATTAATACTTTCAGGTTTCCCTCTTGGAGGTTTAACAGTATCACTAACCTGCTGCAAAATGCTCGAGGTAGGGGAAAACAGCCTGCTGTCTGCGCCAGGCTCAGCTTCTCCCCATTCTGGAAGACATCTGGCTTCTCCAAAAGCAACTGCCCAGGCTGCTTATTCTTATGGCATCTGGCCCCAGCAACAGGGAACATAGTGGAGCATGCCCAAAGCTACTGCATCCAGTTCCAGAAACTTGCTGGATGTGGAGAGCTAAAGCTGCCTAGCGACAGTGACCCAGCCCCAGTCGATCTCTTGGAGAGAGAGCTCCCTCTTGGCACGCGAGTTACCCTAACAGCTAGAAGAATGAGAGTCCCATGGCACTTTATAGACTAAGGCTCTGTCCACACACAGTCAGTTAAATCGATTCAAATTAAATCGATATAACAGTCATTAAATCAATTTAACTTAAATTGATTTAACAGGTCCACACTGGAAAACCCAAGTCGAACTAGCAAGTCCAGGGACAGGAATTGCTAGTTCAATTTAGGAGAGGGGCGGTCTGGGAGTGCACACGGGGAGAGGTGTCCCCCCTGCACCACCCCCATCCCTGGGCAGGGTGCTGATGGGGGGCTTCCTTCCAGGTGCCATGCACCCTGGGAGGAAGAAGGTCAGACCCCTCATATTTATATAGTTTTATATTTGATATAAAAGGTCCACACAGGGTTATATCGAAATGACAGTTTCGATACAACCCTCATTTCGATATAATACTAGGATTTATTATATCAAAATAATTTTCCTTATTTTGAAATAAGGGAGCTTCTTATTTTGAAATAAGAAAATGTCATGTGGGCCAACATTTTTTTAAATTGAAATAACCAGCATTATTGCAATTTCAAACCTGCGTGTGGACACACATCTGCATTGCATTGCATCTGACAAAGTGGGTTGGAGCCCATGAAAGCTTATGCCCAAGAAATCTGTTAGTCTATGAACTGCCACAGGACTCTCACTGTTTTTACTGTGCAGAGACTAACATGGCTACCCCGGTGGAAATTACTAACAGCTAGCCACCACAGGCAAGATGTCCTCTTGCTAGAGGCAGGGATTCTCAGTCCTGGGTACCCTGAGAACTGTCACAGCATTAACTCCAGTTTGCACTTGAGCCTCCTTTTGTGCTTGCAAAACTTTAGTTGCAAGAGGGGAGCCCAGGCCTCAGCCCTTATGGCTGAGAAGTGAGGAAAGAAGAGCCTAGTGAGAATGCTGTGATCACCCCTTTCCTCTGTAGATCTCAAAGCACCTTACAAAGGAAGATATCCCCATTTTACAGAGCGGATAAACTGAGGTCCAGGGCGTTGACTTGCTCAGTGTCACACAGCGGGTCAGGAACAGAATCTGCGCATCGTCATGGTGGGAGGTTGTGGGGTGTGGTAGAGGGGAGAACATAGGGCTGGCTGTAGCTTACAGCAGGTTCCTATTGCTGTGCTTTGTAAAGTCCTACTAAAAATAACTTCCTTTGCTTAATATAAGATCTCAGTGCCTTAAAAAGAACAACACAGAGCCAGGTCTCCCAGCTCAGGCCTAGGCCCAGTCGCTAGGTGATAGGCTCTCAGCAAATCTGCAATTTGACTTTTAGTTTTAATCTTGGGAATAGTAATGCCATCTTGCATGCTTCCTAATTTTCCAGGAGGGAACCTGAAATTGTGTGTGAGCTGCTGATTTTTGTTAATTCCTTGGTGGGTATCCTTAGCCCACTGAAGGCACGATAGCCAGGCTCTCTGAGTCCAGTTGTTTTGTAGGTAACCCAGGAGCAGTTAATGTCCAAGTTGGCTGCATGAAGCCTGCTTTTTTAAGGTTTAAATGGACTTTGTCAACTACTTATTTATTGCTTTTAATTTCTTTCCTGCTGTCCTCAGTAAGCCCTTGAGGGCTTGAAAATAGTGTTCCTTTTTCTACCAATTTTTGTCATTCTGTTTGGGAGAAGTTCATTCCCCCCACCCCCCTTTCCATTGCTTATGTATTTTAGTTTTATGTGGTTAGATGGGGTTGGCAACCTTTGCTGGCCCCTCTTCCCTGATCCTCAGTCTGTGCCAGTGGCCCCCTCTGCCAGAGAAGCGGGGAGGGAAAGCCGCTGTCACCTGAAAATTCGGTGGCGGCCATGGCTAAAACATCAGTGGTGGTGGTGGTGATTTTCCCAAGGATGCCATGGAAAGGAGCTGCTCCGGGATTGCTGCTTTTTCACGGTGTACATGGACATGCCTCCAAGAGGATCTGCTCTGGGGAGCTTTTTTGGCCGCAGGAGCAGCTCAGCAGTGTCACATGAGGCGCTGCGTGCCACTCCAAATGGGCTTGTGTACCACTATTGGCCCATGTGTCGTGAACTGCTGACCCCTGGAACAAGAAAGCTGTTTCCCCGAAAGGTAACTGCGTAGCAAGTAAAACGTGGCTAACTTCAGGATCACTGGAAGGCCAGGGAAACAAAAGATGTTTCTCTTTCAGTTCACGATGGAAATGTGCCAGACACTTTTCTGGATCCTAAAACTTAATGTAGTCAGTCCTTCTAGCTCTTTAATATGTGGGACTGTGAACGGGATCAAACCAGCATGCAGTGTGAACCGAAATGATGTGTATTTAACAATCATTGCCCTATACAATTTACATGTGCTAGTTCTGCGTGGTGAAGAGAAATTTAAAAGGCAGAAAATTATTGGTTTCGCGTTGGTGTTTTTGTCAGTGCACAATGTGTACTCGTGTATTTGGTAACTGACTACCTAGTTCTTTGCGTAATTGGAGCTGAGTCTGAGTCGTAAGAAATGTAAATGACCTCATCAGAGCCTACACTTTCTCCTGCTTCTGTATCTTAAAGCTGAACTGATTTAAATCAACTTTAAAAACCCACATACACATTTTTACTGCCAGGCTGAACACTTGTGAGCCAAGTTTGTTCTGAATCAAATTATTTCACTGAAATATAAAATCTTGGGGGGAGGGGGGTGGGCAGAAAATATAATGGAAACGCTACCACTAGATCCTTATCTCGTACAGAGCTAAAGGGAGCCGCTATAAATACACACAACTGTGGCTTCCGGTGTGCATTTATGTGGATGAGAGATTATGCATTGATTTGAATATTTCATCTCAGTGGCCTTTGAAAATGGAAGTGGGAAGGAAAGGAAGCTCTGAGTCAAATGCAGACTTGCTCAGACTGGGGAGAGGGGGAAGGAAAGAGATCCTCAAGGCACTGAACAACTCTTATGCTTTAAAGATTGTAACCTCTAGGTCTGTCTTGAGGCCCACTGACAGAGGACAGTTCTGCTGCTAGCGGTCCAACGGTGGTGAACCATTTCTAGAACTGCCCATCTGTCTCCTCCCCCCACCACTAAATTCAACGAAACATCCTTTAAAAGAGAACATGAGAGACCCAACAGTCAACACTGAACTTTCCCAGCTAAAGGCATACCACAGCGATCTACAGAGCTGTGCCCAAACGATGGAGTCGTCAGCGTGCAGGGCCAGCATTTGAGATGAATACAACACTTTCTTATTAATAGCTGAAGGGTCATTTTGTGTCTCAGATGCAAATAGTCTGTGCTGCGCCTCAGTGAATTAAGGTGCCACAAAAAATAGCTGTGTCAGCACTTTCCCTAATTGAATAATGTGAGCATGTAACAAACCTATTTCCTAATTAATAGGAACAAGGACTTAAGCCTTTTGAAACTTCATTAAACTCTCTGTAGTAATTAGACACTGGTAAAGAAGTGTGTCTGCTGCTTTTATCGACTGGGCTGGCTCTAATTAGGTGCAGCACCTGGGCAGATCTTGTTTACTAATCTGCAACGGACTTGAGTCAGTTCAGAGAAAGCATTCATGATGTGTTTTCCTTTCCGTCTGCCTCCTGAGACTGTCCCGTTCTTTATTTTTAGCGGCATGATGGATATGGCTGTGGGCATAATTTTCTGTTCCCTGGGTTTATCTTCCTTCCCTTGTATTACAAAGTCTTCAAAGGACTAGTTATTTGTATAAGGCTGGCAGTGTTTCCATTACAAGATCAGGGCCTAGTTAGCACCTAGAAAAAGACCATCCCTGCGCTGGGATCTAGATAGAGAAGACAACATGGGAAAGGAGATAGCAGCAGACACACCTGAAGTGACTTGTCTGAGTTTACACAGCACATCAGTCTTGGAACTGGGAATTCACACCCCACTTCCCAGTCCAGTGCCCTTTCCATAAGACTGTCTAGCTTCCTCCGATACCCACTTTTGTTTTAGGGTGCCTGTAGCCTGCAAGCTCCCTGTGTAAAAGGCATCTTCTTATTGAGCATAGATGTGACCCTTTTCTTGCCGATGTGGTCGGCAGAATGCAATGAGTTGACTAGTATGGATGTGTCACCACTGCCTTCTGCTGGCGGGAGGGCCATGCCTGCTTGGAGCAGCTGTGGGTGGGGTACGTCTGCACTGCAGGGGAACATCTGTCACGGGGCTGGGCCAGCTGATTCCAGCTCATGGGTCTATACGATTGCAGTGCAGTCGTTCAGGCTTGGGTTGGAGCTGTGGCTCTGGGACCCGGTGAATGGGGGGAAGGCCTGATTCCCTTTTAGTGATTCAGTCACGGAGAACCAAAGTACTGGGGACACAAGTGTGACCCTGCCGGCTTGGGGTAGCCTCCTGAAAATGCCAAGATCAGGGCAGGCTGAAAAAGGAGAGCAGATCCTCCCAGTGCTGGTGGGTTACCTGAAGTCAGACTTCCCCCACCGGCCGCAAGCAATGCTTTCTGATTCCCCACACTGGTTATGGAGAAGTCATGACAAAATACAAACAGCCCCCTTTACTGCATTTCAGCTTAGCTACTGGAGAGGTAAGTTACTTTAAACTGCCTGCTCTTTACCAGAAGGGTTCCCCCAAGGATCAGCCACATTACCAGATCAATACAAGTTTGGATCTTAGTCAAGTTATCGTGCTGCCAGCCAATCCTTTAACTAAGAAAGACTAAAGGCTTATTATACAAGGAAAGAAACACAGTGTGAGACAACTGTTAAAGGATTAAAGCAAATCACATACATACAAATGATTTAAAAGTTCATATATATGGGATGCTCAGTAGAATTCAGAGTTTGCAGCCTTTTCTAGTTCCTTTGGTGTGCGTCCTGTACCTAGCTGAGTCTCAGTCCTTTGCTTCAGAGATTCTGGGGAAGATGCATAGATCCAGAAACAGGTTGGCTGTAGCCCAAAAGACTGGACTAAAGACACCTGAAGACGAAATGTTGGTGGTGCAGCTGCTTTTTACGTTCTGTGGCCTTTTCCATGCTGTCTGTGGAAGTTTACAGCAATAAGAAGGAGTCCAGCGTCACATGAGCAACTCCTTGTGACTCATCAGATCTCTCCCAGACCCATTATATCTGTGAGTTTCCTTAATGGGCCATTAAGCAAACAATCGCGGCAGCCATCCTGCCTGGGGTGTCTTCCAGAAATGCATCACAAGTTGAACTACAGCTATGTCAAACATACTTGTAACTTGTAATATAGATATGACACATACACACAAACAATAGTCATTCTCAGCAAATCATAACCTGTCTAGTGGGACCTAGAGTATCTCATGGATTATTGCAGTTTTGAAATGTTGATATTAATTGGTCCTGTCAATCCAGGCAGAGTCACAACAGGGACTGTGATACAAGGGCAGATCAATCCAGGGCCTTGCCTCCAAGAGTGACATGTACCAGAAGCGTCAGAGGAGCACTGGGAAGTTATGCAATGACGTAGTCAGTTGGGGGCGTTTCTTTAGCTTATGCCCTAAACCAGCAGTGGTTAAACCTGTGGCCCAGGAGCTAAAAGTAGCCTATGAGGGCTTCCAAAGTGGCCTGCAGCTCCTCTCCTGCTGGTTGCAGAAGGGAGCCACTGCCTAAGGACCCAGGTGAAACGTGTTGCCGAGGGTCTAAAAGACGGGTGCAGGCTTCTTGCTGCACCCAAAGGGATGGGAAATCAGTACTTCCCTCAGGGTTGCCGACCTTGCAATTTAGGTTTTATTGAGATAAAGAGCTGAAATAGATTTTTTTTTTTTCTAACTAGCATGGTAAACTTTTTACTGACATCACTAAGAATACCATAAACAGTATCATAATGCCACAAAAATGATATTCTGTGCCCAGAAATTTGGAATTGCCCAATTGTTTCAGCTGGAGTTAATTGATCAATCAGATTCTTTGGGCATGTGAGATAATTGAAATGAGAAAGATTAGCATAGTTTTATGATACAAGAAGTGATTCTGAATGACAGCAATCAATGTCAAAATATGTTTTGTTTTGCCCAGTTATACTGACATTTTAATTTTTTTATGGATTTACTGACTGCTAGAATTGTACCATTTTAGTGACTGTTAGTATATTTACTGATGGTTAGCAAACCTTACTCCTGGCACCTAGTGCCATAAACCCCAGGGTCCCTCCTGGAGCCAGAAATAGGAGCAGAGATCTTCTGTTTTTCTGGCTGAGGAAGGGAGCCACTGCCTAGGGTCCCTGGTGGAGCACGTAGGGTTACGGGAGGTGCGTGGTTTCCCTACTGCAGCCAGGGAGCTGGGAGATCACCAGGGAGGCAGCCGCCTCATTGAACTACTTCCGTCTGGCTGCAGTGGGAGGTGCAGAAGGCCTCTGACAGAGACCGGTGTCCCTTGAGGGTCGTAAAAATGTCTATGTCCCTTGAGCCCAAAATATTGGGGAATGCTGCCCTAAAACCTGCAGGTTTAGATTCCTGTTGAAGACTGTAATGTGAGAAGTGGATGTGCACAGAGCATTGAAGTTTCCTGGGGCTGCGATGCCTGTGAACCATAATTCTTGTATGCGGCACTCACCTCCTTTCTCGTCCTATGGACTGGTGGGGGCGGTGGTGGGGATTGGCGTCTCTGTGAGAAGTTTTCTCTTGGAATTCAAAATGGCTGTAAAGTTGACTCCCTCTAGAAACAGACATCCTTGGAGGCATCATTTTGCTGTGTCTACACTACCTTGTAAATCCAGATCTGTGGAAGCTGGACTCATGGACATGGGGTTTCCAAGTGTCTGCTTGAGTATTGTCACTGCATTGTAAGGCTACTGGACCCTGGTCTTACAGCCATGCCGACGTACCCGCGTTGCACAGCACAGATCTTCTGATTTGGCTGGAGCTGTATCCTCTTTGCAAAGATGACAAGAATGCCTCACTCCAGCTGGATTCTAGGACTGGGGTCCTGAGTGCTTCTTCACCTGGATCTGTCTGACTTGTGTGTGGACACAAGAGGGGCTTGGGCCCTGAGTCAGAGCTGTGCAATGTAGACATACCCTACAGGAACCAAATTCAGTCTCAATTTAGATTGCTCTTTGGAGGGCAGGTTCTGTCTCCTCTTTTGTTCCATTTTTGTATGGTTCTAGCAGCATTGGTTTTGGGACGTGACAGAGTTCCTCGACATCATCACAATACAGTAATAGTAACCCATGAGCAGAGTGGCCTAATGTTTAGACAGTTTGGCTTCTTTACTGACAGTGCATGGAGCGCCCTGGGAAACTGCTCTTGCTCCCCCTTTTTAAAATGCAGAGCCAGCCTTGTCTGACCTGCTTGAGGTGGTCAGGAGATGCTGGGGATTTTTTCCTCCTGTTTGTTTTGTCTGAAATTTTTCACATTTTTATCCAAAAACTGAAATCCCAGCAGCCAAAGTTCTGTTTGGTTTTTGCTTGCCAAAAACTGATTGACATTTCTATTGTGGTTTGTTATGTTTGAGGTAAACCATGAAAATGTCCACTAAAACTTCTTATTTTCAGGAAAATTAGCCTGTTGGTGAGCAGCTATTTTTCACTGAAATACATGTTCCCACGGGCAATTGCTGATTGGTTCTATTTTTGACAGGCGGGGGAGTGGGTGGAGCTGGGGCACCCATAGCTGGTGACCCCATCAAATCATGCTAGCCAGAAGCCAGTCCCAGAGGTCAAATTATGACGGAGCTTTATGCCCTACCTACCGTCTAGTGCCCTATGCTGGGGAAGCCATAAATGCAACATTGCACCAGCTGTCCCAGTTTGGAGACAGCCCGCTAACCCTGCCCAGGTCGGGACATCTCTTCCTCCTCTTTCTATCAATGCAGGGAAATTCCTTGTGAAATTACACTGGGCAGTCGCCAGGAGAGAACCTGCGTACAGAAATCACTCCCTTTGCTCACCATGCTGCAGCAACTTGAAGTGACGTGATGTCACTGGGCTTTGGCACGATGTTTATTAATATTAATAAAGATTTATTCCTTCCCTTTCAAATGAGGAGAACTTAGCGCATAGCACTCCCCTCCAGCCCTGCCAGCTGGGGTCTGAATGTTTATCTTCCCCACACTCTCCCAAGTAATCCAGAGGGAAAGTGCCGAACAGTAGCTAAATTACAGAAGGGTTATGCTGGGAAGCTGTTGCTGTCTTCTGAATGAGATCAGTGCTTAATGCTCATCCAGTTTAATTTACTGATCTTGTCTGGAAAGGGATGAGAACTGAGAATAAAGGTGTGCGCTTGTGTGTCCTTGTGTGCACATCCATGCATCTAGAACAGCTGGAAAACAAAAAGGGTTTGTAAGAGCTGCACACCTTGGCTTGCTGCACACTAAGTCTCCGTGCCAACAAGTCCTCAGATTAAAGGGTTTGCAAACTGGTTGTGATTGTCGTTCATAGGGCAGGAGCTGAATTCACTTGCTCTGCTAAGACTTTTATTTTCCCTCTCTGGAAATAATTATTCCCTCCACTTCTTAGTAGCTCCATGGGTCACCTTGTTTGCAGGAAGCCAGCAAATTGTCTAACGAGAGTACTCTACAGATTGGTGGAGACTCAGAAAAGGGTTTGATCACGTGGACCTTGTTGTGGGCCACATAATTTGACACTGTCACTTACGACTTCTCATGTCCCTTGTCAAACAAATCCTAGTTTGAGTTTGAGGTAAAATCCCTTGGGTTATGTTGTTGTTTGTGCTGATACGTCTCTGAGGTGAACTTGAAGCTTTATCATCAGCAGAATAGATTTTGGTTTTTTCTCCTTTGGCTTGGTTGAATTTTTTCTTCTTAATTTTCTTGCCCTCTGTTTCTGTGGCTGAAGGCTGGGGCTTTGTTTTTATTTTCAATCTCTTTGATTTCTAAAGAGATTTCCCAGTCTTAAATTCTGTCAGTATGAAGTCAGTGTAATAATTTGCTACTGGAGGAGTCTGACTCTTGAATCAAATCTCTGTGTGTCTGATTCCTCCATCTCTTGAATTCTTGGTGAATACTGATCTTGGTGGACTACAGAGAGAGCTTGAAGCTTCGAGGTTGTGCGTGTTCTTTATTTCAGCTGTTTGCTGCAGTTGTCTCTCTTAGCCCTAGTCTACATTTGGGAGAAATTTGGCAGCAGTCGACAGCCATTACACAAGAAACACAAAATTCCTTGTGTAACTAGCGGCAACTTTTAAAGCCGCCACTACACATTAGGGAAAAGCTGACTGCAAGACTCTTGCAGTTGGCCTTTCCCTAAGCCCCGTTGGCCCCAGGACTTTCAGGGCTGACTTCCAGGAGCGGTGCAGTGAGTTCATACTTGCTGCAATCTGCTCCTGGAAGAGCGAACTGATGGCGATGAAATTGCTGCCATCAGTGTAGGCATACCCTTATTCATGTAGTCATTGGAACGCCTGAAGTTTGAATTGCTGCATGATGGCATAGTTTGGAGAAACAGTGTCTCTCTGTCATCAGCAACTGCTTCTTGGGAAACTGGGGCATAGTGGGAGGAAGGTTAAACTGAGAGGTGCTGTGCACTCTTGCTCCCCCAGGTACTACAGCTGCTCAGCCCTTTGACAAGATATGAGGTTTAATTGTGAGTGACTTGGGTGGTAAATGTGGTCAAATCACAACAGTAAATGGCAAGTTCCAAAAGGGTCGCATGTTGTTCTAGTTCGGCAAAACAAGCAAGGAATCGGGCAGCACTTTTAAAGACTAACAAACTTATTTATCTCATGAGCATTCGTGGGACAAAATCTCACTTCACCAGATGCTTGAAGCTCATGCAATAAATTAATTTGTTAGTCTTTTAAGTGCCACCAGACTCCTTGTTGGTTTTATGGTAAATAGCAGTCATCCAACTGTGATCTTGTCTGGTCTCCTGTTGAAATCAATGGGAGCTGGGCTATTGACTTAAGTATGGGTCCAGTCCAACTCCCACTGAGTGTCTTTCCAGTTCAGAAACTCTATCCTAGATGTGACAAGGTGTCTAAGCCCCTCACTGGACAGGAGAGGGTGAAAAAGCAGCTCTGAGCAAAGGAGGCACTACTCTTCTGCCCACGCCCAGCAATATTTGTTGATGGTGCAAAACTCTTTCCTCTTCAGTAGCCTGTGAGGAGCAGAAAAACTCCTTGGAAATGAAGACTTAAGTCCGGAGCATTTATTTGTATCCGCTCTAGACTTTCTCTCAACTCCGTTGCAACATATCTGTATCTTTCTTAAATCAATGGACGGAAAGTGTTTCTTCTGACTGGGATTGAAAGCTAGGTAGTCATTTTCTTTCTCTTCACAGTCAGCTAGGTGGAAGTGTGGAGATGACACGTAAACAATGACAACATTATGCTTGCACTTTAATAGTTTCCAAGAAACTTGCAAGAAAGCTCAGGCAACACATGAAATATTCATGAATTATTCTCTCTCTCTCCTCTCTTATACAAAAGTTTGAAGGCTTCAAAGCAGAAGCTTAAGGCTACATGAAGCGTATGGAAATGACACCTGCAGCTTTGCCTGTGGGGCTAACTTTCTCTGTTTATTTGGAGAGAGAAGCAAGATATTTCTTTCCTATTTAAAAAAAAACAACTTGTTTTCATAGTCAACCTTTGGTCATGTGTCTGCTGCAGCTGCTGTCTTGGTCACAAACAGTAACAGTTCACAGAGCATCCTCCTTGGTCAAATGCAGAATGGGTCTTGATGCAGCGTTGCATCCATCCCTCCCCAAAGTTGCAGGAAAGGATGAGGTTTGTGGTGGTTCTCTCCCTCAGTGCCCAGGGGACTGTAAGTAGAAATGAGGATTGAAAAGCTGGAGCCCTTGGAACAGAGTATGTCAAAAACCAGTTTCTACATTCCTTTGCAATCCCATTACAGGAGGAGCTCCCACCCTCCTTCGAAAACATACGCACACTGTATATAAACCATGTTGACTCCCTCTAGGGGGATTACTGAGAACTTAGAACAACAAAATTTCCTATCCACCTGCCTTTTTTCTTCCTCTTGCATGCAATGGTTTTGTTGCTATGCCAGTCCCAGAATATTAGAGAGACCAGGTGGGTGAAGTAAGCTATGTTTTTAGTGCACTACCTTCGGTTAACATGACAGAGAGCTAAAAGACACCCTGGTCTCATGTGTTTGATTTTTCTAGAACTCCGTGTGAGCTTGAAAACTTGTCTCTCATACCAACCAAAGTTGGGCCATTAAAAGAAAATTTCGCCAACTTTGTGTCCCTATTTTTTTCTCCCTACCACTTTTCCTGGAGGATCTCCTCTGTCCCAGTCCCTGACTCCTAGTAACAAGATGCATCTGCTGCTGCAAACCAGCAGTATTTGGCTATCTGTATATGCGACTGAAACACCTGAGATCAGTGTGTTTTCAAAAGAGGAAGAATATATCTCCCAGTGAGGTTTGGTTCAGTGAGGAGAACTGCCTCTTGCAGGGGAAAAATGAACTTCCAAAAGCCAACAGCAGCTGGATCTTCCAAAGGAGATTAAAACCAATTAGTCAAAGATTCTTTAGACATATAAATAAAAAATTTTAAAAACCCAGGGATAGAAGAAATGGGATTGCTAAGCACTGAGGAAGGAGTGGCAATTAAGTATGATCTAGCTATGGTCCAGCACTTAAAGAATACTGTCTCAGTTTTTAATAAGGATAATGTGGAGTTTGTGTCAGGGGCTAATGAGAACGAGGATAGGGAATTAGAAATTACCACATGAGAGGTTGAAACCAAATGCAGACAGCTTAATGGGACCAAATCAGGGGCCTGATAATCTGCATCTACAAATGTGAAAGGACCCGACATGTGAAATTGCAAGACTGTTTGCAAGGATTTTTTTTAACAAATCCATAAACTTGGAGGTTGTACTCTGAGTGGAGAATTGCACATCTAGTACTTGCATTTAAGAAAAGAAAAAAAATGTGATCTAGGAAACTACCGGCCTATTAGATTTATCTTGATTGATGTTGGGTCTTAAAACAAAAGTTGAGAGAGTAGTTTAAACGCATAATATAAAAGAGTCATTGTAATTAGCTAGTTCCTGTCTGGAGCTCGCAGCGGTCAGAAGGCTAGGACCCTGGACAGCTCATTGGCTGCCTGCTGGTGCAGAGCAAAGCCAAGGTCCTGAATTAAGGGGCAGAAAAGTCCTGGGAGCTGCAGGGAAGTGACCCAGGAAAGACGTGTGTGGATGTGGGAGTGGAGGCAGTGCAGGGTGCTGTGTGCATCCTAGGCTGGGGTCCGGAGTACTGGATGGGCCCGGGCCCATACTCACCTCCCACAGACCAGTAGGACCATGTTGGTGATGGACTGCAGCAGCCAAAGAAGCAAGTAGCAAGGACACAGAAATGGAGAGAAAACTGATGGTGGCTTGGCCAGAGGACTGAGGCCACTGGAAGATGTGGGGAGGCCAGGACGGAGCTGAGAAAGCTGTCCCAATAACAGTGAGATTATGGAGCACAGACTGCAAGTGGGGCTCCCCACTTGAGCTATTCCCCTAGAACATCTCCTGGAGGCATCTGTCTGGCAGGGAATGCGCCAGACCCCCTCTCAGGGAATTATTAGTTAAAGAAGGCGGTTGCTATGAGAACGGAAAGGTGGGCAAGAAACTGGTTAAAGGGAAGAATACAGGAAGCCATGCTGAAAGGTGAATTGTCAGGCTGGAGGGAGGTTAATAATGGCGTTCCTTAGGATCAGTCTTGGGACCTATCTTATTGAACACCTTTTCATTCATGAATTTGGGCACAAAAAATGGAAGTGTGCTAATAAAGACTGAAGCTGGAGCAAAGGTGGGAGGTATTGCCAACAGAAAGGAGAAACAGAATATTATCCAAGAAGATCTGGAGGACCATGAAAACTGGAGTAGTAGAAATAGGGTAAAATTTAATAGTGGAAAGTGCAAGGTCATGCACTGAGTGACTAACAAGAAGAATTTTTGCTGTAGGCTGGGGTCTTATCAATTGAAAGGTACAGAGGGGGAGACAGAGCTGGGTATATTTGCTCATCACAGGATGAGTGAGCCGTTAAAGGGATGCAACGGTGAAAAAGGCTAATGAAGTCGTAGGGTGCATCAGGCAAGCAAGTTCCAGTGAAGACAGGGAAGTGTTGGTACCAACATACAAAGCGCTGGTGAGAAGTCATCTAGAATATGTGTGCAGTTCTGGTCTCCCAGATTAAAGAAGGTTGAATTCAAACTAGAAGAGCTGCAGAGATGGGCTCCTAGGATGATCTGAGGAATGGAAAACCTGCCTTGTGAGAGGAGATGGAAAAAGCTTGGCTTGTTTAGCCCAACCAAAAGAAGGCTGAGAGTGATATGACTGCTCTTTAGGACCACTTCAGAGGGATAAATATCAGGGAGGGAGAGGAGTTATTTAAGAATCAGGGTTGGCATCTGAAGAAATGGGTATGAACTGGCCACAAATAAGTGTAGGCTTGAAGTTAGAAAAGGTTTCTGACTCTCAGAGGAGTGAAATTCTGAGACAGCCTTCCAGGGGGAGTACTGGAGGCAAAAAGCATAACTTGTTTTAAAACGGAGCTTGCTAAGTTTATAGAAGGGGTGAAATAATGAGCTTGCATATAATGTGACTGCTCTTAGCAAGTATCGCTACGGCAGCGATTGACTGCTAGGTGGCAGGGCTCTGAGTTACTACAAAGAATTCTTCTTCCTCAGGCCACATGCTCAGAGTCTGAGTGCCCCATTTGGATTTGTGTAGATTATTTTTTCTGGGTCAGATTGGTAGAGAGCTGGCGGTTTTCATCTCTTTCTGCAGCGTGCGGTACAGGTCATGCACTAGTCTGAATGGCTATGTCTACACTAGCAAATTAGTTCAAATTAAGGAGCCTTCATTCAATCTAATTTGGACCCTGTCTACACTAAGCTTTGCCTAGTTCGAACTAAAAATTTTTAGTTTAGTTCAAAGTTTAGTTTAGTCCAGCTGGTTAGTTTGAACTAACTGCTTAGTTTGAACTAATTTGCTTATTTAGTTTGAAGTAGCACAATGTAGACATGCTAGTTTGAACTAAATAAGTTCAAGCTAGCAGTTTGTTTGAACTAAGAGTGTTTTTTTTACTTCAAACTAACTTTTAGTTCAAACTAACTGCACTTCTTTAGTTCAAACTAAAAAGTTAGTTTGAACTAAAAAAAAAAAAATGCACTTAGTTCGAACTGACTTTCCAACTACTTAGTTTGGACTAAGCAAGTCCAAACTAAGATTTAGGTGTAGACATAGCCAATAAGACCGTATTGTTGATTCTCTGTCACTTGCAATCTTTAAATCAGTAACTCAGCTGTGGGTTATGGCCCTGTTACAGGGGTGGCTGAGTTGAGGTTCTGCGGCCTGTTAGATGCCAGGGGCTCTCCCTCCACAATCGCGATGGTCCCTTCTGAGACTGACACTTCAGTACGCTCCAGTTATCCCTGCAGACTGATGACCCAGCTCAGGGGAGTGAGTGGCGTTCTGGGCCTTCTTGTGTATCATCATTGTCAGTCCTTTCCAGACCTTTCTCCAGTGGTAACCCCACTGAAGACACTAGCAGTGCATGGGTATTTTCAGGGTGTAATCTGCAGACAGTGGGGTTACAGAGGTGCAAGCAAGGGCAGAATTTGGCCTGTGTTAATGACGTGAGAAAGAAGGGAACCAGCTTGACACTCATATCCCAGATGCAATTTGCAGAGTTGGCATTTGGGAACTTCACACCCTTTTACCTGTGATCAGGGACTCACTGGGGGTCAATAAATGTGGGACCTTAAAATCCTATCGTTGGTCACTTTTTTCAGGGCAGGTCTAACTGCACTTGCTCAGGAGTAACTGAGAGCAGAATTTGGCAGATGTTAGCTTGTATAAATGGGGAATGAAGGCTGCATGGGATGCTGAATTCACATCTTAGTATTGCAATGTGAGTTGGCTGTTGTATGTCTGTGATATTTGTACCCATGGTCTCTACTGGAGGGGGTGTCAGACGCATTCAAGTTTCCCTTCTCTCGTCTATGTGTTTAGCTCACTGGAAGTAGGCGGAGCCTTCTCTCTTTGGAACCAGAAAACGTGTTCTTTGTTCTGCATGTTGTGAGCAATGGTCTGGCTCAGGGGTAGGCAACCCAAAAGATGAGAAGAGCCATTTCAAAAAATTTCTTCAATAACCAAATGTTTTGAGGGCTGCAATGGGTATAGCCTCCAGGTGGGGGGAGCTGGGCCAGGACATCTGCTGCAGGGTCCCTTGGTGATGGTGGTGAGTCCAGAACCAGGAGCGGGCCACCTGCAGGGTCCACCGATGGCAGGGAGTCCAGAGGCACAAGGGGGCAGCCAAAGAGCCACATGCGGCTCTGGAGCCACAGGTTGCAGACCCCTGACCTAGCTCCTGTGTCTTTGCCCGTGTGCTCTCATGCATTTTGTTCTTTTCACGACAAATAATGATGGCCACTAGAGGGGGCACAAGCTATTTAAAGGGATATTCCCCAATTCATATAAATTGCCAGCCTCGTAGGGATGCTTTGTGCCGTGTTGTCTGAGTGTACAGGTAGGTGCCATTCCATATGCGGCGGATAGGGGATGGGGCAACGCATGCTGTGTGTCCTAGATGTTAAGCAAGGCATTGCTGTGATATAGCTCATTCTGCTCGGTGACTCTGGATCTCCTGCAGGGTAATGCAATACGTTATCAGTTACTGCCTGTTCAAAGCAGCCAGAGCCACTGAAATCACCCAGACTGACAAGCCCGGAGGTTGAAATCCCTGCTCTGTGCACTGAGTGGGTGCAGCACAGGTTTTGGCAACGTGTCCAGTGTGACTCCAGTTTAGGCGATGGCTTCAGATCAGCATGGGGTGAGGGGAAATCAGCCCCATGGCCCATTCACTCCATAGCTTTTCTGCTGGCAGAGCTAACACAGGGACCCATTTTGGTGGGCTCCCAAAGATGTGTTTATCTGTCCAACAAAAATCCAGACTGAAACCCTTTGCTTCATTACACTCTGTCCCCAAATGACCATCAGAGGGTGACAGATTTTGGTCACTACCAACTGGGGGAGGAAAATTTCCATGTACCTTTGCCGGTCCTTTGAGCCACATCCATTCTACCGGCCTTTATCTTTTACCTCTCATTCTATTACACCACATCCTTCCAAATCTGCCTTTGTTTTGTTCTTGCATCTTTTTATTTGCTTCCTGGTTTCATTAAGAAATGGGGAATGTCTAGGTATGTTATTTTTAGTGCTTTTCGTGCCATTGCAGCTTTCTGAGAAAGGCGCAAGCTCAGTCTTCCATCCTGCCCCATCTATGGCCAAATAAAGGTTAGTGAACCAGGCAAACATCAATAAAAATAAATAGAGCAGAGTGTGTGTGGAGGAAAGGAAGATGGAAGGCCACTCCTTGCATATTCATGAGTGGAGAGAGCAGCTGAGGAGGCCAGTGCAGCTAATTAATGTAGCACATCTAAATGAGCTACACCCTTCGGGTCTCATTGCCTGAATTTTTCCTGGGAGAGGGATTGGAGGAGAGGCTCTGTTGAACTTGCTGCTGTGCTTATGAATATTCCAGGGGGAGACTCACACTTGCAATGCTTTGCAGATTCTCGTCACGATTCACGCTCTCAGCAGTTCTGGTGCTATGTAGTCCTGCCTCTCTTATTAATCTCTGTCACTGTGATTGATCTGGATGCATGCGCCCATTCTAGAGTACCGTCCCACCTCTGGCATTTGCAGAGAGTTGGGAACACAAGACTGTGGAAGGAGCCAGTCCGCACTGGCAAGAGAATCACAGTGTGTAAGAACAAACAAGGAGTCCTGTGGCACTTAAAGACTAACAGATTTATTTGTTAGTCTTTAAGTGTCACAGGACTCCCTGTTCGTTTTACTGAACTAGACTAACCTAGCTGCCCCTTTGGACCAGCACAGAAGTATCCCTGCGTCCCGGGCTCTAGCTCAGTGGTTTTCAAACTTCAGGTCAGCACCCAGCGCTGGGTCGTGGACCCCCGGGTTCTGGGTTGCGGTGTTCTCTGCTGATGCCACCAGAAGGCTGGAATGCACTGCTCAAAGATGTGATTGTTGGGTCATGGGCATAAATGATTTTTTGTCAACTGGGTCCTGAGGAAAAAGTTTGAAAACCGCTTCTCTGGCTGGTCTGTGTCCCTCCGGAGATTAGAAGAAGCATTTTTAAGAAGGGGATGAAACTGTTTAGGGTGCCCAAAAAGTCTATAACTAGGAGTCAGGGTTTGAGGCTTAAAAATAGTGTTCTTGAGGCTGAATTTTAGGAATGGTGAGAATCCTATTAGACAGTGGGGTGTCTTCTGAAAGGAACCATATGGAGATCTGATGTCTTCACAAATGAGTGACCAGCAGATGCCTCACTTTTTTGCCCCCAGACCTGAAGAAGAGCTCTTCTTAGTTGTATAGTTTGTCCATGCCACCCAGAGAAGGGTCCAATAAAAGATACTACTTCACCACTTTGTGTCTCTCATATCCTGGGGCCAACTTAGCTGCAGCAATGCTGCAAGCACACAACTTTTATTTAGAGATTTCAATGAAGATTTTTTTCTGTGAAATTTCAAATGAAGTTGTTTTTAATTAAATATTTTTTTTGCAGCAATAAAATTGGATTTTTGACTAGGTCTTCTACTTAGAGACCTGGTTAATGACTCTAACTCATCTTCCAAGACACCTGGTCACTCAAGGACTTGAACTCCTGATAGATTCAGTTCTTTGATGTCTGACCAAATTCTTCAGTCAGGGCCACAGGTATTTAATCCAGAATAATTTGACAGAAGTGGATAGAACTATTCCAGATTTGTAATGGATTTACAGAGAGCAGAATTTGACCTACCATAGCAGGCAGTGGGGAATGAGAATTGTAACTTTCCAGGAATGAATTCCTCACACTCTTGATTCCTGGTGGTTTCTTTAATTTCATGCATGGTTCCGCTCCAGGAAAAAGCAAAATATCTGAATGTAGTGACTGGCTGCCTGAATCAGAAAACAGCGGCTATTTTGCTTGTATCGAAGACTCTCTGGTGTTTTATTGTTATGGAATCTGATTATCCAGACATGAATCATTAATCCTCTGACAAGATTACGCTCCCCAAGAATGTGTGTTTTTTGCACTGTGTTGTCACACATGTTTAAAAATAAATGGTTGCCTGTTAGTGATTTTCGTAGTATTGTAAAGGATGCAGGGAAAGCCTCGCTTTTCTTTTTCATTAGCTTGAATAATATTCCTTTGTGATCAGCGCTGACCACAGTTCATTAGGAATGTGCCTAATGGGTCTGAAGTTTGGCTAAAGGAATATATAATTCCCATGATCACTTTCTTTGTTGGTGGGCACCAGTGCAGGTGGACGATGAGTGGTTGACAAGTAACTGTACCATAGTGTGTTGTACCAATGAAAGCCTGACATTAAATTGCATGAGGCTGACTCTAGGTCCAGCAGTAAAACAGGGATAGAGAAGCCAGACAGATCCTGTCAAAAGGCACTAAGTCAATGCCCTTACTGTTTATAAGGGACCTGATTCTGTTTAAGATGGAACAAGAAATAAGCTGTAGCGGGACACACACAAAGCTGAACTTCCATTCAGAACATTGTCATGTGGGAGTGTTTGAGTCAAAAAAGGCATCAGCTGTGGTATTGAGGAGAGGGACTTGTTCCTGCCACTTGAGCTGGCCATTTAGATCCCCTGTGTCATCTCAGTCACAAGGGATTGACTCCAATGGAAGATGTGCCTTTCGGTTTCTGCAGTCCCACTGCAAGTTCTCGGGGGAAACCGCTGGTGGGATTAGAACGCCGCCGGGGCACAAATCTTGATAAGGTGCCAAGAAAGTGAATAAATCTGATGATCTCATTCTTCTCCAAGATGGGCATCTTCCTGTATGGCCAACTGGTACAGCAGGAAGTGCAGCTGGAAAAGCCTAATGGACATTGGCAGATCTGAGAGTTGGGAAATGTGCATACGCCATAAGGCGTGCGTGCAGATTGCAAACAGAAGTCTTGTCTTCCAAGACTTGGCTCCAATGAGATCTCATGGGGTCGAGCCCTTCTGAAAATCAGGGAGAAGTGGTTAAAGATGCACCCTAACTGCCTATAACACCAGGCACTCACTTTTAAGATATTTTTGGCCAAGGTTCCATAGGAAGCCAGTGGCCAGGAATAAAACTCAGGAGTCTTAACTGACCATCTCTCCTTCTCAAGAAGAAAATTTGATTCCTAAGCCCAGATCAAGGCAGTGTGTTGCAGTCTCTAACCATTTCCCAGTTTTGTGAAGCACCAAGTATGTAGCCCAGTTCCAGCCTACCCACGTAGCTTCTAGCACCCACACTCCATGCTTTCCCGTTTGCTGATCACAAGTATTATTTTCTCACATTACCCTCAATTAGAGAACTCCTCGTAAGCTTGAAAAAACCCTTTTTGTGTGGCTGGTGGATTGAACTGGCATTGGGGTGGAGGAACAGGCAGATTCTCATCTCCACGTTCTTGTATATTCAAGTACATTCCAAGAGACGAACAGAAAGTGGCCATTTGTAAGAATTGTTGGAGTCAACCATAATTCAGCTGTTTGCCCTGGCTTCTTCCAAGAGGAATTAGAGTGCAAGAGGTGTCTGTTGTTTTTGTCTAATTGGATGCACTGCACGTCATGCCTGGCTTATGGCAGCTCTGACCTGGTCAGACGTGCATAGTTTGCAGGGGTGTGTGTGCATGGGGCTCAGGGAAGATCATGCCCTCGTATATGAGTGTGTGATGGTGCTTACAGAATCTGGAGATGATTTAATAAGGGAAGAGCAATCTCGCTGTGTCATTTTTCAGGGGAAATCATGACAGCTAGTTTGATCTCTTCGTTCTCCTCCTCTCGCTAACTTTTCTTTTTGCTATTCCTTATGTCTGTAGCGGGCAGTGAGAACTGGCATTCAGCAAGAGCTCCTCACCTGGCTGTGCTGGTGGAGGTGGGCGGTATGGGAATTGCAGCTCAGCCTGTTGAGATAGTGGTACACAAGAAGTGGAGGATAGCTAGCTGTCTGGCCAGGGCCCCTCCTTTATGCAGGGCTGGAGGATGCGCTCTGTGTCCAGGTTCTCAGCTAGACTTCTTCGGCTGCACCGTCATGAGCTCTCTGCGGACTTCAATTTCAGCACTGTTTGGTCTCTGTATTGGAGAGACGGGTCACCACAGTCAATCACTCCTAGGTTTTACCCTCACAGCACTTCTGAGGGCCGGCATGTGGGTCCCCAAGGGAGCAGGTTAGTTTGTGTGACTCGCTTGAGGTCACCCAGGGAGTCCAAGCTGGCTCCTCACACAACTTTCTCGTGACTTGCAGGCCAGGGCTCTATCCTCTTGACCAGCAAGTCTCAAACTTTTATATGTGACCCCATTCATGCAGCAAGCCTCTGAGTGCGATACCTTGCCCCAAGCCCCAATGGGTGCAACCTCCCCTGGATCATCTCACCCCCCAACAGTGCAGCTCTGGCTCACGTGGACTCCTCCCACCCTCTCTGCCATTAACCCCGGCATCCCCAGGGTGCTGCAACGGGCATGGGGCAGGAGCAGGGAGCAAGGGCAGGGCTCCCTGCATCCAGGGCGCTCTGAGAGTGTCAGCTCCCGATGCTCACCTCGCAGCACAGCCTGGGTGGGGAAAGTGAGCTGGATAGAGGGAGCTCTGGCTTTGCTCCTCACTTTCCACTCCGCTCACAGGCTCCAGGGGGTGCAGAGAGGATCCGTAAGGGGTGGGTCAGCAATATCTGTGTGTCACCGATCACCCCCTTCCGTCTCTGATCCTGCACCCGGAGAGAACAGGAAGGCTCTCAGTCTCACTCCTGGCCAGGGTTGGGGGTCACAACTCATGACCCTCCCCTCCATATAAGGGGTCACAAGCCCCAGGTTGAGAGTCAGTGCTCGTGGACCAACCTTCCCCATGCCTCTGACCCTACCACCTGCTAGCAATTTTACCACAGTAGCGGCTGTATCGTTCATCTAGTGCCTTGCATCCATGGATCTCAAAGCACTTGATGAGAGCCGGCGCGTGTCATGATGCCCGTGTTATGGCTAGGGAAGCTGTGGAGCAGGGCAGTCGTGTGACTTGTCCAACGTGTGTGTGGGTCACTGGCAGACACCCAGCCCTCCTGTCTGGAGCAAGCTGGAGCTGAAACTCTAGTAATGTTCAGCACTGGTTTAACATGTTCAGATGGAGTTGTGTATTCTAACTCTTTGCCGTTTGAGGAACAATGAGTGGTTTGGAGCTGTGAAGGACCATCCAGTTGGTTGGGTGGAGCCGTGTACCGTCACTCTGTTGCTGCAAGAAGACTTTATGCTCTACGAAATAGACCCCTCTGGAATGTACCATTACTGGTTAGCGTGACCCAGGGAAAATGTCAAAAGTATTCAGCATCTGCCCAAGATCCCAGCATCTGTGGGATTATCACATCCCTCACTCCTGGATATGAAGTGCAGAGTTAGGAGGAAAATTTGGTTTCAGAGCCCCAGCTTGAGTGGGAACTTTACACAGCTATTTTCAGGATGTTAATGGACTTCGGCTCTGATGAGTGTGAGGTTTCTTGTAGTACAGACCATGCCCAGAGAGGCTGAGTGACTTGTCCGTATTCACAAAGAGCAGGGTATTTAGGGTATAAGAATGGGACCTCCTAGGCCAGCGGTTCCCAACCTTTTTGAGAGTGCAGACTCCATTTTCAACCTCCAAACATTCTGCAGACCAGCACATGCTACTAGTCTTCTTTGAAATTGTACAGCTTCTTGGTGAGGATGTTTTTATTTTTCTCTTCTGTGGACCCGCTGTTATAGCCTCTCAGACAGCCTGGGGTCTGCGGTGCACAGGTTGGGAACTACTGTCCTAGGTCATTAAATTCAGTCGCTTACTGTCAGTCTCCTGAGGCTTAGGTTGGCACCCTAACCAGCAGCCCATCCTTCCTCCTTTGGTCCTTAATTCCAGAGGAAACACACAGGAGTTCAAACCCTGGCTAAGTTCCCCTATGTCCAAGAATTCGGTGATTTTCTTTCTCCCTTTTCTGAGCACATAATTGAAACCTCCCAAAAGCACTGTTGGGTTTCGGTGAGACTGGTAATCAGTGCACTTGATGGGGCTGTAGCAAAAAGGGGAGTTGATGTCGAGGCTCAGGATTGCTACTTTGAAAGAGCGACGTGTGCGCTGTGGACTAGAATAGGAGTGGGACAGAAGACTGAAGTACATTAGCAGATCCAGACAGGTGTCCCTGGAGTGGATCAGCAGGGAGCATTAGACAGCTGTGTGAAGAAGCAGGCAGCATACCCTCTGCTGGGCTCTAGCTGGTGGGATTAATTTTCACATGTGCTAAATAATTTACTCTTAATTTTATTTTTTTAAAGAGTCAATTCATTGCTTAAGTTCCTTTTGAGTGACTCAGCTGTTGCTTCAGGGCACAGCAGGAAGGTTGGGTTTAAAGGAAACTCTGGCTCTTCTGGCTAATCCTAAAGAATTAAGGGCCCATATAATAGTTAATCAACACTTTAGCTGTGGTTTTAAATCTTCTCTCTGCATTAATATTGGTAATAGATAGTTGCCAAAAAACCAAAAAAACCCACACCCCAAGGAGTTGTGTGGCACTTAAAGACTAACAGATTTATTTTTCGTATGAGCTTTCGTGGGAGAAAATCCCATCTCATCAGATTCTTTGAAGATGGGGGAAGCATCGGATGAAGTGGGATTTTTCCCATGAAAGCTTATGTGAAAAATAAATCTGTTAGTCTTTAAGTGCCGCACAACGCCCCCACCCCCCTTTTTTTTTTCCTGGACTAGACTAACATGGCTGCCCCTTTGGAAATAGCCAGCCTCATCCTAAGCCAAAATGATCAAAGAGCATATGAAATGCTCTTTAATTCAGTGCAACTTTGTTGGAACACAGCTATGAAAACAAAACGTGACCCCCAGGGGTAGAAAATCAGATTATAAGGAAGTGGGGGGAGAAAGAGACATCATGGAAATGCATGCAGAAAAAATTGTTAGGGACACAGCATTAGCTATGCTGGTTCATTGTACTGGTCTGTGAAACTTGAGTATTGTGCTTATGGTATTAATCAACAAATGATACGTCAGAGAAGAAGTAACTTTAACCTGGAAGCCCCTTTACTGGTTGTGCAGCTTGCTTCCTGGACCACCAAGTGGGGTAGACACTTTTCTGACTTCTGTGAAAACTAGCTTATGTCCTGAAGGAGGAGATTTTATTACCCTGGTTTTAGCAATTGCAAATATTGTTGGCAGTAAAATTAACCAGCTCTTTTTAAAGCCTTGTGTTGCTATAAATTTCCCAGCCATTAACTTAATGGGGCCACCCCTTGTTCTTTTGTTACATACCAGCATTAAAAGATGGGACTGTTCTGTTTACATTAGAACATTCGTTAGCAAATTTTTGCTTTGTCATCCAATAGCAAGCTAGGTTAGAGTTTCAAAATTTGGCACTGCTGAGCTCCTAAATTACACAAGTCATTGTGATGACTGCATGTGCAGAAGTGGGCACCTGTATGCACAAAGGACCAGTTAGAGGCCTAGCTAGTCATTTGTACATGAAGTTGCTTGGCTTTTGCACAAAACTCTAGTAACGCCCTGCACAAATTAAGTATGCAAATATCAGGTCCTTCAAATCAGTTCCCCATGGCTGTTGCACTAACTGGTGAATCAGTTCCCATTAGATTGCATCAGTTAAGGTGAGTCAGGCAAGTTCTTGGAAGGGAGAACAATAAGGAAATCCCAGGGGGTGATTGGAAGATGTGATTCAATATGTGGGATTGTCTTAATTCAGAACAGCTGCACCCATATTTCCTCTCAGACTTGTTGCTGTTCTGAGTAGGTTATTCCCAGGCTGCAAGACTCGTGGCTTTCACTGAATTCCCAGCACTGACAGGTTGCTCAATGATTCCTACTTACTTTTTCTTCAGACAGTGATAACAGAGCACCAGGGTGGTTAGGCACCATGCAGCGCTATGACAGCTTAATTTATTCTTAAGGTAGAATGTATTCTAGAGAAAACGTTATAACCACTATGCTAGTACTTGCTAATGAGCCTAATCTCACATGGGCTCTGGCTCAGATCCTCAAGAGGGGATTCCTTGAGGCGTAAGTTCATCACCACATCAGCTCAGAATGGGACCTGCAGACTATGTTTTAGTCCAGCTCTCATACGGTTCAGGGATCTCTGATGTGGAGTTTCTAGGAACAAGTAAATAGTAAAAAATAGATTTTCCTCCCCAGAGTGTGCCTTTGAAAAGATGGATTTGAAGTAGGTCACTTGCATTCTCCAAGTCCTTCCTAGAAAATCTATTTCACAGGTATTGCACCAAAAAGTCCATTGAGGTTCCTAATACCATCATCAGTCTCCTAGAGAAGATACGTGTGAACAGTTCCACAGAACATGGACACATTTCCATTTGTGAAACAATGGGCCCAGGCAGTGGCGTCGCTGGCGCTGGGCACCCGGGGCACGTGCCCCGAATCTCCCCCATGGTGCCCCGAGTCTGTTTTGGACCCCCAGTTGTGGCGCTGGGAGCTGGGACCCCGGCAGAGCTCTGGGACTGGGAGCTGCAGCTTCCCCTCCACCGCCCAGGTGCTGCGGCCAGGTGTGTGACCAGCCGGGGGAGGAAGGGAGCCACTTTCAAACAAGCTTCTCCGGCAGGGGCTTCTCTCTGCAGGACGGAGCAGGTAGGAGTTGGGGGGGCCGGAGGCAGGGCCGTCCTTAAGGGGGGGCAGGAGGGGCAACCACCCTGGGCCCTGCACTTTCGGGGGCCTCACGCTTTTGGGGGATCCCACGCAGCTGGCTGGAGTAAGGAAGCAGGGAGCTTTTTCAAGCTGTGGGACCAGGGAGCAGCCCCGGCTGGTCAGGGAAGGGGGAAGGGAATTGGGACAGGCAGGGTTTGGTTACAGCAACGCTTGACTTAAGTAGCCACCTTCCCACACCTGCTCCCTGAGGGGAAGAGAAAGGGCAAGTGTTGAGGTAAAACTTATGGAGCCAGCCTCAATCAAGCAAACGGGGACAAAGTCAGGAGAATGTCACATCCCCGACCTTTACAAAACAGGACCTTCTCTTTGAATTTACATCAGCATCTCCAGAAAGCATTCTCAGATATTAAAGAACTTTTTTCCTTCTACATTTAAGTCTTCAGGGATGTCTTTTTGAGCAAACTTCTCTGTGCAGATAATGATCTATTATACCTGAGAAAGAAGACCCCAGGCTAGCACTCGTATGGAAATGCTGGGTTTTTAGGGTTAATGGCCATCAATCAACACATTAAAGAAATTTTTTGTCCTTCCTTCTGCACTGTAAGTATGCCCCATTATCACTGATTGCAGTCAGACCACCAGTCCCAAAGCATGGCAGAGAGGAAAGCAACCGTGGCCAAAAACAAACAAGGAATCCTGTGGCACTTTTAAAGACTAACAAATTTATTTATTTGTTAGCTTCTAAAAGTGCCACAAGACTCCTCCTTTGATTTACATCAGGGTATCTGAGAGGAGGCCAAAAGTCCCTTGTTTCTTCCTCTCATCCTCAAACAGTACCTGACTTTCATGACTTAGATCACCTGCAAAGCGATGAGGAATGTGTGAATACATATATTAAAATAAGATGGAAGAGGAAAGAGTCAGGCAGCATAAAGGAAATAACATACATTAGACAATTGGAATCCAGTGCCTTAAGGTGAGAGAGGACCTGAATTTATTTCTTATCATCCAAAAATAGCTCCCCTCTCTCTGGATTTTCAATTTAACAAAAACTTGATCTAAGAAAAATTATTAAACTTGTAAAATTGTGTGCCTATCTTGAACAGAAAACCAGAACCACAAAGAGTACATCCAGATGCTCCTGTCCACTTGGCTGTGAGGTTGATGGAACATCACCATGACACATTCAGTATTGCCTACCCTAAACATCAAAAATAGTCACAAGTCTGGCTTAAATATATCATTAAAACTCACTTAAAAATAAAGAGATGTTTAAAGAAATAATAAATGGGGGGAACTATTTTCTCTGACTTCTGGGGTTTGAGCCTTTAAAGTCAGGTCATGTTTTTCTGCTTCTCTCTGCAACTTTTTAGCCCGAGGGCTAGAAATCTATGATTTTATTAAAAAAAAATTATGACACTGCCCAGTGTTCCCTCTAAGCTGATGATGCAGCTGAACAAGTTATGGGTGCACAAGTTATTGGGGAGCCAGTGGGCAGCAGGGAAGAAGCCCGTTGGGGCCTGGAGAGCCAGCAGGGAACTTGCTCAGCTGCATCATCAGCTTAGAGCAGTGGTTCCCAACCTTTCGCAGGCTGGGGACCCCTTTGTAACAAAAAGAAAAAAAATCTTTGTGCCCCCCAGCTGATTATGTAATCTGGCCTGCATGGGCAGACTCTGACCCGCACCAGTGGGACAGCTGGTGAGCAGCGCTGCCACCACCATTGCCCGCGCCACTGGGGAGCTGAGCCGTGGCAGCCGTGGTCCCCTGCCCTTGCCCCTGCTGGGGAGCTGCTGTGGCTCCATCCCCTGCCAGGTTACAGCCACAGACGGGGACAGGCAGCCCTGGCAGGGAGCATCAGGGCTGTGGCTGGGTTCCAGCCCCGGGTAGGGAGAGGCTCCGCAGACCCCCTGCAAAGTGTCCGTGGACCTCTGGGGGGTCCCCGGACCACAGGTTGGGAACCAACTGGCTTAGAGGGAACATTGCGCTGCAAAGTTTAAAATGGGGGGGCCCCCACACAAACTGATTTGCCCTGGGCCCTGCTCCCCCCTAGGCACGGCCCTGGCTGGAGGCCCTGGTCAGGCGAGGAGGGGAGAGGAGGGGCTGCCCTGCATGGGCTCCAGCCCCTGGGTGGAAGCAGGGAATTAGTCCCTGGCCTCTGGGTCCCAGGTGGGGTGGGGTCAGGGGATTCTCCCAGGCCTTTGGGCCCTGGGTGTGGCTGTGGGGGTGCCAATAGGCATCCAGACCCTGGGTGGGATGGGCAGGGGTGCCCTGAAATCTCTGGGCCCATGTGGGACTGGTGGGGGTGTCCCCAGACCTCTGGGGCCCCAGGTGGGACTCAGGGGGCTACCCCTAGGCTTCTGGGCCCTGGGTGAGACCGGGGGGTGCCCATAAACCTCTGGGGCCAGGCTGGGACTGGCAGGGGTACCTCTGGGCTGGAGGCATTCTCCCCATGGCCTCTAGGTCCCAGCTGGGTCCATGAGCATTTCCCCAGTGCCTGCAGGGGGGACCCCAACATGGCCTAGGGGCCTCGGGGGGGGGGTGGCCTGGAAATGGAGCCCCTCACCTGAGCACCAGGTGGGCCAAGGGATGTACCGACGCCTCTGTCCAGGCCAGGGTGAGTCCAGCAGAAGGCTGGTGAGTCAGGGACCATCCCTCAGCCGTGGGTCCCTGGGGATCAGGTTGGTGGCCAGGCTGCAGCAAAGGTAATAAAAATAAATGTAAAACAAATACTGTTTCATCTTAAACTGTATTCTATCAACTAAAATTACAACTCCTAAAATGTGAAAATTAATCATCAAATTAAAAGCAAGGCATCAGTCCTTTGATTCTAAAACATGAACATTTTAAACACAGGTGGTTGAAGGGCAAAATTGAGATGATGTATTTTTTTCTGGTGGATTTGAAACATTAACGCATTTGATCCTTCTTTAGCTTGTTGTATGCACTGTGTTGCAAAACACTCTAGTAAGACCGTAACCATAGTAAATGTCAGTAAT
This sequence comes from Podocnemis expansa, assembly GCA_007922195.1. Lineage (NCBI taxonomy): Eukaryota > Metazoa > Chordata > Testudines > Podocnemididae > Podocnemis > Podocnemis expansa. The sequence goes on along the minus strand of ML682056.1, from coordinate 12,685,224 downwards.
TGTAATGTTTATGAGCAATCCAATTCAGCTGAAAAAAGTGGGTGTGCTGTAGAATTGTTTGTCTCACTGAAGTGTGCTGTGTTACTGAAAAATTTGGGGACCACTACAGTAGTGGGCCCTCTTTGTGCTGGTGTTCTGGCCAGATGTGAACATGGGCCTGTCTAAATTCCCTCTATAGTCTCTATTTGTTGTATTTGACTATACTGCTGTGAAGGATTGCTGTGCTCTGTTTAAACAGCTGTCACATCGCACCCTAGAAATGGCTGTGTTTCAGGCATGGATGCATTTAATCATTGTGCATTATTTGTGCATCACTTTTGAGTTTATAAAATGCTCTGGAATCTTTGAGTGAAAGATCATAGAATATTTGGGCTCGATACATCAAATATTTGGGCTGGATACATTAATTTAAAACTGTTATCAAAAATCTGTTATCTTCCTTTTCAATCAGGGGTTGCTTGACACATCTGTGGAGGGTACAGACTGCCAGACATGGATTCCTGTGTAAAGGTTTATCAAGGAAATGCAAATGCATTGTATAGACAGGATGGGTTTTTTGGTTAAGGCTCTGGACTGGATTATAAGAAATCTTTAGCAGAGCTAGAAGTTGAACTCAGACTACCTATGTAGCCGTGTGCTAGTCCCTTAGAGTCCTACATCTACATGGGGGAAATTATTCTGGAGTAAGATAGGGTGTGAATTTAAAATGCTAGAGCTACCCCAGACTACAAGTGTACACACAGGGAATTATTCCAGAATAGCCGTGCTGGTCAGTTTCTCCTTCGTCTCCTTCTGTGCCTTAGATTTCTACCTCTGACATGGGGATAACCCAGGTCCCTTTGTCCATCTATATTGTAAGATCTTCAGAGCAGGGTCTTGTTAGGAGTTTGTATAGGACCCAGCACAGTGAGGTCTGGATCTTGGCTACAGTCTTTATCTGCTACTTCAACATGGCAAATAATAAAAAGCTCCAGTGTCTCTGTCCAATTGCTAAGCTCCAGTGCCATGGGTCAGTCTAAGTCACAGAAGAGTTAACAGCAGCTCCCCCCCAGGAAGATGCTCCTAGTCCTGCCACAGGGCAGAGTGACTTTAGGGGCTTACTCCTGGCTAAGGTCAGTGTTTGTAAATAAATGAAATAAACCAAAGAGATGAAAAGACCCAGAAACAAAAAGCATCTTTTAAACTGTTAAACAAGCAATTCCTCCCTCATGGAATTGAGCCACACAGATAATGCTGAAGAGGCTTTATTGTCACAACACGCTGGGGAGGACCGACTAGACGGCTTTGAAATACAATTAGCACAGTCATTCTTACATATACTTTTTAAAATCTCAAAACGAATCCATTTTGATCAGTTCTGTTAACTTCTAAAGACAGTACAGTACAGTACTATGGACGGGGAGGGAGATGGTAACAGGGCGTGTTTGCATGGAAATCCATATACTTGGAAAGGGGAGTGGGCTGGGATGGTTTCTTACACATAGAAGAGGGTACGGGACCGACCTGGTAAGCAGTGATGAGCAGTGTTGTTTAAGCACAACATTTGAAAAGATAAATGTTGCTCAAGTTATCTTATGTTTTCAGCATGCCCCATCCCCAGGGCTATGGTACACAGGCTTGCAAGCAGGCCTCGGGGTCTCATGCCTAACAAACCGTAATAGCCAAAAGGGACCTGGAAGAGAATTTGTTTCTGAGAACCTTTCACGGCTCTACTTACCCACTGTTCTCTGCCAGTTGAATTGATCTGCCAGTACCGGCAAGTGGTTTTCCTTGCATTGCATTCTCCGAGAGGATGGCTTGCTGGAGGTCAAACAGTAATTGAGGTTTCTGTCTTTGAGTCTGGCCTCAAGCCCCTCTCTCCCCACCGTCCCCCACTGTTTTATGATTATTCTGTGGAGTCTACAAGAAAAATGGAAAGGAGAAGAGGCAATTCTGCTGGGCTGTCCTGAGTCACAGTTGACATTTTGGCTGGTAGGGGCTTGATATGAAGGGATCCACAGGCTGCTGACTATTAAGGGGTGAAGTTCCTGGGACTGGAGAGCATAAAGCAAAGTGGCTCCCATGAGTGGTTCAGGCCTCAGTCCTGCTGGCCGCTGGGCACTGTTCAACTTCCACTCACTCGCTAGTCACCTGGGCGACTTTTGGACCCTCCTTGTTCAGGAGGCCAGGCCACAAGTATTGTCCTGTTTGTCCAACGATAGTGAAATTTAATGAGTCACAGCAGAGAAACGTTTCTCTTGCCTTGCTCACAGGGGCCTGATGTTCTTCCAGTGGCATCAGTTGTTGGTGTGGCGTAATGGAGTGAGGGTCTTTGGCAGATAATACTGTGATGCGTCTTGAGTGGAAATGGCACAATGTGTCTGAGTACCTTGGTGTCCAACTCATTCGCGGCAGTAGCACCTGAGTGAGTGGCTGCCATTTTAAAAAAGCTTTCACCAATGGTTACCACTCAATGAAAGAAGGGCTCAGAAGACCTCTGGTGATGCCCTAGGTGGTCGTGTAGGCCAGGATGTTCAAAGGCACCTAAGGGAACTAGGCACTCAAATGCAATCAGCATTTAGAGGAGTTGAGGAACCTAAGCCCCTTTAGGTTTCTTTGATAATCTCAGCATTAGCCCTTCTGTGCTTCAGTTTCCTGACAATAAAACAGGGACCCTAAGACTGTCATACTTCTCAGGGCTTTTGTGTCACAGTATGATGGTGAATCAGGATCAGAGAGATCATGTTTTCCTCTTATGCTGTACTTGGAATAGGAAACAGGTGAAATCTCATTCATTATATTGAGTGGTAAATGGCCACCTACATAAGAGGCTCATGTACAAAGATGGGCTTGTGCACACGTGTGTGAACAAGTATTTGCTTGCACGGTTACTTATTTGCACAAATGTATATTACGGTCACCATTGTAGGTGTTGGTATTTGACACATTGGTCCATTTCAGCATTAGAAGTATGCAAATCACATGATTATTTTTCTCCTGGGCTTTGCTTGAAATTTGTGCAATGTATTTCACAATCATCGGTTTCATGTGACGTTAAACTAGTTTGGTGCTTTCTGCATTTGTCATCAGCTCAGTTTTAATAGCTTGCAAAGTTGCTAAAAATTGCTTTAAAAAGCCCACATGGCCATGCACTTTTGCCTACGCGACCCCCTCACTGTCCTTATGTTGGCAAAGTGGAGGAGGAGGAAGGCTGAATCACCTGTTAGGCCATCTCTCAAAACCTGTAGTGTAGGAGGTGATCTCAGTATCTCTATGACTCAGGGCTGGAAAAAAACTTTTGGATGAGCCTTTAAAGAAAGGCAGTAGCTGTTAATTTTTCCCCACCTCTTTATTCAGCACTAACTGTTCTCCTGTTTTTTCCTTATGAAGTGACATGAAGAAAACAGCTTTTACATGGCCCACTGCACATGAGTGCTTGGCTCTATATCATACAAATATGCCATCCACGTGCCCCTGATTTGAGACAATGGAGTTTGTAAGAGGTGTCAGTAGTAGTTGGGGAGACGCCTACGTTTAAAAAAATAAAATAAACCAAAACCAAACCTCTGATCTTTGCTTTTGCTGTGATCTGAACCCATGTATTTTCTTATTAGGAATGGAATAGTAGTAAATTTTGATCTGCATGCTGCTCACTTTGTGTAACTTACTGGTGAGTGTCTTAGTGGCACCTCTCTGGCTTGCTCCAAGAGGACGGGGCTTGCTCATGCCATTAGGTCCAAAATGTCCCTAACTGAGACATCAGGTGGGGCAGTGTTGCAGTTACTCACGCAAGGTTTTCTACTGAAATCAGTGTAATGACTCCTAGGTGATATTCCTCAGGCTGCACATGGCTTGTCCCAAGGCCTTACATGCTGCTTAAGAATTATCTTGGGGACTGATGTTGGACAAAGGCCTTCTGATGAATCTTTGCACAGAACTGAGTGAGGGGAAGAGGATCTGTCCATCCACGATCCATCCAGCTGGATTTGAAAAACGTGGTTTAGACTTTACATGAAGACCGCTGCGTTAGCAACTGGCTCGGACACAACTCCCCTGTGCAAAGCAATGACTAATGTATGCTTCTGGCTTCTGCTGCCATGTGACTATTGTCCTTATTACTTATTAATTATTGCTTAATTTAGTTTGGCCTTCGGAGACCATCTCTGATAGGGCTTTGGCTCATCCCTTGTGGGGGTTGCTGCATTCAGACAAATGTTAAAATGTGGCCATCTTTAGCGTGGGATATGGCGGTTGTTATGAAGCAACATAAAACATGAGGCTTCAGACTCTAGGAGGAAATGTATCTCTGGTGGAGCACTCAGGACTGTCAAGAAAAGCTGGCTGAACCTCATCCAGGTTCCTATGTGTCTAAATCTCCACTCCAAATCATCAGCGTTATTTAATATAATTGACAAGGTGATTGGTAGTGGTTAGATGTCTTAAAACCAACCTTCTTGTTAACTGACTGCTGGGAGAAGGGCTGTAACTAAGGTGGGGCACCTGGGGCTTTGGCCCAGCGCTGTATTTTAGAGGTCTATTTCAGTTGAGGGGCTCTGTTTCACCATTCAATTTGAGGGCGCGTTTCATGCTGCTTGCCCTGGGAGCACCCTGGGCACCAAAATACCTAGTTCTGGCACTGGCTGGGAGAGTTTATTGCACCAATGAATGGAAAAAGCTAACTTTCTGAAACAGATGAAGGAGATCCCTGAACTTAACACAGGATGTAGCTGTATGAAATAAGATTGTGAAGGGCCATGGCGACTGAGCAGCATGGACAGGCCCCGTCTCTCTCTGTCAGGCTTCCTGTGACCTTTTTAAAAGGGATAGCCGTGTTAGTCTAGCCCAGTGAAAAAACAACAAGGAGTTGTGTGGCACTTTAAGACTAACAGATTTATTTTTTGCATGAGCTTTCGTGGGAGAAGATCCCACTTCCTCAGATGCTTCAAAGACGGGTGAACTTACAGAAAGGAATGAAACTAAATGCAAGGGGGTGTAAAACATAGGATCAGGTCATACAGTAACAGCAAATCAGAGCAGTTTACAGGCTCAAACCATGGGAAGCCTGAAGTCAAATTACCCTTTGTAATGGGAAAAGAACCCATAGTCTCGGTTCAGTCCTGCTTTCACAGAATTTAGCTTGCATATTAATTCGAGTTCAGCTGTCTCTCTTTGAAGTCTTGGTGTCCCAGGTACATCTCTAATGACAATCGTTAACAAATCCATCATCAAGCGATTAGGAAGATGGAAGTGCTCAGCAACTGGTTTCTTTGTTCTTTGATTTCTGATATCAGCTCTGTGCTCATTCAGTCTCTTATGGAGCGATCGTCCTGTTTGTCCAATATATAAGGTCTTGGGGCATTTCTTGCACATGATGGCATAGACCACATTAGTAGATGAGCAGGTAAATGAGCCTTTGATGGAGTAGCAGGTTTGATTAGGACCTATGATGGTGTCTGTTGTGCAGATATGTGGGCAGACTTGGCAGCGTGGTTTTTTGCAGGGGTGGGTGCCTGCTTCAATGTTCCTGTTGTTAGATCTGTAGTTGCTGGTGAGTATCTGTTTAAGATTAGGGGGCTGCCTATAAGCAAGGAGTGGTCTGTCTCCTAATGCTTGAGAGAGAGAGGGATCATCTTTTAGAATAGGCTGTAGGTCCTTCATGATCTGTTGCAGATGTCTGACTTGAGGATTGTATGTGGTGACTAGTGGTGTTCTGGTGCTTTCTTTCTTGGGTCTCTCCTGTAGTAGATGACTTCGGGGAACCCGTCTAGCTCTGTCAATTTGTTTTCTTACTTCCCCAGGTGGGTACTGTAGTTTCAAGAATGCTTGATAGAGATCCTCAAGATGTCTGTCCCTGTCTGAGGGATCAGAGCAGATGCGGTTATATCTTAGGGCTTGGCTGTAGACAATGGATCATGTGGTGTGTTTAGGATGGAAGCTCGAAGGATGTAGGTAACTATACCGATCAGTAGGTTTTCGGTATAGGGTGGTGGTGATATGTCTATCCCTGATTTGTACTGTAGTGTCAAGAAAGTGGATCTCCTGTGTGGAGTGTTCCAGGCTCAATTTGATGGTGGTGTGGAAATTATTGAAATCTCTGTGAAAATCTTCAAGAGCATCCCTGCCGTGTGTCCAGATGATAAAGATGTCATCGATGTAGCCCAGGTAAAGAAGAGGTGTCTTGGGATGAGACTTGAGGAAACGTTGTTCTAAGTCACCCATAAAGGCTCATTTTACCTGCTCATCTACTAATGTGGTCTATGCCATCATGTGCAAGAAATGCCCCAAGACCTTATATATTGGACAAACAGGACGATCGCTCCATAAGAGACTGAATGAGCACAGAACTGATATCAGAAATCAAAGAACAAAGAAACCAGTTGCTGAGCACTTCCATCTTCCTAATCACTCGATGATGGATTTGTTAACGACTGTCGTTAGAGCTGTACCTGGGACATCAAGACTTTAAAGAGAGACAGCTGAACTCGAATTAATGTGCAAGCTAAATTCTGTGAAAGCAGGACTGAGTCGAGACTATGGGTTCTTTTCCCATTACAAAGGGTAATTTGACTTCAGGCTTCCCATGGTTTGAGCCTGTAAACTGCTCTGATTTGCTGTTGCTTTATGACCTGATCTTATGTTTTACACCCCCTTGCATTTAGTTTCATTCCTTTCTGTAAGTTCACCCATCTTCGAAGCATCTGAGGAAGTGGGATCTTCTCCCACGAAAGCTCATGCAAAAAATAAATCTGTTAGTCTTAAAGTGCCACACAACTCCTTGTTGTTTTTTCCTGTGACCTGCCTGTCTGCTATTCCCTCACTGAATCGATAACGCTGTTCCCTAAGCACTTCCACACTTTGCTGTTTCTCCATTTGCCATGTTCCCTGGAAGGTAGCAGTGTAAACATTCTGGAGCCCGTTGCTAGAACAGCTCATGTAATAAATCCCATAGTGGAAACCATTGTACAGCCCTCACCACACTGCAAAGTCAAGTCCCGAGAGCTCCCTTCCAGCAGAAGCAAACAACCTGAGCGCTCACAAGGCTTGCTTTGACTGTGGTAGAGTAACATGCTCATTACATAATGTAATTTTTCACCCATGTCCTGATAATGACCCTAGATAAATACAACTGAAGACTAATTATTGTGGTCGGGTTTTATATAAGAGAAACCAAACCGCAGACTTTTTCCTAAGTAGAAATGCTTAATGAGGGTATTCCTGATCAGCTCCTTAATGTGAAAGGAGCCAACTATGGTTTAGAAGAGCCGAAAGGGTATGTTGTTCACCCTGTCCTGCCAAACAACTCAGTGGATTCTATTCTGAAACTCCTGATGAGTTTCTTTTGGTCAGGTGAGGCCTACGATGATTGTTTTTATTCTCATCAAGGTGAATCATAGAGGAGCTTAGTATCCTTGCAGACTGAGTGCTCCATGGACAATCTCTAGCTGAGTCTTTAAGATGGTCTGGCGGCTGGATGTTTCGTTTGTGTCAGTCACTGGCAATCTTATCATCTACTGAAGTTTTGGAGCCCATGTGACCATTGACTGTGTAGTGGCATGCCTTGGTAAATGCACTTCCTAATTCCTTGGTCTTCCATTGTAATATGATACACCCAAGAAGGGTGTGTGATGATCTGCCAGAAACACCCTCATGCTGGGAAGTGGTGCTCAGACACTAATGGGATGTTTCATTAAAAATACAGCATTGACTTTCATGTGCCATTTTGTTGCCCAGTCACCCATTTCTGAAAGATCCTACCTAGAGTAATTTTGATCATTTGCAAATTTTGCTATCTTACTCTTTATCCAGATCATTTATGAATCTGTTGGACAGGGCCAGTCCCAGTATAAACAGCTGAAGGACATCACTATTTTCCTCTCTCCATTCTGAGACCTGACCATTTATTACTACCCTTTCTTTCCTTTTAACTAGTTACTGGTACAGGAGAGGACCTTGCCTCTCATCCCATGGCAGCTTACTTTGCTTAGGAGTCTCTGTGAGTGACCTTGTCAAAGGCTTTGTGAAAATCCAAGTACACTGTGTCCAGTGGATCACCCTGGTCCACATGCTGGTTGAGCCCCTCGAAGAATTCTAATAGGCTGGTGAGGAATGATTTCTTTTTACAAGTTTTGTTGACTGTTCCCCAACAAATCACAATCATCCGTGTAACACATCAGCAGTGTAAACCGAACGTAATGTGTAATCAAAATAAATATTTCATGGGCCACTACTGCATGGATTGTAGTGTTCACTTACATTTGTTTTAATTGTATAACTTATTTAAAATATGTAAATGAAACTGCCATAGAATCCACGGACCTTGCCATCGTGTTTGGTCTATCTTTCTACAGAATAGGTTGGGGTCTTGCTTACAAAGTTTGCTGTATATTGAAATAATCTGCATTTCTGGATCTAATATTGCTAGCCCTGAGCATTCAAACATAATGAGATTTGCTTAAGTCATTAGATTTCAAATATATTAATAAATAGGGGGTCCTTTTAATTGCTGTATTTTTAACCATCAGAGTTTATATTAACAAACTCTTCTCTGCAACTACAAAGTCTGAAAATCTCCTGAGTTCAGGAGCTGTGGTTTTGCTAAACCCTCCAGATATTATAAGATCTCTGATAAAATTGTGAGGGCTGGCAACCCTGTAAATCCCCGTTCATGTAACAGTGCCAGTTAAGCCTAAAGCTTTTCCAGAGATGGATGATTTTAACTGCTGGAAAGAGTGTTGAGCTGCCAAGATATACTGAATGTGTGAAGAAGATTGAAGGGGAAAGACAGATATGTTGAATAAAATGGAAGGTCTCTAGTACAGATCTTGAATGTTGGAAACAAATGTGAGCCCTAGAGTCTATGAGTAGGATTCACTAGAAAATCTTTCCTCATTCTGGGCAAATATTAAACGACTGACCTAAGGCAATCAGATGTCTTGGGTATGGCTGAACATTTCAGTCAAGAAAACTAATGCCCTCCAAATCCCTGAAACATATTAAGGTGGAATATATATTTATCCTTTGCACAGGAATGGAGGGGAGTTAGTCGGGTGCAGTGTTTTGTGCAGCCAGCTGGAAGAAAAGGGCTTTATTTTTCCTTCCTGCTTTAAGAGAAGAAGGGAAAGATAGTTAGGTGAGGATTGAAACACCTGTTAACCAGCAGCTGCCAGTCACTTTTATCTAGGGGAAAAAACAAACCAGTCCAGAAGTAAGAAACAAATCTCAAAAATGCCATCAGGCTCTAGCAAACAATGACAACTGTGGCAAAATCCTTGACATTCAGACCCCATATCTCCTCCCAGTGCAATTGCAATCAGGAGCCTATAGGACAGATGGGGCCAGTAACCTGTTGGACCGTTGATATTTCTCCATTTCCTGATCTGGATCTGATGACTCTGCTTTCAGTTAAATTCTGTAAAAGGCAGAGAAGCTGCCTTTATTTTCCTGTTATACTGCATGGTATCCGTCACAGTCAGGTCCCCCCTGTTGTATTTCTGCCTGCTACTTTGCCTGCCCTGGAGTTGTGCAGACTCTTTTGGTGTCAAAAACGAGGTTCTTTCCTGAGCAACCTGGTTCTTAAACTTCTTGGTATTTCTCTGTCCATAAAGTGATGTACACATGTTTATAAATGAGGAAGGCTTCAAATTAGCTCTTTATCTATTACAAACCTTTGCCATTGTCCGGCTTGCTAGGTTTACGGCCACTTTGTCCTGGCAGACCTGCCTAATGCGGCTTCAAAGTGTTGGTAAGGACTCTGTGACCTTGGGCGGGTCTTGTCACCGCCCTGTTAGCCCATTTCCTCATCTGGGAAATGGGGGCAATGTGGAGTTCCTTTGGAAAGCACCTTTTGATCTGTGGATGACAAGCGCCATATGAGAGATGGCGTCATTGTGAGGACCAGTGGTTCTGAAGTTTCTTAAGTGAAGGTGCAGCAGAGAAGCTACTTAGGTCACAACTTCATTGAACCAATAGACTCTCCCTGAATGATGCGCCTATTTGACTAACAACAAACTTCCGCTTCACAGAGAATGCCCAGTGATTTATTGTAGCAATTGGTTCATCACCAGCTTCTCCCTGTTCTGTCTTTTTCACATGGTTATAGAGTCACGTGATGGATAAAAATTACATATCTGTATTCCTAAAGCACCTAGAAGCGCTTGGGCTGCTGTCTATGACATTGTGCTAGGCGCTGTGCAAAGTTAAGATGGTCTTTTCTCCAAAGAGCATAGAACCTCAGTATAAGACAAGAAACCACAAATGAAGAGACAGACAGACAGAAGGGCGTATAAGAAAGAGAAATGGGGCAGGCAGTGATCTCAGTGTGTCAGTGGTCTAATCTCAGTTTTTTTGTAGGTGTCATGGCAAAGGGGAGTTTTAAGGTGGGATTTGAAGGAAGGCAATGAGTTAGTTTTGTGGGCATTTACAGGGAGCTCCTCCCTGCATGTGACTGGAAGAACGAGAGGGCCTGGGGGCAGGATGGTGGGGTCTCTGGCACCTGGTGGGGTACATTTTACATTGGCACGCTCGTGGGGCTGGGGAGCAATTGTGAGCCAGTGTCCTGCTCTCCTCCTGCTGCGGGAAGGGGGTGGTGGTGGTGCTGACCCACTGCGTGGTTCCCTCCTTGTGCCCAGGGCAGGGTTGAAGGGGGTCACGGGACGCCCTGGCTGCCAGTGAGCTGTGACAGCTGGGGCAGTGGGGCTCCTGCTCTCATATTCCCCTTCCAGCCTCCTTCCTCCAGCCCCATAACGCCCTGCCCCCTGATTCCCTCCCATCCTGCCCCTTTCATCACCTGGCACCTCCTCCAGCCCCTCACATCCCTGTTCCCTGCTCCCCCAGCCCAGTCCATCTCCAGTCTCCTTGCAGCTCTGACGTCCCTGCCCTGCAAACGAAGGCAGCTGGTGGCAGCTTCCCTAGGTTGGGGCAGGAGCCAAGCTGGGAGACTGCATTGCCTGGAGCACGAGGTGGGTGGCAGGGAAGGTCTCTCCTATGTTCCCTCCAAAGGGTGCCTCCCTGGGAAGAAAGCGTCTGCTGGCTGGGGCTGGATTTTTGTGCCCCCAACCCCAGGCTGCAGCCCCTAAAGCCCCTGCATTAATGTGGCTGTGAGTGGAGGGGAAAGGGAGTGGGCACAAGGGAGGTCAGGAGATGGGATGGGGCCGCTGGGCAGGGCTGAGAGGCAGAGAGCAGATGAGAAACGTCTGTGTCTGTGGCAGGGGAGATGGAGGCACGTGTTACAGAGAGGAGGGGCCATGCCAGTTGAAGGGATGCAGAAAGTCATTTTGTACGCTGTCAACTCTTTTATTGTTGAGGGAATTGGCAAGATCCCGTGCAGGCAGAGCAGTGGAAGCAAACTGAGGGAGGGTGTTGAAATGAATTAAAGGTGCTGGGAAGACAGCTCTGGTTTTGGGCTTGGATTCATTAACTTGAGGAGGGAAGATGGCAAAACGGATGGAGGAGAGAACAAATTTGCAGTGAAAAGTGTCAGTCCGAGACTGTGGCAGGAGTGGAGGAAGCAGATGCTGGGGGTAGGGCAGGCCTTGTGATGGGAGAGGGGGCAGGAGGTAAGGATGGCAAGCGGCAAACCTGCCTTGATTGATTTCCTTAACCTACAGTCTAGTATTCCTGATGCACAGGTACTGTCACGTTCTGTCTGTTCCCCTGCCAACCATGGCTCTGGTCCAAAAACTGCTTTTACTGTAAAAACGACGGGAGTCCTGCAGCACCTTATAGACTAATGGATTCTTTGGGCATCAGCTTTTGTGGGCTCCAACCCGTGTCGTCAGATGCATCTGGTGAAGTGGGTCGGAGGCCACAAAAGCTGATGCCCAAAGAAATCAGTTAGTTTTAAAGGTGCCACAGGACTCTTGTTGTTTTTGCTGTCCACAGACTAACACGGCTACCCCACTGGGAATTTTTGTTTTTACTGTGAAAAGCCAGGAGCTTTCACAGGGAATCTGGTTCTTGGACACCATTGTGCTTCATCCTTTTCCCATGAAGTGAAGTAAGAACATAAGTACAGCCACACTGGGTCAGACCAATGGTCCATCTAGTCCAGTAGCCCCCTCTGCTGCAAGGAGCTAGGTCCTATTGTCCTGCTGAGTCCAGATTTCTGCACTGCAGTTAAACAGCCCCAAAAGCCCCACAGGTTTTTAATTGTGCTGTAAACACAGCCTGTGGGACACCCAGGGCATGGGGTTGATCCCTCACCTGTTTACTAATAAACCTAGTCTCTATGAACTTACAGTTCTTTTTTGAACAGTTGTTCTTTTGTCCTTCACAACGTCCCTTGGCAATGAGTTCCACAGGGTGACTGGTGGTGTGTGAAGTTTGTATTAAATCTTGTGTTTAGGTTTGTTTAACCTGCCGCTTGTTAAGCAAGGCCAGGCTGAGGGTTTTTGGCATCCAAGGTGACGTATGACTTTGGCACCACCCCACCTTTCCCTCCACATATTAGAAGAGATAACATATCAATACTAAAGCTATTAATATACATATTAATACTCTTTTTTAGTAGAGAAAAAGATCACTTCCATCTGTTTTGGCAGCCCTTAGATCCTGGTGCCCTAGGTGACCACCTAGTTCACCTGTATCAGAGATCTCAAATTCAAACTCAAATCACCACGAGGGCCCCACGAGGACTAGTACACTGCTGCATGAGGACTAGCACGTTAGCCTGAGGGCAGCATCACTGAAACCTTTTCATTCAAATATATTGCAAATATCAGTAGCAATAGCATCATTGCAGGCCGCAGGAAATAGCTTTAGGGACCACAGGCGGCCTGCGGGCTGTGTGTTTTGAGACCCGTGACCTATATCTTGGGCCAACCCTGCTATTAAACAAAGATGTTTATAAACCAAGAAGGACTCAGATGAGCAACTTTTCTGTTACAAACCTTTTCTAGTTAGCCAGGACAGCAAAGAAGTGAGTGTTACACACCTTGAATTTAGCCCATACATGTGGTAACAAAATATTGATGTCTGGGGGCCTGTATTTACTAGCACATTCTAATGCTCGCAGCCCCCTTCTCAGCTGAGATTTGATTAGTCATTTAATCTAGGTAGCCTCGTGGATTTGCATCTACACACTCTGCATCACATATTAGATCTATACTAATTGTTAGTGCTGGGGGAATTTTTTTGACTGAAATTTTTCTTGGCAAAAAATGTAGGTTCTGCATACTGAAGCATTTTATGGATTCCTGTTTTTTTTTTTTTTTTTTTAAATTGTTTTGCTTGGATCAAGAAATTCTGGAAACACTGAAATGGTTTATTTGAACATCTTCAGACTGAAACATTTTGCTTTTCCAATTTAAAACACCTTTTTCCTTTTGAAATTTCCTTTAATATTTTAGAAAGGTTAAAAATGGTCAAAATCCAACCAATACATTTGTGCTCAGTCCAAAACAATAAATTTAGTTCCTACGATGACAGTAGGTGCTGTATAGACACATAGTGAGAGGTGGTCATTGCCTCGGAGAGCTTGCAGTCTAAACAGAGACAGACAACATATCATTATCTCTGTTTTACAGAAGGGAAAACAGATGCACAAAGTGATGTTGTGGATCAGTGGCAGAACTGAGAGAAGAACTTGAGTTTCCTGAGCACCAGGCCATCGGTCTATCCACTAACCTACACTTCCCTGAACAGGATTAAGGCTCCTGGGGGCCTGGCACTTTGTACTTTTGCAGTCCCCCCCATTGCAGTGGCACCCAGCCTGGGGAGGTAGAGAGGCCAGCTGCGGGGGCGGGATGGGCCAGGCTGAGCCAGCGAACCACAGTCTGCCGTGAGCTGGCGGCAATCAGGCTGGACAGGACCGAATTCTGGTGGGACGGTGTATGGCGGGGTCTCCCTTAGCCTGGGGCCTTGGGAAAGACCCTTTGCTAATCTGGCCCTGTCCCTGAAAAGTCTTGCTGTAAAAAAGAGTGGAGCAATTTTGTATTTCTGTTGCCTGTGAAAGATTCAGCTGTGCTTTTTCTGTCTGACACTATCCAGCAAGGAAGGGAAAGTGGAAGTCACTCCTTTCTCATTAAATTTGTGTGTCCGTGTTATAAAGAATGGCTACGTTCTAGCAAGTGGCTGTAAAAATCCCATCATCTATCCTTCTCATCTCTGCCAGACACCTGGCTCTCTGGACTCACCATCAACTTGCGTTTGTGCGGCCTAAACCCAACTTCATATCTTCCCTCTCAAGCCTTCTCCACCCGCCACTGTCTTATTGTGGGGGAAAATGCTGCCATCCTGGGTTTACTGAGACCCCTTCCTTACCTTTGATCCATATAAGTTTTGTCACTTCTTCCTGCCCAGCATCTCTAGGGGTACATCTACACTGGAGCCTTAGGTTGATTTAAAGAAGGTTAAGTGGCCACACTGGGCTTTTATTAAGTTGACTTAAGGGCTTCCTTACGTCGACTTAATAGCACCACCTCTTAATGTTTAAGTCGACATTATTAGGTCAACTTAAGCCAAGGTAGACAGGGAAATCCCTTAAGCTGATCTAACTGGCCTCTGGGCACCCTCCCTGCACCACTTCTCCATCGACCTAGTACCTGCCAGTGTGGGTGCAGGCAGTCAACAGGAGTTTTCAAGGTGGATTCTCTAAGTCAACTTAACAGGGCCTCCAGTGTAGACATACCCTAGGAGCTGTCTGTATTCTTTCCATCCCTCATTAGTGTCTGTCTTAACTACTCCAACTTTCTCTTCCTGGCCTCGCATCATCTCGCTCCATCTCACTCTAGTCTATACAGAAATCTTTCTCGTTGTCTTTCACCTCAATCATCTCACCTCTCTCTGAAATTAGCCATTCATTCTCCTCCTGCTGCATCAAATTCTGATGGTCTTTGCACTACTTGCAATATCCTACATAACTCTGCATCTCCATAGTTATGTGATCGTGTCCTGCCTGCCCCTTTGTTGACTTCCTCAATACTCCCCAGGTTTGTCCATCCAGTGGTCAGCTGCTCCAAGGATTGCTTCCATGCCTCCTACTGCGCTCTGCCCTCAGCAAGCTACGAGCACCCTGAGCTCATAAACCAAATCCAAACCCTTTCTTGAAGATCACCCCACCATAGTTTATCCACACAGGCATCCTTGTTGGCAGTCTCAGCAGAAAAGTCAAGGACTGCATGGGTCATGGAGAGAGAATTATGCTCTGCCCCATGGAGATAGGTCCCCCTAGGATTTTAATGCTCCACATTGGCAGGGTAGGATGTTGAGCAAAGTGGCCCGCTCTTTGTGTCTGTATGTTTGGATGGCAAACAAACAGCTCAGTCATTAGGACTCTCAATCAGTTACTTTTCACTTGCCCCACATTCAAACACAGAAAAACTAATAGCAGCAATACAAACAGAAGTGCTTCGGTAAGTGTCATTTCTGGAGAACCAAGGAGACTTCTGCATTGAAGTTTTCATCTGACTAGCCTATGCTGTCCAGAAATGAAAAGTCACGTACAGGAACATGTGCAAAATTTATCACTGCAAATGACAGCAAGAACCGGAACCTGTCTGGTGAGTTACTGTTTCGCCTTCATTTATGGGGATAAATTGACTACATTATAGTCCACATAAATTGCATTTATACCCCACCAATTTGGTAGGTGCTGTATATCAGAAAGCCCTGACTTCTCCGCTAATAACACAGCACACCCCTTCTTGTGAAGGGTGCATGGTTCATTGGATCCACTTGCTCTGCTCTTTATCTTGTTTATTATTCTCACAGGCCTGATCCCCACTTCTTCAGGTTTTTTTTTGGCCATCTTTTGTCTTCTGCTACTGATCCTCTTGCATTATCCTCTCTTCTGCTACACATGTATAGCTGTGATTTCCACCCTCTTTCCCTCTCTATAAGAATTACCAGTTCATGTCACCCGTAAACCTATTCACTGCTCAGTAACATCTGACTAATGACCCTCTTGAGAACAAGAATATTCTCATGGGGAGAGTTGAGGTAAAGGGAGAAATATGAGGGTCAATTCTGCTTTGTTACAGCAGTGCAAGCCCGGTAGTAACAGCTCAGGGTCCTGTGGTGTTACTCTGGATTTACACAATGAGGACAGGCTTTGGTTAAACCAATCCAGGCCAAGTATCATTTCAACCTCTTTGTATTACAGATGGGTGAAAAGTAGAACACTGGTCCCAGTAGCCTGAAGCATGAGGGAAGTTGGGCACCTGTTTCTAGTGGTATCACATGGGATGCGGTTCTGGCGGAGTTGCTCCTGATCGACACCTGTGTCACTTAAAGCAAAGTCAGGCCTCCTTCAGTGAGAGAACTGTGGAACTTGGTCCCTTTGAGGTGGATTTTTATTTTCCTGTCCCTGACTCCCTGTTGGGGGTATTCCTTTGTCCTAACTCCAAGGTTCTTCCCTTTTACACCTCCCTACTTTCACTCGAACAACCACTTCCTGAGAAACAGGGAGTCTGGTGGCACTTGTAATGATTAACAAATCTATTTATCGCGTGAGCTTTCATGGGAGTGAATCCCACTTCATCAGACGTTTATCTTTGAGCATCTGATGAAGTGGGATTCTCTTCAATGAAAGCTCATGCGATAAATAAATTCATTAGTCTTTAAAAGTGCTCCCAGACTCCTTGTTTGTTTTGCTGGGCTAGAATAACACAGCTCCCCCTTTGGCACTTCACATCAGAGACCCTTCCGTGGAACCACCTCCTTTCCCAGCACCCCAGAGCCCCTATATCTTGTGTCCTGCTGGCTTCTGTTCACTAACACTTAATGAATCTGTGTGCCAAACATTTCCTCTTTCACTCCTTTTATGCTGCCTCAACACGTCCCTGCTCTTAATAACCTCCCTGTGCTTTGGGAACAGTGTGTTTTGCAGGTGCCGCAGGCTTCAGACAAGCAAATTTTCAGGTGCTTATTCTAAACCGAGCTGAACCTCCAAAGCCTGTTGATATTCACCTATTGTTTTTTGCACTAAGGTGTTTTTTTTTTTTTCCAGTGCCAGGTGAATTTCTTGGATACGCCAGTAGCATCCTGACTTGTGGCAATTATACATGGGGTCGTCAGCCTGTGATTCCTTCAACCTTTCCTTTCATGCTTGAGAAAGTAACAGGAGTTTCTGTGGTCAGTTGTGATTTATTTCTGGAACATGGGCGTGTAGGCTTTGGAGGCAGATATGATGTATAATTCTGACAGCTAAGCACTGGTATCCATTTTGTGGCTTTTCTTTTACATGTCAGCCACTGTTGCTTTCAGAGAGCGATACCTGTTTATATGTGTGTGTTCTCAGTCTTGCCCTGGAATATACAAATATCTCTGCAATGCACTTCTAAATAGTGTAGCTAAAGCTGATTGTCTCTTTAGTTAATTTCTGGAGATAACACTGAGACTTCAAGTTTGGCCTATTTGCTTGTCAGCAGACTTGATGGCCTTCTGAGAGGGGCTCTGAATATTACTACTCAGATACTATAAGGGGTTTTATTAACAGGATGGGGATCCATTGTTTTCCATGTCCACTGACAATAGGACAAGAAAAAAGGGCTTTGTCTGCAGCAAGGAAGATTTCAGTTAAATATTTGGAAAAAAAGTTTAATTGTAAAGGTGGTTAAGCTCTTGAATAGGCTAGTTGGACAAACACTTGTGAGGGATTATCTAGCTTCTCTTTGTCCTGCCTTTGCACAAGGAGCTGAATGTGATGACCTCCTGAGGTCTGTTCCAGCCTTATATTTTCTAGATTCTTTTAGATTGGATGCTCCAAAAGCCATTTATTGGGCAGATTTTGGTGGAAATTTAAAGGTCCACTCCAAAGTTGGATATGCAAGGGACTTTTCTGTTGCTTTGATTGCTTGGCTGACTAAGTTAAATCATTACCCTGTTTATAATCAGGGTGACTGGCAAAGACATGCCGTGAAATCCTGGCCTCATGGAAATCAGTGGGAGGAACCACTTGTGGGTAACAGTGACCAAAAAGTCCATTATATACTGAACAAACAAACAACACGGAGGGATTAGCTACACATACTCCCTGCTGCTCTTCCCGGGTTGGGGCAACTTCTTAAACACAGTACAAGTGAACACTGTTGGTGGCCCACAGATGATTAAAAGTGGTATCAAGAAGACTCAGTGACCATGAGATTGTCTCTTCCTCATGACTTGCTCTTCAGCTGGCCATCCTTTCTTTTCCTGTTTGGCGTGTTTTAGGGTAAAGTCAAAGAGAAAAACTCCAACAGCAAGTGTATATAATAGAGACTGCTCTGATTAAATTCAGCTATGATCATGAACTGGCTTCACTGCTGTCTAGTTTTTTTCTCATGTGTATTTGCACCTGTTTTTTCTATGCTAAGTGACCTGCACATATGCCCGCTCAAGTAGGTACGATAGGGGGTTAGTGCTTCCAAGCTGACATGCACTGATCTGGCCAACTATGGCTTTCCAGTGGAATTGCATCGGCCCACAGGAGGCTTGAATTTTGCCTTACGTGTTGTCTTTTCTCCTTTTCCCGATGATGTTTTCCAAAAGGGGTGTGATGGAAACATACCTCTCAACTAGAGAGAGAGTCCAAGTCATTCATTCAGCCTTGTTCTTTCACATGAGCTGCTGGCAAGGTTGGCAATTAGTGAGGGATGTGCTGAGTTTGTTTTGATATGGAAAATTCTTCTCTAGGAGCAACTGGACTAAAACCAACTGTCTTTCACACAGGCCATTGAGCAGTCAAGTGGTCATAACCTCTAGTTAGTGACAACCTGGTTCAGAAAGTGAAACGTAGTTGATGGCAAAGGGAGCTCATGACATTGAACCTGTGATGTCCTAGCCAGTTACCCGAGTTGCTCCTTGTCACTACAAATGTCTTACGGAGTCTAATTCCTTTATGTGGTTTTGAAATCGTTCAGCAGGTTCTGCAGACCCAAAAGCAGATGGTGGGGAGACAAGTGTTAAGTGGATCATGGTGTGATCTACATTATCCCTTGTGTGACTTTACCATTAGCATTATTCCTACCCCTTTTTTGCTGGCTGAGAACATGCAGTTTGCTTGTGATTATGAGATTAAGTGGTGATGGCTACTGCACAAAATGGTTTAACAGTGTCAGTACATAAATGTCTTGCTAGTACCGGCCATAGTTACAGGGTATGATGATGACAAGGGGCGGTCAAATAAAGAACCTAAGAAACCTACCTCTGTAAAGGGCCCAACAGTTCTCAGTTTTCAGATGCCCAAGGAGCATGGGTTAATTTTCTGCCACTTTTCCAGTTTTATTAAACTCCTGATTTCAGGCATGGATTAATTTGGGGCTATTTACTGTTCTTGTTGCCATCTTTGTCATTGGAATGGGATATAAGTATGTTAATGCCTCATATAATCCATGAATGATGTCTATGTGCTGTCATTCTTTGACATTTTCAGTGCTCCGTAATTTCATTATTTGGCCATTCATCCTTTTCCCTGCAGTGTAGTGCCCCTGACACGGTAGTTGTCATATCTAATGTCTTTTGCTGCTACTGCCCCCAAAGAATTTCCTCCACGGTTATTGGTGGTTCATCTTTCCCAGAAGGAAAGGAGTTTGCCAGGTCAAAAAGGACTTTCTTCTTGGTATCTTTCTAGCAGCAAAAGAATCTCTCCCTTCTATAAAGTCATTTTCCTCCCATAGGGGGTCTTGTAGCAGCATGTTAGATAGAATAGCATCATTGAAGTGAGGTAATATCTGAAGTGGAACATGGGAGCACAATTAGTTCTGCTGTTGCTCATGGAGTCTCTTTACTGGTTGTGTATATTTGGATGCCAGTAGCTCACACAAGAAAATGTTCACAAAATCCAAAATCTCATTTGTTGCGGCATTCTTGTATTAAAAAAAAAAATCCCCATAGAGTCAAGGAACAGAAACCATAACGTGTGCTTCTCTCTCACACCCTGAATAATGGATAGCTGAAATGAGCCGTATGTAAGTAAATGATTGTTCAGATGACTCTCTGGAAACTACTTATGCATGCTGGAGAGGTAGGAGAGCAGGAACCATTCACAACTGGCAAGGGAGTGTTGTCTAGTGGTTATATCTGGCAGTCAGTCTTTCCTGCGTTCTAATCCCATGGCTAACACACTAATTGTGTGGCTTTTAAGAAGTCACTGTATCTTTTCCAGTCTCTTTCCCCACTTATAGACGCCTGATGAATTGGGATTTTCTCCCAAAAAGCTCATGTGATATATATGTTTGTAAGTCCTTAAAAGTGCCACCAGACTCCTTGCTTGTTTCACATGTGTGTGTCGTATTTAAAAGCTCAGGCTGTTAGTTAACCGTTTTATTAAGATGAGCATGATCATGCCAGCACTGGAATGGAGAACAGCTCCCTCTCCCAGAACTAACAGGTTGTTAAGAAGCAGCAAAATATACTTAGTTAGGGAGTGACAAGATCCTTTTCAAACAAACAAGAAGTTCTGTGGCACTTAGAGACTAATAAATGTATTTATCGCATGAACTTGCGTGGGAGAAAATCCCACTTTGTCAGATGCTTTGATTTGATTTTTCTCCCATGAAGGGTCATGTGATAAATTTGTTAGTCTTTAAGTGCCACCAGGCTCCTTGTTTGTTTTGCTGAACTACACAAACACAGCTGCCCCTTTGGGACCCATAAAATATGGGTACTTTAGTCACTGATCCAATGGGTGTAGGCCGCATATTATTTAATGTCTGTGGCATTACTTTGACACTTGGCAATGCTGACGGTTGCCAATATAGCTGAAATGCACAGTTACAGTTATTTATTGAGCAAGGCAGCATAGCTGAGTGGATAGCACACTGGCTGGGACTCAGGAAATCTGACTTCTACTCTCGGCTCTGCCGCTGGTCTGCCGAGTGACCTTGGGCAAATCACAGCCACTGGCTGTGCCTCAGTTTCCACACCTGTAAAACAGAGACAATGAAACCGATCTTGTTTGTAAAGCAGTTAAAGAGGTGGTGATGAAAAGCACGGTACAAGAAGAAGTTGTTCTTCTGACTACAATTTATAATTGTAACACCTAGAGAGCTGGGCCCCATTGTGCTAGGAGCTGTACCCCTGCCCTGGAGTTTTGTTTTTTTGTGGGTTGCATTGTTCCCCTCTAGAATTTTCTGGAATGCGCCTGCAAATCTGCTTGTGTGGAAACTGATTTTAGCAGCTCCAAGGGCTAATGCAGCAAGTGGTGTTTTAATGAGCAAACTAAATATAGTTTGGCATCCAAAGTTGCATTGGGCACCTTATGTGTCACTGGTGTCTAACAACATGGGCTAGTTTGGGGAATATTGTCCCTGGTGGGCAGCCCCAGGATGGTGTCACCACAGGGTGCCATAGAAAGAAAGGGTAAACACTTTACTGCTCATTGCCTCTAGCTCTGTTGGTCTCTGTGAAGAGCCGAACGAAAGTCAATCAGCATGGAATCAGCCCGCTGTTGTGCACTGCATCTTAATGTTCTGGTTTTGGAAGATCTCCAGAAAACAGAGCAGTTTTTTCCTGACATTGGCTTCTCTGACATACCCTGGCACTTCAGCATAGAGGTGGTTCTCCTCTTTTTGGTCCATTTGGATCCAGATAGCCCTATGTGGACTTTAAAAAAAAAAAGTAGGGTCTGGATTTTAAAAACACAAAACAGTATAACATATGTCATCGTTCCACAGTAGCACCAATTTGTGGGACAGATCCTGCTGCCCTCACTCAGACAAAACTCCCATCGGACTAAACTCCACTTCAAGCTCCTGCCAACCTTGCCATGCTGCCTGTGAGAGAGTAAACCCGGTGGTTGGGTTGGAGATTCAGGGTTCGCTGGGTTCCTTGGACACCTTATTCCTCTGAGAGTCGGGGGTTGTGTAAGCACACACCATGAGCAAATACGTTCTGGTGGAGACTCTTGTATCTCATTGAGCTGCTGGACAAATTCTAGACACCTAGAAGCCTTGCCAGTTGTGGGCTTCTCTGCCTTCGAATACTTCCAAACTCACCAGTTGTTTGGCTCGTCCTGATTTGCTCCCTGGAGACAGCATTGCCTAGAAAGCAGAGCTCCATCTTAGAGAGGGAGCACGTTACACCTGCCATTCACTTTTAATTTTCTGGCTTCACTTAGCATCTCCATTTATGTTCAGTTACTTAGTGAGGGCCAGGCCGACCATGGTATAGCATTGACCAGCCGGGGAGCCCCCGTTGTGCCAGGGTCGCCAACCTGGCATTTTAGTTTTGTCTGACACGGAGAGCCAAGAATGATTTTTTTTTTACTGTAACTGTACATTTTTTTACTGACATCCCTAAAAACACCATAAACAAACCAAAGCCATTATTATAATTGCATCGTAATGTCACAGCAATGTCACATGTTGGGAACAATGGGGAAGGCCGGGGAGGAATGGCAGGGATCCGACCACAGGTAGGGTCAGGCCCCAGCGACTCCAGGTACAATGGTGCATTGGTTGCATCCTGCCCATGCCTAGAAGGACCCAGGAGCCTGCTGAGCATTATTCCCCTGCGGGTGCTCAGCGTTCGCAGCCGCTGGAGAGGCTAGTCCATTCCAGTAATGCAGGAAAGTTAGAGTAGCCGTCTCTCCACACTCTGGTTCAGAGAAACGGCCTTGGCTAAATGGGTAAGGTAGAACAGAGGTAAAGGGGAGGATGGGGGAGGTTAGTGTACGTGTAAGAGTTTGGGTAACAAACAAACCTTTTTGTTGTTTAAAAACATGAGAAAGGAATCCAGTTCCGATCTGACATGACACGTAGGGTGACTCTGTGTGCGGCTTTGCCCAGTGTCTTGACTACTAGTGAACTTGGTCCTCAGTGAGCCGGCTCTCTCAGCCCTCGTTTACACTGGCTGCACTTTTTGCTGGCAGTCGACGGGGGATACTCAAGATTTGTATAAAACCTTGCATATCTCCTGACGTCTTACTAAGTACTCCCGACGCAGTACACTAAGTCCACTGGCTTACCACAACTTTACTTCTGGGGCTGGCATTGCTGTGGCAATTCCCAGACCGATTGAATGTGTTTACACAGACCGCTCAATTGAACCTGTAAGATTGTGCTGACGATGGCGATTTTTGCCTCAGTCAGTGTAGACCAGGTGCAGCCAAACCGCGGCTCGGGAGCCGCATGTGGCTCTTGAATGAAAAGGTGTGGCTCACAGAAAAATGTCAGCAATCAATTTAGTAGGTAAAAGCATAGGGCTATATGCCTCAGTTGAACTCTTGAAGGTTTAATAATCAACTTGTGTGGCTCTTGAGTTCCATAAGTTTGGCCACCCCTGGTGTAGACTTACCCTCAGACAAAGCCCTGCCTGGCTCAGTTCTCCCTTTCCTCCTGTGCTGCAGGGGTGGGAGGGGTTCTGGCTCAGCCACCATCAGACAACTGCTTTGGGGACTGGACGGCCGTCCTTCTCCTCCTCCCCAGCCCATATCTGCACAGAAGACACCATCATAGGACCTAATCAAGCCCCCTACTGCATCAAGGGCTCATTTGTCTATTCCTCCACCAATGTGATTTATAGCATCATGTGCCAGAAATGCCCCCACACCTTATACATTGGACAAACTGGATTTTCTATGTGCAAAAAAATAAACGTGCAGAAATCTGACAGTAGAAAAAGCAGCATTCAAAAACCAGTAGGGGAAACCTTCAGTCTTCCTCACCACTCCATTAATGATCTGTTAGTAGCTGTACTTATGCAAATGGCTAACAAATCAAAGCTTCAAAGAGGAGCTGCAGACTTGGAATTCATAGGCGGATTTAACACTGTCAGCTTAGGGTTAAATAGTTATAATGGGAAAAATACTATGTTATAATGGAGAAAAATAACTCATGTAATTTTGCTTTCCTTTTTCTATAACTTACAATTCCCTGCATTTATTTCTCTCCCATTTACTGTACTTCTCCATCTTCAGGCATCTGATGAAACAGGATTTTCTCCCACAAAAGCTCATGCAATAAATAAATTCATTAGTCTTGAAGGCTACGTCTACACTGGCAAACTGGTCCAGATTAAGGAGGCTTAATCTGGACTAATTTAGCCCATGAGGCTTTCCCTAGTTTGAACTAAGAAATTTCGTAGTTCGAACTAAGGAACGCTTAGTTCGAACTACTAGTGCCCCTAGTTAGTCTGGACTTCAGTGCCTAGGCACGATAAGGACCAGGACTAACACTTAGTTTGGGCTTAAGAAGTCCGAACTAGGCTGATTAGTTCGAAATACTCTGCGTTCTAGTTTGAATTAAGCATTAGTTCTAACTAAAATGCATGGTTAGTTCGAACTTAGAAACACGAGTTTAATTTGAACTAACCTCCGGTTAGTTTGAACTAGGCTTGAACTTCTTAGTTTAGACCAGGGGTGGCCAAACTTACGGAACTCAAGAGCCACACAAGTTGATCATTAAACCTTCAAGAGCCGCACTGAGGCATATAGCCATATACTTTTACCTACTAAATTGATTTGCTGACGTTCTTCCATGAGCCACACTTTTTCTTTCAAGAGCCACATGCGGCTCCCAAGCTGCAGTTTGGCCATGCCTGGTTTAGACTAACTTGTCTGAACTAAGTTTGGCAGATGTAGACATAGCCTAAAAATACTGTTAGACTCCTTGTTTGTTTTGCTGAACTAGATTAATATGGCCACTCCTTTGGAACTTGTCCTCCTCATCTGTCTATTAAGTCGGGGCCCTTCACCCCCCAACCTCTACTGCCAGTTCACTGGTTAAGGGTCTGGCAGGAGCTACCAGCCAGGATACAGCAGGTAGCTGTTAGGCTGCTGCTGGCTGAATGAGTGAGAGATTTTTCTGGACATTTCCTCTTAATTGTGGACTGAAGGACAGCAGGAAATTTGCGTATTGCTTTGTGGACATTCTGTAAATTTACAGATGGTTGAGAACCTGCTCTGTGCACCTAGGTGGAGCTTAGTTGATCAACCACTTCCTGATGTGTCGCTGCAAATACAGTCAAGAGACGGTTGGTCTCCTTTTGATGTGACCTTCACTAAAGGAACCGGAGACACTGATGTTTGGAAAAGCTTTTTCGAGTCTCGAGAGGCTCTGGCCAAAGCTGTTGTTATCCAACATAGCAAGAGTCTGGCTGGGAGAACTGGTTTGGATGAAATAAGAATCCACCCAAAACTTAGATTCTGATACATGTACAAAGTTGGGTTAATTATTTTTGGTTCTTTGTTTCCACATTTTCTGCTGGTTCACAGATCTCTTGGGTATACCAGGAGCTGAAGTACTAAAATAGAAGTGGAGGCTTATTCCCAGCCTGGCTGGACCCATAAGCTACCAGAAATTGCATCAGAGCATCTGTCTTCAGCCCACAGCCATCCTCCTGTTGCCTCTCATCCTGCAAACCACTCCAGCTGAGATGCTACATCCTCTGCCCTTCTCTCCTCATTGCTGGAACAGTTTCCATTCCCACAGCTCCTCCTGGCCCATTACTTGCTGTCGGCAGTGTGATGCCCGACTTTGCCTCCTCTAGCGCCTCTGAAAAGAAGAGGACGCAGATGATCCTGTGAGTCAGGAAGTCTCTCTTCAGTTCATGGCTCCATCAGTCATTTTTCTTATTATCATGGTGCTCCAGAAGCTGGGGCCTAAAGAAAAAAAAAATATCAGGAGACCCATGATAAAATCCTGAAAGTTGCATGGAGAGGGAATGGATCACTTAACTGTCCTGTTATGATAGAAATATCCAGAGGGGTAGCCGTGTTAGTCTGTGTACAGCAAAACAATGACAGATCAGTGGCACCTTATAGACTAACAGATTTCTTTGGGCATTTCTTCGATGCATCTAATGAAGTGGGTTGAAGCCCATAAAAGCTTATGCCCAAAGAAATCTGTTAGTCTGTAAGGTGCCACAGGACTCTTATTGTTTTTGCCCTGCTATGTTAATAGTCTCTGAAGCACCAGGCATCGACCAGTGTTGGAAAACAGGATTTTGGGCTAGATGGACCATTGGTCTGACCCAGTACGGCTGTTCTCATGTTCCTGTCTTCATATTATTTGATTATCTGCTGCAGTCATGGGCCATACACTGCTGTATAGATGCAACTCAGTGCTGACCTGTATCCATGTTCGTTGAGCAAAATTTGAGATGATCTAATGTTGGGACTTCGGGGCCTTTGCTGATGGATGGGGATGTTCTGTTCACTTAGATGCATCCAAAGAGCAAAACGTTCCCTGTAACTGTGCAGCATTAAACAAGAACATAAGAGCTGCTGTTGCTGGGTCAGACTGTGGCTTATTGTGCCCAATATCCTGTCTCTGGCAATGGCTTGTATCAGATTGGTAGGGGAGTGTATGGATAATGGCACGTATGGAGTGATCCACCCTCTTCTTCCACTCCTGGTTTCTGGTAGGAAGCGTGGGATTGCATCCCTGACTATCTTTGCTAATGGCCCAGAGAAGAACCCAGTCTTCCGTGAACTTACCTTGTTTTGTTTCAACCCACTTACATTTTTAGCTATGACAGTGTCCCAGAGCAATAAGTTCCAAATTGCTTCCTTTTGCTCGCCTGAAACCTGCTGCGTGCAAGCCTATCTGGTGCCTTAGAAATGCCAGATTAGGTTAAATAAAATAGGGATGGGATGGTGGCTCTTGATAATGACTCCCTCTGCAGATCTGAGCAAGGGACTTGGCTGTGTCTGGAAACAGCACTTACAGCCATCCATAACAAATGCACGTAGCCTCATCTGAGTTTTATTCCTGTCTCTTGCTCTCACTGATATCTTCATCATCATCATTATCATCATCATCAGGGAAGTTGCTGCTTTTTTATGTTCATGTCTCCAAGACACCCGACTGTGAGCTGCAATTTATGGCTAGCAGCAGAGTCCCTAGTTCTCCAGCTGTTCGTTGCTGGCTGGGGTAGTGGTGAGGAGACGGCTATCAGGGATTCGATCAGTTTTCACAGGAAACAGATAAAACTCTGTTTAGCCAGTATGCTTCCCTGCAACTTGTCTCTCTCCACACCTGTTCCTTTTTGTGCCCCCTAGAGACAGCTAATATTTTGGAGGATTCTGTCTGGAACATAACAAACGAGGAGTCCTGTGGCACTTCTAAAAACTAAAGACATTTATTTATAGCATGAACTAAATTTGTTGGTCTTTAAAATTGCCACAGGAGTTCCTTAGACGGACTGCATCCAAAGTGTCTACATTAGGCCCTTCAATAAAACCACGTGATTTATTCCCACCCAGGGCCCCTCTCTGGCAACTCTGTCCCATCTGGGTGTAGGCACTTTTGATAGCAAATTGTTTGCCTAGTACATCTCCAGTGTCTCTGATGTTCACTTGCTGATTTCTCACTTCAAAGCTGGCACCATCTTGGAAACTCCCCTGTTATTGCCATTGGAGCATATCCCAGAGCCTTGGCGGAGAAGCCTTGAAGCTGAGGAGTCCATATGGTGCTAAGACTTTAACCATCTCCACCTGCCCTTCGTGTTTTAAAGCTCTTGTGTCCAAGACCAGAGTAGAGATATCTGAAGGTAGGTCTGGGACAGAAGGAGAAAAGGCTCAGCAGTGAGTGGGGACGTGTTAAAGAGCATGGCCATTTTGATCCAGATGTTACTCTGGAGAGCAGCTCTTGGGGTAAAGCTTTAAATAGGGGGAGCTAGATGGTTTATTTCTCTGTGAGGCTGAAGCCGGGATTTGACTGGGTTTTGCATGTCACAAGAGCCTTTCATCCTCAATTGAGCCAGCAGCCAGGTGATACCCCCATGTTAAGGATTTGGGGGTGAAATTCAGACAGCCTGTCAATGGGGAGAGCCAGAAATGGAACCCAGGAGTCCTGCATTTTCACCACCTGCTGTAACCCTTAGATCACACTCAGGTCTTTGGGGATAACACAGTGCAGTCCTGGCACAGGGAAGTGTTTAAGTGGCACCATTCATAAGATGACTACTTTGTTTGCTTTTTGGAGGTTCAAAGAGTGAGCCACAAGTCTAGGAAGGAGATTTTGAAAATGCCTCTTTCACTGCTCACATCATGTCATCCATTTCTACAGGCTGCTGGCCGTTTCCTCAAAGTGCATCTGATGTTGGTGTGTCGGCACTTGGGGTTTTCTATCTTTTCTGCTCAACTACATGGCACATTTTGGCAGTCCTGTGAATGTAGTAGGCTTTGATTTGCTGTTACTCTATGACCTGATCCTATGTTTTACACCCTCTTGCATTTATTTTCATTCCATTCTGTAAATTCACCCATCTTCGAAGCATCTGAGGAAGTGGGATTTTCTCCCATGAAAAGCTCATGCGAAAAAAGAATCTGTTAGTCTTAAAGTGTCACACAACTCCATATTTGGGTTTTTTTTTCTTGTTTTGCTGTATTAGACTAACACGGCTATCCCTTTGGAAATCTGCTAGACCAGTGAGTGCCCCAGGTACACCCACGAGATGCACTACTTCTGTGCTGCTGAAGGGCCTATGCAAACCATGGCCATTAATCATTTCACCACCTTATGACTAGGTGAGGGGGTCAGTTTTGGAGCAGACGTGAGAAAGGGCCAGGCAGTAAAAGGGTTAAAGAGAAGATTGATCATTCATTTCTTAGACAGCTTCCACCTGTCAATATGGAGAGCAGCTGCTTTGATTCTGGAGCCCTGACAGCTCTGAGCATGCCATCCCCCTCCCTTTTCAATGCAAAAAAACGTTGTTGGTATTCATGGTGTTTGCTGATTTAGCTGTCAGTGCAGGTTTCCATTAGAGATAATGAGACAAGACGGTGCCCTGTGTCTGCCCCCAGTACTGTACAGCATGGAGAACGGAGCTGCTAATTGCTAGCGAATTTCAGAGGCAGCCCAGCAGCTGACTTTCATGGAGGGGTGGCTTGGCCTAGTGGGTGGGTGATACTGTAGCTTACTGGCGAGGAGACCTGGGTTCTAGTCCTGCCCACCCCTGAGTTGCTCTTTTACTTCTACCATGTAAAGTGGAGGTGGTGATGGGTTACCTTGTTTTGTACCACTCTTAAGAACTGTGGATGGAGGACTATCCAAGTATCCAGTATTTTAGGGGCCTAGTCTTTAAAATGGAAAATCAACATTGTTTAAAATATCCTGTGGAACCTGGCCAACCTGGTGGCTCTGCGAATCCAATCACATTGGGAGTTGGTGCTGGGCATGCAGCGCCAGAGAAGAAGGAGTTTGCATGACCTTCCTCACACTGCCTTGCCTTGTGGACTCAGTCTCTAAACCCAGGCTGCATTCCTTCCTGAAGAGATGGATTAGTGAGCAACGAGTTACCAGACTCAGTACAGGGTCAATGGGTGAAGTTCTAAGGCCTGTGTTATACAAGAGGTCCAACTAGATGAGCTTAATGGCACTGTCCGGCCTTAAACCTATGAATTTTTTCTAGAGCAATTTTTTAAAAAAATTGATGAACGGTACTAGCAGATAGTTGTAAATGAGATTGGTGAATGGAGCTCTGGGGACTGACAACCTGCCTTTCTCTGGAGAACAGATATAATCTTCCCTCATATCACCCCATGACCATTGAGCTTGGTTCTGCAATGTGATCTGTATGGTCAAATCCTTACACCAGCATAGTCCTGTCCATGCCATGGGTGAGAGAGGCCAGTCTCTTAGACCCTGGAGCAGAGGAACATTTCAACAGGTGCCTATGCCCATCTTTAATCAACAAAAGCCCCGATGCACCTGCTGTTAGGTTCAGTACGTGTTAAAGTGCTAGTGGGACTTAGGCCCAGTCTTAAGGTTAAATACATGCTTAAGTGCTTTAGGCACTTGCTAAACACTGAGCATGCAGTTACACACTTTACTAAATTAATCCCATGAGTTATTTTGCAGGGTCAGGTTCTCTGAGGTCTGGGAAAACTGTCATGAGATCAAATTCTCTTGCAAGTTCTCCAGTGCTTTCAGGCTTGAGCAGGCCTGTAATAATGGGGCGAGGGCTTGGTTTATAACTGGGAAAAGACAAAAATTAATTCAATGGGGAGCAGGGGCTGAAAAGGGCTACAGTACTAGGATGATGAGGGAAATGAAGAACCTGTTCTAGAGAGAAGACTGGAAGAACACAGCTTGTTTGGCGTAGTAAAATAAATATTGGCATGGGATCTGATTGTTCAGGGTGGTGGTGGAAGGGTTAAAGATGAAGAAAGGAGAAGAGCTACGTAAGATAGAGGGCGAGGCTGAGACATGAAAAATTTGGGATAAACTAGTAATGAATCAATTCAGGCTGGAAATCTGAAGACGGTTTCTAAGTATCAGAGGAGTGAGGTCCTGGAACGGCCACTTAATTATTTTGAAGATGGAGCTTGTAAAGTTTATGAATGGGATTCTGGGATGTGTTTGCATGGGGGGTGGTCTCACTGACCAGGAGCTCCTATCCATTCTGATGCTCCTGTGACCCCCCTGCTCCTTTGTACCAGCCCAGTTGGGACTCTGTAGCTTTGGGTGGTGATGAACCCAGCTCCCAATCACTTGACTTTATCCTGTGACTCTAGTATTCCTTTCTGTAATTCGTGTGCATAGTGTAAGGGCCTGTACGTCTGAATTTCCTGACTTTTGCAACTTTGGACGTCTCAGCCATAATGTTGCATTAATGTAGACTGGAATTCAACTTCCTCTGTTTTTCTCACTTTTTTTTTTAAATAACCATACTTAAGTCTGTAAGAAAAATTGCCCTTGACAGCTTTAACTGTGCCGCTTCACATCTCCTGGCATAGACGTTAACACAAGATATTTTTAAAGTGGGAAAAATGTATCTTTTTTCTTACTGAGCTTTGAAACTGATGAATGAATTTTGTTCAAGCTTACCCCCTTTTCCCTTCCAAAGAAATGGGACTATGGACTGAGACCAAAATCTATCCTATTGTTGCAAAAAAAACGCCACCAAAAACCTATTTTTTTTCCCCTGAGAAAATGGTGTATATCCTTCTGAGGACAAATCTATGAAAAATTGTCTTTCATGCAAGGTCAGATTTGCATGTAGTTATGCAAGTATCTTCCCTCCCCCATCCTTCAGCAAATACTCAAGTAAAAACTTGGTCCTTCTATGCAGTGCGTAGTAATTTTTGGCAGACAACATTCAGCTGGAAACTCTGCCAGTAAACTGTACTGTCTGTGTCCTTCGAAAAGCACTGAGGAACTGGTAATAGAAAGCGTTAAAGAGGTGGGCTGTTGGTTTGGATGCTAATCTGGGAGTTGGGGACTTAGCTCAATCACACGGATTGTGTCTATACTTGGAGCTGGGGGGGCGAGATTCTCAGATTGGAAACACGCTCATGCTAGCTGTACTTCTAACGTGCTAGGGTGGGTTAGCCATGGCAGCACATGACTTCGCTGCCCTGAGTACAAGCTCGGGAACGTAGTCCAGGCTGTTAGGCTGTGCAGCTTGAGGAGAGCTAGGGCATGTATGTGATGAGTTGAAAACCCACCCCCAGCTCCTTGTGTAGACATAGCAGTGGTCCTTCTCAGCCTCAGATCCCCGTCTGCAATGTTGAGATAATACCTACTTCATGGTGGAGTGTTGTGCGGATTAAAGACTAAGTCTCTCAGATACTGTAGTGATAGGGCCATTTAGATATGCTGAGGGTAGAAACTGAGTCTAAAAAACGCAAGTGTAATTTTCCAACAGGTACATCTCTTCTTTCTTTCTTCAGAGCCTCTGTGAATTCCCAACTCTCACTGATTCCAGCAGAGGTCTTGCCTTTATGTGTCTTCATAACCATGAATTAATATCCCTGTGGGGAGTGTAAACTGAGGCACACAGTGAGTCTGCATTGGAGCAGGTTTTAGAAGCCAGGAGCCCTGATTCCCATCTCCCTGCTTTAGTTGCCAGACTTTTATCCAGATTGCCTTTTTGAAAATGGAGACTTCTCTATATCTCATTTGGCATTTCATGCTAGCAAACCAGGGGTTCTTAACCTTTTTCAGCCAGGACCCAGATTGCCTGGGAGTCAGCTTCATGACCCATGGTTCAGTTTTGAATTAATAATGTATTTCCTTTTTCAACTTGTTAAAGAGTATCATGGTGACCCACTCTGAATGGCATGGTGATCCATTTGTGGGTCGTGACCCATAGGCTAAGAAGCCCTGTATTAAATGCAAGATTCTGCTTTTGGAGGAGGACAATAAAGATGAGTTTCAGGACTTGTCTTCGCTGACGGTGGTGAATTTACCACCATCAGATTCATTTCCCTGATTGCCTGATCAGGTCTGTGAAGTCCCTCTCAGTTGATCAGGAAGCTGATGCTGGAAGACCACCCCTGCAAAATGAGAAGCCCTGAGTCAGAGGGGAGGGTTTCCATCCAGCTCAGGCTGTTGAAGACAGTGTGGTAAGTAGAAGGTAGGCAACTAGAGGGAGATACGCAAGGTACTTAAAATTCCTTGTGTATCTCTCTTCGATTGCTGCTTGAAATCGCGCAGCAGAATAGACCAGCCCTCGCTTCGTTTTGGACAGTGAATTGCAATGCAGTTATTTCATTCTGGCCTACTGAGGTAGCAGTGATACAGTGCCACATGCATACAGTGAAGTCCTGGGGTGTACCTATACTGCCGGGGATGTGCCAGTGCTGCAGGAGCTGGGCTGCAGGATTGACTGAGTGGACAATGGAGACCCCTCAGTAGTGGTTTCTGGTTAATGCTGTAATTCCACCTCTGTGAAAAGAGTAAGGCTGTGTTGACCAGAGGGCATTTCCCATCAGTGCAGTGCAGTGAGAAGTCCAAATTGGTAAGTCAACAGGAGATGCACAAGCCACACTATGCAGCTTTTGCATCTGCCTGTTGATGGTCACCAGTGGTATAGACAACGAGCAGATGCCATTCGTATGGGCTCTGTTTGGTGCTACTGGCTTAAGCAGTTAATTAGAGGTGACTTGAGAAATACGGTAACATTTTATAATATAAATAGGCTTCTCATTTCGTGCTTGACAGTGACTGGAGCATTAACAAAACCCCCTGAGAGCTGGCTTTCAATCTGTAGCTTTCAGGCTACATGCACATCCTCGTCTGTGACGATTGTTTTTGCATGGAGTTGGTGTGGGAGTATCTGAGGCGGTCGCTGTTTAATTTAACCCCCACTTGTTTAAGCACCTTTCCTGTTGGCTAAGGCAAGGGAGCAATCATGCAAAAAGCAGCTGAAATCGCGTCTGTGGTACTTTGATTTTTGCAACAGAATGGTTTTTGGTCCAAAGGTTTTGGCATTGGCTGAGTCACCAGAGTTACTTAAATGAATCAGGCATAAAGCTATATCTGTGCTATCCCCACCTCTCACTAATCCTACTGCTGGAGATGATTCATTGGTGAGTAGGAACAGTTTTTTTTCCTTTTAAACTGAACAGCTCTCCTCCGTTGTTATGAGAGCTAACAGATATCTGCTTAGATGCTGGTAGGAATACAAAGTACAGAGGACAACAAAATCCCAGGAGGGATATGGAACAATTTCCATATGAGGAGAGATGAAAATGACTAGGCTTGTTCAGCATGGAAAAGAAACAACTAAAGGGGAGTATGATATTGGTCTATAAAATCATGAATGATCTGCAGAAAGTGAATAGGGAAGGGTTCTTTACACTGTCAAGTAACACAAGAGCTAGGGGAAGAGCTTAATGAAATGAATAGGCAGCTGCTTTAATATAAACCTATGGAAGTACTTCTTCATGCAACACAATGCCAGTCTATGGAACTTGTTGCCAGGGGTTGCTGTGAAGACCGATGTCTATAATCGGGGTCAGAAAAGAACGAAGAAAGTTCATGGATGATATGTCCATCAGTGACTATTAGACAAGAGGGAATTCCACCTTTGGATGGCCCTAAGACTTGGATTCCAGGTGCTGGGACTGGACAACTAGGAACGCATCACTCAATGATCTCTATTTTCTGTTCATTCCCTCTGAAACATCTGGCATTGGCCACTGTGGGAAGACAAGATACTAAGCTATATGGACTGTTAGTCCAACCTAGCATGACTATTCCATGTTCTTATATAAAATCTGAGCTTTGTAAATTGTACACCAGTGGCCAGATGACTATCTCCATCCAGTTTGGTGGAGATGCATGAGCTGAGTATTGCAATTTCTTGCTTTGTGACTTCAAGCCTCAGCTTTCAAAATGCTAGAATGTGCCCAGTGAGACTCTGCCCCTCTCTCATTCATAAAGAAGTGCAATGGACAAATTATCTGTAGTGTCCTTCTCTAATGGTGGGCTGTTAGAGGGTAAAAGTCTACTTTTGCTGTCAGTTAATGGAGTTACTCCTTACAGCTCATGCGCTTGCAGACCTGAAGGTTCGGGGCTGAAACTGTGCTGATAACCCAAGCAAGTCATTGTGAATTGGCACCCAACGGGATGCTAGAACTGTGGGAGACACAGACACTCGGGATGAGCGTATTCTAACAGGAACAATATATAAGATGCTGGAAAAGTGTGCATGCTGTCCTGCACTAGTGGCTGTTCAGTTCAAGGCTAATATCCAAAGGGGTAGCCGTGTTAGTTTAGTCCAGGAAAAAAAACCCAAGGAGTCGTGTGGCACTTCAAGACTAACAGATTTATTTTTCGCATGAGCTTTCATGGGAGAAAATCCCACTTCGTCAGATGCTTTGAAGATGGGTGGACTTACAGACTGGAATGAAAGTAAATGCAAGGGGGGTAAAACATAGGATCAGGTCATACAGTAACAGCAAATCAGAGCAGTTGTTAGGTTCAAACCATGGGAAGCCTGAAGTCAAATTACCTTTCTTAATGGGAAAAGAACCCATAGTGTAAATTCAGTCCTGCTTTCACACAATTTAATTTTCATTTTAATTCCAGTTCAGCTGCTTCTCTTTGAAATCTTGATGTCCTAGTCACATCTCTGACGACGGTCATTAACAAATCGTTTATCGAGTGATTAGAAAGATGGAAGTGCTCAGCAACTGGATTTTTTGTTTTGTGATTTCTGATATCAGTTCTATGTTCATTTATTCTTTTGTGCAGGGATTGTCCTGTTTGTCCAATGTATAAGGTGTTGGGGCATTTCTGACACATGATGGCATAGACCCCATTAGTAGATGAGCAGGTAAATGAGCCTTTGATGGAGTAGCAGGTTTGATTAGGACCTATGATGTTGTCTGTTGTGCAGATATGTGGGCAGACTTGGCAGTGTGGTTTGTTGTCATAGCCTACTACTGCTGGTTGCTAATTGTGTTAGGACCAGATCTGGAAAAATTGTTAGTCTTTTAGAGAAGTGGAAAGGCATCTAGTAAAATTTTCTAGAGAGAGAGATGTCTATTCTGCCTAGGTGCATTTATGAATCCTACTTGGTGCCTATATGCATCTTTAGGCAACTAAGTAGCTTTGAAAACCCAGACCTGGAAATGCCTCTGCTTTTAGGGTCTAATTCAAGACACACTGAAGTCAATGGGAATCTTTGCATTTTTCAAAGGGATAGCTATGTTAGTCTAGTCCAGGAAAAAAACCAAGGAGTTGTGTGGCACTTAAAGACTAACAGATTTATTTTTCGCATGAGCTTTCGTGGGAGAAAATCCCACTTTGTCAGATGCTTCGAAGATGGGTGAACTTACAGAATGGACTACAATGTGCCTGGAATTAGTCCCCTTAGTGCTGAAGACCCACATGGAGGTAGTTACGGGCTCAGTGCCCATCAAAATGTTTCCAAGTTGCCGTCTTTTCATTTTCTATCCCTGCATAGACTTGCTCCAGCCTACATCATACATCTGGTCTGTCTTTCTGCTCCCACTACCTCTGCTACCCTAGCATTGGTCTCCACTCTGAGTCTTCACACGTGTAGCCACCATAAATGACAGAGCCTTCTCTGAATGTAAGAATATTAGACCAATGGTCCATGTAGCCCAGAACCTGCCTTCTTCCGGTGGCTGGTGATCAGTGCTTTAAAGGGAATGAACAGAAGAGGGCAATTTTCAAGTGATCCATTTCTGTTCTCCAGTCTTCATGTCTGGTAGTCAGTCACTTCAGGAGTATTTCTGTATCTCTCTGCCTCATCAGCTCTCCAGTCTCGTCCAGGAACAGCCCTTCTTCCTCTCTACCCCTCCTCCCCATCTCTCTGCTTCTGTTTATTATTTAAATCTAATTGTGTTATTTATAGTAACATTGTAAAAAGGCTTTGGGAGACCTTTTTCTGCAAAAGATGCTATGAAAAATAAAACTGAATGGCATTGAACAGCACAGCTGGCGCCTGCAGACTGTGCCGATGTTAATTTGAGTCTCTGGAGAGCTGTAAATAGGCCCCTAATCCAGATCTTTCACCCTTAGATTGCACGGAATATGTTTTCTATGCAGAGCCCAGCTCTTCCACAGATGAGTTCGGCTGTTGAGGTAAAGAGATGCTTAGAAATGCACAGAGCCTGTTTTTTTTTTTTTTTTTCCTTCCAAGGTGTCTGGGATAGATCAGCCCACATGCAGTGAAATAAACGCTGGGGAATTGGAAGAAAGCTACCAAACTGAGGCTTGAAGTAGTGGAGGGCCAGCTCTATGGTCCATATGTGGGATAATTTCCCCATGAGCAGGTGGAATCCCAACTTGCTCCAAACACAGCCCTGCCACCCATCCAAAGGAGGAATCCACATTTGATTGTCTTCCTGGAGTTTCCTTTAATGTTAACTTAAACACTAACCAACATCAACTTGCCGGCAGAGTTTGC
Source organism: Podocnemis expansa (assembly GCA_007922195.1). Lineage (NCBI taxonomy): Eukaryota > Metazoa > Chordata > Testudines > Podocnemididae > Podocnemis > Podocnemis expansa. Next base: position 12,648,717 of record ML682056.1, on the reverse strand, counting down.
CTGTTGTAGGGTTGCTTGCAAGAGCTATCTGATCCTGCCTCTAGTTTCTTCTTCAGAAGAAAATGCTCAAAGCCATTCAAGTACTGAACGGAGTTAACAGAAAATGTCTGTTCTGGCTGCTGGTATGAATGGGTGCAAGAAGGTGCAAACTCTGTGCAGGCTTCTATCACCTAACAGTTTGTTGTATTTGCATTTAAATAGGAGGGAATTTGGCCTGAGTAATGATGTCAGTGTTCAGTCTCATAGAAGCTAGTTACCGGAAGGGACGATGAGAGGGTCAGTCCCCTGGACTCATGGCAGGACCAAGTACCTTCTTAAACCATCCCTGACAGATGTTTGTCTAACCTGCTCTTAAAAACCCCAGTGCTGGTGATTCCACAACCTGCCTAGGCAACTTCTTCCAGTGGTTAATCACCCTGACTGTTAGGAAATTTTTCCTAATGTCCAACCTAAACCTCCCCTGCCATAATTTAAGGCCATTGCTTCTTGTCCTGTCATGAACAGTTAAGGAGAACAATTTTTCTCCTTATTCCTTGTGACAGCCTTTTAGGTACTTGAGAACTGTTATATCCACTCTCAGTCTCCCCTTTTCCAGACTAACCAAACTCAGCTCTTTCACTCTTCTCTCATAAGTCAAATATTTCAGACCTCTAAACATTTTTGTTGCTCTTCTCTGGACTTTCTCCAATTTGTCCACATCTTTCCTGAAATGAGTATGCCCAGAACTGGACATAATACTCCAGTCAAGGCCTAATCAGGGCTGAATAGAGCAGAATAATTACTTCTCGTGCTTTACTTACAATACTCCTGTTAATACACCCCAGAATGGTGTGTGCGTTTTTTGCAACACTGTTTCGCTGTGGACTCATATTGAGTTTGTGGTCCACTCTGACACCCAGATCCCTTTCAGCCGTACTCGTTCCTAGGCAGTCATTGCCCATTTTGTATGTGTGCAATGGATTGTTCTTTCCTAAGTGGGGTACTTTGCATTTGAGTTCTTTGAATTTCATTCTGTTTACCTCAGACCATTTCACCAGTTTGTCCAAATCACTTTGAATTGTGATCCTGTCCTCCAAAGAACTTGCAACCCTTCCCAGCTTGGTGTCATCTATATATTATAAGTGTACTCTCATCTAAATTATTGATGAAAATATTGAACCCAGAACCAATCCGTGCAGTACCCTGCTTGTTATGCCCTTCCAGCATAACTGTCAGCCATTGATATCACCTCTTTGGGAGTGGTATCCAACCAGTTTTGCACCCATCTTATTGTAGCCCCATCTACGTTGTACTTCCTGCGTTTCTTAATGAGAAGGTGATGTGAGACTTACTAAAGTCTGGATACACCACATCTACCCCTTCCCCTCTACCCACAAGGCTTGTTGCCCTGTCATAGAAAGCTATCAGGTTGGTTTTACACTATTTGTTCTTGACAAATCCATGCTCACCATCACTTAACACCTTATTCTCTTCTCAATTATTGCTAATGGATTCCTTAATTATTTGCTCCATTATTTTTCCTTGTACAGAGGTTAAACTGGCTAGTCTGTAGTTCCCTGGGTTGTCCTTATTTCTGTTTTTACAGATGGTCACCGTATTTGCTCTTTTGCAGTCCTCTGGGATCTCTCCAGTCTTCCATGATTTTTCAAAGATAATAGCCAATGGCTCAGATTATCTCCTGAGTCAGCTCCTTGAGTATTCTTGGTCAGCATTTCTCAACTGGTGTTCTGGGGGACACTGGTGCTCCTCCGTCATAGTGAAGGTGCTCCATGACCTACCCCAGCCCCTCCCCATCAGGGGAGCTTAGTGGGAAAGGAGAAGGAGCAATTTAATGCTCCAGCCACAAAAGCTTTGAGGCACATGGCAGAAGACAGTCAGTGGGACATCAAGACTCCAAAGAGAAACAGCTGAATTGGAATTAATATGCAGATTAGATTTTGTGACTGCTGGATTGAATCGTGACTATGGCTTCCTTTCCCATTACAACAGGTGATTTGACTTCACCCTTCTCTATGTGCTGTTTCCCAGTGTTTGAATCTTAACAACTGCTCTGATTTGCTGTTACTGTATGACTTGATCCCATGTCTTACACCCCCTTGCATTTATTTTCATCCCATTCTGTAAGTTCCCCTATCTTCAAAGTGTCTGATGAGGTGGGATTTTCTCCCACAAAAGCTCATGTGATAAGTAAATCTGTTAGAGTGCCACAGGACTCTTTGCTTTTTTATGGTAGAAGATGATGATGTACGCTTGGAAACTTTGCTGTGACTGGGGCATTTTAAATCTCTTGTTGCCGTTCCCAGCTCTCTTAAGAATGTTTTCATAAGGTGTTCTGTGTAAAGTAATTCATACCTTTAAGTGTTCTCCAGTCCACTAAAGGTTGAGAAACATTGTTCTAGGGTGCATAACATCAGGCCCTGGTGACTTGAAGACAGCTAACTTGTCTGAGTCATTTTTTAACTTGTTCTTTCCCTATTTTAGCTTCTGCTCCCCTCCCATTTTTACTACCCTCCCCTGTGTCAGAAATCCAGTTGCCACCAACCTTCCCACCAAAGACCCCAACAAAGGAATCATTTAGTTCCTCTGCTATTTCCATATTTTCTGCTTTTGTTGTTCCCTCTTTGTTGAGTAATGGTCCTACACTGCCCTTTGTCTTCCTCTTGTTTCTAAGGTATTTGAAAAATGTTTTCTTGTGACCCTTTATGCCTTCAGCTAGTTTGATCTTGGTTTGTGCGTTGGTCTTTCTAATTTTTCCTCCACATAATTGTATTGTTCGTTTATAGTCAACCATCGTAATTCGACCTAGTTTCCACTTTTTGTAGTACTCTTCCTTTATTTTTAGATTAATGGAAATCTCCTGGTTACACCAGGGTGGTCTCTTGCCATACTTCCTCCACAGTAGAATAGTTTCCTGTTGTGCCCTTAATGTCTCTTTGAGAAAACTGCCAACTGTCTTTCATTGTGTCTGAAGTAACATAGTTGTGAAAAGAAGACAGCCCCATTCTTTCCCCTTTCTCTTTCATTTGTTCTTTCTGAGGAAGGGTCACGCTTTGGAGATGTTCTGGAGAGGGAATCCACAAAATTTGATAAGTCTCTGGATGTGAGAAGCAGAAGAGAGAACAGAATACAAAGGTGGCTTGTGTCATGGTTACCGGGAACATGACAGTGAAGGATAGTCGTAGTTGAAAAGGCTTAAATGTTCAGTTTTGTTCTTGTTGAGCTACGGTTAGACTCCTAGACTTTAAGGTCAGAAGGGATGATTATCATCTTCCAGTCTGGCCTCCTGAACAACAGAGACCATAATACCTCACCCACCCACTCCTGTAGTTGACCCCAACCTATGACTGAGTCACTGCAGTCCTCAAATCATGCTACAAAGACTTGAAGGTGAAGCATTGAAGATGAGCAGTCAGAGATACAGTAGGCAAGTTTTGGAGAAATATTTATGTAGTCAGTACAGAGATGGCAACTGAAGGCATAAAAGTAGTTGAGACAACCAAAGATAAAATGTAAAGTTTAGCTGCTTTAAATTTTTCTTTTTTAAAACATTTGACAAAAAATGGCATTTGTATCAAAATGGATATTTCCATAGTTCATGTCCAATTTCAAATAAATAAAATAAAATAAATGAATTTTGGGGTTTTCATCCATAAACCAAACATTTTGGGCAAAATGTGTTCTATGTTTGGCTGAAATGTTTAAGTTCTGAGCAGGTCAGCCCCTAGAGATGGGGAGAGCCCAGAGCCAATTGACCTCTGGAGGCCCCTGGCTCCCCCACTGGCACTTGGGGGCCGGGTCTGCCCTGGGCCAGAGGCTGGGCTCTGTGCTTCAACCATGCCTCTGGACTGGCATGTGGTCACCCCTGGAGGGGCCAGAAATGCCACCAAAGTGCGGTGCCCCCTGCCTCTGAAATGCTGTGGAAGAGGCAGTGCATGGCCTGCCAAACCACGAGGTCCAAGGCAGTTGCCTTGCTTGCTGCTGCTGCCTCCAGCTCTCCAAGATGGCCCTGGTTCTGAGCTGCTAAAAATGAGAGCAGAAAAAAGTGGTGTGGTTATCTTTTTTTTAAAGAAAACCCTAAAACCTTTGAAGGAAGAACATTAAGGATTACAAACAGGTGTTTTTCCACAAGCATTGCCTCATCAGCTCTACCACAGAGATGGATGAGGAGACCAAGAACTGTGCTCTGTGGGGTTCCTGCAGAGAGCGAAAGGCAGCAGATACGACGACTGAAGGGAAAGCTGAAAGAGACAAAGAAAGAAAACTGAGGGGAAGGAGGTGTTGAGGAAGGGAGGCTTACTCACAGGTGGATGAAGGCAAAGGAAAGAATGAGGGTAGAGTATAACTCAGCAACTTATTTATGAAGTGGGCAGTGGCTTCATTTGGTATTCCAGTGAAGTAGGTTTTCATTCTTTTTTAAAGATCTAAATTGACTTAAATCAGATCAGGACTTTGAGGAATTACAGCTAGAGTTGAACAAATCTCAGAATTTCCATCTCACTGAAAATTCTGATATTTAAACTTTAATCTCCAATTGGGGTGAAACGTAGGAAACCAAATGATTTCTGTGTCATGAAAAGATTAGAAACATTTCTGTGCGGGAATGCTTTATTGACGTGAATTGAAACATTTTGCTTTGAATTAGTTTAATATTGTGGAAAAATATTAGGAAAATCTTTTTCACTAGAAGGGCAGTGAAGGACTGGTATGCGTATCTGAGAGGTGGTAGAATATCCATCCTTAGAAGTTTTTAAGGTGTGATTTGACAAAGCCCTGGCTGGGATAAGTTCGCTGGGGCTGGCCCTGCTTTGGGTGGAAGCGGATGGCCTAGACTTCCCGGGGTCCCTTCCAACCCTTATCTTCTCTGGTTTTGTGGTTGCACTGCATTTATTTGATTCCAAGGTGCTAGTTTTAGTTTAGTGGCTCTTGCCCTCATTCCTCTGTATGGGACAGGCTCCCTGGGCACACTACATCTCCTATGATCCACCATGTTGCTCAGTCAAAGAGGAGACCACAGTGGATCATGGAAGATGTAGTCAGTTAAGGAGCCCTATCCATGGGAGAGGATGGGGACATGAAACATTCAAAAATCAATTCCCATAAAACATTATTGGCAGATACTGATTCAAACCAAAATCAGTTTAGTTCAGCATAATGCAAAGACTTTTTCAGTTCTGAATTATCTCAAACACAATATTTTGCTTAGATTTTCTGGATAGAAAGCAATTTTTAAAAAAAATTTTGCTAAGATTTTCCGGAGAGAAAGCTATTCTTTTTTTAAATCAGTTTTGTGCAAACTACATTTTTCAATGACAAATCACTTGGATGGAAAATTCCGAAGAAGCGTTAGTTATTGCTGTGCAATCAGGCGGGTCTGCAGACCCATATGTGCCCTGACTATGCATCGTGTCTCAAGTGCCTGCCGCTCTCTCTCATGCCTTGCATCAACTATTTTTCTTTTTAATGAGAGCTGTATTGTGAAGCTTGTGCCCTCGGACTTTGAGTTCAGCTGCTCAGGTCCTAGCACTGGGAACTGTTAAACTACTCTTCAGGCTGGTTATGTGGTTCCGCAGAGTTCAATTGTAGCACAAGCTCTACCTGCTCACAGATGGTATCGGAAGATAAATTGGAGTGAAACTCAAGGAAGCAAGTAATAGGGTCCTTTTTCTTTTCCTGTCAAGTTTCTTGCTTGAACTTAGGGAGTGAGATGCATGTCACAGCTTTAGGAAAAGGAAAAAAAAGGAGGGGAGCAAGGAGATGAATTGTATTTCCCAAGGCTTTGGCCATGATATCTGAGCAGAGGGGAAGGATTGGGAGATATGATCCAGCAAGGGTTGCAGAATCAATAAAAATAAATTATGAGTTCTTTGCTGTCACCTCCTATAATGCATGACAGAGGGCTCTTAAATCATATCGCCACCGGCCAGGAGGGATTTTATTTATGTTTAACTGAGTTACACAAAGATAAAGTGCAAGCTCCTGTTATTTTAAGCCGTCTAGATGTCTTTTCTTTTGGGAATGTTTGTTTGCTCACAGCAGGTGATCTGGAAGCACTAGCAAAAAATACTGTGGGGAACAATCATGCCTTGTCAGAGGAATAGCTTAGATAACTTAATAGGTCTTTTCCATCTCTTGACTTCTATGATTTGTGCTACTTGCAACCTGTTGGGTTTTCTACTCTGGTATATTTATTTATAATGGCTTGGGATTTGGGATTCTGCCCAGCTGTCCTGTGTTTTTCTGTTAGCTTTTAAAGACTAATACACACACCATGGCTTCCCTAAGGACTTGCACCCCCAGACATATGCCTAATCATAAAAGCTAAATACTATTCTAATTGAGTGCTTTTCATCTAGAGGGATGCCGGCTACTAGGTATGCTGCAGGATCCAACCAAGTCCCTGGGGTATTGACATTGCAGCTTGCTAATGATAGGACAACAGGTGTGTGTGAAGGTGGGTATGAAGCAGGATATTATTCCCTATAGAAGCTATGTCAAGGTGTGGGAGGGAAGCAGTAGGCAGGAGATGACTTCTGAAATTTGATTGGGTACCAGGATTAATTAATAGTTTTCTTGCCAAGAAAGCTAGAGGCCCTTTAATGACTATAAAGAATCAGGGCCTCCTTTTGTAATGTCCTTGGCCAAAAGACAGACTAAGGTTTCCTGACACTGTGGTGGATGCCAAGACTGAATATCTTGCCCCAGCAGTGGGCCTGCATGCTCCTCTTACCAGCTTTGTTGCACTGTCCCTTTAATGGTCTGGCTATTGACCCATACCTCAGTAGACAAAACAATTCTGCATTGCGTCCGTCTTTCGGAGTCAAGGGCTGGCAGAGGAGGGTGTCCCTGTCCTGCTGTTGCAGCATGGGTGGAGGACAGGCTATTTTGCTCTGTGGGGATCCTTAGCGGCGGGCTGTTGAAGGGCTGGCCTACATCACCACCCTGGTGAAGAATGACAAAGGAGACTGCTGCTGGCTGAAAGTGGAAGAGGAAGCCAGATAAGCACAGTCTGAAGTGAAGGGGGCAGCTGGCCATTCACAAAAAACACTGAGAGGTGGAAAAAATCCTTTACAGAGGGGTGCTCTTGGTCAGTGAAGAGCAGCTCCAGATCAGATGGGTAAGGGGAGGAAGGGCTCCATTGCATTGGATGGGGATGTGGGTCTGTGGTGGGATGTGCACCCTGATGGGGTGAATGAAGGCCTCAGAGACCAGTCAGCTTCCAAAGGGGCAGCCGGGTTAGTCTAGTAAAGCAAAAAAAGCAAGGAGTCTTGTGGCACTTAAAGACAAACAGATTTATTTATTGCATGAGCTTTTGTGGGGGAGTATCCCGCTTCGTCAGCCACTTTGAAGAGGGAGAACTTACAGAACTGGATGAAAATAAATGCAGGGGAGTGTAAGACATGGTATCAGGTCATACTGCAAAAGCAAATCAGAGCATTTGTAAGGATTCAAACTCTAGGAAACAGCACACAGAGGGAGGGTGAAGTCAAATTACCTGTTATAATGTGAAAAGAATCCATAGTCACGATTCAGCCCTGCCTTCGCACAATCTAATTTGCATATTAGTTTGATTTCAGCTGTTTCTCTTTGAAGTCTTCATGTCCCATTGATTTTCTTGACAATCATTGCTAACAAATCATCAATGGAGTGATTAGGAGGGCCAGGATTCATTCAGTGCAGTCCAGCTGGGGAAGGGGCTAGGACAGCTATGTAATGCCAGAAAGTTGAAAGCAGAAATGGGGTGGCAGAAGAAGGAGGCTGCAGTCCCCACCAGGGATGTAGGAAGTCAGCAGGCACAATCAGGAAACTTAAGGTTAGAGTAACACCAGAGAAACTTCCCAGGAGTAAGGAGGTTAGCAAGTGGCTCAGGGAGGGTGAACTAGAGATGGGAAGTAGCGTAGGCTCCTGTGGTGAACTCCAAGAGACAAGGGAGGACAGAGGTTCTGTAGGAGGGAGTCCGGGGAACAGGTTTAGGAACTAAACGGACCTGGATGGCTGGTTATAAGGTCCCTAGGTCAAAACTTGGTGTAACAGGTGGCCCTGTGCTCTCCTGCCAACCAGTGGTATTGTGGCAAGGAGCCCTGAGCCAGGCCTGAACATTGTGGCTATGTCCACACGTACATCATTATTTCAAAATAAGTTGATTCGAATTAAGGGAAAAGCTCAAAGCGAAATAGCATGTCCAAACACAGGACTTGCTATTTTGCTTTAGGAGAGGGGCACCATGGGAGGTGTGGCAACATGGACCCCTCCCTGGGCCATGCCCCCACCCAATATAGGCTAAAAGGAAGGCACCCTGGGAAGGAGAAGGGCAAAAGTGTTATTTCAAAATAATCGTTATTTTGAAATAACATGTCTGAATGGTGTTATTTCAAAATAACTGTTTCAAAATAACAGCCGTTTCGATTTAAAGAAGGTTTAAGCTATTTCAAAATGTCGGCTCTTATTTCGAAATGATGGAGCCTGTTATTTTGAAATAAGAATAAATTGTGTGGACCTAATCTCTTTTATTTCAAAATAACCAGTGTTATTTTGAAATAAAAGAGACATGAGAACATACCCTGTATGGAGAAAGCACTTGGACATTTGTCCTGTTGGACTTTGTACCCTTGGCAGGCGTGGACTACATGGGGATGTGTTGGAGTGCGAATTACCAGAACAGAGATTATCACAGAGACAGCGGGAATGTTACCCAGTGCCACAATAGCTCCTTTCCCTTTCCCAGATCTAGACTCAGGAAGGTGCACTAGTGGGAAGGGAAACACCATTACAAGGTCTGACTATATCAATACCTCAGAATCTGACTCTTGGCCTATTCACGAGGTCCCCTGACCAGGCCTGGCCTTGCTCCACCCGTGTAATCCCAAACCGCTGATGGCACCCACACAGGCCAGGTGGTCCGGAGGAGGTTTCTCAGAGCACCCTTCTGCATAGGTGGTAGCTAGTAAAACATCAAGACCAGGCTGTAAGGGGTTAGTTGAACTCTGGCATCTATAAAGCTGGAAGTGTGGTTGGAGCAGACTTGCATGGAGGAGGGCTTTCTACTGAGAGTTAGTTATGCGGAGGGGGCGGGGATGGAGATGGAGGTGCTGCGCTCTGAGAGGAAGGAGAGTGCTGGGCACCTGAAGCTCAGAATCCAAGGCCTAATTGCTAGCCAGGATGCGGGTGTGGAAGTCGAGTTGCCATGAGGAGTGGGTGGTGCCTGGGATAGGCCTGGCTTCACGAGGGCCCAGTCCTTGGCCATGACAGCGGCAGAATCTTCCATCTCCGGGTCAGTGGGTGTCCGGCTGAAACTTGCTGCTGCTACCCGACTCTCTGCAGCTAGCAACCCTGGCCTGCTTCCTACCCAGTCTCCTTGAGGTTGCCTGTGCATCCTCAGGGTCTTGGGTTTCCTCTGCTTCAGGCAGCCTAGGGCATCCCTCAGAGTCTCGGTGTCCACTGGGGTCTCAGGCTTTTGGCTTCCACATTGGGGGGAATTAGCGGCCCTCTTGCTGGGACAGACAGTCTACATCCTCCCTCTTCAGTGGCCAGCCTGACTGAGATGAAGTTCTTCCTTTTATATCTGGTCTCCAACCAGAGCAAGCCCAGCGGGTCAAGTGGACGTGGCCTCCTCTGCCCGCAGAGTGAAGTTGACCCTTGATGAACCAATGCACGGCAAGTGTACCCCAACACGATTGTTGGAGCAATAGCCTATAGGACAAGATTGGGTAGGTTAGTGAAGTTGAAATAAATCCCCGTCACAATTCTGCTAGCAAACACCTCTGTTGGTCACATACAGAGCCTGGATGGAGAATCCTGGCAGATGTCCCAGGGGTGGGAACAGATGTGTGACAATCTTGCACCGCACCAGCCTTGAGGATGCAGATGGGGACGGCATTCCCTAAAGCTGGCGCTTTCCTGGAGCAGTCTAAAAAGAGTTTCTCTGTCTCTCTTTACAGCAAATGTCACTTGCTTGTTCTGCATTTCTGAAATTGAAATTTCAAGCAGCATTTTTTCCATTGAGAAATTCCAACAGGATGGCTGTGTTATTCTAGTCCAGAAAAACAAACAAGGAGTCCTGTGGCAATTTTAAAGACTGACATATTTATTTATTGCATGAGCTTCTGTGGCAGAAAATCCCACTTCGTCAGATGCTTTGAAGACAAGTTTCTCATCTTCAAAGCAACTGATGAAGTGGGATTTTCTCCCATGAAAGCTCATGTGATAAATAAATTTTTTAGTCTTTAATAGTGGCCCAGGACTCCTTGCTTGTTTCCCATTGAGAAGTTTCCCTCGACAGTCCACCAAGGGCCCTCAGTGGAACTCCGGGAAAAGACTCACGTTAACTTCAGTAGCTTTCAGATCTGGCCGCAAGTACTTATTCCACCACCTGCTTCAAATAAAAAGAGAGAAAATAAATAAATAAAAACATTGCTGTTTTCTGACAAAAACATGAAAAACTGCACAAGCCAAAGGGGATTAAAAGAGAATGTTTGCCTTCAGTTCTTTTAATGGTTTTGTTTTAAAGACACATTTGACAGTTTGAGGAACTGGGTGATCACAGATTTCTTTATTGCATGAGCTTTCGTGGGAGAAAATCCCACTTCAAGTCCTACAAAAGCTCATGCGATAAATAAATCTGTTAGTTTTTAAAAGTGCCACAGGACTCCTTGTTTGTTCTCCTGAACTAGACTAACACGGCTACCTCTCTGGATCTTGGGTGATCACAGGATCTCTTGAATTTGTTTTGCATTCATGTGTGATCACTAGACTCCTCTTCCTTTTCAGAGGTTTCTTTTGCCAGCCCTTTCTGATGCTGTGTCCTGATTTAAAAAAAAAAAAAAAAAGTATGAAAATAGGAATAGACCATCTGCATCATCTGCTGCTGTAGGTTGGTTTGGCCCATTGAAGTCAATGGAAACATAATGATTTACATCAGGAAAGGATCTGCAACTCAGGTGTTATTGATACTTTTAATTCCTTTTGGTGACTCGTGACATGAAAAGGCCTCAACTGTCAGCTTCTTCAACTACGTTCATTAAAGCCAGTGAGGAAGAATATTTTTGTGGAGAGATCACTGGACTGGTTTTTAAGAGCTCTTGGACTTGATGCATTGTTCTGAGCAAATTGTGACTTTCTTTCTCTGCCTCAGTTTCCCACCTCTGTTAAAGAATAGGGCATTTCTTGTCTTTTTTTAGAGTGATGATATTGGCTGTGCATCAGTTAATGTTTGTGCAAAGAGCTTTGAATTCCTGAGACAAATTCCTTTTCTTCTCTGAACTCTCTTCTCAACGGGAAATTGTATTGTTAAGATGTTAAGCACTGCACCCAAGCAGCCAGGATAAGCCAATGCAGTGTTTTTGCATATAGTGGGTGTATATGACTGGGGAGATGTATGCGCTCTAGGGTAGTCAATTTTGGTTGAACATATTCCTGGCGATTTCATCACATGACATAATCTTTAATTAAAGATTAATGTCTAATTCCTGGAGACTTCAGGACAATCTTGGTGGGCTGGCACCTCTTTGTGCAACTCAGAAGAACTTTACCTAAAAGGGTATTATGTGAACATTAAAGGAAGTTAATAAGACAAATCACAAATCAAACCTCAGCTGGGGTCTCCCTATTTTATCTGTTTTTTTCTCCAGAGTGGGGGCTATGCAAAGCAATCAATTTCCCCTGATCTTGATACAGACCCATAAAATGAGATCAGTTTCATTTCAAAGCTTCCCAGACCTTAATCCGGCGGTCTCAAACTCAAATCACTGCAAGGGCTGCATGAGAACTAGTACAGGGCTGCATGAGGACTAGTATGTTAGCCGGAGGGCTGCACCACTGAAACCTTTTCATACAGCGACATTGCAAGTATCAGTAATGATAGTGTTGTTACGGGCCACAGGAGATAGCTTTAGGGGCTGCATGCAGCCCACAGGCCTTGTGTTTCAGACCCCTGCCTTAATCTGAAGTCTAACTGACCCAACAATGGGTGAGACTTGTGTGGTGTGAGGTTGGACTGGGAGCGTCTTTTGCCATTGCTAGGGCCCTCAGCTTATGCACAAGTTTAACCTTAAGTGTATGAGGAGTCCCACTGAAGTAACTGACCTCAATAGGACTGTTGATAGGACTAAAGTTTAAGATGATGTTTGTGTCTTGCTAGATCCGGCCCTGGATGGATAGGTCCTGTGCCGTACAGCTTTCTGTTGATAGTAGAGACCAGTTTAATACCCAAATTCATCCCTTCTGAAATTATACTGAAGTTTATGGATGAATTGACTGGACATTTTTTCTGTACAGCCACAGTGGAAGCAAACCTCCTGGAATGGTCAGTCCATCCTGGCTAGCTCTTGGAGACACTGGCATTTTGAACTGGTCTCCCACAACTGCAGAAGGTCGGTAGAGTATGTTTTCGTGCACATGCCTTCCTTTGAATCAGAGAAACACACGTTATAACAGTGGACAAGCTCTCCTTGCCTAGGGCTGAAGTTACAATGTTCTGGAGATAGGTATTTAGCTCAGAATGGGAAAACGCGCCCACAAACTTTAGAGCATGGGGGGGGGGTCTTGTTTTTTTAGCACTAAAACTATCCCTTCCCTCTCTTTTCTAGCACTGTGTACACCCTGCACAGCACTCATTCCTTTGCTCATTATTAATTAAACTGTGAAAATATGTGGACAGGGCTGTTGATGAGCTATGTTAATCTCCATACTGTTAAAGCCAGATTGCTGAGAGCAGGGATGAATCACGTGCAGCGGATCAGCATTGACTTCTCGGCTGTGTACCTAAAGTGATCACACATCTGTTTCTAATGAGCATGTCTCCTTGAGACATGAGAGTAAGTGCCTTGACTTGATACTTCTCAGGTGTTGTGAAGTTCCTTTTCAAGCTACTGAAGGAATCGAATGCATTTATCCTCGAATTTGTTGAAACCAAGGATGCATACATTTACAGGGGGGTATACCAAAGCATGAAAATAGTGTAGTGGCTAGCACCTCTACTTAACATGCAGAAGGTCCTGGGTTCAATTCCCAGGGGGTTGGACTTGATGATCTCATGAGGTCCCTTCCAGCCCTATGATTGGATTTGGATATGGTAAAATGTTAATAATTTTTACCAATGTAGAAGTGGTACGATCTGGGGATGGGTTTAATATGCTAAAATCATTTCCCTTCATTGTAAAATTTTATGTTCAGGAAAGGTTCTTACCCCACTGAATATGCTCAGATCTCATGAGCCCTTCTATTGTTTGTTCTCAAGATGGCTACATCTAAAACCTTAGTTCGGACTTGCTTAGTCCAAATGGAATAGTTTGAAGTTAGTGCAAACTAAGCGTGGGTTTTTAGTTTGAAATAAGTGAAGTTTTTTAGTTTGAGCTAACTTTTAGTTTAAACTAAAAAAGTGCGGCTAGTTTGACCTAAAAAAACACACTTAGTTTGAACTAACTGCTAGTTTGAATTTATTTAGTTTGAACTAGCACGACTACATCATGCTAGTTCAAACTAAATCTCAAAGTAAGTTTGAACTGAGCAGGTAGTTTGGAATAACCAGCTGAACTAACTAATTCAAACTAAGCTTTGCTTAGTTTGAACTAAAAAAGTTTTTTGCTCAAACTATGCAAAGCCTAGTGTAGACAGGGTTTGAATTAGTTTGAATTAAAGCTCCTTAATTGAACTAATTTGCTAGTGTAGACATGCCCAAGGAATCCTAATATTTATTCCATACAATAGGAATTCCTCCGTGCTTGCTACTTCACATATTGCCTCCTCACTTTTGTTCTATAACACATCAAAGGTCTTTCTTTATGGTTTTTTAAAATTCAAAGTAAAAGCTACCAGATTGACCAGCATCAGAGAATGAAAGCCTCTGTCTTGAGGAAAAGTACGTTATACTTCCACGTATACAGCAGTGCAAGGTTCCCCCTGCTGCCCTGCCCATGTGCTTTCACCCTGAATTGGAGGCACCACCTCTAGTGGCAAAAGATGTCTGCCTCCATCGCTTGGCCTGTCTGTTGAGACTGTCAACAGCCTGATCAACACTTAAAAGTTAGATTGACCTAATTGTTTCTAAGGGCTGTGAAAAATATTGTAACCTGTTTCTTCTTCAGCCTAGCTATCACCTCCCAGACTGGTAGTTCAACTACGCTAATGGAAAACCCGCTGCTGTTGATATAAGAAATAGCTGTGCTAAGGTGCTGTGGGGCACAGCTGCTGGGCTGCAGTTGTATCACGCTACCAGCTGTAGTATAGACGTGCCCGGAGAATGGATCAGGAGCTGTCTTTTTTTTGTTTGTTTGTTCCTTGTTGGCACAGTGCTAGCACAATAGGATCCTGGTCCATCGCTGGGGCTCCTAGGTGCTTCAGTAGTACAGATAATAAACAACAGAGTGGTTGAGTATTTTGTGATGTGGTTGCTTGCTAGAGCTGGTTGGGAATTTTTTCTTTGAAGCGAGTTTTCAGCAGATAATACAACTTGTGGAACAACTTGATTTTGCTGAAATTTTTCCATTAAGAAAAGGGAAATGAAACATTTCATTGCAGATCATTTAGAAGTGAGTCAATTCAGTGTTAAATTGCTTTTTCACGTAGGACTGCACTGTCTCCTGGACTTATAGTTTGGTTCTTTAATGCCCCCTTTCGCTCCTATGAGCTGGGTTTCCTGGCTGGACTACAGCGTCCTATGCTGCCATGAAGTCTTCCCCGTGACTGAGCTCCATGGTGCCTCATGGGAGTCCCATGACTGGCGGGGCATCGTGAGAAATTACTTTGACCACAGAACCATCCCCCAGGGGAGTGGGTCATCAAGTAAATGAACTGCGACTCCTAGTTAAATAAACAGAAATGAAGCTTTTCAATCAGGAATATAGATGTTTTTTCATTTGGATTGAAAATGCCAGAATGAAATGTCTCTCCATTTCCAACCCATTATTAGTTGGAGATTTTTGTTCGGTGAATAATTTTGATATTTCTCATGGGATGGCAATTCCAGTGTTCGCTCAGCTACATCAGTTAAGTGGTATTGTAGCAACTTGGTTGACTGTGCCAACTCCAGCTTGCATAGGGCACCAAACAGCCTTTGATCTCAATGCTTTCCAGATGGGAAGATGGGCACAGGCTAATGAAGGTGTACTGCCCAGCCACGCTGGAAACCCAAAAGGAAACTCTCTCTGTTTCCTTTTGCTTTTCAGGTTGTTGGGGAATGTTGAGCAAGGTGATGGGGTGGCATGTGAAATCCCTCCCAGAGCATTGGAAATGTCATGTTGCCAAATGGTAACTTTCCTGGCAGATTAAAAAGTTGTTTCAGAAATGCATTGTCCAGTCCTCTTTGCCTATGAGGATGGTGGCTGTGCAAAGTCTTAAACAGGTCCTGATGTCTCTTGGAGATAACTGCTAAGTCCACACCATTTAAAAACCTGTCTGAAAATCAGCGGAGACCTTGGCTGGATCTTTCAGTCTGGGATGTAGGTCTTGCTTGTATGTGAGATTGCTTGGGAAGTCACATTTCCCCCTTTAATGTCACAAGGCAGTGTCATGAGGAAAGGGAATTTCACAGCTTTATTCACAAAGGTTTGTATTTTAAGACTCCCTGCAATACTCCCTGGTTTTTTTTTTAAATTCCCCAACTGTTGTCTTTCACTTGTCGACTCTGAAGTGAATTTTTTCATAAGTGAGAGCTTCATTTTATGCTGTCAGAACCCTGTTTGTTGTGATTATATTATGAGCCTGTCTCTAGTTGTGTGTGTGTGTGTGTGTTTGATTTGTATTTATGAAATATTGTAGTCACTCTGTTGTATATCACTGGTGCCTCAGGCAACTCCTGTTATTTTCTGGGATTCTATGTGAATCTTAACTGTTAAGGGATGCTTACGTTTCTGCTTTGCTCTGTCATTTTTAATGTAGTTTCAGACAGTTAAGGGCTGGATCCTGCTTTCTTATGCTGTTGTCAGTCTGGAATAGTTCCACTGATGCTGATGGCTTTACTTGAGATCTAAGCCAGGATAGCAGAGCTGAGTTTGGCCCATTAGTGTATAGCCAGGTCTGGGATTTCAAGTTTTCCTAATGATAAATTACATACTGTAAGGTACAATTACAGTGAGCATAAAACCCAGCAATAGCAGAGCTGTGCAAGGAACTAAGTCTGTACAGAGAGAGTATGAATGCAGCATCCATTAGAAATTACAGGGGAAATTAAATGGGCAAAGTATAATTACCCTGCTGGAATTTGTCCAGGATTCTGGGCCTCAATATATCTCATACTTCTAGGATCCATTCCAGCTGCTATTGACTTGAGTGGAGGTTTTTCTGTCAGCTTCAGTGGAAGCTGGATTGGGTTCCTAAATTGGAAAATGAATATCCTGCCACTGTATGAAAAAGTCAAACCTTCAGGTAGCATTACATCTCAGGAGAAAGATGGTGGTGCCATCTTCCTGGACCACAGTGCCCTCTAGATCTGTGTGGTGGATTGATTCAGGAGTCAGAGGGAAGAATGTCATCTCCTGCGGGACGTATGGCACCACAATTCAAGGACTTTCCTCTAAGCAGTGATGATGCTGCTTGACTTCTGAGATCCAACAAGACCATTGCACCCGGGCAATAGGAAGCATCCTAAAAATAAGCCATGGTAACCAGGATATCCTGGAGAAAGTGGGAATGCAGCCCTATTGCTTTCAACAGGCAGCAGGTAGGGATAGACTGTCCTATGTTAATCAGGAAAGGCAGATTCGGGCAGCGGTCAGCTGGTCCTGGGTCACCGTTTCTTGCTGAGGGCTCCCTACCTTGTGCCGAAGCTATTAATTCATAGCAGTGTTTTTCTTATTTCATAGAATCATAGAATCATAGGGTTGGAAGGGACCCCACAAGGTCATCTAGTCCAACCCCCTGCCAAAAAAAGCAGGACCACTCCCATTAGATCATCCCAGTCAGTGTTTTGTCCAGCTGGGACTTGAACACCTCCAGAGATGGAGATTCCACCACCTCCCTAGGCAACTTATTCCAATGCTTCACCACTCGCCTAGTAAGGAAGTTTTTCCTAATATCCAGCCTGGACCGCCCCAGCTGTAACTTGAAACCATTGGTTCTCGTTCTGCCCTCTGTTACCACCGAGAACAGTCGAGCTCCCTCCTCCTTGGAGCAACCCTTCAAGTAGTTGAAGGTTGCTATCAAATCCCCCCTCAGTCTTCTCTTCTGCAGGCTAAATAAGCCTAGTTCCTTCAGTCTTTCTTCATAGGGCTTGTGCTCCAGCCCTTTGATCATTTTGGTTGCCCTCCTCTGGACTCTCTCTAATTTGTCCATGTCCTTTTTGTAGTGGGGAGCCCAAAACTGGACACAGTATTCCAGATGTGGCCTCACTAGTGCAGAATAGAGGGGAATGATCACATCCCTCGATCTGCTGGTAACACTTCTTCTGATGCAGCCCAGTATGCCATTGGCCTTTTTGGCAGCAAGAGCACACTGCTGACTCATATCCAGCTTCCCATCCACCATGACTCCCAGGTCCTTTTCTCCAGTGCTGCTATTTAGCTGATCACTCCCCAGCCTGTAGCAGTACATGGGGTTTTTTCGTCCCAAGTGCAGGATTTTACACTTATCCTTGTTGAACCTCATGAGATTCCTCTTGGCCCACTGCTCCAGTTTGTCTAGGTCTCCCTGAATCCTGTCTCTGCCCTCTAGGGTGTCTACCGTTCCCCCCAGTTTGGTATCATCTGCAAACTTACTAAGTGTGCAATCAATCCCATCATCCAGATCATTAATGAAAACATTGAACAGAACTGGCCCCAGGACCGACCCCTGGGGCACACCACTCGTTACTGCCTGCCAACTTGACATGGAGCCATTGATTCCTACACGCTGAAACCGTTGTTCTAGCCAGTTTTCTATCCACCTTACAGTCCACGCATCTAACCCATACTTCCTTAATTTGCCAATGAGAATGCTGTGGGAAACCGTATCAAAAGCCTTGCTAAAGTCAAGGTATATCACATCAACGGCTCTTCCCGCATCCACAAATCCAGTCATCTCATCATAGAAGGCGATGAGGTTGGTCAGGCATGATTTACCCTTGGTAAATCCATGCTGACTATTCCTGATTACTCTATTTTCCTCCAAGTGTTTCAGGATGGATTCTTTGAGAAGCTGCTCCATGATTTTTCCAGGGATTGAGGTGATTTCCTTGCTGTGTCACGTTGATTTTGATGACTCAACCCTGTCCGGCAACTGTTCATTCACATTCCCCACTGGAAGCTGTTTAACTGCCCCTGGAAAAATAAGGGAGCTAAACAAAAGCAAGAGAGGGGACAGTGACCACAGTATAAAGACATAGGAATGCTTGAAGGAGTCATTGCATCCATTTGCCTAAGCAGAAGCGTGTGCCCAAGGATCTTTTATGGCACCAATCAATCCTTTCCCTGTGATATGCTGTCAGTAACACAGTACTGCAGCCTGGATTTTGTGATGGTGAGAAACACTTTTCCATTTTACCCTTCTGCCTTTAACTCACTGTCCCAGGTGACCATTAAACAGGGTCAGGCCAAATTTAAAGGGCATGGCCCTGTAAATGCCGTCAAGTGTAGTGCGTGCCATTGTGAATGCAGCAGAGTAATTTTTCTTTTCCTGATGAAAAATATTTTTATTAGAAAAAAATTCTGTTTTAAAAATGAAAGCTTGGCAGAAGATTGACCATTTTTCTGAATTTTGCTCCACACTTTATCTAGACTGTTGCAGAATTGTTTCTTATTTACCAAAACCCAACTGGGTTTGTGAAAAATTGCTATAAATGTTTTCATTTTAAAAAATTGCCTCAAAATATTTGACGTTGGCCTCTAGGGGTGCCACACTGAGAGTGCTTAATTTAGGGAAAAGCTGTAATGAATGGGTCAGTGTAACCCCTAAATACTAGTGTATATCCTTCCATAAGGTATATACTAAGCCAGCAACAAACAGCTGCTGATTACCTCCCTAGTTACTCATAAGACAAAAGCACAATTCTACCTGGACACCCATGTCAATAATGATAGAGAAGATTTTCTGTAATCCCTATCTTATGTAAAATAAATAAATTAATTAAAGTTCTACCAGTCCCAAAGGACTGGACACATTACCAACTAGTCAATCAATATTGCAGCTCTTACCCAAATACATGCTTACAGCCAATGCTTATTCATTAAACTAAGATTTATTTTAAAAAAGAGAATGAATATTGGTTAAAAGTTCACAGGCATGGAGACAAGAATAAAGGGATAGGTCAGTTTCAAAGCAGAGATGATAAACTGAGTTGCAAAAGTCCTTTCACGATCAGGTTTGTAGCAGGGTGAAATGGATAGCTAATTTGCAAAAGTCTCTGGGGGTCATCAGACCTTGTTTAAAGTGTCTTTGTTAGAAATCCTATGCAAGGAAAAGAAACAGGAAATGAAGACCAAATAGTCCATGAAAAGAGTCTGATTAATTTATTCCAGAAGTAATAGCAGGGTGAACTGGTCTCATAAGGAGGACCTTACGCTGGCAACTTCAATTTCCCCTGGTGAAATCCACCCAGGCCTAAGATAAAAAGGATCAGGTCCATCGTGTCTTTTATAGACGTGTGCAGGCTTGTTGATCTCTTTTTGACAGCAGGTAATCCTTGAGTGAATAATAGCCAATGATGACTTTTGTGGCTTTGTAAGTTCCAAAGGGGAAGCCATTTCAGTGTAGTTTAGCAAAACAGCAAGGAGTCCCGTGGCTCTTTTGAAGACTAATAGATGTATTTATCACAAGTTTTTGTGGGAGAAAATCCCACTGCATCTGATGAAGTGGGATTTTTTTTCATATGAAAGCTCATGTGATACATAAATTGGTTAGTCTTTTGAAGTGCCACAGGACTCCTTGTTTTTTTGTGGTTTTGTAGTAACTTCTCTTATTGTCTATGCACTCTGGTGTCTGTTAGCACAAGGCAGCTGGCAATTTACAACTGCCCACAGGTAGTTACTATTTAAACTTAAGAGAGAAATAAAACCAATAATAGTATTAAATTCAAGTATCAACTATTAGTTCAAAAATCAGAGGAAGATGGGAACAGACTACAGAGCCAGACAGGAACTACTTGGTTACACTGGTAATCACAGGACTATAGGTAAATACAGCTATACATAGCCATTATTTACTTCCCGATTTCCACCAATATAAGTTTAAACATCAAAGTTTTAGTTATTTTACAAAGAATGGCTCTAATTATCATTTGCGTTTTATTCTCAAAAGTTGTACACAGGGTTAGTCAGACAGTTAGGTTTAAACCTTTCTCCCCAGTGCCACAATTTTTTTTTTTTAAAAAACCCTCTATTTGGGACCCTGGAAAATGTGGTAAAAATGATGACATTTCAAAATTTTCTCAATAAACCAACAAACAAAAATCAGCAAGTGGCTTCCCTGAGTAGTCCCATGAACCTCAGTTAGATGAATCACATGGTAAACATTGTGTTAGGCAGTAAAGCCCAGATCCGAGAAGATATTCAAACATCGCTCTGCTCATCATTTCAACGTCTATAAGAATTAGGAGCTTAAGGTTGGTCTCCACCTGAAACTTAGGACAACTTAGATATATCAGTGAGGAGTGTGAAAAATTCACTCTTGTGAGAGATGCAGTTAAGCCAATGAAGTCCCTAGTGTAGACGACAAATTCTTCTGTCAACCATCCCCAGAGGGGGCAAATTAAATACAGAGTCAGAAATTTCTTTTGTCACTGTAGCAAGTGTCTACACTACAGCATGTCTGTGGTGTAGCTGCTGTGTTGACCTGGAGCCTGTATGTGTTGGCTCCCGCACATCAACACCATGTGGTGCAATCAGTGGTATTGCTTTAATCAGCTCCGTGCTGCAATTGGCCAGTCCAGAGAGGCGATGCTCAAGTCAGGCCACATCATTGGTCTCTGTACCTGTGACTGCAGCAGAGAAAACATGGAAGGTATGTCTACACTTGCAGGTTGGTCCAAATTAAGAAGGCTTAATTCAAACTAACTTAGTATCTGTCTACACTAGGTTTTCATTAGTTCGAACCGAAGAATTCCTTAATTCAAGTTAATGAAAGCTTAGTAAGACCTGCCAGTTAGTTTGAACTAAGCCTTTAGTTTGATTGGTAGTTTGAACTAAAGACAATGTAGACAAGGATTAACCCTTAGTTTGAACTTAATAAATTTGAACTAAGGGCAGTTAGTCTGAATTAAGAAAGTGGACTAATTCAAAATAACATATCTTCAAATTAGTCCATGTTGTCAACTTGAACTAAGTTCAAGTTTAGTCCGAGCTAAACTCGAATTTATTAGTTTGAATTAACAAATTTGAACGAACTTTTCCTAGTGTAGACACAGTCAAAGTGTCTCCTGCCAGACCAGCTGCTGGAGCATGCCAGCGACGTGTCAGAGTGCAAAGACTGGGTATGAATGTGGGTGGGAAGCAGTGTGAGAACAAGACAAGAAGCAGAGCTTGACATATAGATGAACCTTAAGTCCCAGGTGCTTAACTCACTTTTAAAAATGAGATGTCACCTTTTAAATTAGGTACGTGTTGTAGTGCCGAGCCAAAGAATACCTAACTGCCTTTCACAGTCTGGTGTTGGCCAGATTGGTCTATCTGTAGAGCTGCATGTGCAGGGGAGAGAAGAACTGAGACAATAAGGACGGGTGGCAATGTGTGTGAGTAATGTTACTTGAAGGTCCTATGGCTACAGGGGGGAGAGCCAGCATAATATCTCCAGGTATGCTAAGGAGCGTGAGCTCACCAGCAGCCCCTGTTATGCCTTTTGACTTCCCTTCCAGCACAGCTGTCCAAGGCCTTGATTCAGCAAGGTATTTAAGCACATATTTAACTTTAAGCAAGTCACTGCCATTGACTTCAATGAGACTTGTGTAGTAACTATGAAATGGGGTGAAACTAAATCTTAGCCTGATTTCTGGCATGTGCAATGTCTGAATCTGCATTTTGTGCTTTAAGCACATCTCTGCCAAATCTAAGTAGTCCTGGAAATTGCTCAGGGTTATAGCCATCTCCACTTTCCCAATGGCTGGTATAAAGCTTTAGCTGTGTTTCTTTAATATGCAATTCAGGAAATGTTCCTTGACCTGAAATGCTGAGGTTTTGCCCTCACTGATTGATTGTAAAGCCCTTTGCATATGAGCAAGGCAAATTTTGGCCTCCGTCCGGGAGTGCAAACTCCTTACAGCTAGGGAAAGACTCATAAAAAATAATGGAGTTCAGCTTGGGTGCCTGGTCTGGATCAGGGCCTTAGGATGAATCCTCTCACATTTATCATCGCTGAGTATTACTGTCTAGCACCTTGGGGAATAAAGAGAGGAGAAGTCAAGTGTGGTTTCTGGTTAGACTCCTTAGATAACAAGACCATCTGGTTCCATACCTGACCTTGAATAACTTCAGCTGTAGAGAAAGCCGGCTAGCATTGTTAAATTAATTCTTGTTGGCATGTTTTATTTCAAATAGAAAACATTCTGAGGATTAAAATAAATGTTGCTAGTTACATGGCTGCATTAAGCTAATGATTTTCCTTTTACCTAATTGATCCCATAATGCCCCAACTTTGTTGGATAAACGCTAATCTCTCCTTTGGGTGATTTTGGATGCATTATATACATTGTTACCAAATCTAAGGAAAGATTCTGTCTCTTTCTGTCTCCCCTGCAGGTGATCCTCATTCTAACAAAGCTCTACGACTTCAACTTGGGTAGCGTGACTGAAAGCTCGCTGTGGAGGTAAGCGGATTATAGGAATCACAGTGACTGGCAGGGAATTGTTTGCGAAGCCTCATGTCAAATGAACCGCTGAGATCTGGAGAACCTGAATTTTTTGGTCTGGGAAGGGTGGGGAGGAATCAGAGCTCAGTTGTGAGGCGCTCTCAGAAAAAAGTGTGTGGTTGGGAGCTCACCGATTCTGCGTCAAGAGGCTGATGGATGAGTGGTGAGATGATTAAGATTCCAGACTGGGAGCAAAGAAGATCTGGGATTTTGTCCTACGTCTGCCATAAGTTCACTGGGGGCCCTCGTGCAAGTAGTTGAAACTCAGTTTGCCATCAGTAAGGTGGGGATAAAATCTTTCTTTTTTTCTCTTACCTTGTTTAGATTGTTAACCCTTCAGGGTAGGGATTGTTTCTTACTCTGCCTGTGTCCAGCACTAGCACAATGGGTTCTGGTCTGAGCTAGGAACATAGACATGGCGAGAAGAAGGGTCTTGTTGAGAGAGTACATCTGGAAATGACTTAAGAAAACCCAACCCAGACCAGGAAAAGCTTAATGCCAGGGAGACAGGCCTTGACTAAAGTGGAGAGTCCATCTAACATCTGCATTGTGTTATTTAGGACAAGCAAGGGGTCCTGTGGCACTTAAAGACTAATAAATTTATTTGTCGCATGAGCTTTTGTGAGAAAAAAAATCCCCCTTTGTCAGATGCTCTGAAGTGGGATTTTCTCCCACGAAAGCTCATGCAATAAATAAATGTTAGTCTTTAAGTGCCACAGGACTCCTGGCTTGTTTTTCTGCACTAGACTAACCCGACTGCACCTTTGGAATTTGGCAACAATTGTGATATTTGTTTTACTCTAGCATCCAAGATGTTGGACCAGGGCCCCACTGACCTAGACCCTGTATGGCCACAGAACAGAAAGGTGGTCCCTCACCCAAAGTCCCCTTTCATCCAGTCCTGTCTTGTATTTCTCTGACGATGGCCCAAATCTTGGACCCACCAATACTGAGAGCAGAACTTCCATTTACTTCATTAGACTGGGGATTTGTGTCAGGAATATTTGCTGCAGTTGGAGTACAAGGTACTAACCATCCCAAGTCATCCCCTCCTCCACTTGGAGTCTCTCTGCAGTGCAGGCAGGTTGTACCATCCTTCACCACATAGCTGGAAGTGAGCAGAGGCGTGTCTGAAGTCGCATACTGGAATTGGTATAGGAGTTCCAGGCTCCCAGTCTCATGCCCAGCTCACACCACCCACATGTTGATCCCTTTCCTGACTTGGATGGTTTAGCCAATGAGCAGTGAGTTTATTGCTTTTGGTTGTGCTATGATCAGTTAAGTACCCTATTTTTCTTAACAGAGTCAAATTGCAGAGATGGAGCTTGCATCCTGCTATGAAATTGCAGGGGAATTTAAATAGGCACGCAATATATTTAGGCTCATGGAACTATAACTTGGATGTTTGTTATATATGACACCTATAAATGGGGCTATGTGGGTATATAAGTCATACATAAAATTTCAAGTATAACTGCATGTGCGCATGCACACACACACACACACACATTCTTACAGACAGCATATAAATATTTGGGCTGTATCCTAAGCTTGTGTAAATTTGCTTAGCTCAATTCAAGACAATTCATACCAGCTGGGTATCTTGACCTTTGTACTTCTACCTGTTCTGCAAAAAAGGAGAGACTTAATAGTTTTTAGTGGTAGTCACATGCTAGACAAGAGCGACTTTAAAGTGCCAGGGACTATACATCACTGTTGTACCTATTGCATTGCATTTGTTAACAACTTGCAGTGAGATTAATTAGTGTGGCTGCCAGGCAGTCCATGGTAACACTCTGTTTCTGGATGTGACACTGCTGCAGACACTCTGTTGTCCTGCTTGGCACCCAGCCTTTTTGATGTCTTTGTTCACCTCAGTTAATTTAAAACTCAGTTTTGTAAGACAGTTTCAGGAGCGTTACCAGATGGGAGCTAACCATGCAGTTAATGCATTAGCAGTTAATTGTTCACAACAGCTCTTGAAACTTCTTGACTTGCCTGGCAACTCTAAAATTGCACAATAGCATGGTAATCTGCGAACGTATAAGTAACCATGCAGCTAAGAGGGAACACAGCCATTTTCACTTACCTGCGCACTTCTCCTGGTCTTTAAGCCTTGAAAACTTTT
Source organism: Podocnemis expansa (assembly GCA_007922195.1). NCBI lineage: Eukaryota > Metazoa > Chordata > Testudines > Podocnemididae > Podocnemis > Podocnemis expansa. The sequence goes on along the minus strand of ML682056.1, from coordinate 12,623,848 downwards.
GCCTTGCACCTAACAAGTACAAATGACACAGTAATTATACTTTAAGCATAATTACCACACAATCTGCTCTACTTAAATAATGTAACGAGCCAGCAAATCCTGTCTTATTGCCAAGAAATTGCTGCAGCATTTGAGCTGTGAGAAAAGGTGATAGTGACATTCCTCTTGGAGTTTTGGTTTTTCTTTCCAGAGAGAGGAAGGTGGGGACTAGCCATCAGCTAAGCTAAATGTTTCCGAGTACCAGTATATCTTAAAAGTCAAAGAATAGATGCTAAAAACATAGGCTGCCTTATGAAACCCATTTTAGGATGGCCCTGAACAGTCCATCAAGTGTGCAGCAGAGATTACAGAGTGGTAAATAAAGGCAGAGTGGGTTCTTGTGGCTAGAAATAGGAATCAGACTCCTCAGTTCTATTGGAAGCTGTAATCAGGAGTGAACTCTAGTGGTTAGAGTAATGGCCTGGGAGTCAACACTCCTGGAGTCTAATCCCCAGGTGATTTGCCTGATGACGTTCTGCAAGTTTTCCCCGTCTGAAAAATGCAGAAAGTAAAAGTTTCATAAAGGCTTTCAGAGAGCCTTGAGTTCCTCTAATGGAAGGTGTTACACAAATATAAAATGCTAATAATGGAATAGTAAATGGTTGGAATGACCTGAGAGATACACAAATTTGTTGAAGCCAAACCTGTTTTGGAATTTTTTTATCATACTCCTACATCATGGTACCTGAGTGCCTACATCATTTAAAATAATCATTGCAAGAATGTGCGAGGTTTCCTGGATTTTTCTGTTTCTGGGGCTAAGGCAAGTTCTTGCAACTAATCAATAGCTCTGCTCTCCTCAGCAATGACACTTCTTGAGACTGGCTCTGAACAGTCAGTAAAGAAAGTAGTTTCCAGAAGACAACAACTCTTATGGCAGACAACAGTAAACCATGTACTGAAGTTTCAGAGGGGGTGGCAGGCTGCTAACAGAGGTGGGCAAGGGGGGAGATGCCCAGGGGTCTGGCAATTTAAAGGGGCCATGCTCTCTTCCATCCATGGTGCCACCCATACTCCACCCCTGGTCCCGGCTGGCCTGCCTCATTGCTTTTTCTCCCTCTTCCCTGTTTGACCTCCCTGCCATCGTTCATTGCTCGTGGCTCTCCTCTTTCAGTCCCCGGCCACAGCTTGTTATGTCCCTGCCCACTCCCACAGCTGTCACTCTGTGTCTGGAGGAATTGGGAGCATGGATGAGAGAAGGGGGCCTAGCAATGGGGGGAGTTTTGCATGGCATGGGAGAAGGGACCCAGTGGTGAGTCGGCCAAACAGGAAGGGGAGCCTGGGTGGAGTGAGGGTTGACTGTGGGTGAGGCCACAGGTGGAAGAGGCGGGATGGGACTGTTTTGCCTTGGGGTCCAGAATCACTGTCAGTGGAGCTGGGAGGTGGGACTAGGGCTACGTCTCCATTACCAAGCTTAGTTTGAATTTCCTTAGTCCAAACTAAGCAGTTCCCAAACTAACCGCGCATCTGTCAAATTAGCTCAAACTAGGATGCATGGTTAGTTCAAACTAATGGCTTAGTTCAAACTTTTTTTAGTTAGAACTAAGCCTTAGCCCGCATCTACATCGTGCCTAGTTTGAACTAAAGTTCAAACTGAGCAGTTAGTCTGGACTAAGCAGGGATACTAACTAGTTCAAAATAAGCTTTGGCTAGATCGAACTAAGAAATTAGCCGGATCTGGGATAAATTAGTCTAGACCATGCCTGCTTAGTCTGGACTAATTTGCCAGTGTAGATATAGCCTAGGAAACCCATGCAGTACTGTCTTCAAATCTGGGCTTGATCCTGCATTCCTGAAGCATCAAAAACTGCCATTGAATTCCCCCTTGATCCCTGTGTGTCCAAAGTAAGAATGGAAAATTGATTTGCAATGGAAAGGCTTTTCTAATCTCTGCATCTAAATACTAAGACAAATAAATCAATAAGAAAATGGCCTGAGTGTAATTAAAAAAAAAAAAAAAAAAGAACAATCATGTTGGATTCTGGTCTCCTAACCGTTGTCTTCAGGTTAAGTCAGCACAAATGCTGCTCTGGACTGAAATGAAGGAATAGAGGCAGGGTTAAAGCCCTGTGACATTTTTTCTTTCTTTCTTTTTTTTTTTTTAATGTTCATTTTATTTTGGGAATATTGTGGGGTTTTGTTTGTTCATTTTAGCCATGCAGTGGGGCCAGGGGAGGGAGTTGAAAGGGGTTGGGTTGTGTCCTGGCCCTGGGAGATGGGAGAGGTGTGATGAAGAGTAAGCCCACCCTTCACAGGACCTGCTATTGCAGGGTGAGGTCTGTTTGGCTGGGCCCAGGATCGCACTCTGGGTGTTGCGATCTAGCATTGGGGGATTGCAGCAGCACCCACTTTTGGCCTGGCTGCCTTCTCATCATGATGATGTGGGGATCCTGGCCAAATCGGAGTAAGTGATGCTGTCCCCCTGTATGCCAAGTTGCAATACAATCAACTCAAATTTGGCTGGGATTTTCCCACCCCCGACTCCCTCCTCTCATCCACCATGATGGAGGAACGGCCAGGCCAAACCTAAGCACCACTGTGACCCTGTGAGCTAGGTTGTAAGACCCAAGCCGGGCCTACCCCCAGGACAGAAGTCACAGGAGAGGCTTCTGCAAGTTGAGATGTTCTCTTTTTTAAGTCATTTCTGGTTGTGTGTTTGTGTTTATATCGTATAAAACACAGGGGTCTTGGTCCTGGCATAAAAGATCAGTTTAGGGTCTGGTCCCTGGAATTGGCCGTTACCTGTTACTTCAGGGGAAAATGCAGGAAGAGCCTGCCGTGGACCTAACCCTCTCAGGAATGGTCTACACTAGAAATTAGGTTGTCTCAGCTATTTCACTTATTGGTTTGGAAAGTCCACATCCTTGAGCAACATAGTTATGCCAGCGTAAGGCCCCGTGCAGACAGCACTAGGTTGATGGAAGAATTCTGCTGATGTGAGCACTCCTTCTGGGAGAGGTGGATTACCCTTCCCACGGGCATCGGTCGGTGCCCACCGAAACCCTGCGACAGGGCTGCTGTAGTATTTCAAGTGTAGACATGCCCTACGTTAGTGGTTGCCTTATGTCCTGAAGCCTGGGGATTTCTCTATCTGGTAGGCTATGAGTGAGAGGTCTGATTTCCCTGCATTGATAGTGTCAGCTACCATGGCTACGCTGCTATTTATATTCACGCTAGCTTGAGGAAAGCATATGTTCATGAGCAGGGGAATCGTGCCCAACAGCATAATGCAGATATAGCCCAATATTCAAGCATGAAAGTTCTCGTGATCTAGATAAACATCTAACAGGGTGGTTGGAAAATTTCAGTCAGAAATGTATTTCAGTGAAAAACTATTTTTTAAAAATTAACCATTTATTGGGGGGGCTGATTGTCATTGATCATTTTTTCCCTTAGAAAAACAAAAAAAAAATTCATCCAACTAACTGATTCTGAAAAGTGGCTGTAGAACCTCGTGCTCCCATTCTCCCTGTATGGGCTAGGCTACCTAGCTAGGCTTTAGCTCCCGTTACCGAATGCCTCCCCCCATCATCAGGGGAAACAGTGGTGATTCGTAGCAGATGTCAAAGCATGGAGCCTTGTCCATAGAGGACTATGGAATATGAGGTACTTGAACTAGAGCTCTCATGACACCCTGAAGCAATTCTTTATAATCAAAATATTTTGGTTTTCTGTTCTTCTTTGGAAACTTGAACTTTTCTGTCAAGGGTCAGGAGAAGCTGATGAGTGGTTGATTTATATCTTTAAGCCTGTATCTTAAGCCTTATATCTTTAAGCCAAGCAATTTTAGGTATATCATTTCTAGGTTCTCCTTCCCCCCATCTAGTGCAAAAGTGGAAGGACAGATTATCTATATAAATATTTTTGCATTAATTTTGGCCTCGCATATATCTTGTGGCAGTGAGTTCCACGTGTTATTTATGCGTTATGGAAAAAAGAAATCACGTCATCAATTTTAAATCTCTTGCCTTTCAGTTGCGCTGGCTATGAGCTTGTTCTTGTTTTGAGAGAGTGGGTAAACAGGAACACTTGCTTCCATTAGTTATTTTTCATAACTGTCATTTCCCTTTTTATTTGTCTCCTCTCTCAACTAAAGATACCTAGTTCTTCTCATTCTTCGTTATATAGACATTTCTCAGCTTCTAGCCATTTTTGTTGCTCTTTTATGATCCTGCACTATTTCTGCTATATCATTGTTGAGATAGGATGACTACAATTGAACACACTGCTCCAGGTGAGTGTGTACCATGGCCATCATCAATTTTTAGTATTTTCTAGCCCATTCTTTATCAGTCTACCATTTTTCTTTTTTCTGTTTTTTGCCTACTACTACATACTGAACAGCTATTTCTATTGAGCTTTCTATAATGACAGCCAAGTAACTGAATTGTTACTTAATTTAGAACCTAGGAATTGCTCCTGTTATTTGTATTGCAGTAGACAAAAAAGATCTAGTTTACAATCCAAATGTAGCACAAGTGACGTCAGTGGGATTCAATAAGGTTTCAATAAGGTTCAGTAAGGACAAGTGTAAAATCCTGCACTTGGGACGGAAAAACCCCATGCACTGCTACAGGCTGGGAAACATTCAGCTAAGTAGCAGCAGGGTAGAAAAGGACCTGGGGGTCATGGTGGATGGGAAGCCGGATATGAGTCAGCAGTGTGCTCTTGCTGCCAAAAAGGCCAATGGCATACTGGGCTGCATCAAAAGAAGTGTTACCAGCAGATCAAGGGATGTGATCATTGCCCACTATTCTGCACTGGTGAGGCCACATCTAGCATACTGTGTTCAGTTTTGGGCTCCCCACTACAAAAAGGACAGGGACATGCTAGAGAGAGTTCAGCGGAGGGCAACCAAAATGATTAAAGGGCTGGAGCACAAGCCCTATGAGGAAAGACTGAAAGCATTAGGCTTATTTAGTCTGCAGAAGAGAAGAGTGAGGTGGGATATGATAGCAACCTTCAACTACTTGAAGGGATGCTCTAAGGAAGATGGAGCTCAACTGTTCTTGGTAGTAACAGAGGACAGAACGAGGAGCAATGGTCTCAAGTTGCGGTTAGGAAGGTCGAGGCTGGATATTAGAAAAAACTTTTTTACTAGGTGAGTGGTGAAGCATTGGAATGAGCTGCCAAGGGAGGTGGTGGAGTCTCCATCTTTGGAGGTGTTTAAGGCCCGGCTGGACAAAACCATGACTGGGATGGTTTAGTGGGAGTGGTCCTGCCTCTGGCAGGGGGTTGGACTAGATGACCTCATGAGGTCCCTTCCAACCCTATGATTCTATGATTCAGGAAACAGACATGGGAATCATTAGGTATCACAGAGCTATTTATGACCAGCAATGACCATTACACCCCAGCTCTGAGAAGCAAGAGGGAATTGCTCAGTTGGTTCCTTCCAATATGCAGGACTTTGCATATATCAAAATTGAATTTCATCTGCTATCGTGTTAGCTGTTACGTAGCTCTTCTAGGTCCCACTGGAGTCCTTCACATCCTTCTGTGCTTATGATTAAAATACGGAACGCTATCCCTCTGCCCCATGTAGCTAGCCTGGGACTGGGGCCTTGTAGGGCTGTGTCCATCAGGAAAAGAGATTAATGACGTGTGTCTTTGGTATAACCATCTTTGTTTACCCCTAAAAGGGTCATGAGGTGTTCTTTCCATGAACACATTAGAAACAAATAGTAGCTTCCTAATTCAGAAATCCTCTTGTCCCCATAAGAATGGCCAGACTGGGTCAGACCAATGGCCCATCTAGCCCAATAACCTGTCTTGTGACAGGGGCTGATGCCTGGTGGTTCAGGGGGAGTGAACACAGCAGGGCAATTATTGAGTGATCCACCCCATCATCCAGTTCCACCTTCAAACACTTAGTGCTTTATAAATACCCAGAGCATGAGGTTGCATCCCTGACCATCTTGGCTGGTAGCCATTGATGGACCTGTCCTCCATAGAAGGGTGGGACTGGAAGGGACCATGTCTTCTAGCCCAATCCCCTACACTCAAGGGAGGACTAAGTATTATTTAGTGCATCCCTGATTGGTGTCTGTCCAACCTGTTCTGAAAAATCTCCAATGATGGAGATTTCACAGCCTCCCTAGGTAACTTATTCCAGTGCTTAACGACCCTGACAGTTAGGAAGCTTTTTTCCTAACGCCTGTACTAAACCTCCCCTGCTGCAATTTAAGCCCATGGCCTTCAGTCCTGTCCTTAGAGGTTAGAGAACAGTTTTTATTTTTCCTCCTTGTAACAATCGTGTATGTACTTGAAAAATGTTGTCAAGTGTCCACTCAGTCTTCTCTTTTCCGGACTGAATAAACTCACTTTTTTTTCAATCTTCCATCAGAGGTCACATGCTCTAGTAAAAAAAACAACAAGGAGTTGTGTGGCACTTTAAGACTAACAGATTTAGTTTTTGCATGAGCTTTTGTGGGAGAAGATCCCACTTCCTCAGATGCTTGAAAGATGGGTGAATTTACAGAAAGGAATGAAACTAATGACTTCAGGCTTCCCATGGTTTGAACCTGAAAACAGCTCTGATTTGCTGTTACTGTATGACCTGATCCTATGTTTTACACCCCCTTGCATTTAGTTTCATTCCTTTCTGTAAGTTCACCCATCTTCGAAGTGTCTGAGGAAGTGGGATCTTCTCCCACGAAAGCTCATACAAAAAATAAATCTGTTAGTCTTAAAGCGCCACACAACTCCTTGTTGTTTTTTTACTGGACTAGACTAACACTGCTATCCCTTTTGAAATTCTCATGCTCTAGATTTTTTGCTTGCTCTTTTCTAGATTTTCTTCAGATTGTTCACATCTTTTATGAAATCTGAAAGCCCTGGTGTATATAAGTCTATAGCCTATAAAATCAGTAAATAGGAAACACTCAGCCTACATTGCTTAGCTCTGACCTGCCAGGTATCTTGGGCTTAGGCTTCTTTCATTGTCTGTCTTTTTTAATACACAAAGGGGCTTAATGGCACTTTCTGTTGAGTCTAAGAGTTGATGTGAAATTGCAGAGGTGGAATTCATGTACAAACTAGGCACCTTCACATGGGGTCTGAGTAGGGATTTGGAATGGTTAACTCATTACAGAAGGTAGTTTGCCCTCTAATAACAGTCTCATCATCTCAGCTATTGCTCTTACAAGCCCCTCTTCCACTCTGTTTCAATCAAAACAGCTTGTTTGCTTTGCTGAGATAGGCTAGCAGACGAGCCCTCTGGAGCTCTTTGAATTGACCTTGTGAATGGTCCTTCTTTGTATGTGTATACACACCCAACATATTGCAGTTTCCATTTTATGCATCTGATGAAGTGGGATTGTGCCCTTAAGCACGTTTTTTAGTTTGAACTAACTTTTAGTTTGAACTAGCCACACTTTTTTTAGTTTGAACTAACTTTTTAGTTTGAACTGAAGAAGTGTGGTTTATTTGAACTGATAGTTCAAACTGAAAAAGTACATCTGCACTGTGCTAGTTTGAATTAAATATGCAAATTAGTTCAAACTAAGCAATTAGTTTGAACTAACCAGCCAACTAACTCATTCAAACTAAGCTTTGTTTAGTTTGAACTAAAAAAAATTAGTTCGAACTAGGCAAAGCCTAGTGTAGGCAGGGTTCAGATTAGTTTGAATTAAGGCTCCTTAATTCAGATTAATTTGCTAGTGTGGACATAGGCTCTAAGTGCCATAGGACATCTTGTTTTATTGGAATAGACTAACACGGCTACCTTTTGGGAATTTAGCTATGTTTGTGATTCTTTGGCTCACAGGGGCTTCCCCCTGAATGACAGCATTAGGTCCTTTCAGAAATAACAGTAATTTTTTCTTCTGCAGATGTTGGCACCTCACTGCCTCTTCCCCAACTTTTCAAGATATTAATATGTACACTAAATCCACAGCTTGGTTTCAATACGGTTACTGTCACTTCAAAGGGATTGGAAGTAAAGTCCACGGAGCAGGAGACAGATCATGTGATCTTTGGATTTTCATCTCTGTTACCTGGGAGTTTGACTAAACTCAACATGTGTGAGTCTGAGCCCTACCTCCTTTAAAGAATTGGCTGTCCCTGTGACAGAATAATGCTACTTAGTTCATGTAATGATGGTGGAAGTGGGCCTTAAGGATAAAATGCAGAAAAAGATGGATTTCCATCTCACCCTCTTTTGAGCTATGAAGCATAGAGTCTACTGCTTACATATTTCTGAGTAGGATATTGCAGTTTTGCTTTAATCTGCTGTATTGAAATGAAACTTGTGGACAGCAGTCATGACAAGATTATAATAATGCCAGGGGATGTAATGTTCTGTACTGTTTTATTAGCAAACTAATAATGCACATGGCATTGCCACTTTACAGCACACATAGTTTTCCAGAGGATTATATTCATCCATCAAATAGTGTGGCTTCAACCATGTTTAAGATGAATTAGACTGAAACTGAGGCAGAGAAATGCTACGAGGATGATCAGGGGACTGAAGATTCTACCTTAGAAGTACCTTGTTAAAGAGTTTGGGCTCTTTAGCCTAACCAAACATCATCACTCTCTAAATATTTCAGGAGGAAAAACACCAGGAGGACAGAGGAGATATTTAAGTTGAAGGTCGATGTTGGCACCAGGGCAAATGGGTATAAATTCACCAGCAGTAAGTCTAAGTTTGAGATTAAATGAAGGTTTCCTGCAATCAGAGGAATGAAGTTCTGGAACAAACTTCCAACAGGAGTAGAGGGGGGTAAGAACCTAACTTGTTTTAGGACTGAGCTTGATTAGTTTATGCATGAGGATGGATGAGGAGATTTCCTACGGTGGCATATGGCCTCTCTGTGACTCTTAGCAAATATCTCCAACAGCTAGGGATGAAACATTAGATGGGGAGGCTTTGAGTTACCTCAGAGACTTCTTTCCCGGTTGTCTGGATGGTGGATCTCATTGACATGCTCAGAGTCTAACTGGTCACCATATTTGGGATCAGAAGGAATTTTTTTCCTGGTCAATTTGATGGAGACCCTGGTGTCTTTTGCCTTCCTCTGTAGTGTGGGGCATGGGACCCTTGCAGGTTTCAGCTAGAGTGAAAGGTAGATTCTCTGTAACTTGGGGTCTTTTAATCAAGATTTGGTGACTTCAGTAACTCAGCTGGGGGTTATGGGCATACTACAGGAGTGTGGTTCTGTGGTCTGCAGTGTGCAGGAGCTCAGACTGGATGATTATGATGGTCCCATCTAGCCCTAAAATTTGGGTTGCCTTCAGGCAGCCAGTTCTGCAAGGAGTTCTAGTACTGCTCAGGAACGTCTCTGCCCCAAGGAAAGACCTGGGGATGGGCCCAGGCCCCGTTCCCCGGCCACAATCCGGCAGCTGGGCCTGATCCAGCGTCGGGCTCCTGGTGGTGACCAGTCCGGCCCTGGATGCCGGGTCGAGGCTGGGGCCGGAAGAGGAGGGTGCTACTGCAGGCACCCTGGCCACAGATTCCTGGTTGGGGATGGGGCCGGGAGAGGCAGGGGTTGCCCTGGGCACTTGGGGCACTGGCGCCAGGACACGTGCCCTGTGTGTGAGGTGCCAGTGACACCCCTGGTACTGTTACAAGCCAGCTGGGATCCTCTTAGCTCTAGCTGTTAAAAACCTCTTTCTGGAACAAAGGACCTTGAGCTGTATTCTCTGTGCTACATGTGGGCTGTGTAGGTGCTGACCATTACCATCTGGGTTTATTTGGCCATATGCTTGTTAGAGCAGGCATCCAAAATTTTGTTCTTCATCAAAAAGATGGAGGGGAAGTGGGAAAGCTGCAACAGCAAAGCTTGGAAAGAGGGGTGCTGACTATCATACTAAAGAACAGACCAGCTGGGTAAAAGCTCTTGCCAAAAATAATTAGGAGTCCATTCTAGTCGATCATACCTGGTCATAGGAGTTGTGCTTTGGCACAGAATGAAACAATAGCAGCGTCGATGGCCGCTTTCAGCAGGGGGCTGGACTAGATGACCTCATCAGGTCCCTTCCAGCCCTGATATTCTATGATTCTGTGAAAAGAGATACTAGGGTGCCTAATCTTCATCTGATCAAGTGGGTTGGAGCCCACAAAAGGTTATGCCTGAAAAAATCTGTTAGTCTTTAAGGTGCCACAGTACTCTTGTTGTTTTATGGTGCCTAAGGTGGTAGGACCGTTAGAAATGTCTGCAAGGAAAGTTGCAGCTCGCTCCCTTCAAAGCCACCATAACCATCCTACACCATGGTGCTAGCCTCTCACATCTTGGTACAGATTGCATACTTGTAAAGCAATTTGACTCTCAGCTTCTTCTGATAGCTTGTTCCTCATCCGACTGACTGGCACCAGATTATCTTTGGCCAGCAGAATGTGCTTTTTAGTTCACTACTGAATTAAGAAGGCTAGAATTATATCCTAGGAGTCCATACACCTTATGCCAGATCAAAGATCACCCAGGACACCTTGTGAGTGCAGGATTGTTACTGACAAGACCTAGTCTCACACTTTTGCCAGTCTAATTTGAGTCCCAAATAGTGCAATTTCTACCACTTTTCTAGGCAGACTGTGCCACAAGTTAAGGAGCACGACCCACGCTTCCAGCATTCAGCCTGAATACTTATTTTCTCCATTTCATAATATTATTCCTACATACAAAATACCCTCCTGCTATGTGCCAGGTCAAATACTACTTCTTCCTCTCTGGTGTTAGATGTATAGGAATCTTTGAAGGATGTACTCACACCCTGCTACTTTCTGATTGCTTAGCTTCTAGTTACACTTCTTGTACGGCTTGTTTGCTCTTTCCTCGTAAGTCAATGATATGGAAAAATCCTAACATGTAAAGTAATGCTTTATATCAGGGGTCTCAAACACGTGGCCCCTAAAGCCATTTCCTGTGGCCTGCGATGACACTGTTGTTACCAATATTTGCAATATTGTTGTTTGAAAAGGTTTCAGTGGTGCGGCCCTTGGGCTAACATATTAGTCCTCTTGCGGCCCTCTACTACTCCTCATGCAGCCCTTGTGGCAGTTTGAATTTGAGACCCTTGCTTATAGAGAGGAGATAAATGATGTGTAGATGTTTTACTAAATATTGATTCAATCATTATAGAGTCCAACAGGTCAATAGGTTGCATGTAAGTATCCATGATATATACAGGTCATGTCTAGAACAAGCTTATAAACATTTATTAATTGTATATTAGCCTTTTATATACTATAAATAAAATGAACTTTAATGTGAAGTGACCAAATTTAATAGAAACCTTTCTATGCTTTTTTTGAACCATCCTATTGAGTGCAATGAGGAATTCTATCCCAACTGCAAAACTCTAAAGGATTGTTAAAAAAATTCTGTAGAAAAGCAACATTGCCTAGTCTGGACTCATAGGGTATGCCTACACTGGAGCCTTAGGTTGACTTAAGGAAGCTTAAGTCGACCTACAGAATCCCTCTGGCAACGCTGGGCTTTTATTAAGTTGACTTCAGTGCTTCCTTAATAACATCATCTCTTAAAGTCAACTTAGTGCTTAAATTGACTTTATTAAGTTGACTTTAGCCAGCATAGATGGGGAATAGCCCTTAAGTCAATTTAATTGACTTCTCGGCCCCCTCCCAGACTTCCTGGCTACAAGCAAGGGTTGACCTAGCACCTGCCAGTGTGGACACAGGCAGTCAACAGGAGTTTTAACTGTAGACTCTCTAAGTTGACTTAACATGGTCGACTTTAAGTTGACTTAAAGTCAGCCTTATTAAGTCAACTTAACAGAGCCTCCAGTGTAGATATACCCATAGACTGTAAGGTCAGAAGAGATCAGTATGATCATCTAGTTTGACCTCCTGCACAATGCAGGCCTCAGAACCTCACCCACCCACTCCAGCAATACGCCTCTAGCCTCTGATTGAGTTATTTAAGTCCTCAGATCATCATTTAAGGACTTTAAGATACAGAGACTTGACCTGTCTAATGGACAGGCCATTCAGCTAGGAGCCAGGAAGCCTGGATTTTATTCCCAGCTCTGCTTTTAGTGTCACTTGGGCAAGTTCCTTGCCTTCCGTGTGCCTCCATTTCCCTCTCACCATTAACCTGTCTTGCCTCTTTAGTTTTTGTGCTTGTTTGGGCTGGTACCAGTTCAAACTAGGATATGGCACCTGGCAAAAAAAGGCCCAATTTTCTATTAGGGCCTCCAGAGCAGTGGCCTTGAAACTTTTTTCCTCAGGATCCAGTTAAAAAAAAAAATCATTTGTGCCTATGACCCAATAATTACATCCTTCAGCAATGCATTCCAGTCTTGCAGTGGTGGCATCAGAGGGCACGGTATCCCAGAACCTGAGGGTCTGCGACCCGGTGCTGGGTCCCGACCCACAGTTTGAGAACCACTCCTCTTGATGACCTTGGAATACAATTGATACTCAAAATCACATTTTTGCTTGTATTCTCTGGGATTCAGATAGACTTCAGTAAAATTTTCTCAGTTCCATCCCTGTGTCACTCTGTAAGGGAGTAGGTAGGCCCTTTCCTATGCTCTTTGGATCTCCCTTTTCAGCATCCAACAAGGCTAACGTGTCGTGGCTGGAAGCGGGGGGCACAGTGAGACAGTACAAACTCAGCAGTTGCTTTATCATGCTAGTTAGATCATCCCAATCTGCATGTTACAGAAGGCTAAAACAAGCAAGGAGTCCTACGGTACTTAAAGACTAACAGATTTATTTATTGCATGAGCTTCTGTGGTACTTAAAGACTAACAGATTTATTTATTGCATGAGCTTCTGTGGTACTTAAAGACTAACAGATTTATTTATTGTGTGAGCTTTTGTGGGAGAAAATCTGACAAAGTGGGATTTTCTTGAACAAAAGCTAATACAATAAAATGATTTGTTAGTCTTTAAATGCCACATGACTCCTTGTTTGTTTTACTGAACTAGACTAACACGGCTGCCCCCTTGGAACTTATACAATGCTGGCTCACAGACCTGTATTCCAACCCTGGCCTTCTTCCTCTATTAGGATGCCTCAGCCATCTCGTTCTGTGAAACTCGTTCGTCTTCCACAAGTCAAGCAGCTGGCTGGTCCATTTGTTTTGTCGCCTAATTGTTCTATCAATGACCTTTCCACAGGATGGCAGTTTTATAAAACATGGATCTTTTGGGTTTATTAATATTTTGTTTGCCAAGAAAGCCCCGAGACTAATTGCTAAGACTTCCCAGAAGATATTAGTTTACAAATTTTAATGACACTCATGATTTATTAATGTGCTTCCCTTTGCATCTGCTCGTCTCTATTCCTTGGTGGAATTCCTGCTGAATCTGAGTGAATTAATAAAAACAAAATAGCATATCGTAATGGCATTTTAGCTAGGCTGTTAATTAAAAGCTTTCCGCCCCTTTTCACTCTGCTTTTTTCATGTCTGTTACTCTCTGAAGACAGGTGAGTCTGAACTGCAAACAAGTGCTGCATCAGACTCTCAGTGTAGCATGGACATGCTTTGGTTGCTTTGTTCCTAACACCCTGTACGTGTAACTTGCTGGTCAATGGATGTCTCGTGTCCCTCTGCGTGCCTGAACCCCAGGCAATGAGGGTCTGTCACAGCTCTTGCTATAGTTTTCAGTTCTGGAAATCCCCACTTCAGTTCCTGGTGATGGCTTTTGTATATATGACTTTGCTTGACTGTTTTGCACATAAAATGGCCATGCAAGTGGCCAACTGCATGTGCGTTAATCATGACTACATGTATAATAGGGTTATTTGTGCTGCATATCTGGCATGCAAATATTTCTTCACAATACAAAAACTCTGATCTGAAGCTGAAGGCAGATATCCAGCTTATGTATTCATATGAGTTCTCGGTATGACAGGAGGGAAGGACAATGTAAGGAACTCACTGCCAAGATAAGTCGCATCTAAGAGCCTCAGAATGCTTTGCAAAAGCCAGTAAATTTGAGTCCTGGACCTTTAAAATTTCTCCTGCTCTGTCAGGAGAGAGCGATTGCTTTCTTATAGAATATCAGGACTCATCCCCAGAATTTGCTCTGCAAAGCAGGAAACACCTTGCTGAGATGTCATTTTGAAGTAGAGCTCAGTGGACTTTTTTGGCAAATAGTAAATTCACCAAAAGCTACATTTTTCAGGACACCAAAACTACTTGTGAATTTAGGTTGAGTTCTGTGAATAGTTTTGGATGAGGGAAAATAAGGTTTTTGTCAGTTAAGTCAGAATGGTTTGTTTTGGTCATTTCAAAATGAGGCAGTTTGACATTTTGTTTTAAAATGGTTTATTTAGAAATGTTATCTATATTTATTTTTAAGAGGGTCAAAAACACCCCAAACAAAACAAACAAAATCAATGTTGATCAAAATATACCCCAAAATAAGATGAAATAAAAAGCCTGAAAAATTCATTTTAATGTTTTCACTTCCATTTTAGGTATTGTTTGATTCTTAATGAATTTTATTTATTTATTTATTTATTTATTTATTGTGAGACAGTGAAAAAAAAATCTATTTCTGGACTGAAACCAACTTAGGTCATGTCTATGCTCCCGCTGCCAACAATGCAGGATTGATTTTTTTTCCCCCATTCAACTGAGTGTAAGTAAAGACATGTTTAACTGAACCTGGAAGTAGCAGAAGTCAATGCATGAAGACCACCCTCTCAGGTCACGTAGGAGTGGTGTCAGTGGAACCTGGAGATCGGCTCGAGTTTACTTCTAGTGCCTTTCTCCACTGCCCAAAAGAAATAAACCCCAACTCCTACAGTGAAGCAGCTGGAGACCGAGGATTCAGTGTATAAGGGGACTCACAGCGAAGGTTGTTCAGTTATCCTCCCCATGTTAAAATACTAAGAACCAAACATAATGAACTTTATTAACTATTAACATGATAAATCTTATCATAAGAAAACAAAATGAATTTAAACATAACAGTCTCCATAGAAACATTGTGGGAAAGAAACCCAAGAGTCCCAAAGTTTAGGTGGAGTTCACCGTTATCTCAGTTTGCAGTCTCTATTCAAGTCCAAAGGCTTGAGTTGCAAGAAGCAGCAATCCTTTTCTTCTTTGGTTGCAGGGATCTTGGGTAGGGATCCATGGAGGCTTTTGTTTCTCTTCTGGAACCAGCACCATCCAGTCAGTTTCCTGGTTAACCAGCAATCAGTCACACGTGAGAAAACTCTGCTGTAAAATGCTCCACAGCAGGGAGAAACATCTTGCTATCCACTCCTGGCTCAGCTTCTCCAAGTCACAATGGCCATGTCTACACCAGGATACTTAGTCTGGACTTCCTTAGTTCGAACTAAGCAGTTTCAGGTTAGTTGGAGCGAACCACAGGTTAATTCAAACTAACCACAGCTTTTTAGTTTTTTTGAACTAGCTTCATTTTTCTAGTTTGAACTAACTTTTTAGTTCTAACTAAAAAAGCGTGGCTAGTTCAGACTAAAAGTTAGTTTGAAGTAACTGCTTTGTTCAAACTTATTTAGTTTGAATGAGCATGACCATATCATGCTAGTTTGAACTGAGCGCTTAGTTCGAACTTACTGTTCTAAATTTTTTAGTTTGAACTAGGCAAAGCCTAGTGTAAACAGGAACCAAACTTTGCCACACTGAGCACATGGACTCTTTTTATTGTAGTGCTATGCCTCCTGCTTAGGTTGCTACTCTCATCACATCTGACAACAGCAACAGTAGAACATCTTTGTGTAGCATGCTCAATGCAACCACCATTTAATTTCCAGAAACTTTTGGATTTTGCGCAGCCAAATCTGCCCAGCAGCGTAACTCTGCCTCAAGAGATCCCTAAAAGAGAGAGCTCCTTTAGGCATATGGGTCACGTGAACAGGAATGAATTTCCTGTCACTGTAGCTCAGTGAAGACACGCAGAAGAGGAGTTATGAAGGTGATGGTAGTTATGCAACCTACTCCGCATGGCTTGCATAACTCCTGTTGACTGCCACCAATTTTGATGCTAAGTGTAGACCACGCCTCCCCCTTTCTTCTTATTTAGTGAGTTGGGAGCTGAGCTGGAAAATCACTTGTTCACTCAACTCTATTTTGAGAATGGCATTGTTATCCCTGTTTTACAGCTAGGAGCGTAAAAGCATGCTATGAAAAGTGCTGCATTTAATAAGGTGTTCTGTATTTGTTAATGGTATCTAGCAAAGTTAGATCTTCATGGCTCCTGAAGAGCTCAATGAGATCTCCTTGTGTATATCTAAGATTTGACTAAGAAAGCAGTTCCCAGAACTTTCTAGCGCTGTGGCAAAAGTTGACATAATTTGAATATGAAAATGAATGCCTCTTGCTGGATCTCTCAAGTGCAGCATATGTGCAGTGTTTCATTTGCTTGTTTCTGAAAAGCAGCAGCAAGATGGCATTCAGAAGGGAATTTGCAGAGCAGAGCCTGCTGTTGCTGTCTCAGCAAAACTGCATCTGTTAACAGGAATTGGCCATTCTGTCTCTTTTTATCATTTGGAGCAGTAATTCCATTGTGTCATTACCGCGCTCTGCTTTGAGGTGTCTCATATCACATGATAATTAGACTGGAATAGAGACTGCGAAACTTCTTCTGCAGATAGACACATTTTGAGATGAATTTGTTGTGGTCATGCTCATGTCTTATCTGCTTGCCCTTTGCTCGGGAGAGGAGTTTCCCCAGCGTTATTGTCTGAAGCATTGCTAAGATGTCATGGAAACCCTGTGTTAAATTCACTTGCACATCTTTCCAAGAGGGGAGTGTATGCACAGTATAAATCATACCATCTGACTTGTCTGGACGGTCCCAACTAGCTGCATCTAGGATGGAAAGCAACTGCTTAGCAGCACACAGCAGTGCCCTGCAACAGTGACAATTGAGTAAAGAAGAGGAAAGATGGCATCCAGGTGAAACAGCAAGAGGGATTTCGCTAAACAGAATAGACATGTATATTATAAGAAAGTGTTACTGAATAAGCTAGTGTGGTGGTTCCCAACCTGTGTTCCAGGGGCCAAAAGTGGTCCTTGGGGACTTTCAAAGTGGCCTTTGGCTTCCCTTCTGCTGGCTGCAGAATGGAGTCACTGCCTAGGGACCCAGAAAAAGTGTGTATCCGCAGGGCTGAAAGACCAGTGCATGCTCCTTGCTGCTGCCCAAAGGGATAGAAGATTAGCACTCCCATCCCCTTGGCTGTAACAGGGAGCATGGCAAAACACTCTGCCTAAAATTATTCTGTGGACCTTGAGCCAAAAAGGTTGGGAACCACTGGACTAGCAGAACTGCTGTGTATGTAAAACAAGCAAGCAGTCCTGCGGCACTTAAAGACTAGGAAATTTGTTTGTTAGTCTTTAAGTGCCACAGGACTGCTTGTTTGTTTTGCAGAACTAGACTAACATGAGTGCCCCTTTGGAACTTGGCAACATGTTTTGTGTGTGTGTGTGTGTGTGTGTGTGTGTGTCACAAATTGTGGTTGGATATAGCCAGGTGCTGCAGTTGTCTGTATGCAAGAGTCTTGTATCTAATGGAGTGGTGGCAATCACTTCATTAGCTTTGTGTGAGAACCTGCTGCCTGCCATCCCTGGGTTCAGTCACTAAAAGGAGGACTGACAGACTTGGAGTTGGACAAGATGAGTCATGGATGAAAAATGGCTGGTTAAAGCTGAAACCAAGCAAGATAAAGGTTACAGTGATGGACAGGGGAAAGTGCTTTGCAGAATTCACAGAGAAGGTGCCACGTCCTTGAGTTTAAGGTACACGCCCACAGCTGGTCAATTCAGTCCATTGTTGAGGAGTGTTCCTGAATTTCTTACCAAGTCTAAGCTCTACAGAGAAGCAGCTGCAAATAATGCTTTTTGCCATCTGTGGTTAGACAGGAGAAGCCATACCATCCTCATGGATAGATGACCTGCTCTTGGCTGTAGATATCTTTGTAACTTGCCATCTGGACTACAGCAGTGCAGCATAAATGGGCATGAAACCATCAGCTCTTGGGAAAACTGCTGTTAGGACAGAGCTTGTCAGCACTTTTTCTCAGCAACATGGGTTTCTGGGAATGAATCACACCTGTCCTTTAGTTCCCACCGCTGTCTTCCCGTAGAATATTGAGTCATGGGGAGGGCCTCTGTCCTTATCCTTGAAGTGCTCAGTGGTCGGCACCCAGGATTGCTAAAGAGTCTAGTGCAGAGGTCTCAAACTCATGGGCCGAGGGCCACATACGGCCCTTCAAGTTATTTCTTATGGCCTACAATGCCACTGTCACTATCAATATTTGCAATACAGTTGTATGAAAAGGTTTCAGTGGTGCGGCCCTTGGGCTACCATACTAGTTCTCATGTGTGGTGTGGCCTTTGGGCTAACGTACTAGTCCTCATGCAGCCCTCGTGGTGATTTGAGTTTGAGACCCTTGGTCTAGAGGGCTGTGATCAGCTGTGTTCCTCAGGCATAACAGAGCTGTTTACCAGAAGGCCAAAGCTCAACTGTTCAGAAAAGCAAGTTTTCTCTGCGACTGGCCTGAGACTGTAGAACAAATTCCCCAAGGAAGTAAAGGCCATCACAGACCCCTGCACTTCTCCATCCTTCTTTCTTTAATATGGATATACAGCAGGTACCTAAACAAACCCCAAACCCCTACCAACACAAAACAAAAAAGAAAAAAACCTCCATTGAGAACACATTACTTCTCTTGGGAAGGGCTCAAAAACGAAGAGTTAACTGCACTTGACAGATATTAGTCATGTTACTTAGTGTACAGTTAGCACCTCTCAGCTACTGTGGGAAGGTTGTGGAGAGCCTCCTCTGACCCCAGGCTTCCCACCCCAGTGCCGCTGTGCTGGAGGGCTGGGGAAGAGGGGCCCACACTGGTGGGCAGCCTGGGGCCTTGGGGCCCCTTAATTTGGCCCTGAATAGCAGGAGTGAGGCATTAAGTCTTAGGTAAAGGGAAATTGGAGCAACAAAGATAATCTTTGGGGTCGGGAAATAGAAGCACACTGTTCCAGACTGGGGGGGAGGAGAGGAGAAGGGCCTTGTGCCAAAAATGGCAAGACAGGCATTGACCATGCATTTTAAAATACGGTATGTTGGCTCTTGGCTTCTAAAGCCGCTCTCTTTCCTCCTGCCAAGTCTCTGCAATCCCAGAAAAAGCAGGCTCCTATGTAAATCTGTTGCCCTCTCAGCACTTTGCAGACTCCCATTTCACCCAGGTGTTTCAGGGCAAACCCAAGGAACTTGACTTTTGATTCTGTCCCCACCGAAGATGGTAGAATATTTGCCATTTAATTTCAGTGGGGCAGGCTTCATTGATGAAGGGGGAGGCAGGGTGTTTTGATCACTGGATTTTACTGAGCTCTGTGGCTCCGTATTTTAGATCTGATCTTGTCCTGTTGAAGTCAGTTGGAGATTTGCCATCCAGTTCATGAGAAGTGAGATTGAGCTTTTTCTTTCTGCATTCACGCAATTCACAGAGGGCCAGGTCGGCAAGGTGATAAGCGCCCACTGCTCCAGCTGGCATCGAGAAGAGTTGAGCACAGTTTCTGGCTGTGTTATAGCTTGCTCTTCCCTAGCGCTTTCCATGTGTGTGCTTAACAGACATTAATGACCTATGTGTGGGGGATCCACTGTGGAGTTGGTCATTGTCGTTATCCCTGATTTATAGATGAGGCAACAGACACAGAGGAGTTAAATAAAGACTCAGGAGCTCAGTCTTTTTAGTTTGTCAAGGAGAAGGAAAAGGAATGAGTTGGTCAAAGTCTGCCTACGTGGGGAACTGAAATTTTCGTAACAGAGGGCTCTTCAAGCTAGCAGACAAGGGTATAACCTGATCCAATGTCTGGAAATTGAAACTAGGCATGTTCAGACTCAAAATAAGATCCACGTTTTTAAAATGTCAGGATAATTAACCACTGGAACAACTGTGTGGTAGATTCTACATCATTTTACACTTTTTAATCAAGGTTAGATGTTTTTTTCTGAATGCTGATCTCTAGTTCAAAGAGGAAGGAATACAGGAAAGCCCTATGGCCTCATGGCCCATATTATACAGAAGGTCAGACTAGATTATTACAGTGTTCCCTTCTGGCTTTATTATCTATGAATCCATGAATTTTTTAGACTGGTGTTTTTTTGTTCTATTGCCTGGGTGGCCTGCTTCCAATCCCTGGTCCTTCAGTCTTCTGAGGAGGTTTTTTTGCAGAGTAGGATGCTGAAAACAAAATCCCAGACACTCAACTACAGAAACTGCCATATATTCATTGAAGGGGGGGCGAGGATTTTATTGAGATATATGGTGTAGTTTACACTTCTTATTTTAGGTTGCCTGCAGACTTAGGCCCTTGACTGCATGTTGGTTTACACTGCCGAGATTATCTCTGCAACCATCTGATCCAGGCAGATATTTTTAAAAATGAGTAAAAGGTGAGATTCTGGTGCACAGTTCTGTGCTAACAGGAATTCGGTGGCAAATTCCACGGAATACCTAAGGACCCTGATCAGGACTCTGCCCCACAGACTATATGATTTTGTTCTTTGACTGAGTCTGTTTTTTTTCTTACCCACCCTAACTTCTTTCTTTTCCTCCTAATTAGGCCGTGCCCCAACTTACAAACAATTCATTGCTTTGTTTATTTGAATCTAGCACTTTAAGATGGATTATGCCTGTTTCTATTGATGTTTAATCATGTGGTGGTTATATTTTTTTTCCTTGAGCGTGCTGCCATTTTATAATGTCCGTAAGTAATAAGAAGAACAGAGAGTTCTTTAATCCTTCCGTTGTCTCTCAGCCTGGTTTCTCCTTCAATATCTCTGCGGTACTTTCATTAGGGGTCCTAATGAAGTTAATAAGTGAGCAGCTTCTAACAGTCACTTCTCCAAATAATATTTACAGGCGACTTGTATTCCCCAGTCTTGAGTGTGGCCCTTGATTTATTTTTCTGCTAGATGTTCTCCTCTGCAAAATATGGCAAGCTGTCTCTTTTGAATGTGTTCCTAACTAAGAGGTGGGTGAGGGAATCAAGCAAGCATCTATAAATTGCTCTGATAATAGGGGGATGATACATTTTTATGTGCAGGACTCCTGCTTGTATATAAAGATTGTAAAGATTAGAGTGACTTTTTATAGCCAGGCTAGCATAGCTTGTTCCTGGGTCTTTGATGGCTGATTACTTTGTAGAACAGCATCTGTAAATGTGAACACTTATGATCACTCAGATGTCCCCGAGCTTCACAGCCCCACGGCCTGAATGGTGCCAGGTGATTCCAGCAGGACTCAGGGATGGAGAGCACCCTGTGGTGTAGGGCGATGGTTGACGTAGAGTGACTCGTGATAACGTAAGAATACAGAACTGGAATAATTGTGCGGATACTGTATGTGCTGTGGCTGATGAGGTGGAGTCACTAAATAACTGTGTTGGGCTGTTAGCTGGATACAAGATTGTTAGAAGAACAAGCAGGATGGGAACACAAAGGGCTTCTAGGTAAACAGCCTCCAGTTTCGGGGTAATTACAAGTTGGTAGCCAAGCTGGCAGCAGTAAAGCTCCAGCCTGAAGCCAGCGGTTTAGCCAAAGCCCAGAACCTAAAGAGCAAAAGGAAACTAAATGGTTACGAAGACTCTGGAGGGCAGCTGGGAAAAGACCGGGCTGACACAGACTACAGGTACCACTTGTGCGAAAGTGTGTAAATAGTAGGGGCCTCCCCCAGCTCTCAGGGGAGAGATTTGAATTTGTAGAGACTGAGGTCCTGGAAATGTCTTCATTCTAAATGTGAAATACTTTGCCTGGAGGAGGTTGCCTGGTCTCTGGAGACTACACATCCTTGCTCCCAGAGGGAAGAGACCAAAAGGATCTGGACCTCAGTCAAGGCTGCCGAGGTGATCACACCTGGTACGTAGGAGATTGCGGTCCAGGACTTAGTCCAACAATGGGAGAATCACAAGAAAGGTGGTGATGGCTTGAGGCCTGGGACCTGGAAGGGCCCGGGATGCAGTTGTCCTGCTAACTAAGATGTGAACCTCAAGCAAATATTTCAGAAGCCATATGCTACTAGTCTGTTCTTTCTTCCTATAATGGCTACAAGGACCATACTTTAAGAATCCCTTGGACACTGGGAGGACAGCAAAGCGGGGCTTGTTATCTGCCCCTGGTATCCTTCCTGCTGAAGCTCGGGCTAAGGAGAGACAGGCTCTACAGTGAAATGTAATGGTTAAACTTTAATGGTTTATTGTCATACAATAGTTAAAGCAACACAGTTAGCTACAGGGGACCATGTTACGTCACTTAATGTGTCTCTAGCAGCATGGAGAAGAAACATCCCATGAAAAGTTAAGGTCCCCGTCGGTTTATCAGCTATAACCAGTAAAGGAAAAGTAATGCCTATGAGGGATACAAACTTAAGTTAACATGACAAAACCAGCCTTGCACATCAGCGCATGCCACATGCATGGTGTAAGTTGTGTGCAAAGGTGCCGTGCCTGGAAAACCAAGTCAGATTTGACTCAAAGGACCGCAGTAGTGTGACCCATCGCCAGCAGAAGGGTGAGAATTTGTCTGAAAAATGTGCACCAGTAAGTGGCATGAGCTAGAGATGCCACTAAGGTGAAAATAGCATGAGTCAGAGTTGGCACTAGGGATTTTGTTTCCCCAATGCAATACCTCAGCAATGTAGAGAATGTCTGCCTCTTCACTTTTCACTTCCTAAGCTTGGCTGAGGGGGGGGTGTTAGCCCCTGCTGAAGGCATGCCATCACTTTCATTTTAGCATTGGTGGAAGGGGCTATTGGAGCACCTTTCCTTTCCAACTTTACTAGGTGCAACCTCACTGCATAACTCAATTCTCATGGGAAAGTGACGGGCTGCATTCTGCAGGGCAACAGCACTTCCCTGCTGAGCCATTTTCTCTGTTCAGGGAGAGAAGGATGAAAAAGTCTCTGCCACTTGGCTTCCTTTATGCCTTTAATTCTTTGCACAGCCTTAGTGTGAAGTTTGTGGCTTCTTGCTGTGGGTGACAGAAGCCGTCCCTAATGCTGCAGCTACCTGTGGCTGCGTGTCTTACCTTTCTAAATGACATTCAGAAAGGCTGATAATTGGAATGAGCTCTGGCAGATATTAATTAGCAGCGTTCCAAAATCAGCTCTCACTGGCAGCATTAGGCATACTTAATCAGTCAATTACCACTGACCGCCGAAAGTGCTGCTCTAAAGTCAGCATAAGGTGCCTTTGCATGGGGTAGACTTGATAAGACAATGGTGCGTGTATGTTTCCAGGACCAAGGTCTGGCAGCTGAGCCCAATGGGGGGATCAGGATGAGAAGGATGCTGCTGCAAAGTATCCGCTGAAGTGGACACTTAAATTGGTCATGACTGAGCCCCCCATTCTCCTTTTCAGAACAAACGGCTTCTCCTGGGTGCACAGCTCCAGTTCCTCAGACAATGAGCTTCCATGGGGTTTTGTAGAGTGTCTTGGACACTGAAATGTGAAGAAACTTCTAAGACTGAAACTGGCTATTCATGTTAATGTGATGACCTCACTGAATCTCAGTTTGTTTGGTGGAGTAGATACTTCCCAATGCACTGCTGCAGGGCTAGCTATCAATTCCTCAGAAATCAACAGCCCACAATGTAGGAAAGCCACAAACAAGTCAAAGAGGCAGAGGGTGATTGCAGGTGATTGTGTGACTCTGATGAGTTCCTTGTGGTGATTTTAGATTTTCATCCACTAAGTCTTTACTGCCTTGAACCTTAGTTATTTACAGCAGTGCCAACTAGGCATAAAACCCTATTATTTCTATTAGGTAGCACTTTTGGTTTGCTATGCTCTTCCCTTTGCAATGACTTAACTAAGGGCAAAGTGCAATGGAAAATCAGGGCTACAGTTTCTTACACTCTTGTTTGCTTAAGCCATTTGTCCTGCTTTCCAATGTAAGGAACACTGAGCTCGGATACCTAATGGATGGAGGAGTGGCGAGAAGATATATGTTAGACTAGGATTATACCTCACACCTTATGCATGACTGTTAGTTTTCCCTGCTGCAGTCCTCTCCTCTAGGAATAGAAATGCTTTTGGTTGCACATTGAAAAGTGACCATTAGTCCACAAGTTTGTGAGAAAGTCCAAGGCATTCCTGTGTTTACACTCATGGGAGGGGCCCAAAGAACTCATGAATTGCATCCTCTTAGATCCCTGTGTATCTGCTGTCTGCGGCCATCAAGCATGAGGATAAATGAATCACCTTGATGATTTTGTTCTTTTTTTAAATCTCGCTTTCCTTCCTGCTGCTGATTTTTGGGAGCATACAGTATTACTGACAGACATATGCTGAAAGTCATCAGCTAAGGATCCCAAAGTCTGGAGGCTTATTTAAACACATCTTTACCTCTGTGCAATGCGACTCTGCCAAGATTAAACTTCCCCTGCTGGCTAGAAATACACCAAAAGTATTGCTGTCCACATGCCTGTATCTCTGCTCTTGGCCAGAATCTGGAAGCAGAGGGGATCCCAGGAAAAAATGTTGTAAGATTAATGTTGGTCCCAACTCTTTGTGAAACTTTGGGGTGGTAGACATGTTTCCATTAAAAGAGAGACTTGCTTTCCTTCCCTGCCCTTGATGCAGCTGGCTACAGGAGCAGCTAATGTGCAGTAGGATGCAGGCTCCAGTCCACAGATTTTTCCTTTGCTCCTGTTGAATTTAGCTGGGAGAGCAGATGCAGCTGGGCCCAACTACAACTGGCCACCTCATCTCTGAACAGTGTGGCCTTCTGGAGCACAGAGGGAATGGAGGCAGGCTGCGTGTATTTTTCTGTAGTAACCTCTTGGCAACTGCAGCTATCTATTGTGCAGGTGTTACTGAGCCAAAGAATCTTTTTTGCTGACTTCAGTGAGCTTTGGGTCAGGCTATTGGCTGACAGCTGCTGGTATTGTAAGGGATAATGCCCTAGTATTTGATGCCCATCAATGAACAGGCTGGGCAAGGTGCAGCTGGGCTGGAAAGGTCTGGAGAAGAGCAAACAAAGCTGTTTAAATGATCTGTGCAGGATTCGCATACAGCAGATTACTGCAAAAAACAGGATTATTTTTCCTCGAAGGGCGAAGACTGAGCAAGGATGCCACTGACCTGTGTCAGAATCGGAAGACGTTACCCTGAGAAAGGAGAACAAGGCCATAATGCAATGATATATTGCAACTGGGAACATGATGCAAAATCCATTGAAATCAACGGGAGTCTTTATGTGACATCTGAAGCTTTCAGATCAGGCATTGGGGAAGCAATGAAAAGAAATATCTCTTCTTGCATCTAGTATGCAGCCTGAGAAATCCCCTGTTGCACATACTGTAGCTGGATCTGTGGTATTCACTGCCTGAAGAAGTCATGGGTAAAACCCATTGCTGGATCCTTTGTGCTAAGGCAGGGGAGACTGTATCTCCTGTGTCTGGGCATGGGCTGGGCATTGCAGGGGTCAGGAATGGACATTTTTCCTCTTTGTGGTATTCTACAGCTGGCCAGGTGCACTGATGGGGGTGACTTCTTGGAGACCTGTCCTGTGGGCCATAGATGACAGCAGGATATTGGACTTGATGGGTTGGGCTAGTGTGCTGATCTGTAAAGGTAAATGGTATCTGCTTAACCCTGTAAAGTGCTCCCTTGCTGTGGGATGCGTGTTATACAGCACCACTTATAGATAAATATATCGCCCAGTGCAGCAACCGCTGTATTCTGCTGTAATCCAAATGCTGAGGATAGAACAACATGATGGCCTCCATTTTAAAAGGTGATTGTGTGTATGACCACCTCCTGGGGGAGAGGATGCATACTTTTTATGGAGGGTGCTCAGTTCCTTGCTGGTTGAGGCCTGGTCTTGCAACTTTTTGGTATATGCATGTTAGTGCATTATGTGGATGAGAATTAGAAAGCCTGCTCGGTGATGCCTCTGCATATCAAGTGTTAACCTGAGACTGGGTCCTTGTAATCTCTAGAGTAAATTAGCTCCATTTAGAGCCCATCAGCAAACATCTGGTATTGTGGAAATGCATTTTCTGTTCCGTGGGATGGAGGAGTGTAATGGCTTGAGAGTGTGAAATATGGTAATCTGACATTTCTGACCTGTTTCTGGGCTAAATACAAGGCTACGTCAGGCAGAAGTCAGCCAGCTAACATCAGGACAGTGCAAGAAATAAGATGATGCTGTCAGAGTTGCTGATTTGAAACCAGCATCATATTAACTGAACTGCTCCTGGGGAAGACAAGGGGCACTTTGAAATTTAGCTAGTCCAGAGCTGTTCTGCATTGTAGGGTTTGGCTTCTGTGGGAAGCACAAAGTTCTGCTATGATCAGAACGCTAACCAAAGCTTTGAGTTGTTATTTAAACAATAGATAACAGACTCTTTGAAAACGAAGCACCAACAGAATGGAAGAAGGGAGGGGGTGGTGTGTGGGCCAGAGAGTGACTTTAATTCATTCCTGTTGTTAGGGTTATAGGGATTCTGCTTCAGTGGGAACAGTCGGTGTGGTCCAGTTGACTAGAATAATATGCCTTTAACCACTGGGTCTAATAATGTGGCAATAGGTACCTGCATTTAAACGGGCAAATGCCATAATGGCATAGGATAAGGTTTAAAGAAGCAGTTTCTTGAATGCTTCTTGGAACAGCTGGTTTAGAGAATCCAAAAAGTGAAGCTATTTTCAGTTTAATCCTAGTTAACACAGGGGAGGATTTGATTCAAGAAGCAACTGTAGTTGAGCCACTGAATAATAATGAGCTTATCTCACAATGGTAATTCCTGTATTCCTGTTAGAAATAGGGGATCAGAGATGTAAATCTTTTAAACGTCATGTTTACAGGTCAGAAGGGACCATCATGATCATCTAGTCTGACCTCATCATCTGGTCTGACCTCCTGTGCAATGCAGACCAGAGAGCCTTGCTCAGTAATTTCTACATCAAGACCATAACAATAACATCTGTTTGAGCTACTGCATCTCACTTATAAAGAGATCCCATCCTGACTTAAAGACTTAAAGTGACAATAATGTGAACAAATTTGCTGGGATCGACTCAACTTTCATCTCACTCATGCAGCAGAGAGATTCTCGGATGGCTTACTGAATACAACATTGCTAGAGTGCAATCAAATTGCTGCCTTCATGATAACTTGCAAGGAAATCCCTAAAATTTGTTAAGTCTCTAATTGTAGCTGCAATTTAGCTGATTGCAAAAGGGAGCCTACACGGTCTTCTCTCTCCCTCTATTGTCATTGAAAAGATTGGCAAAAGATGTCAAAGAAGGAGCTGAAAGTGTAAAGTTGAGGGCACAATAAGTCTTGACTGAGTATTCACCAAGTGTCTTTCTGGGCTTCTCTTTCTCTGAAGTACTCCTTCAGATTGTTCAATAGGACTGAGAATCAGGCAGCCTCATCTCTTCTTAACCTCTGACACAGACTCCTCGGCTGATCTTAGTCTGCAAGTCTACGTACTTTTTGGGTCACCACCATCACCGCAGGATCTGAGAGCCTCTGCTGTAACCAATGGAGGACACTTAACCTCTCTGTATCTGTTTCCCCACCTGTAAATCAGAGCATGACAATGACCAACTCCACAATGGCTTCCGCACACAGAGGTCATTAGTGCTTATCTACACTGGGGTTGTGGTTGTAATTTGATTTCAGGCTGTTGAATTACAGAAGACGAAGGTGAGTGATCACAGCAAATTGCTTGCTTGTGTTTCACATCCCCACTGCTCACATTACTTCCTGAAATGCATTGTGCTGTGGGCAGTGAGCACAAAGGCTTGTGGGGAGGCAGTGGTCCTCCACTCAGAAAAAAAGCAGGAAGAGCTTTCCTTGTTGTTTCTCTGATGCAGGCACAACAGAAAGGTACAGTGCCACATTCAGAGAGGAATTAATTGAAAACTTTCTGGGGCTGCAGGAAGGGTAGGAGCTATGTTGCTATGGTGCAGCAGACTGGGAGAAAACAAGAAAAGGAAGATTAGAGCTACTCTCTAGCTCCAGGGACCTAAATTGGAATTGTAGATTTTGACCTCAGTGCTACGCCACTTGCTGAGGTGGCATCAGGTTGAATTACAGAACCGTTTAATTCAAACTTACTGCTCTGACAGTGGAGACTGAGGTAGCAGAAGGTTGAGGTAAAGCAACATTAGGTTGAACTTTTCTGTTATTGTAGACCAGGGCTTACTGTCTGTGAAGCACCACCATGGAAGGTGCCAGTGAAGAGTGCCCTGTTATGCAATCAGAAGTTGAGCTGAGGCCTCTCAGCTCCTAGCCATGCTAGCCAGCACTGAGGGCACTCATCACCCAGATTAGCAGGTCCTCAGCAAGTTGCATGAGTACAGCCGGATAAAGATCCTTTCTTGATGCTGATGAAATGGATGGCAAATACCTGACTTCAGTAGGGCAGGATCAGGCCTGAAAATTTAGGAGTTGCAATGTTCATTAAAATCCAGTGACCAAAAGCACCTGCGTTCATCCTTCTTTGTCTAATCCTGGCTGAGTGGTGTGTCTGAAAAAAATCCTATTGTTTTCAATAGGAGCAGGATCAAAATTCATAAACCTCTTGTTTGCCCCTCTGCCACTTGGAAAACTAAGGCACTGTAAACTGGAGAACAATACCTGGGAAACAGTTCTTTTTCTTCCAGCACAGAGACCAGGCAGCTGTATAAGCAAGGACTAAAATACTACATTTGAATGCATGTTCAAGGCGAATCCTGCCATTTTTGGTGCAATCCCCTTCTTTGCTGCTCCTACTGTCTAGAGCAGCCTTCATGTATATCCTGACCTTATTGATTAGCTCTGAAAACAGATTTCTTCTCCCTTTGTCTGCAGATCTTAATCTTTTTTCCCTGCTATTGTATCTTATTTCAGGTTTGCAACTGTTTTATTTTGCTTCTGTGAGGCATTTTAGGGTGCAGCTGTGAGATACCCATTATATACAATAAGGTATTAGGACTGTGTTTGTACTGGACTGTAGACCCCATACATTAAGGTGAAAAATCAATTCTATTTTTTTTTTATTCACTGGTGTTAAAAATTGGTTCGTCATTTCTTTTTTTTGTTTTAAGATCCAACTCCTATATATTACTTCCAGCATCAGACTCTCTCTCCTTCTGTCTCTATCTCTCAGTAGGGCATTTACAAGTGTTTTTATTGGCTTCTGTCTGCCTAGCAACATTTTGTTGCAAGTAGTTTTAAAAAATGGTTTGCTGTCATAAACCCAAAGCCATAGTAACTCTTGCAACCTTTGCTTATCCTTCCTCAGAGTTCCCTTTAGGAAGGAAAAGCTTCCCAATGTGATAAAAACAAAGAAGATTTGGCTCTATGAAATATGTTTATACCTTCCTACTATCTTTGTTCTGCATGAGTCTTTTTTATTCAGTCAGTGTAAGTGTGAGCTGATTTCCATTTATTTCACTGAAACGATGGCATTGTGTGTGTATGTGAGTGGTCATGCCATATGGGTAAGCTTGGATGTTGTGATGAGTTAGTGTGTTGAGATGGTACATCAGTGAATGTTCCAGGTAGGATTATAATTTGACAGGTTAGTTTGCAAATATAGCCTTATCCCTGGATACACTTGCTTGCTAGGTGCTAAAAAATCAAATTTTCCCTGTCCACTTCTGATTCACTGGAGCAACTGGTCTTCTGCCTCTTACTGTGAGAGAGAACTCCATAGTCTAATGATTAGAGTGGGTTGAAAACCAGAATTTCCAGACATTTCCAGAATTCCTTGTGGGAAATTCTGATACTTCAAAATTTGTTTTCAGCCCTAATCATGACAAAAGTTGAAATGTCTGCAAATTTTTGCTTTGTAATTGTTGAAATGTTTTGTTTTGATATTTTTGACTGAAATATTTTGTTTTGACGTTCCTCAATCTTAAAGTTTCATTTTAGGACACATCAGCATTAATTTGTGCCTCCCTGAGCACCTGCGGTGCCTCATCCCCCGCTCTCTGTCTTCAGGCTCCCCAGCTAGACTACAATTCTTATCTTAGAAGGGAAAAATGGCCGGCTGGGTCTGCTCATTGGTCTGCCTCATGAGTACCAGATGCTTCAGAGAGAGTCACAAGAGCAGGGCACTTATCAAGTAATCCATTCCCGATCACCCAGTCCTAGCCTCAAGCACTCAGATGTGTGGGCACACCCAGAGCATGTTGTTGCACCATGACCATCTTATCTAATAGCCACTGATAGACCTAACCTTCATGAATTTATCTAATTCTTTTGTGAACCCTCATATTTGTGACCTTTACAGCATTCCCAAACTGTGGAAATAACTTCCACAATTTGACTGTGTTTTGTGTGAAGAAGTACTTATGTTGGTTTTAAATTACCATCTATTAATCAATTGCATTGAGTGACCCTTGATTCTTGTGTTATGATAAGTGGTAGACAACTCTCCTTTATTCTCTCTCTTCAGACAAGTCTTGATTTTATCGATCTCAGTTGTATCCCTCCTCAGTCTTCTCTTTTTCCATGCTGAACATTGCTGTCTTGCCCCATATAAAATAGGCTCAATTCCTCTATTCATTTTCATTGCCCTCCTCTGTATATTTTTCAATTCTAGTGTTTTTTGTTTGAGAAGGAGAGATGAGAACTGCATGTGGTACTCAAGGTGTGGGAGTTCTGTGCAGTTATTTAGTGCCATTAGACTGTTTGTCTTCTTATCTAGCCTCTTCCTACTGGCTTCTAATACTCTGCTTAGTATGTTTGGCTGCTGTTGCACATGGAGCAGATGTTTTCAGAGAGCTAACTGCACTCCAAGATCTTTTCTTGAGTAGTAACAGCTAATTTAAATCCCATCATCTTGTATACATAGTTGGGATTATGTTTTCCAGTGTAGATTATTTTGTATTTATATCAACACCGAATTTCATCTCCTGCTTTCTTGTGCTATCATCCAGAGAGAGGTATAACATGATCCACTGCCTGGAAGTTAAAAAAAGGAAGGAGTCTTGTGGGTCTTAAAGACTAACAGATTTATTTATTGCATGAGCTTTTCTGGGAGAAAATCCCACTTCATCAGACGCTTTGAAAAGGGGGATTTTCTCCCATGAAAGTTCATGCAATAAATAAATCTGTTAGTCTTTAAATGCCACAAGACTCCTTGCTGTTTTTGCTTTACTAGACTAACACGGCTGCCCCTTTGGAACTTGCCGGGAAGTCGAACCTAGACACGTTCAAACTGGAAATAATGTGTAAATTTTTACAGTGAAAGTAACTAATCCTTCAAAGGGTTTACCAAGTGTTGTGATAGATTTTCCATCACTGGCTATTGTAAAATCAGTATTGGATGTTTTTCTAGAAGATGTGGTCTAATAATTTTTTGAGGGAAATTCTATGATCTGCGCTATATAGGAAGTCAAACTAGATGATTAGAGCGATCTCTTCTAACCTTTGAATCTGTGAAACTGTAGACCTTGTGCCCATAGAGATGCTCTGTGATTTTATAGTGCTCCAGTTCCTGTTTCTATTTAAGTCTGCCATTGATTGTAAGCAAAAGCAGATAGTGAAAACAAGCTGCATCTATAAGCTTCCCCTTCAGAAATTTTCATCTCTATAGAGCAATTCATCTGTGTATCTCAAAGGCCCTGTATTTCTACTTTTTGATTAACCCTATGAAGTAGACAAGCATTGCTTCCTCCATGCTATGCATAGTTGAGAAAATGAAACCCAAAGAGGTTAAGACCCAGCTTGTGAAGATCTTCCACTAATTCTGGGTTGCCTTAGGTTTGGGTGTCAATCCAGCAGTATCAAGTTGGACATTCAAGTCTAAAGCACCTAAAATGAGTGGGCATTTTAAAATTTGGACCTAAATGGCCACACCCTGTATTAGAAGTGCGCTGCTTGCCTTTGCCTGTCAGCAGCAGAGCCGGGAATACAATCCTCTGTCTCTGTGTTTTGGTTTTCTCATTGTTAACAATAATAGTGGTGATGTTTGCTCTGCTTTGCAAAGCACTGTTTGATCGTTCTATGCAAAATATTATATTGTTATTTGAAGTATCAAAGTTCTCTTATTAGCAAGACTTCTCCATCCATCTTTAAATAGATTCTTTAAACATTAAGCTGGTCAATGAAAAAAAAAATCATTAATCGGGTTGAGCCTTTATTCTATTTATGAATTGTCTGGACATAGATCATGGTTTCTACTTGTTTTTTTTTTTTTTAAATATATATATACAGTTGCATTACAAAGAGTTTTCACAAAAGAGCTTGAGGATCTTTCGCAAACTGTCAAAGGCGAGTCCTCTGAGAGTGTTTGATAGTCAGTTTGCTGCTCAAGCTTTGCGGTTGGTCACACTATTCACATAATGTGCTTTTGGACAACTTCAGTACTCCAGAGGAATGCTTAAAGGTCCCATTTGGGCTTTGAATCTCATGGGGAAGGAGATGTACATTTTATGAAGAGAGATGTTTTAGGAGGTAAACAAGCCCAGGAAATCTTAGGACAGTTTGATTTTGAGTTTTTCAAAGCTGAAGGGAGGCTGGAGGTCTGCTTCCCATTAAATTTAATTGGGCATCCAAATTACTTAGGTGGCTTTGAAAATCTCAACCTTTAAATCTTTTTGTTTCCTCCTTTTGCACAAGAAAGAGCATTATACTTAGTTACATTCATAGACTGCCAATTAAACAATAACTGGGCTCTTTCTTGACCAAGAGACAGATATAAACCAGGTTTGTTGGCGCTCTAGCAAATTTTGCAGTCAATTTCCCCTTGTCATGTTCACACCAGTAATTGTTTGTATATAACAGTAGGCCAGATGAGCCCTTGTTGCACAAAGATTCTCATTTGCAAGGCAATGAATCTGTGCTCCTATAAATATAAGCTTCTAACCTAAGTGTTCAAGCTAATGTCTCACAGTTGTCTGTGGAAAGGCAACTGGAACAGGCATCACCAGGGAAAATGGAAGCAGAAATATCACAGACATGTTCACGTATGGTTTCCATCTCTATTCATTTGGCTCCAGGCCTCAGATGAGGGATGGGCGCTTTGTAAAGCTAGATTGCCTTCATGATTAGGGCAAGAATTGCTCTTGCGAAACACCCTCAGTACACCACTGTGCATATATGTCTCATGTTGGAAGTGCTGTGACCTGGATGTCCTATGATAGTGGTCACCCATAAGGGTATAGGTGACCACTACCATAGGACATCCAGGTCACAGCACTTCCAACATGAGACATATGACGCTTATTTGGTGTTTGATGCCTCATCCAAATGAACCTGTTAAGAAACATCGACTCAAATAAAATGTGTTGGGCAAATTCTCAGATTCAGCTCTTCTCTGAGGGGAGGAAGGCTTAATGCTGCCTTTATTCTTTCTTTGTTCTTGTGCTGCTTGGCTGGTGCCCCTCTAAGATCTGTGATGTCCTGGTTGCCGGTGAAACCATGCCAGTAGTCAGAGCATGGCTGGACATGCCAGCCCATCAGCTACCAACTCTTTTCTCGCCCATATTCCCTATCCTGGAGGCTGGGAGTGGGAGGGAGACATAGGGACTGTTTGCACAGAGAGGGCTTCCATGTGGGTATTCTCCAAGGGGCTGGTTAAACTGGCTTTGTGGATGTAGAGTTGTCTGTAGAAGCCAGAACTGAGTCTAGGATCTAGCCCTCTTTTTCAGCAAGAGATTATACAAAATTATAATTGTATATGTGCAGAACATTATGGGCAGGAGCCTTTATATATAAACTCCATCGTGCACTTGTCAGGCAGCTATTCGGCATTTTTGAAACATGAAGGCTCTCTAATCTACAGGTTATTGGGCCTGGATTTGCCTGGCATGGTTTTCTGTTCACAAAAGCGGACTAGGAAGTTTCAATCTGAAATGCAGATTAAGGAAGAGTACAAGGAGAAAGAATAGTAAAGTCTCCATGAGAGAGAACAGCACGTGCATATCCTCTGTAAAGACCTGTGGCCGTATCTGCAAACAGGCAGGGCTCTTAGAAGTTTAGCAGGAAACAAAGGTGTCTCGGTCTCATGGCTATATGTGCCAGACCTCAGATCTGTGCTGTATCAGCCAATGATCAGTCAAGACCATATGGCGACATTGTTAAGAGGGAATAAGGGCCACTGACATGTGGCAATTTCCCCCCAACAGCTGTTTTCATCCTGGACACTGCAGATGGCAGATTTTCATGGGCAGATCTGGCATGGCACCTCCTTTTTGCATCAGCATCGGTTTTTCTTTCTTGAAATAATCCTTCTTTGGGCCAGTTGTAAGCTGTCATCAAAGCCCCTTCCCGCCTCTCTTAAACATATTATTTTAAAGGATGCATAAAGCTCAAAGCTGTGTTTCTTTCTTTGTTAGTGACAGGCTAGTTTTTTTTTTGGTTTGTTTTTTATTTTCACTCCTCAAAATTCCCATGTGGCTTTGCACAAATGCTGTGTCTTGCCAGCCTGTGCAGGTGAACCTTTAAATGTGAATTGCTTGGGAGATAAATGAGGATCAGTTGCTATATTTAATTATGCAGTCTTCTGTAATGTGTCTCGAACAGGCATTCATCTTGTGGATAGTAATTATTCTTAGCATGCCCATCTGAGGAAGATTATGCTTTGGTAATTGCTTTTGAATCCTAGGTCCATTTTATTTTAGCAACCCTTTCTTTAATCCTTTCTATCCATGTTTGGGGATTGAATGAGACGTGGGCATGTGATTGAAACAGAGCTCAAGGTTTCTTTTTTTTTTTTTTTTTCTTCCCTCTATTTGTATGTTGGTGAGTCTGTGTGGGGGGGTTTGGTGGTGTGGGTGGCTGGGGAGGGCGAGGATGACAAAAGCAGTTGCTATATCATTCTTTATTCACGTCGCTGTTGAGTGTGTCTGGCCAATGCTGGGGATGAAAATGTCAGCAGCTGGTCTTTGCTGGCGTTAGCACAGTTCCTAGCATTGGAGTCACAGTGAAGGTGGGAGAATGTCGACTGAAGCTTGATATAAAGACCCAGTCTTGAATCTCTTATTTTTGATTTTATTCTCCTTTTCCCCATTCTATCCTATCTTTTGCTCCAGAAGGATATTAAAGCATATTAAATATGAATAATTTTGTACAGCACCTTCTACACAGGTCAATGACTAGATGATCTCCTCCTCTTTCTATCCAAGGGGTGACTGACATGGAGAAGCCGAGAGCTAAATTGCTGCTCTTCCCAAGTGTGATGGTTCTCCGCACATGACCCACTGGGTGGATGCCTCCTGGCGATAGAACTGGGGAGTTGATCAAATGGCCACCCGTTCGATGGTCAGTGCAGCATCTCTCGGATGGCCTTTAGTCCTGTCTACAGCCCTCCGGCGGAGTTCTCTTTCAAGTTTCCTCCCTTCTGGGGTACAAGTCTAGTCCAGGTCCACTTTGCCTCAATGGCCACTACCAGTCCTTTCCAACCTGCCGGCAGTCTGGTGGAGGTGGGAGGGACACAGGAGCACTTACTTCTCTGGCCCCCAACCCAGGGAGCCTATGTGCTCCAACTGGGTACCAACTCATCTCCCACTCCAGTTCAGTCCACAGACTAGCAGGTCCCCTGGGCCATATCCAGGCCTCCCTAGGTACCTTTCAATTTTGCATCGGGGATGGCTTTCCACCTAAACCACGGCAGTCTGCAGGGAGCGTCCCTGGTTCTCCCTTAGCAGGGCCCGCAGCACACCCTTCCTCAACATAGGCTAGGCCGCTAGAGGAAGATTGCCAAGAGCTGGGGCTGCAGCCAACTTCCGTACAGAGCTCCTCAGCCTACCAGCTGCCATTGGCCACTCTCTTTTCTGCAGGGCTTTTAGCCCCATACATCCTGGAGCCACCAGGTGAGAACCACAGCTAGGAAGAATACCTGCCCAAACACGAAGAGAGGAGCTCACTTTCCCCCTCATTATGGGTTGGGCTCATTGTGCATCGAGGGAGCCATTTGCAAGGCAGAACAAACAGGACTTTTATAGGTCCTCCATCACCTGTGCACCGTACTGCATGTTGTTGAGCCCCATTGCCTGGCACACCGTTTATTGACTAATTACGTATGGAGATCTCTTTCGTAGAGCATGCCTGTAACGGTATGCCTTCCCCGCACTCTAGGGCCTGAGGCCAGCTCTTCTGGTCTGTTTGGACGTGGGCATACAATGTGGCTCCCTCTCCATGCCCTCTGGAGCGTCTAGCAGCAGTAGGGTCATTAGACACCAGCAGTCTTTTTGCTGGGGGAGCTCATTTACAGCAGCTCCACTGAGAACTGGGCTCAGCCCTTCCATTCCCTTGTATATATCAGGGCGCTGGGCCCATGTTTCTAGGCTGAAAGTGAAAGAAAAAAAGTGGAAGAAGAAACAAATCCACAATTATAATCTGCAAGCACAGCTGGCTCCAAAATCTCACCAGCTCTTCCTCTCCTGCTTGTGTTCTGGTGACCCACTGCTCAGAGTGGTGTTTGTGATCACAGGACTGGATGGGACATCCATAGCCATGATCAGTTTCTCCCCTTTTCTCTTGTGCCTACATTGTCCTTTAGCTCAAAGCTCTTAATCATAGATGATTGGGGTTGGAAGGGACCTCAGGAGGTCATTTAATCCAATCCCCGGCTCAAAGCAGGATCAACCCCAACTAAATCCTATTCTCCTCTCTTCCTGTTTGGTGTTCATCCAGCTGCTGCCAGTCCTACTATGGCTTCATTGCTATTTCTGTGGGTGCTACTTTGATGAGAGATAGTGTCTGTATATCCTGAGCAGGGGATTCATTGGCCTGTACTGTAGTGTAGACATCTGAGTCTCCTCTCATGAATTAAGCTTTCCCTTTCCCTGAACTTGTCCCCTACTGTGCCTGACCCTCTGAAAGTGACTCTGCAATGTCCTTCAGCTTGTTAGCTCAAGCCACAGAGACTCTTGTGCTTAGCTCTGGAGGTGCCTGGCTCAATGTCTGTTGCTGGCCACGATGGTGGCCATCATTCTTGCATGGTGTATTGCAAACACAGGCAGAGAAGATTTTGATTTGTTTTCCTTGAGGCACAATATGCCTAACTTGTGGCTGGGAGAAAGTTGTGTTTAGCTGTGGTTCTTTGCCATCCATGAAAGGTTGTGGCTGCCAGGCCTTATAGTGTATTTGGAGAAAGAAATTTTGCAATTGGACACACTCTCTCTCTCTCTCACTTGCTCTTTCCCACATGCTTGCCCACCAGCAACTATGGGAAGAAAAGAGCATGGAGGGAGATTAAAAATTCATGTTTTCTGGATCACAGAGGAAAGAAAGATGCCGATCTGTCAATGAACTTTGCCGGATGTTATGGGGTTGGATGTTCATGAAGCCACGAACATGGGAGAGGGGCTATTGGCCTGTAAGACAGCCATAGCCAAATGCAGTTTTGGGAGGACTGACTTAAATGGCTGGCTTTTGCTGCCATTGAGACCACTGGAAGTTTTGCCATTGGCAGGGTAGAGCTCAAAAGGTGGTCCTGCTATCTTTGACCTGATTAGATCAGCTGCCAAAGGGTGGGATAGGTCCTCAGGACTGAACTGCAGGTGGCCCCACTGAGAACAAAGCCAAAATATGGTGATGGGATGCAGCAGGAGAGTTTTCCCCGTGCAGCCTGGTGTGCTGCACTGAGCTGGGGTCTCGGAGTGGTGAACTGGGCAAAACAAAGCAGTTCACTTCAATCTCAGTTGTGTTAAATGTGCATGCCTGTGAATGGCTGGAATAAATGGACCGGGGAAACCTGAGATGGGGCAGGGGAGCAGGGAGGGCAGGGCTCTTCCCCTCACGCCATGGAAAGCTGGAGCAATTCCTGAATCAGCTGCACCCATCACAGGCATTGGCCATTAGATCCACAGAGTCATTCACCCACCCATTCCTTGGTGCTCACCCCAACCAGCTTGCCCGCTGGGGCAGAAGGGTCGTTCAAGGATGAGCAACATCCTCAGCACTGGGCAGTGCAGGAACCCCTGAGGTTTGCATCACCGCTGCACTGAGGAATGAATACAGTCCGGTGCAAAATGGCCATGTTTCAGCTCGGCCAAATGAGGAACCAGCCAAGCTCTCATCTCTGAGTAGACATTGTCCCAAGATGTGATGTGGGTTGGTGGATCTCTGTCCAGGTGCTACTCTTCAGGCATCCCTGTCATAAAAACCCCTCCAGAGCAGTTGGCTCTAACAGGCATTTATCCCTTGCTGGGGAGTGACTTGTTAAGGAGGGATCTCCTGGTATGGATTAGGGCACTTGGGGCACCTTGTTCACCTTGTTCTTTAATAGCAAGTTACAGCTGGTCTAGTGGTTAGAGCATGAGCCTGAGGCATCAGGACGTCATTTCAGTACCTGGCTCAGGCTCCTTATGTATTCATGGGTAAGTCCTTAGCATTTGTGTGCCTCAGTTCCCTATCTGAAAAACAGGGATAACACCTCTTCTGTACTTCATGGGACAATGTGAGACTAACTACATTAATATTTCTGTGGTGCTCAGGTAATGGGGGTGAATTTAGATCAATGTGTATAAATAGAGGAGCTCCTTAAACTGGCATCTAAATTATGGTGAAAAGTCTGAAAACAATCCATCCTCTTCTAGGGGGCTCTTTAAGCCTGGATTTTTGAGTTTATGACTTGCTTGTGGCGTTGTGCATAAAAGGAAGCCGGGTGTTTCCCTGTCTCTCATCTAGCGCCCCCACCATCTTGATGTGCACATCAAAACCCCCCTGGGATAATGAGCTTTTGACTGTCATTCTGACTGGGGTGCAGTTGCTGGATTACTTGAAGGAACTGGGAGAAGGCTTTGGTGGATCCCAAAGATAAGCCTCCCAATGTACGGTTTGGCTCTTTTATGCTTAAGGTAAAACAAACAAAAAAACCTATATCTTCCTTCTGAAAAACTTCAGAGCAGGTGCTAATAAATACTCCATAAATGCCTTAACTGCCTGCGGTCTGAAGTTTACTCCAGAGACTCTGAGGTTTTCTCTGATCCTCGGCTGCTCATTAGAAATTAAAAATGCAAACAAAACTCTCCTGCAGCCGATGAGGCTCATGATGTTCTGCTTTCTCAGCATCCATGCCACAATATTGACAACATTTGGAGTAGCAGCTATGATGGCTTCTTATGCAAGGGGGACCACTCAGCTCCTAGCAGCCTCTGTGTCTGTTGGAGAAACTGGGGGGAGAATCTGGGGAAGGGATGAGAGGAGAGCGGCAGTGGGGAAGAACAGCTCAGGGGCGTAGATGAGCATACACAGGAAAGATGGCTCTGTGGTTAGCAGGCCTGAATTCAGTTCCCTGCTCTGCAACAGGCATAGGGTAGGCATTTATGGTGCAGCTACACTTTTTGAGCGGGAGTGTAAATTCCAGCTCCAGGAGATGTACCCACCTTAGCTCAAATCGAGTTAGTACGCTAAAGAGAGAAAGGTGGTTGCAGCAGTGTGAGAGGCAGGAGGGGCTATCTTGAAATGCTAGGTACCTCCTTAAGAAAGCTAGTCCACCCTGCTGCTTTTTAGCGTAGGAGCCGGCTCAGAGTTAGTGGAAGCATGTGTCTCCTTGAGCTGGAATTTACATCTCCCCCTCGAAGTGTCGACTTCTCTAAAGACTGTCTCTGCTGTATCTGTAGCATGGTACCGTGGTCTTCAGTGATGCCAGCCAGGGACCTCAGAGCTGTATAAAAATGGCAAAGTTCATTTAAGTGAAATTCAGTTCTAGATTTAGAGAACGTGTGGGTTAGTTGTCCTTTGATGCAGATGTGCTCTCTGCTCTTTAGCAGGAATTGTCATCATCCCTACTCTGTCAGCTTGGAAATCGGGGACGTGGTCTCACAAAGACTGGAGGGGATGCTCTGAGAAAGCTCCTCCACACTGGGGCTCAGAATGAGGTGTTTTTGGCACAGCCTGCATGTTTTGGAGTCAGATGGACATGCTGGGCCCATCTACAGCAGAAGTCAGAGATCAGGGATTTTTGGCGGGGAGAAATATTGGGCTGTTCTGTCCTGAAGAGACTGCTGTCTCTGTTCAAGTGTGAGGAGATGAAAGAAAATGATTTCTGGCCTGTGTAAACTTAGTGCTGGTAGACTGGCCGAGTTAGAATAATAAAATAATAAAAGATGGAGTTTGGAAGGGACCTCAGGAGATCATCTAATTGAACCGCTGGCTCAATGCATGACCATATCCAACTAAATCATCCCATTCAGGGCTTGATCAAACTGGACCTTAAAGTCTTCTAAAGATGGAAGTTCCTCTACCTCTCTAAGTAACCCCTTCCAGTGCTTCACCACTCTCCTAGTGAAAATGTTTTTCCTGCTATCCAACCTAGGTTTTTCTACAACAACTTGAGACCATTGCTCCTAGTTCTGTCATTTGCCACCACTGAGAACAGCCTAGCTCCATCCTCCATGGGATCCCCTTTGGGTAGCTAAAAGCAACTATCAAATCACCACTCGCTCTTCTCTTCTGCAGACTAAAGAAGCCTAGTTCCCTCAGCTTCTCTTCATAAGTCATGGGCCCAAATCCCCTAATCATTTTTGTTGCCCTCCGCTGGACTCTCTCCAATTTTTCCCCATCCTTCCTGCAGTGGGAAGCCCAAAGCTGGAGAGAGTACTCCAGTGAACTGGGCAATTAACTGTCCTGTAAGCTTTATTAGCATGGCACTGGTCAGCCCCCTCTTGGAGAACAGGTTCAATCTCTGTGGCCTATTCACTCCTCAACTGTACTGCTGCAATGGCTCTGCCAACTATGGTGGCATTTTCTGTCACATGGACACCTTTTGATGTGGCTCGTGATACCCTGGTGGTCCCTTCTGGACATCTTCTTTTGTGGGTATCTCTTCTCTGGAGCTTGCTGTCCATGTATGTATGCGGGGCAGCTGGGTTTGTACTCAGGCAGTTAGCTCATGCTGCCTCCTATGTTACACTCAGACACACTGCAATTTTTAGCATGCTGTCTTGAACAGAGCTGGCGCATCTGTTTACCCATGCTGGGAAATGTGTTTCTGGTGACAGCATAGAAATACCCTAAGGCTCGGGCTCTGTCTATGACTGAGACAAATTGGATGAGATAATATCTTCCATTTCACCAACTTCCGTTAGTGATAGAGGTGATCTTTGAGTCACACAGAGCTCTTCTTAACGGCTAATATCCTAGGACTGACACGGCTACTCTATGACAGGGCTAAGCCCTCGACGCGCATTTTCTGATGTCCACCAAACAGCCATTAGCTGGGAACAAGCTCTGCTTAACTGCTGCTCTAGATGGGATGTGAACTGCCAACCTTTGGGAACAGTCAAGGGGTGATGTCCCATTACCAGCTTCCCACTTCAACTTGGGCTTGCTAGCCGTGAATTGAATCCCAACAGTAGGAGCTACCCCGAATATGATTCCAGTGGGTTTCTCTGACTCTCCAGGAAGCCTGAAAAGAATTCTGGAGCCCAGGGCTACGTGGGGGGTGGGAAGCACAGGTTCTTCCACGTACCCATCTTTTTTGTTTCAGTGACTTGTTTTGGAGGAAAATCTCTCCCTAATTCACTCAAATATTCCCCATCCTGCCAAAATCAGAACAAGAGATGAAAGGGAGGAAAAACCAAGGAAGTCAATTGCCCATAAACATTAACAATAGTTGTTTGGGTCTTTCCACCTCTCTGGGACTGATGTTGGGTCTGCCATAAGAGGTCTGACCATTGGTCCATCAGGTGTAGTGTCTCTAGAACCTAGGAAAGCTGAATGGGGTAGCAGAGGAGTATAAATTCAGACAGATAAGTTCCTAAGCCCTGCAGGTGATCAGTCTAAGGTCAGGGAGCACTTAAGAACAGTGCCATGGGGAGGAGGCCAGAGGTGACTCCCGGCATGTGCCCGTGTGCTGGACTGGATTCCTTGAGAGCAGCTTTCCTTGGCAGAGTTATTTATTTTGGCTTTTCCATCCGGCCTTTTGTCCATGTGAACTTGATCCATGAAACTGACTGATTCCCACCATCATTGGCAACCATCACGTGCACTTGGGGAAAAGCAGAGCAGTGAGCGGTGGCCCAAGCTGTAAGCAAATTTTGTCCTGTTTTGCTGTATGCCCGATGCACGATTAGACCTAAACACACAACCTGGTTCTGCCCTGTGCGCTCTAGGTGATGGTGGGGATCCTGGCGGGGGCAAGAAGCCTGCGCTCCTTTGGGACATCTTCTGGGGAGCTTCAGTAGCTGTTGAGGGTATGTTCTCAAGTCAACCTATTCCCCTCCTGGCCACAAGCCCTCATCCTCCCTGCCCGACCTTCATCTGTACCCACTTTGGGGTCAGCACCAAGCTTGTGCCGCTGCAAGCTTTTCCCCGTGCGTCCTTCCATGTCAGTGTGTCTTACAACTGGGTGGTTTTAGCACACAGCATTAGGATGGTTTGTAAACATCCATAGAGCAGCCATGTGGGCGTGGTCACAGCACTGTGTTTTGGAAGCGATAGCTGTGCCCTCAGCATTTAGAGAGGAGCAATCTTTCATTTTCATTATGATTGTGGCATCTCTTTAATTTCCTCAGCATCAGGCATTCAATCCATAACTATAAAATATGCAACTAGCCCTTGGCTTCATTCTGTTCTCTTCGTGCGAGAGCAGCTCTGTGTTTTCATTCATTTAACTTTT
This sequence comes from Podocnemis expansa, assembly GCA_007922195.1. Taxonomy (NCBI): domain Eukaryota; kingdom Metazoa; phylum Chordata; order Testudines; family Podocnemididae; genus Podocnemis; species Podocnemis expansa. The sequence continues at coordinate 12,581,348 of ML682056.1, read as the reverse complement.
ACACAAGTTAACAGATTGCCATAAAGGAAAACAGAATTTTTCAAGCAGCACAGCTAATGGCTGCGTTTCAGCAAAGGCCCCGTGGTATCTGTTGAACAATAACCACCATTCCTGTGTCACTTGCAGTTTTTAATTGAATTTCTATCCCATGGATATCATGTCAGAGCTGTTCATCTGCTTCACTAAGTCTTCTGATATCAAACAAGTTCTTCTAAATTATTGTTCTAACGGATATCGCTAGATGGCTGATCTGCATTAAAAATTCACAGCTGTAGTGAGGTTAACAGTGTGGGAAGCTTTACCTTGTGCATACATGAGCAAAGGAGCCCTTTTTAAAATGGATGAAGCTGTGTTGCACTTGTCTGATCTGCTTTATTCCTCCCCCCAGTTTTTTCTTTGTGAGTGAGAGGATTGGTTTTGCTCATGTAACTCAGGAGAGGATCATGAGTCAAGGGTGCAATGTGTTTCTTGAGTGTGATCTGGAGGGACGGTGACAATACCAAGGCAAATGGTGCACGCTGACACGTCAGTGCCTTCAGATCTCAGTTCACCAAGAGAGCAACTCTTGAGGTGACGACTCGTCTACACCTTTCACGTTAAAGAGGCACAATGTACTGATGTTTCCTACAATGCCAGAAGAGGGTTTCCAGTCGATGTCGGTAATCCATCTCTCTGAGAGGTGGTAGCTAGGTTAGTGGAAGAACTCTACCTACATCTGCACTGGGGGTTAGGCTGACCTAACCACAGGTCTCAGGGTTGCAATTTTTCACTGAACTCTGCAACATAACTAGGTAAATCTATTTTTTTAAGGGGTAGATCAGGCCTCTGTCAGCAGCGCTGAGAAAGGATCTCTCAGTAAAATCCCACCCATAGTCTTGGGTGGCTACCTCAAGCCACTGCCCAGGACAATGTGGACACTTCACTGTTTTTAGTACGTCTTCTCGAGCTATGCTTGGGCTTGAATGTCTGCCCGTGTTGAGAATCACAGCTCCCAGTGGCAGTGAGTACTAAACAGTCCTACACTAAACTTAACCCTGACCTTTATCACCCCCGTTTGTTCCTATTGCATAGGTGAGTTGAAGCATGATGGTCTTTTATTGGGTGCTATAACCTGCACCCGCCCTCTTTCCCTTCCAGGTACAGTGAGATCTCAGGTGTATATGGCATGGGGTCTGTTTGTAGGGTGAACCTTGTAGAAGTGATCTGTGGTCTGGACCTATGGGGAAGACAGTTTCTGCACGATAGTAAGGTGGTGATTGAGAGCACAATGAGATTCCCCTGCCCTGCAGAGTGAGAGCAGGCAGCTGTGATCTTTGGTACATTTTTGGGGCGCGGGGAGCAGAAAGGAGGGCCTCCAGAATGAGGGTCTCTTTGGGAGGTAAATGAGAGGTGAGATCAATATGTGAAGGGAGTCAGAGCTAAGGCTGGTATAGGAGATTTAACAGGGAATTTCCTCCCTTTCAAACACTTGTCTCTTTGGAAACGTGAAAATGCTAATTTATGGAGAATTGTTTGCATGCTTTGCTGTGTCTGAGTGAAGCATTTGGTGATCAGTAATGCTAAGCTGCTTGGCTGCTTTTAATACAGTCCAAAGTATTGATCCTGTGAAATAGTCAGCTGGTGATGGAGCAGTCACTCAGAGCCCTAGACACGGTAGCTGTCGCTGACCCTGATGCTATTGAAATAGGAGCATAGTGACTGATGGGCGCTTTGCTTGATACACAAATGCTCTCAGGAGGTTACAGGTGATGGTAGGAAGAGCAGCTGTTTTCTAAATCCTCACGCAAACAAAAGACCATTTACAATTGCGTTCATGGATGACAAATAACCAGAGTCTGGACAGGGCTGAATGGATTAGTGGTTTGGATCCAGTACAACTGCTCCTGAACATTGTCTTAAGGAGCTGGAGAAGAAGGATGATTGCTGGGGTGGGGCACAAGCTTAGGGTGTAGAGATTGGAGTTCATTTCCCAGTGTGAGCCGGGCAACTCACCTCGATCTAGGTCTGTGAAGGTACTTGAGGTGTTACTGTGCACAGTGTCACAACGCCTTATTCACAAGTAAGGCTGAGTGTGGCGACACCTGATTTAGGAGTGTCGGTCTCTTTTTACCACAGGGATTTAAGTACTTGAGAGTCTACTGAAAGTCAGTGGGATTTGGGCTTCAGAAAAAAAGAGTAGAAAGACTAATACTTCCTTTCCTCCTCCATTGCTCAGTTCTTCAAGGCAGAGATTGCCCAGTATGAGGCACGATGGGGCCTTAATCCTGCCCAGGCCCCAGGAGGTATGTCTACACAGCCCAGGGAAGTGAGACTCCTAGTCCAGGTTGACAAACGACTCTTCTGCTGGCAGTCAGAAAATAACTGTGTAGAGAGCACTTAGAAGCTGCAGTTCAGGCTGGAGCTCAAGGACTGAGGTCTGGGTTGGCAGTTGGGTTTCAGAGCCCAAACTTCAACATTAGAGCACAGTCTATGTGACTTTTTTTAGTGCGCTCGCTGGGTTAGATGTTTTGAAGGGCAGGGATTTTGATTGGACAGTTCCCAAAATGCATGAGTACAGATTGTTAGCAGTACGTGCACTGGTACAGATCAGTGGTGCTAATCGGCCTTTAGGGGACCACTCAAAAGTTCCCAGGATTATGGAGCCCAAAAGATATACTTCATTTTGTTAACACAGGAGCACCTTCTTCCACCTTGCTGGCTGCATCAGGCCTGCCAGCCAATATGCAACTACGTTTTGGGGAATGTAAATCCTGGCACAAGTACAAATTGGGTCAGGACCAAGGAAAAGCTCAGCATGGCCTCTTTTAGAAGATGTTCTTGGTATAAATTCTGCTAACAATGTTTAGACTGTGATGAGATGGTCTCAGATGTACAGTAACTATCCTGTAGTGTTTTATAATACACCCCTCGCTGGGAAAGGCCTAGGAAACCTGAGGGTATTTGGCATGGATAAGTCAGGGCAATCATTCAGAGTGTTTGATGCATGAAGCTGCAGCTGTGTGAGCTATCCCAGAAGCTGATCAAATAGTCCAGCGCAGTAAGGTGCTACAAGGAACTCTCTTCCTTGTGGCTTTCTATTTTGGCCTCACTTCTGACGCCATTCACTTGTGATGGGCAGAGAGAAGTCACAGCCTAATGGTCCTTGCCTGTCCTGATGACTTTTAGTCACTCCCCCTCATTGAGATATGCAGCCAGCTTTTAAGAATATGTAAAGAAATCGCTTTGGGAGATTGTGTGGAATCCACATTGTAGAGGACTCTGCCTTTTTTTGTCTTCCCTGTAAGGTTGATGTTCACCAGTGACAGCAATTATTGATGGAGTCATTAAGGCTGAGACTTGATTTCCAGCAGTCCATTTGTATTTATTTATTTATTTATTTATTTATTGACTGCAGGGACGTGATATCTGGTACCACAATGGGATTTCAAAACCAACGTGTTTATCATTTGCCCTCTTGGGCAAGGGAAAGGGAGATTAATATGTGAAATTCTTGAAAGTAGTCTCAATACTTGAGTTATTAAAGTGTAATTGCTGCAAAATAATAACCTGTAGTGGAAACCCATCGTTCCTTATTGCTCTGCCTTTAACATCAATTACTCGATAAAGTACATGAGAAGAAATAATTTTTTTTAGCATTAAGTTCCAAAGGGGCAGCTGTGTTAGTCTAGTTTTGCAAATCAAGCGAGTAGTCCCGTGACACTTAAAGACTAACAAATTTATTTATTATATGAGCTTTTGTGGAAGTGGGATTTTCTCTCACGAAAGCACATTGATAATATATTTCTTAGTCTTTAAGTGCCACAGGACTCCTTGCTTTCTTTAGGGAACACTCTAAGCTGCAAATATGTAATATTGGCTTAGGAAAACATCGTTCTACCCTGATGAATACAAACACATTGTTTGAAGTTTAGCAGCTGTGTAATAGATACATGTGCACATGTAATATTGCTTCTTCTTCCTCTTTATGTAGATAAATCTCAGTGATGTCTCAATATGTATTTTATTGCTCAACAACAGTAGCTTGTTACTATGCAAGTGTCCCTTTATCTCTCAATTTCACAAATCTGGGAGAGGGTCTATTTTAAAGCATTCTCGGGATAGATCCTTTTGATTGCATGAAATTCTAGCTTGTGGTAGGAAGGCTGATGCTTTCTGACCTGATGGAACATTTAACTTGGGGATTAAAATCAACCACAGAGATGAAATCTAGAGGGATTGGAGGTGGAGGTGAATTGAAGCCATCAGACACAAGCTGAGTGGTGATATTGGTAATAGACTCTACAGTTTTCCTGGGTTAGAGTCTCAGCTGGCCTAAATAAATGCAGCTCTCTTGTGGCACTGACTTACACAAGCTGAAGATCTAGCCTGATGACCAAAACTGCTTGTGCTGTGTTTGCTTTCCCTATATAAATGGAGCTAAAGATTGATTTTAGTACTTGACTGGCAGCTTTGAGGACTCAAGTGCTCACTCACTCCGTCTAACGGGTCTAAAATAGCAGGAATATAAGCTTTCTCTGTAGAGCCCATCAGCATTCCTCAACTTTAATCTTGACACCAGAGTTCTTGAAGATGCAGGTGGTGTTATTCATAGCCCATTCAATCTTGGGCATCTCTGAAAGAGGCGTCCAGCAAGACACATGACTGTTATGTCTATTGTGATGTGGATTTGTGCCCCACTCAGCACTGGACCGAAATGGCTGCCTTGTCCTGTGGAAACCTCTGGGCAGGTGTCAAGAGGGAATAACGTTCGATGACTGTCAAGCTGAAGAAATACCATACGTGGCTCAAGGAAAAACCTGAGACCTTTTGTTCATCGAGGTGCTTGATGCAGAAAGGACAGCACTGTTTTGAAAGACAGGACTTGGATTCTGGAAGGGACCTAGGGGTAACGGTGAGCAGCAAATTAGACCACAGTTTTCAATGTCATCTGGGAGCCGGTGCAATTCTGGGCTCTCCGTGAAGATATACAGAAACACAGCTGTCACCATGTCACTGGCCAGGGGAGAGGAGGCTGATTGCAGTGTGTGGCTGCTTTTTAGTTGTGGTTTAATCAGCAGCCTGCACTATGTTGTGTCAACAAGCCAGGCCCGGCAAATGCATGGGCATTGGCGCAGACTGAATCCTCACCCTTTAGACGCCCATTCAGCTGTTTGACAGTCACTGCTCCAGCCCTCAGGAAAGGAACATGCAATGCCTGCTGTGCCCTCCTCCCCGATATCTGAGGCAGTGGATCTGCTGTGTGCATCGAGCCATTGGACAGACCTCATTTCTCCTCCCCGCTCCACAGTAAGTCTTGGAAACTCAACACTCCCTCTCTAGTCTGCATGGAGCTGCCCCGGCATATCTTGTCTCTACTATATCCACCAAGTGGATGTGGGATTGGGCTGAGAAAATTCCCCTCCCTCTCTTCCTGCCCTGTGTCTCATGCTCTTCTTCCTGCCTCTGATCAGTAACAACACCTTGTCCTGTCTCTAGGTAGGTTCCTTAGAAAGCACTTCAGGCTGCAATGTCTTTCCTCTCGCTGCCTGTCTGCACTTCCTTTTCTCCCCTTTCCTCACCCCTGCTGTCCACATGACCACATGGCAAGCAAAGCAGCCTGCAGCCCTCACTTTGTGTTGGCAGAGACGGTGCCAGGTAGTGATGTGAGGCTCAGCTCAGTGCCCTGCAATTCAGCCTGAAGAAAAAGAAGAAGGAAAATTCATTCGCTGCATTTAAAAGCTGACTTAGAAATGAGAGTCGTGCCTTCTGGTAAGGCAGGTAAAGAGGAGAAGGTAATAGATGAGCTGTCACTTTTTTCCTAATGAATCCCAAGCCATTGCACCCTGCTTGCAAAGTGATGGCCATCCCATGGTTCTTAATGGCACCCCGCAGGGATGGAGCAAGATGCTTCATACAGTCTCATTTTCTTGATTGCCTCCGATGGACTGGGCTGGATGGGGTAAATTAAAATGTCCTTTATTTCTCATCTGGAGTAAAAGCATTGGAGGTACTTAACTTGACTCTGTGTTAAACCTGTCAGGAGGCTGTGACTGACTCGTGCTGATTTGAAATAAGATTAAAAAGCTATTTCAGGAAAGGGGCTAATTTTAAAGTTGGCAATCCATTGAGGGTGCTGCTAGAAACAAATGATGCTATTAATTATTCTATTTTAGTAGCCCCCAGATGTCCAAGTCAGGATTTTGCTAGGTGCTGTACATATTCCTAATGAGAGACCTTCCAGCTAAAAGCTTACAGTCTAACAGACCACATATACTGTACAATGGCTCTACTGTGCAGAGGATCTCAAGTTTTAGGACTGGAAAAGATCTTTATGATGATCTCACCTCCAGCGTAACACCAGGCACCGAATCGCCCCTAGGGCTCCCTGTTCATGCCTGTTGCCCGGAATGCTCCTATTTTCATACTAAAAATTAAGCACATGCATAAATCCTGGCAGGACTGAGGCAAAAGTTTGGAGCAGTGAAGAATGGTTGACATCCATTTTACTGGTGGGGAACTGAGGTATAAAATAGATTAAGGGATTTGTTGAAGATCAGACAGAGTCTGTGGCAAAGCCAGGATTTGGACTCAGGTTCCCTGACTCCCAGTACAGTATTTTAAACAGAGAGAGTCTGTTTCTCAGTAACCACCTCAGTCCCCATTTTGAAGTAGGTACAGTTTACTGGTAGGTAAATCGAAACACAGAGTTTGTCAGTAACTCGTTCTAAATCATGAATCTAGTGAGCAGCATACTAGGAATAGTACCATGGCATCTTACCACTGTCCCTTCCTAAAGAAGAGAGAAATAGGGACACTGTGAGTTTCTCACATGTGTAGACTTCTGGAAACTCAATTTAGGATTAGACGTGCATCCATTCGTATCAAGCCACAAGGAATCATAGTGATCATCCTAATCAGTCATCCTGTGTAACACACACCATAAAACTTCCAAAAAAAATTCCCATCTTGATTAAAAAATTGTTAATGGTGGAGAGTCCAACAGGGCTTGGCCTTCTGGAAAATTGTTCCAATGCTTAGATACCCTCATGCTAAAAAATAATGCCTTATTTCTAGTCTGAATCTGTCTAGTTTCAACTGCCAGCCGTCAGAATGTGTTATACTTTTATCTGCAAGACTGCAGAGCCCATTATTAAATTTGTTCCTCACATGCATTCTTATTGACTGTAATCAAGTCATCTCTGAACCTTCTCTTTGTTAGTCTCAAACAGCTCAATCTGTTCAGTTTTTCATGAGAAGTGTTGTCGTATCATCTTTTACTTGTTCTTATGACTTTTCTCCAAACTCCCTCCAATTTATTAACATCCTTCTTGAATCCTGAGCACCAGAACTGGGCACAGTATTCCAGAGTGGTTGCAACACTGCCAATTACCAAGGTAAAATCAAACCATAGAAAGTCAGACTTGGAAGGGACCTCAGGATGTCATCTAATTTCAACCTGCTGCTCAAAGCAGGACCAACCCCAACTAAATCATCCTAGCCAGGGCTTTGTCAAACCAAGCCTTAAATGCCTGTAAGGATGGTGATTCTACCACTTTCCTAGTTTGCCCATCCCAGAGCTTTACCACTCCTAATGGAAAAGATTTTCCTAATACCCAACCTAGACCTCCTCGCTGCAACTTGAGACCATTGGTCCATGTTCTGTCATCTGCCACTCCAGATAACTGCCTAGCTCCATCCTCTGTGGAACCCCCTTTCAGGTAGCTGAAGGCTCCTATAAAATCTCCCCTTTCCTCCGTCTCTTCTGCAAACTAAATAAACCCAGTTCCATCAGTCTCTCCTCATAAGTCAAGTGCTCTGGATCCCTAATCATTTTCATTGCCCTGTGCTGGATACTTTCAATTTTTCCACATCCTTTCAGTAGTGTGTGTGTATGTGTGTGTGGGGGGACACACACACCAAAACTCGACACAGTACTTCAGATGTGGCCTCACTAGTGAGAGCAATAATCCCTTTCCTTGATCTGCAGGCAATGCTGCTATTAATGCAGCCCAAAATGCTGTTAGCCTTCTTGACAAAAAAGATGCACACTGGACTCATATCCAACTTCTTGTCCACTGTAATCCCCAGCTCCTTTTCTGCAGAACTGCTCATTAGCCAGCTGATCCAAGTCTGTAGCAGTGGATGGGGTTCCTCCATCCTAACCGCAGGACCCTGAATCTGTCTTTGCAGAACTTCATCAGATTTCTTTTGGTCCAATCCTCCAATTTGTTTAGGTCTCTCTGAATCCTTTCTCTACCCTCCTGTGTATCTACCACTCCCCCCAGGTTAGTGAACTTGCTGAGTGTGCAATCTACCCCATCAACCAGATCATCGTCGAAGACACTGAACAAAACTAGCCCCATGATTGACCTTCGGGTCATTCCATTTGATACCGAGCTGGGTCACTCCACTTGATAGCCATTGAGTCATTGATTGCTACCCGTTGAGCATGAAGATCTAGTGACCTTTCCATCTATCTTGTAGTTCAGTCATCCAAACCATACTGCTTTAACTTGCTGGCAAGAATACTGTGGGAGATGATATCAAAAACTTTGCTAAATTCAAGGCATATCATGCTCACGGCTTTCCCTGTATACTCCTCCTTGAGACTGCTCCGTTTATTATTCAAGGATAATATTAGACTTTTTGGCTACAGTATCACTCTGGTTGTTCATGTCCCAGCCTGACCCCATCTCTTTTTCCGAGTCACTGCTTTCTGTGTAACTATGCCTTGCATTTAGCTGTATCACAACACACTTTATTTGCTTCATCCCAGTTTGCCAAGCAATCCAGATAGCGCTGATTCATTAATTACCACTCTCCCAATTTTTCTGTCATCTGTAAACTTTGTGACTCATGACTTGGTTTTCTTCCAGATCGTTCCTAAATATGTCAAAAAGCAAAGGGCCAAATGTTGATTCCTGTGGACCCCACTAGAAGCACACCTGTAATGGTCATTCCCCTTTTACAGTTACATTTTGAGACCTATAAGTTCCCTAATTTTTAACCCATTTAAGGCATGCCATCTGAATATATCTTTTTAGTTTTCTTAGTGAAAACGTCTTGCAGGACCAAGTGAAATGCCTTACAAAAAAGTCTATAACAGTAACACTGTTACCTTTATCAGTTCGACAGGATCTATTTCCCACAAGCCCATATTGTTGGCATTAATTAGCTTACTTTTTAACTCTTTATTATTCAAGCCCCATACAAGTTACTTCATTTTCTTGCCCAGGATCTCTGTCAGAGTAACAAGCCTATAATTACTGGAGTCATCTCATTCACACTTTTTAAAATATTTGTGACCACATTAGCTTTCCTGCCTTCTGGAATGTCCGTGTTTCAGGACTTACTGAAAAACAATATTAATAGGTCCAGCAAGCTACTCTGTCAGCTCTTTTAAAACTCTTGGATGTGAGTTTTCTGGCCCTGATGATTTAAAGATTTCTAATGCTAGTAGCTTCTGTTTAAAATCCTCCTGCATTACTACTGGCATACAAAACATTTTATCATATGATATGACAACATCATTTGTTCTTTCACAAGTATAGAACAGAAATATGTATTAAACATTTCTACCTTTTCTGCATAATTTTTGGTGATGCCACCATTTCCATCTAGTAATAGATCAGTACCATTGTCAAGCATCTTTTTGCTCCTAATATACGTAAATTTATTCTTTTTCTTAGCTTGGCTGGTAGTAGATTTTTCATTGTCCCTTCGCTTCCCTTATCCATTGTCTTCGATTCCTAACATATGATGTATAGGCATTACTATCATTTTCCCTTCTCTTTCATTCATCATACTTCATTTTTTATAGCTGCCTTCACTTCCTCTAAACCAAGTCAGATTTTTTTTTTACTGGCCTTTTCGCTCAGTTTTGGGATTGTGGCTTTTTAGGCATCTAGTAAAGTGCTCTCAAATAGTGCCCAATTGTCATTCACATTTTTGATTAAATTTTTCCTCCCCACTAATTTGGCTCAGTCTAGCATTTCTTGACTTGGTGCTATTAAACCGTGGCTTCCCCCCACAATGAGGCAGTGCACATCCTTGTGTCCCCCTTGTGATTCCTTCATTGCAATAGCATGTCTCTCAGGGGACTCTCTGGAGCTGAACTGACTTTTCAAACATTTCCCACTTATTGATCTTCTGTCTGGGTGTGTATGTGCATGTGCGTGTGTGTGTGTGTGTGTGTGTGTGTATAAATCCAACAAGTTTCTCTCAGCCAAGGTGCTCCGTGTTACTTGAGTCTGCAAGGGCTGTGCACGAAAGATGACATGGAAAGCTTTACATGAGGGAAATTCAGTCGGAGATAGCTGTGCCCCAATCCTCCGTGACAGGGCAGATAGGCACATGTGGTTCTGTTGTAATTGAAGCCGATGGTGCTGAGGAAGTCAGAGATAAGCCAATTTTATACATTAGGTTTGTCTTACCAAGAGAGGACTTTTTCCAGAGATTGTTTCATTGGGGAAATGTGGTGCAGAAAATTGGGTACATTTCACCCTGTTCAGGGTCATATTGGCCTGTGATGCATCTGTGGGTGTTCACTGCTCCAGATTCAAAAATGGGGCTGTGTCAGGGTTGCCTCCCCCTTCACTTGCAGGCTTAGACTTCTGCAATCTCTTACTTGTTTTTCAAAATGTTCACAAAATACTGACAGTCCCTTGTTAACAAAGGACTCTGGGCAAAGTCATGATGCCCCCAGTGCAATGGGACAGCAATTCTGCTGGCATGAATTAGAATAGCATCATTGATTTCAGTGGTGCTTTGCTGACCTAAATCAACTTGAGATTGGGCTCCATATTGTTAGTTGCATGGAGACCTCTGCTGAGATCAGGACCCTATGCAAAGAAACCCCCACATGGAGATCCCTGTTGAAATCCAGGCCTTGTGCTAGGAGATTTACGTAAATGGAGTGAAAAAGGGTCCTTGCCTCAAAATGCTGGTAAGCTATTTTAAATAGGTAAAGTAGTAAAGGAAGGATTATGATACCCATTTTACAGATGGGGAACTGAGGTACAGAGAAATGAATAGATTTGCCCCACATCTGGGAGAAAGCTGTCCCTCTGTGTTTCCAGATGGGCACCAAAAACTTGAATCACAGCTCTCCATACTCTGGCCCTAACACCTAATCTCAACAAATGTCAGGTTTTTCTAATATTCCTATTGCCGTAGTATTGAGAACAATGACAGCAGAGGCAGCTCTGCGCCACCTAGAAGATAGTCTGGTCCAAGCTGTGTGCCCAGTGAGCCACAGTGACACAATATAAGTTCCTAACATCCTCATCATCAAAGCTATCTTCACAGTAGGTGCTAACTGGGACCTATGAGCAGCCTCAGTAGGGAACGGGGTTGGATGAACTCCCTCTCCAGCTCGTTTGATCTCTTTAGGTCTGTTGTACTTGTCAGGGCAGCCGGCATTGCTGTTGGGTAAGCTCTACCTGTTCTGGAGTTAAATGGAGGGGATTATTGTTTCATGTTTCCTCAGCCCTAAATTTCCTTATGTGGCAACTTCTCAGATCTGAACCTCCAGCACCATGCCTATTGCCATTGCCCCTATTACTCCTTTCTCAGCCTCAATTTAAGGGAATTTAGATTTAGATACCCTGGGTCTGATGGTCTTTCTGATGGCCAGAAGAAAGAGGAGAGAGGATTCAACAGGATCCAGAATTTCTTAGCTTTGAGTTTTTGGTTCAAATGTCCTGTATCACTGGTCTATAGCAAAGGAAAGTCATCACCACTGAGCAGCATTTCTGTGACCAGTGGTAAATTAGCAGATGTCTCAGGTGTTGCCTGAGTGAGAATATGCACCAATCCCAGCCATCCATGGGGCTGCACAGGTGCAAAGTCCATGTGTAGTCAGAGCAGACCTCTGCAAGAGATGCTGCAGCACCATGGAGAAGTTTCAGGCAAGACGTAAGCTCCCCTGATGATTGGGGCTGCCTTGCCAGCCCGCATTAGAGATTTGTGGTTGGTCACCAATGGCTGCCATGGGGCAAATGTCCGGTGTGATGAAGGACTCAGTCCGACTGGAAGGGAGGAGTCTGTCTGTGCCAAATGGTGCTACTCAAATGGTTGACTCAAAAGAGAGGGCAGAGCCAAATCTTTTGTGCCCTATCTTTGGGTACCACATTGCTGTCACTGCTTTGATGGTCTGTTGGGAGGAGACGTGTGATGGAAGCTAGCACTGCCACTGTCCTGGTCCCACGTGCTCTAGTTTCCTACTCACCTATGCTTGAGTGGGAGCCTCAGATTTTCTTCCTATGTTATATCCCATGCAGCCCCCTTCCACTCTTGGGGAAACATCTCTCTCCTCAGCATCTGTTCTGTGTCCTCTTCTTTATGACCATGCGGAGATGACACATTCATTTTGTTGTCATTGGTGCCTACTTCTCCTGTAATAAATTTCCTTTGTCCTTCCTCCCAGGCCCCATTGTCTCCTTCTGTTAATCATTCTTGCTGCTTTTGCTGGGGCTATTTCCATGTTGTTTCTCATGCAGCTCTGTGCACTCTACCTTCCTTTCCCCACCTCCAGCTCTTCTGGCACTTTGTTTTACATTCACATAACTGTCAAATCAATTCAATTTTATTACCTGGCACCGTTCACTGAACAACTCAGAGAAAATTTTGCTCTCTTCTTTGTAGCCATTTTGGCTGAAGGGTTTTTTCTGGGGACATGCTGATCCCCCCCCCCCCACGCACCCACCTTGTTGAATGAGTTCCTTCAGGCCTCTTGTATGGCCAGAAGTTCAAAGGAGCTTAGACCCCCAAGCTTTCTCATATGTAAAGCTGCTATACTCTGTATTGAGACAGTGTTGCCTAGTGCAGGGGTGGGCAAAATTTTGGGGCCTGAGGGCCACATCTACTATATGGGAGGCCACACAGCTGGGGGCAGAGGAAGTGGTGGGGCTGGAAGGGGAGCAGCCCTGGGCTTTGACCAGGGCACCGCAGGCCACAGGGGAAGCAGTCGCCACTTTCTGGCCAAGATACCACTGCTGGGCCCACGTGATGGGAGAGGGGCGGCCGCTGCGCTCTGGCCAAGGAGTCGCTGCTGGGCCCACGTGATGAGGAAAGGAGGGAGCAGGGCCACGGAGGAAGAATGGCAGCCATGGTCCTGCCAGGCCTAGCCGTAGAGATTGATGAAAGGCTCTCAGGGGCCCTGTGTGGCTTGCGAACCATAGTTTGCACACCTCTGTTGTAGTAGGCATTAACCCAATGTGTGACACTAAGAGCATCACTTCATTTCCAGCTGCCATTTTTATTCTTGTCTGTTTACACTGCAAACCCTTCAGGGTAAAGGGCGGTCTCTTGCTGTGTGTGTCTACAGTGCCTAGCACATCAAAGTCCTGATCTGAGCCGAAGCCTCTGGGTTGTACCCTAAATAATGCAGTGTGGTCATCTTTCCCTCTTGCTCTCAAGCATTCTTCCAACATGATGCTCGTAATGATGGCTAATTGTAAGCAAGATATCTTTATGTACGTTAGAGTATCAGTGAATTCTGTAAAGTGATGATCTTGTGTTAATACTTGCAGGAGGGAGGCAGGAGATCTGAGTTTTCATCCCTAGCTTCAGGAGCAGATTGAGAAGCCTCCAACACCCCACCAGCACACACCATGGTAGGCTGCAGGTGGGCTGGTGCCGGGGACGAGGTCCCTGGGCCACAGGCTACTCTCCATGGTGCTCGACTCCAGTTCAGGTGGTCTGTCTTCAGTGACGGGGCCGGCTGTCACACAGTGTGGCCTCCTGTGCAGCCCTCCAAGGCCATGGGCGACCCCAGCTCAGGGGCAGGGCAAGAGCTCTGCACAGCCTGGCCTCTGACCTCACACACTGCGCCCTCCTCCAGCCCTAGCAGGGTCCTTCTAAAAACGACGCTCAAGTCCTGCCAGCACTGTGCTGGGCTGAGTGGGGTGACGGGGCTCTAGGACCTGAAGCCCAGGGCCCCCCTTTAGGCCAAGGCTCAGGACTTTAGCCCCTATAGTGCCTGCATTGATCCAGCTCTGCCTGGCTTTACCCCACCATGACCTTGGGTAAGTCACTTAGGGCTAGATTTTTAAAGGCGTTTTGGCACCTGAAAATGAAGGTAGGTGCTCAGCCTGCACTGAGATCAATGGGAGTTTTGAACCTCAGCACTTTTCACCCCCCCCCCCCGGTATATCTGTCTTTAGCCTTAGGCCGCTAAATATCTTTTAAAATCCATCTCTTAATCGTCCCATGCCTCAGTTTCCCCATACGTAAAAGGGGGGTGTCATACCACCAACCTTTCAGGGGTGGTATGAGTCTTCATTAATTTGTTTGTAGGGTGCATTGATAACCTTGGATGGGAAGATGTTTATAGTCATGTCTTTATTTTCTCAAAATAGCACATAGTGCAACGCTGACATTGGTGAAATGTTTCCATGCAAAGTTCAACAAAAATGCTCACTTGGGTATCTGACAGCAGTCTGGTCCTATGGACTTGTCTGACATCCCTACCTCTGCTCCATAGATCAAAGGTGGGATGGAGATAAGGGATGGATCAAAGGTTGGGATGGAGAGAGAGCTCTTTTCTAGCTCCTGCTTTGGTCAGATCCAGTTAAAGGGTGGACAGGACAGCATTGTACCTTTAGCGAGAGCTAGAACATCGTTTATATTTATGTGTGCTCTTTGCTGCCTCTGGCTAGGGCCATGTTTCAGCTGGCAGCATGTTGCAGATGAATAAAAACATGTAGATATTCTTTTGGCAGATTCCAAGTGGTGGCTCTTTGCTCTTAAGCATCAGCAACAGCTTCTGTGAAAGCAAAATTCAGGGTTGGAAGGGACCTCAGGAGGGATCTAGTCCAAACCCCTGCTCAAAGCAGGAAAAATCCCAACTAAATCATCCCAGCCAGGGCTTGTTCAAGCCACACCTTAAAAACCTTGAAGGCTGGAGATTCCACCACGTTCTTAGGTAACCTATTCCAGTGCTTCTCCACCCTCCTAGTGAAAATGTTTCTCCTCATATCCAGTCTAAACCTCTCTCACTGCAACTTGAGACCGTTGCTCCTAGTTCTGTCATCTGCTACCACTGAGAACAGCCTAACTCCATTCTCCTGGGACTCCCTTTCAGGTAGCTGAAGGCTACTATCAAATCCCCACCTCACTCTTCTCTTCTGCAGACTAAACAAACCTAGTTTCCCCAGCCCTTTCTCATAAATCAAGTGCTCCAGCCACCTACTCATTTGTGTTGCCCTTCTCTGGACTCTGTCCAATTTATGCAGATCCTTTCCGTAGTGGGGGACCCAATCCTTTCTATTAGGGTCAGGTGGAAACTTTGGAGCTCAGATCCAGATTCAGACTTCCCCCAAGGTCTGAGGTGTTCAGCACTGGATTTTTGGTTCATGGCCATCTTCTCTTCAGACAGGACAAGGGAAATGTTGCAGTCCTTTTCTGGGGCAAAGCTGAGCAGAGCTTCTAATCCATTCATAGAAGATTTCTTTCCCACAGCTGCAGGGGACCTAGGAATCCTCATTTTCCCCAATTTAAGTCATGTCTTAGTGCTTTGGTGACCTAAACAAAGATCTGATGTGGGCACTTCCTTATTGCCCCATCGTTCCCCTGACTCACCTGGCTAATTGAGCCCCATAGCTTGTCTCATTTCTGCCAATTCCTTCTTCAGAAGAGCTCCTGCTAGTTATCCAAGTACCTTTCAAAGGAGGTGCCAGCATGAAAGATTCTGCTGCCCAGTTAGGATCCAAAGGCATCTACGCTACGTAGAGGTTGAGACACCAGTTAGAGATGGAGAAGCAGATGGGCAGAAACTTCTCAGGAGAGAAGAATGAAGAAGAACTGACTGTTGATGAGTGGCTTTGTTGGGTCCAATGGCATTCAGCCGGTTCATTGCTGAGATAGGTTCTGAATAATCAATATGTTGGGTACTGAGAGATTCCCCTATTTTCCCAGTTAACAAGCAGAGAAGGGATGGTGTAAACCATACTGCTTAACCCTGGTTTGAAGAGAACATGTCTAAGGCTCTGACTCCATGCTAATTAGTCAAATGAAGGTTGCCAGTTAATGTCCACTGTGACTAGACGGCTGTCTTAACAGGCACAGAATTGTACCCTGCTACTAGAGACCTTTTGTATGAACTTAGGTGAAATAAATGTGCTCAAGGTGTTAACATATCCCCAACACTGTCCAACATTAGCCACGGCTAAACAGGGTCCAGGGCTTGGTATACAGAGATCCCAGATTTTAGAAATTGGTGAAGCCATGGTGATGAAGCATGCTTCAGTAGTCAGTCTGTTACTCTTTTTCTTTTTTTATTTCCTGCCCACAAAATCTGCTTTCAGTATCCAAAAAGGGAGAGGGGTTGCATAATGCATTTGTGTCTCAATTCTTATCCAACATTATCAGTTTTGGCTGGCTAAACTCTGGTTCCACATCTCTTGTTTTTAACAAGCATAATTTCAGCGGTTCTTGAATCATAGACTTTACCTTTTTTTGTTTAGACCAATTCAGTTATTCTGTCTCCCTTTTGTACCTTTTCCCATCAACATCTTGTACATTAGATTATTATGGTAGTTTTGGAGCTTTTACATACTTTTCACAGGAGAGCTCACTCTTTTGATAAATTTGTTGGTCCTGTTGTCACGACAGACCTGTGAAGAACCTGGAGACAGAACAAATTTTAGTCTCTGCTAACTTGTGATAGGGTTTTAATCATTAGAATAGTGATAGAAAACTCTATTGCCAGTCACTTGAGCCATGAGTTTCCTTGCAAAGATTCACACTGAGCACAGAGGAGATCTTTGCTGCCAAGCCCCTTTCTCCTCTGCCCAGAATAAAACAAAAACCCACTGCTCCTAGACGGCTCATATCTTCTTTAGTTTGAACTGTGAATCATAATGACTAATGCACAATGACAGCCAGTTTTGCCTTGCCGATCTCCTCTGCACAATATAAATTGAAGCTTATCAGCAGAGGTCATCTTTGAGTCTGGCAGGCCTTCAGTGATTGGAACTGTCATGAAGGGGAAAAAATTGCTTTGAAATCATGAGCTGGTTGCTTGGGAGGAACTTTTGCAGGGTTTTGTTTGGAGACCATGAACATTAAAGTGGAAAACTTTAAATCCACGGAATCAAGGACAAATAAGAGCTCACCAAAAGACATAAGGTAACCTGCTTGGGTTTTGATATTAGAAATTCTTATCTCGTATATCCTGGAAAGCTTTGTGGACTCCTGGGAAAGTGGTAGGATTGTGATGTCAGAGTTACAAAAGAAGTGATGTTTGGTGAATTGAGAGGGAAATGGTTGTTATTCAGATAATTAAAGACTCGCTGCTCCCCCCCAACAATGCCTATTTAGCTAAAATAATGGGGAGAGGATGGGTGGAAGAGCTTTCCCTGCTAAGGAGTTGACTCTAGCCACCAGCAGCCAAGAGCTGAGAAAGGTCTTATGATGTGTGACTGGTTCATCCAAGAAGTGATCCAGCAGACAGAGCGAAGATAACGTGTGGCATCCTTGATATTCAGAAATAGAGACAAGAACTCCAGGCCCCAGCAGATGTGGGGGATTCACAGAGTCCACTGTGATCATCTGATCTTACCTCTATGACAGAGTCAGGCTGGATGGATTTCAGAAAGTCCTTGAAGGCCGATATATCAGCCCTGGCTCAGGAAGTCCCTTTTCCTTTTGTAGCTCAGTAGTGGTTGCTCCAAGTTGATTAGTGCACCTGGAGCTAATTAAGGCAGCACCCATGACTTGTTAAGTCTTCCTGCCAGGGAAAGGTGTAGCTGGAGGGTGAGAGTGAGGAGAGCTACTGGAGCGTGTGAGAGGAGGCAAGGTGCTTTTGGAAGGCAGACATACCTGGAGAAGGAGCAGAACGCTGGTCAGGAAGCCTGTGTCTACATGGGGAGGCGGGCTTGAAAGTTGAATTGACAAAGTCTATTTAAGTGGACCTTGTTAAGTTGACTTCAGGGTATGTCTGCACTGGACACAGTGCAGACATAGCTGGGGCTGCCCTGCCCCGTGCCCCACTCCCGGTCCTCATCTGGCTCCGGGGGCTGCAGACAAGTGGCTGGGAGCCGGATCCAGCTCCCAACTCCGTGCTGCAGACTGCAGGGATTGGAGCCAGCTCCTGCCACCTGCAGCAAGTGGCTGGGGGCCTGATCTGGTTCCCAGCCCCCTGCAGCAGGCAGGGGGGGCTAGGATCTGGCTCAGAGCCCGATCTGGCCCCGCGCCTGCTGCCATGGGAAGGCGGATTGGAGCCTAGTCAGTTTCACAGGCTATAAGCCAGCTGGTCGATTTCACAGGATTGTAACCTGTGAAATTCACTAGGCTACGAGCCGCCTGCCCATGGTGGCAAGCAGCTCAGGGCCAGATCGGGCTCTGCGTCCCCTGCGAGGGGGGGCAGGAGCTAGGTCCTAGCCCCTGCAGCCTACAGCAAAGGGCTGGGGGTCAGATCAGGCTCCCAGCCCCTCACCACGGGCAGCAGGAGCCAGCTCCAAGCCCCACCACCTGCCAGATCAAGCTCTCAGCCCCTCTCTGTGGGTAGCAGGAGCCGGCTTCCAGCCCTGCCGCTTGCTGCAAGGGGCTGTGAGCCGAATCCAGCTCCTAGCTGCTTGCCAGCAGCGGCTGGTGCTGGATTGGGCCCCTGGAGCCTGACTGGGCTCCACGAGCCTTATCAGGACTGGGGGCAGGGTAGGTGGTGGGGCCCAGGGCTTCCTGCACTGTCAAGTCGACTTAAAAGCTTAAATTCTAAATATTGCCCTGGCTTTGCTTCAGTTGACTTAAGCCCCTAGTGTAGACATAGTCAAAGAGCCCACGTGTTCAAAGACTGGGGGAAGGAAAAGAACAACCTTGCCCAAAAGGGGCAAAGGACCTTTTCCAGTCCTGCAAGCCTAAGGGAAACAGACCCACTGCTAGAGCAGATCTTTTTGAAAAACACCCCATCTCAATTGAAAAATAATTGAGTGACGGAGAAACCACCCCACTCCTTGGTGAGGAGTTCCAATGAGTAATTACTCAGGCTGTTAAAAATGTGTGCCTTATTTCCAGGCTGAAGGTGTTCAGCTTCATTTCCAGCCATTGGACTGTATTCTGTCTTTGTCTGCTAGACTGAATAACCTATTATTAAATATTTGTTCCCCGTGTAGCTACTGATAGACTGTGATCAAGGAACCCATTAACTTTCTCTCTGTTAAGATAAATAGATGGAGCTCTTTGTATCTGCCAATACAAGGCATGTTTTCTAATCTTTCAGTCAGTCTTGTGGCTCTTCTCTGAACCTGCTCCAATTTGTCAACATAATTTTTGAATTATGACTACCAGAACTGGAGGCAGTACTCCAGCAGGGTTCACACCATTGGCAAATGCAGAGACAAAATAACCTCTCTGCTTGTTCTTGAGATTCCCCCTTTTATGCAGCCGAGGATGCCATTAGCTCTGGGCCATGTCATTGTGCTGGGTGTTCCTGTCCAGCTGGTTGCTTTTCTCATAATTGTTGCTTCCCCATCTCATGAGAGTGGCCTGCATTTTCTTTTTTTTATTCCTAGATGTTTGCCTTTGTTTACAATGAGCTGTATTAAAATATATGAGGTTTGCTTGTGCCTGGTTTATCTAGTAATCCAGGTTGCTCTAAATCAGACGTGTTCTCCTGGCTATTTGCCCCACCCTCAACATTGGCATCACCTGTATAAGGAGGGCACAGCAGTGCATCATAGGAGAGACACTGGAGCGTCGGAGGAACAAACCCAAAGGGGCAACAGCGATGGAGCATAATCAGCCGTTGCCCCCCTTGTAATACAGAGTGATCTGGGTCCTGCTGACTCCAAAGTCACAGGGTGCTGATTGTGAACATTGAACAACTTCTCTCCCTGGCAGTAACAGTGATCCAGAGGGCCTTGTGCCTTTTGCTGTCCAATAGCTCAGTCGTTGAGGATGAAATTCCCCTTTGTGCGCCTCTCAGTCTGCATCTCTCTGGATTGTGCACCTCTCAATTTCCGAGTGAGTCCCGAGTGGTGCATGGGCCTTGTGGTTGCGTGAGGGGCCGGGAGTGCATAACCCGGGTGGTACACGTTGAGTCCCAATAAAGCCCAGCAGCCGTGGCACTAATCTGGGATAGAGTAAGAGGACATATAAGGAATGGAGAGGGCACAACAATGGTCTTGTGAAACCAGGGCAATGGGTTCTGGGCATTTACTGTTCATTTTCAGTACACAGGTATTCATGCCAGGCAGGAGCAGCCTCAGCATTTCAGGATTTTGGTTCCTCTCACGCTGGA
Source organism: Podocnemis expansa (assembly GCA_007922195.1). NCBI lineage: Eukaryota > Metazoa > Chordata > Testudines > Podocnemididae > Podocnemis > Podocnemis expansa. Next base: position 12,561,130 of record ML682056.1, on the reverse strand, counting down.
GGAGGAAGCTGCTGACTCCCTCTCGGAGGATTTCTATGACCAGCAAGTCTCTGGCATGTGTTTCCCACATGAAGTTAAGGTCTGGTGTACACACACGTAACCCCAGTTTAGTTATAGGAGTCCAGCAATGGGTGTAACTCATTGCTCTTGGTCTTGCCTGTGGATAGGGGGCCATGCTCATGTAGCTTCAGGAATTGCAAAGATGAACTGGGAGCTGTCTCTGATTGTAGTTGTTCAGCTCTGGTGGGATGTCTCCACATTTCACCACGTCCAAAGAGATTCTTTCATCTCAGAGGCAGAGACACATTCAGAGGGGACAGTGAGAGAAGGGGAGAAAGAAAAGGCAAATGTCCCAGCAGAGAGAGAGAGACAGAAGACCCCAATTTATAGGGAGACTTGGACACACACATGTATGCTTTTAGCCAATCAGTCACAGTGTTTGCAGCTCTTCTAATCCTGACGGGCTGATGCAAATTTTTATAGACTGTTTCCTCAGCTGAATGACCGAGGATGCAAACAAACAAAACCCCACCACTTTCCTGCTCTCTCCCTGTCAGGGCATGGGCTAGATGGGAGACCAGGCCGACGCGATGGTTCTGCTGACAAAAGTCAGCTGGAATTCAAAGGAACGGTGTCCTTTCTGAAGACAGTCTCATACTGCATGACTCTAGCCTGGCAGGCCTAGGCGGGTCGTTGTCTGCTCCAGTACTCTCTCCTGCTCTCTCTTGCCACCTCTGTTTCATTTCCCCAGGACGAGTGCTCCTTATTGCAATATTACAAATTGCTGGCACAGGCCCATTTGTCTTGGGGGTGGGGTAGTGAGGAAGCCCCAACTTATATCTGTGGGAATTGGGTTGATTTCCTTAGGTGACCATTACACTGAGTTACGACTGGTCTGGTGGAGGGAACTTCTTCGCTCCATGTTCGGTGCAGAGGCCTGGTTGTAGTACAGTTTCGGAGCAGGTGTGCTGTGGTTTAAATGTAAATAGCTTGTCAGGGCAGTTGAATCAATGAGGTAATTTTCTCTCCCTTTTATTTGGACTACCACATGGTTACGGGAAGATCCACAAACTCCAGATAAGTGAGTGAACTTACAAATTCTCTTTCTGCAGTGAAGGCGCACAGGTTTCAAACCCATTGTTGCTTCAATGCAAGCTTTGAGTGATTTGAACAGAGGCCTCATGTGTCTCCCTTTGACTCGATCAACTCATTTGTTGTCCCCCCAAACCAGCAGATATGTTCCCTTCAGTGTAATTTGCCTCAGCTCAAGAGAGCATTGGGTGTATGTCTACAAGGGTGAATGGGTGTGTTGTGTTTTGCTTTAAAGTAACTTGAGGGCTTGCATTTAACAGGTCAGTTTTTTTCACGCAGGCTTTCCCCCAGTACTGCAGTCATAAAGGTTGGCAACAGATGTATCCTAGTATAGGCATTGAGGGCTAGATTCATGAAGAGATTTAGGTGTCTAATGGTCACTTTAGGGGAATGAATCCACCATTTAGACACCACTTGCATTCATTATACTCTACTTCCCCCCACTCACCTTCTGCCTTCCTGAAGGCTCGTGAATTCCCTAGGCACCTATATTTCCACTGTTAATGTCCCTGAGGTTGCACCCAGCACCTTCAATCCTTATACCGCCCAACTGCCAGTGGGATTCATGAATGAGGCACTCCCCTGCCTATGTAGCCTTCAGGTCCTGCTCTGGTAGGCTTGCTCACTCTCCCCAGAGGAAGTAGGATGAGCAGGAGATGACTTCCTTGATCAATTTTAGCTCAGCACAGTGGTTAGGGCACTCTTCAGGGAGGTTCAAGTTCAAATCCCTTCGTCACGTCAGCAGAGGAGGGAATCGACCCTGGGTCTTCCACATCCGAGGGGAGGGCTCTAACTGGACAGAGGCTAATTCAGGCACATTTCTGCTGCTAACCTTGCCCATGCATCATACAGGGAGTCTGGCCATCTAGTTCAAGGCTATAAATTTCACTAGGCAGCAGGACTCATCAAAGTCATTCGAAGCGATGCTGATCATGTGCAGCACATCAGTCCCCTAGGTGAAGGTAGGCTGGAGTGAGCAGCCGTAGATGTGAGTCAGTTGATGTGAGAGGACATCTAGGGGTTAAAGGCAGAGTCTGAGCTCTGTTTGTTCCCAGCTTCACCATTTGCTGTGTGATTTTTGGGGAGTTGTTTGGGTCAAAATTTTAGGGCTTTGATGCCCAAAGATGCACATCTAAGTGATGTTACCCAAGTAAGTAGTTTGGTTTTCAGAAAATGGGGTGGAGGCTGTTAATTGCAGGTGTTCAACACCTGTCAATATAGACCTCTATTTAGGTGGCTAAATATGCATTAAGATGCCTAGTATTAGACAGCAAAGTCTGAAATATTTGAAAATCACCCCTTCACTGCCTTGGTTTCTTCATCTGTAAAATGGGGATAATGTTTTCCTATGTGGCCTTTGGGACTTTATAAGTCTGAACATGATTAACTGTGGTCAAGTGCTTCAGGATCTCTTGATGGAAGATGCTGTTGAAGTTCAGACTGTAACCGTGATGTGCTCTGAGACTTTTTACAAAGCCATTGTTGGCCATCACTCTAATGAAAAGACCCCAAGAAAATCTAAAGAAATGATGATCATACTTCCTCTCTCCCTGTTCTTTGAAATGGCAAGTGAAGCGACTGCTAGTGGACTAATGAAAAAGAGTCATTAGGACATCTTTACAAGTGCAAAGCATTTTGGGACATCTGAAAGTAACTATGGGAGCAAAACCAAACTGGCCCTGTGGGAAGATTAAGCTATTATTTGCAGTCTGTTTGAACAGTGAAATTAGTGATCTATTCCATTGTCAAGTTCTCAGAACATGAAATGTTGTATCCTTCCCTTGTATAATCGTGGATCTAGCTTGTTCAGAGCTTCAGCACTGCTGGCGGGGGTTAGACCAAAGAGATACATCAATGTTCATCCTATTTCCATTACAAAGCATTTAGTATTGGTTGAAGATTTCTGCTCCAGTGAATGTGTGTGTACCGAGTGCCCCATGCAGCTGAGTTAATTGCTCTTGTATTATTCAATTTTATCCATTAGACTACTTTAGTTTCAAGATTTGCTGGGAGGAAGAAGTCAGCCAGCTACTACAGTAATGATCTAGGTGTGCTTGGTATCTAGACAGATTTAGTATGGATGAACTCAAACCATAACAAATAGAATCCCATTAAGTTTCCAAACATGCGATGATCAGTGGGTGTTCAAATTCTTGGGGTTAGCTTTAGTCACTCTTGGGGGAGAAGAAGAAGCAAACATTGTTCCAGGATGTATTAGCAGTGTCTCTTTGTAAGCAAGCCACATGACATGATTCTTCTGCTCTACTCCATGCTAATTAGGCCTCTGGAGGACTTTTGCACTTCAGGAAAGATGTGGACAAACTGGAGAATGTCTGAAAAAGAACAACAACATGTGTGTTTTAGATCTTTATTCTATCTTTGAGGGCAGATTGAATAATTGGGTTTGTTCAGCCTGGAGCAGAGAAGCCTGAGGTGGGACACAATAACAGTTTTCAAGTGCATAAAAGGTTGTTATAAGTAGATGGGATAAAAATTGTTCTCATGGAGCTCTGAGGGTAGGACAAGAAGCAAGGGGCTTACATTGCCTCAAGGGCAGTTTCGGTTGGACCTTGGGAAAAACTTCCTAATGGTAAGGTAGTTACACATGACCGGAATAAGTTGTTTAGGGGAGCTGTGGCATCTCCATCATTGGTTTTTAAGAGCAGGTTAGACAAAACACCTGTCCAGGATTGTCTGGATAATGCTGGATCCTGCTTCAAGGCAAGGGACTGGCCTAGACGAATTCTGGAGGTTCCTTCCAGTCCTGCCATTCTACAATTTTAAGATGGGACCTATTTTGAAAATGGGGAGTTGTGTTTACAAGAGGAATGAAGGCATTGCAAGGTATCTCACCGTTGGGTACAATGACAGGCACCCCACCTTATGGATTCCACTGTTGATCAACCACGGATCCTGGCCCCACTGCTTTCTACAGGGCAGACTCCCTTGGACTCTTTCAGTGCGATGCAGGGGTGAATTCTCCACAGTTGAGCACCAAAAAGATCTGACAGGGTGGGAATGGACTGTGGGGTCAATCTGACATTTTAGTCACCTGGGGGGGAGTCTGGAGCAGTTGTGATGATCTTTAGGGGAGCAATGCAATTCACTTTGGTAAGGGAAGAAGTGCATGGTTGACTTCTTCAGCAGATGTGCAGAGTTTGAGATTACGGATGACAGTGCCCTCCCCTTTCAATACTAGAATCACTGACCGTGGTGTCACTACAGCCGAGGTCCGTGGGAGTCTTCCTCTCACCAGTGCATTGCCTTCCTAAATCTTTTCTACTGAAATACGGAGTAAGGAGGATGAAGAGGGGAGAACATTTCAAGGGCCAGCAATCCTTATGCTTCAGCCCATAAACTGAGCCCTGATCACCATAAATGGGCAGGAGGTAGGTTCTCCAAAGAGCATTAATGCTGGTACATGGGGAGGATTTTACATCTTTCTCTGAAGCATCTGGCATTGGCCATTGTTAGGGCAGCAGCTTAGGCAGGCATTGGTTTATTCTGACAGGGTAATTCCTGTCCTTTTCAATAGGAAGAATGGGACAGGGCTTTGGGTGGGGGGTGAAAACGTAGAGGAGCAACAAACAAGGGGAAAGGATTTTAAATTTCCCCAGAGAGGAGGAGGAGGAGAAAGCTGCAGAAACTCCTCTATGACGGAAGCAGCGCTTTTTTGCTAGTCACGAATGGGCAACGCCTCCCCCAGATCATCTGCTGCACTTGTAGGATCTGCCTCCATCTCTCTACCTAACGCAGAAACCTAAAACACCTGGCACAGATTGGCACGGGGGTGACAGAGTGTTAGAGATGCCAAGATGGATACACTTGATTGAAACGTGAGCTTTGCCAGTTTATATCTCTATTTTCTTTGTTCAGGGATTTGCTGTGGGCTCATGTTATCTTGGTTTTAAATACAAGTCTTGCAGGAGTGTCTGGTGTGCTGCAAGGGATCAGGATACATTAAGCATCTCGAAACGTCAATGATGATCCTCCATTGTGAACCACCCAGACACACCTTAGAGTCACTGGGGCTCTGCCGAGGCGTAGTAGTTTGTCTGATCATCAGTGCGGTGCAGGGAGCAATCAATGTAGATGCAGTCTTGCCCCAGAGGGTTCAGTCTTTCTCTTTCCTTTCCATCCTGCCCTTTAAATGAAACACAAAGGTTTGGGTTTAGAAATAAGAATGTGTAGAGTGCAGCCTCAGGCATTTGTTCATATGCTAACCCTTCCTGCGCGTAATGGGAACTGTGTATATTCTTTGTGTCTCTTCTTCCCTGCAGGTCAACAGACTATGGCACTACCTACGAAAAGCTAAATGACAAAGTGGGCCTGAAGACGGTGCTGAGTTACCTTTATGTCAGTCCTACTAATAAGAGGAAGGTAAGGGAAACCATTGATGTGGTAGCCATAGAAACAATATGACCAGGCTGTCTTCATTCATCAGTGAATTCTGATCCTACAGCAAAATCCAGCTGTAAATCAGGAGGAACTCAAGGACATGTATTGAGTCTCACTTACCCTGGCATAACTCCATGAGTTTCTCTGGAATTATTCTTGATTTACACAGGCATAACACAGATTAGAAACAAGGCCTTAATCTCCTGCAGAAGGAGTCAAGTCTGCTACTAGAGGGAGATAAATTTGCTTGTTTCTGACTGGCTTCCAAATGAGGTGAATTCACACACATATTTGTGAGACTCTTCCTTCTACTGATTTTGGATAAGACACCTCTCCCTGTGTCATTCTTAGCCACTTATTAGTGGAAATGTCGGCTAAAAGACACCTTGCATTCAATATTGCTTCTTTCATTCAACAAGAGAATTGGAGGAAAAGCCGTACCTGACACTTGTATTCGGTCGCATCACAGAAGGGGGCTGAGAGGAGAACGTTTATGGTGGGGACCCAAGCTCTGAGGGGAACTCGGAAGGGAGGTCGTGATGTCATAGTTTTCAAGCCCTCTGCTCAGACATCCTACGTGATGTAATCAGAGCTGCAGCTGACTCACAGACCCAGCATGACTACTTAGTGCTTTATGATTTGAAATTGTCATTGTGTTGGTCTGAGGAACTGGCAGAGCGCTGGCACTTTGAGCTGCCTCCGGAAGTCAGAGCAAAATTGCTCTAGCTAAAAGCTTGCATCAGTGCTGCATGTTGGGCAGGCATGGAGACTATTACATCTAATCATTTTCAAACTGCCTATCTCATGTCTCCCTCAATAGCTTTCCAGAGTTGTATTTTGCGATTATTATTATCGCTGTTGTTTTTTCCATCACTGGTCAGGCCACAGAGGTTTCAGGGTTGCTGTTTATTTCTCTGTCTGGAATCGTATGACAGGCACATTTCTATAACAATCAGCCAGAACTACAGTATCTCCATGTATATGGCAGCTTTTATTTTTTCCAGTGCAGAAGCTGAATTCTCAGAAAATCATCTGCACCTAGTCAATTTCCTGAGTGAAATGAGATGAGGTTGTTTGTGTTTGACTGTATAGCTTGTATCACCTCTCGCCCCCATAAGGTCCCATTTGTTGTCCTGGGAGCAGTAGTTTTCAAGAGTCCAAAGAGCATGTTAGGAAAATGACAACTGACATTGGTAAGAGACTTAATTCAACTCAATGTAACTGACACCACATAAGTATCTGATCAGGTTGAGTCCAAACTTGTTGGTGAGATCTAGGTTGCTCTCAGTGGTAGTAGATGATAGAACAAAGAGCATGGTCTAAAGCTGCAGTGAGAGAGGTTGACGCTAGATATTAGGAAAAACTTTTCACTAGGAGGGTGGTGAACTCTGGAAGGTGGTGGAATCTCCATCCTTAGAGGTTTTTAAGGCCTCGCTTGGCGAACTCCTGGCTGGGATGACTTAGTTTGGGTTGGTCCTGCTTAGAGCAGGGGTGTGGACCAGATGACCTGCTGAGGTTCCTTCCACCCTTAATATTCTACGATCTAGTGCACGACATTGATACAGAGATATTCTGCTGACGAAATTCTTTGGCCTCTGCTGTACGGCAGCTCAGAGTAGATAAATGTAATTATCTCTTCCGGCCATAAAATCTATGGCTCTATGATACAAGTTGAAGAGCTGATTCCAGTTCATTTCGTTTCCAGAGCAACATTGCCCACCCAGGGTCTGAAGCAAGATATCAGGTGACAAATACAGTAGACTTGGCTTATTAGCAACCACTTGTTGCCAAGCAAAACATTGCTGTTATCTGGCAGTTTCTGCAAAGTGGAAAGCTTGATTTTCAGGTACTTGTATGGAGGTACCAGTGTAGAGCAACAACACTTTGTAATTGTCGAAGCTGAGCTAATGTTTATTGAGTTTCATCTTGGTACTGTGTTGAAAAATAAAATGAAAAAAGGCGCGGAACCTGCTGAAATTGGTACACGGTAACAAGTAGAGCAAATTTAGATCTCAGCATGCTGTGCTCTGTGGACTTAGAGTCAATGCTCTGCCTGTGTTGCAGCACACAGTTTTACTACGGTATTTGTATATAAAGAATCTCTTTTTGCCTTCACGTTGCAGCTTTCAGCTCTGGGCTATGCTGATCTCCTGATCCTGTGAAATGTTACTGCTATTCTTAATGCCCAAACAATGGATCTTGAGACATTAAGCTTCTTAGCTAGTTACATTTGCCTGTGGATGGCCTCCGGAGCCCGCACTTTGTTAGCAAGAGGCATATTTTGAATATAGATGTATTTCCATGTATTTGGAAGCCAGGACACTTGCTAGAAGAACTCGGCTGCATAGGTTCAGAGCCAGCAAATTGATTACAGGCAGGACTTCTCTGATAAAACTGTAAACACGTGGCATGCCTGTTGTCCATATCTGCATCCCATTAATCATAAAGTCCATGGGACAGGATCAGGTCCTGGTAAAATGCTGCTGTCAAGCAGAAATTCTTGGGCCTGGGGTTGCTGTTATGCCGCATCCTTTAATATATCACCAGCACCTCATGAGTTATAACCTTGGGATGTAATGTTGTTTCCTCCCAACTTCTGAACGCCTTCTGGCTTTACACTTTAGTCCTTTCTTGGGTGACAGTTATACCCCACTATGCAGCATGTGTGTCCTTCTCCCCCTTTGCTGTTTCAATTGTTGATGGATTTTTTACTTCTTTGTATCCTGTGCTAAATTATCATGCACTGTTGCTGCACGCTGTTAAACAAGTGTCTTACGTCAATCCCCAGTTGGCTCCACATGAGCGGAAGGCAAACTGATTTCTATGTACAGAATTTGTAGACTGTTTTGAGAATCCCAGTTGCTCTGTTTGAGTATCAGAACCACTCGTCCCCATGCACCACTCTCCCCTTTGTGTTGTCTGAGGATAGAAACTGATGAATGTGCATTACAGAAACGAGACCCGAGTATTTGGATTGTAAACCATTTTGGGCACGGAGCACTTTTTTGTTAAATGTTCATGTGATACCTAGCAGAATGGGGAAATTGTCCCTGACTGGGACTCCTAGGTACTACGGCAATATGGATAATAAAGGGTACATCTACACTTACTAGTTATTTCAAATTAAGGACACTTAACTAGAAATAACTTACTCCCTGGCTATGGAGGCATTTCATTATATCGAATTAAGCCTTTCCTTAATTCGAAATAAGCAAAGGCTAATTCAATATGATGAAGCCTCCTTTTTCTTCAAATTAAAGGTTAATTCACTTTCATTAGGTTGAATTAACCCAGCGCCGCCTAACCTAAGTCAACTTTAGTCGACCTAGGGCTGGGAACAAGGGAGCCCCGCATGGCTCTTGCGGCTCACTTCTCCCTGGACCTGCCGTCCTGGCAAGAAGGGAGCTGCCGGGACTCCGCTGTCCAGGAAGCCCCGAGAAGCAGTGGCTGGGGCTCTCTGGATAGGGGAGTCCCCAGCTGGCGGGGCACCTTCGCAGCTGACCAGCAAGGATCCCCCGGGGATGCTTTCCTCAGCAGCTGGCAGGGTTCCCTCGTGGGGGATCCTTGCCTGCTGGCTGGCAAAGCATTCCCTGGGGGATCCTTGCCTGTCGGTGGGGAAAGCACCCTGCCAGCCAGGGACTCACCTATCTGGGGAGCACTGGGGGCTCTCTTCTCTGGTGCTCCTGAGACAGGGGAACCTCCTGTCTGGGGAGCACTGGGAAGACAGCCGCCAGTGGCTCCCGGGACAGGGGAGCCGGGGGGAAGAGAGCACTGGTGGCTCTTTTCCCCAGGAGCCCTGGAGGCTCCCCTGTCCGAGAGCGCCAGCAGCCGCTTCTTGGGGCTCCCCTTTGGTGGGGTGGACAGGGAAGCCCAGCAGCTGCTTCTCCTGGTCGGGGAGCCCTGGAGGCTCCCATCTCCCCAGGCCCCGCAGCTCCCTTCTAGCGAGGAAGTCATGGGTCCTGGGGAGAACAAAGCTGCAGCTCCCTGCTTGTCATGGAGCCGGGGCTCCCCTTGTCTCCAGGAGCTCTGGCTCCCCTAGCCCATGAGCCACGGCTCTTCCAGTTTGAGACTAATATAGACTCTCTAAGTTGAATTATTAAATCCTGCTTTAATTCAAATTAGAAGTCTAGTGAAGACTGACTAATTCGAATAAATAATTTCAATTTAAATTCAAATTAGTTAGTTCAAATTAATTAATTCAAACTGATTTTTGTAGTGTTGACATATCCAGTGTGTCATAGCAAAGAAGACTAGGTACAGAAATCACACACCCGAGGAGCAAGCTCTTTTTCTCTGAAAAGACACCTTAGCCATCTGAGCTATAGGCGACAACTTTTCATGTGCATTAGAGGTTTCCCTGTCAGCAGAAGGCAAGAGAAATTTTCTCTCTCCCTAGTCCCAGCTGAGATTTTCCAGTGTTTATCAGTTCTCCCTGAGTTTGAATCTCCCAAGCTCCTGGCTGGACTGAGAGATGCTCATGGTTTCTGTTGACTATTGATTGGTTTGCACACTATTGCTAACATTGTCTGCTCATTAGTGCCTAGAGGATTAGTTGGAGGAGGAGAAAAGTGCTGCATGCCTCCCTTCCTAATTGATTTACCAGCGAGAAGGATAATTACTTCTCTGCTATCCTGCAGAACTTCAGTGGGAATTTACATGTTAGATTCCTTTTGAAGCCTTAAAATACTTCTGTTCAACCGTTGAATAAGAATTATGCATTCAGCTGAATGCCAGGTATGTCAGCATCATTTCCCTGAGTTGGCAAGGTATCCCTGGCCTCAATTAAAGTACAAAGTAGAAGGATTGAACTCCACCCGTTTTTTAAAGCCAAATTCTTGTCTTGTTTAGGGGGCATTATGTCAAGCTATTGGATGCCTTTGCCTTGTTCCAAAGTGTGTGGAGCTGTTATGCTGACAGGTCATTAGGAGGCTCTCGTCTCCCAACATCCCCCTGTCTCCCACAGGAATAATTAATATTAGCAGTATTTTGCAACTACTTGACACCGTTCCATCTCCAAGAGCTTTACATACAATAATGAATTAGGCCGGCCACCCGTCCATCTGTGCATCAATCCATCCATCCATCCGGTCAAGACTGGATGCCTTTTTGAAGACACTCTTTAGCCAAACACAAGGGTAACTGGATGAGATTCTTGGAGCTGTGTTACAGAGGAAATCAGGCTTGGTGGTGTAATGGTCTCTCCTGGCCTCAAAAATCTATGAGTCTATCTCAGGATTTTATCCTGCTACTCATCAGCAAAACATCTCAGTGCCTTCCACATAAAACCAATATCAAAGTCCCTAATGAACTTTGTGGGATCTTTGGCTCTTGTCTTCTTTAGGGTAAAAGGTCTTCATGGGGTAGAACTTTTGGTTTTATTCTCTATTATTTATATATATCATCATATATTTGATATATGCATATTGGGTTCCTTTGTTTAGGTTGATTAAAGGCTTTCATTTGATGTATGTTTGGGGTATGGGGGAGTGCCAACACTGCAAGTGTCATTCTTGTTGTGGAAGGGCTTTTTATGAAGGGGAAGGTTTTGCAGCATTTCCTAAAGACAGTCAGACTCTGGATTTTACTCCTGACTTTTGCAAGTTCGTACCATAGCTGGATCCCTGAGCAAGAATCCTTTGTTTCCAGTTCTCACTTGCTGTGCCTGGGTTTTGTGATTTGTGTTGTCTCAGCATCTCCTAATAGCATTTTGCTCTAGAGCCAGTTGAACAATAATCAATATTTTTCATGAAAAAAAGGGTATAGAAATTTCAAATTGTCAGAGAATTCCAGCCAATTCTGCTTTACAACCTTGTAGCATTTTCATCTATAAGGCTTACAGGAGGGAAAGTATAATTATCTCCATTTTACAGGTGGGAAAACTGAGGCATAGGGCAGGGCAATAACTCACCTAACGTCTCAGGAGTAGGGAAGGCCCAGATCACCAAAGTTATTTAGGCACGTAACTCCCATTGATTTTTTAGCTGTAGTTAGATGTCTGGATATCTTTTGAGTATCTCAGCCTAAACATGCAACAAATAGATGATGCTTGCAGGAGCTAGTGTGTGTGGGTAAGAAGAATGATCAAAGAGCTACGTGTCCTGGGACTCTTGAGTTCTGTTCCTCACTCCGTCGTTAACTCAGAACACAGCAGTTAACTGGCTAGTAGCCCTTGACTCAGAATTTGCAAAATAATTCCCAGTGTCACTGTGAATGAGGACTTGACTTATCTTCCTCAGTTTTCCTATTTGTGAAGTAGTGAATGGTGATTTTTGCTGTACCAAGTTTACAGAGAGAGCATGAGATGTAAGAAACTGACATTTGCTAAATGTTCCATAACTGTTTAAAACTCTGTGCCAGTTTGTTTCCAAGTAGAGGAAGATGCGCTGTGTTCATTTGTCTGCTGTTTATTTCTAAATGATGCCCTTTCTAATCATAACTGAGGTTAAATGACCTTCCAAAGGTCCTGGATCTGCTGCTACCTTCAAGCATTGTCTACTGTTTACTTACTTGCATGTCTGGTCTTGCGCAAATCACTTCCCTTCTCTGTGTCTTGGTTTTCCAAGCTGTAAAATTGGGGTGATCTTGTTTTACAGTCTGGTAAATCAAGTCACCAGAAAGCTTAGGTGACCTGCCTAAAGCTGCACATTGATTCAGTGTCGGGCAGGTTAGACTCAATGGGTATGTCTACACTGGAGGCTCTGTTAAATTGACTTAACTTTAAGTACTCAGGGTTGACTCCTGTCGACTGCCCATGTCCACGCTGGCAGCAGTTAGGTTGACTTAATCCCTAAACTGACGTTAAGTCAACTTAAGCCAGTGTAAATAAAGTGTAAAACTTTATTAAGTTGACTTAAGGGCTGTGCCCTGTCTACACTGGATTAAGTCAACTTAATAAAGTCAACTTAAGCATGAAGTTGACTTTAAGAGGTGGTATTATTAAGTTGACTTAAGGAGTCACTTAAATCAACTTAATAAATTACCAGTGTGGGCAGAGTTTTCCTTAGGTCAACTTAAGGATGGTTAAGTCGACCTAAGGCTCCAGTGTAGACATACCCTATGACTCCCTATCTCTAGCTAGACACAGAAGTGCTTGCTGCTAGGCCTGGTACTTCAAAGCAGTGGAATTTGGCTGTGTCTTTGGGAATGTTGTCCAGAAACTGAAATGATTTTTGGAAAATACACAGTAAAATTCCTTAGCAGTGTGAGAGAAGGGCACAAAGCCTTTCCAAGGGCGTGAGTTAAATAAAACTAGCTCACAGAGCCAATGGGTCAAGCATGGAACTGAAAGCCAGGAACTGCTGAATTTGTATCTCACCTTCAGCAATGAATCTTTTTGCCTCCCCTGTGAAGTGAGAATAATGCTACATACCTTGCTTAGAGAGGAGTTGTGAGGATTGAGTAATTAATGTTTTCCTAGCAAGGAGCCAAAGCGTCTCTTGCTGTGAGATTTCCGCCCCCATTAAGAGGCTGTAATCAGCAGCGTGTATTCGAGGATACCCCCTTCGCTCCACTATTTACAGCCACCCACTTTCTTGTAGGAGAGCCAAGAACAGGGACATCTGGCTCAGCCTCAGTTACGTACAGGTTGAAATGGGCCTTATTACTCTGTGAGGGATTTCAGGGAGAAAAACATCTCATGGATGCAGATGAATGTAATTCAAAGAAGCCCTGTGAAAAAGCAAAGGTTTGCCAAATAGGCAGCACTTTCTGTTCCAAGGGTGCATCTTTAGAGATATGGCAAAAAGCTGCTAGTCTCTGATGGGCAACAAGATTACCAGTTCTCTGTTAATCTTCTTTTTTTTTTTTTATGATGGATTCTGGGCTGTAATATAGGCTGATACTTACCGCAGCATGAGAACACGGCTTGCAGCTGTTTGCTCTTTCTAATGCAGTGCACAAGGGGGGAAAAGAGTCGGCTGGGTTGCAAACCTTGACACTGGTTCATCTGAGCCAGAGAGTTAGGTCCAGACCCTTAGCTAGAGTAAACCAGAATAGCTCTGTTGACTTTGGTGGCGTTCCATCAGTTTACACGAGCCGCTTTTGCATGTGAGTGGTTTGTGTGACAGAAACAAGGGCTGAGGTACAGGGCTAAAACAGTTTCTGGGAAGCAGAAATGCATGAGCTATAGTGTGTGGCAAGAGCTGCAGAGCGAATTGGTCTGTGTTGGGGCAGAATTGTTGCACACATAGAATTCAGTGATGTGTTTCCAAATAAAAATTCTACTTGTGGTTTATGTGTTTTCTTTTTATTTTTTTAAACCAGGCTTTTTTAACAGCTTGCAGAGCTGTGGGGGGTCTACAGCTAGATACAAGAGAGTCTTGTAAAGCGGAGTGTTGAGAAGCATTTATGTGTAAGTGAGAATGTGCACAAGAAACAAATGAAGGGGTCCAAACTGCGTAGTGTGGATGGGCATGGAAGGAGGGATGGATGGTAAGAAACATCTTCAACAAATTGCTTGGGTTATAGCTCATGAATCTCCAGGGGCTGTGTGGAAATTTAACTCCCAAGGGCGTCCTTACTGATTGGCAGTGGAGCAATCATTCAGTCTTGGCTTTCACCCCTTTTAGTGAAAGGAGTGCATCAGAAGAATTCCTCGCTGCGGTGCATTGTGGAAGATATAATCTGTTCAGGAAACTCAACACACATGGGGGAGAGAGTGGGATCCTAAGGTGCCTGAACTACAACTCCCGTAAGGCACCATGACGGCATTTTAAATAAAAATGCTTTGGTTTTCTGGTGTTCATTTTTATTTTTTCAGCTGATTAAAAACACTTCCGGTGGAAAGTGGACACTTCTTGAGAGGGATTTCATTTAGCTGAAAACCCAGTTTTCCACTGAAAAATGTTTAGATGGCAGATTTTCCACCAGCTTTGACTCAGGGGACTTCAGTCTAGATCGGATAGTGGGATAAATGAAAAAGTATAAAACCCCAAAGCCATAGATGTTGGTCGGATGGGAAGCAAATAAACCTGATTACTCAGGGCTGTTTAATATTCCACCACACACTATCAAAGATGATCCTAACGTTCTGGCTGGATTCCACTTAGGTAACTATATTCTGTCCGCTTGCATGCTCTTTGCAGTTTCAGTTGGACGCACTTGTCTTCTTCAGCTGTTGTCCAAAATCGTTGCATGGAGTTACTCTAGTATTCTAGCAGGCAGGCTAGACCAGTGCTACTTTGCACATGGGGGAGTTGCACAGGTAGAAATTATTCAGTTGCGATGATCAAAATGGGGGTTGTCTTAAAATGATTCGTATAACAGAACACTAGTGTGAGAGATGGTATTGATGTTAAGCTTGTCTAACAAGTAGTTGAAGTGCAAAAAAAAAAAAAAATAACCACAACAAAAAATTAAGAGATTAAACAAACTGCACCATGTAGGACTGAAAACGGATACCCAGTATAAAATAGAAATAGAGTCATTGTGCCCTACTGAAGGCCTTGGGAAATAGTTTTTCAGTCCAGTTCCAAGTCAAGATGTCAGAACATTGCACAGCACTGGGGCACTAGAAGAAAATATAAAATCACTCCTGCCGCTTTGGGTCCCACAGGCCCATCCTATCAGACCCTAAAAGTATCACTTGTATCTTGGAAGACAGAGGCCCAGAAATTAAAGGAGGTGGGATACATAGGTACCATTTGGGATTTTTCCACAACATTAGAGCTAGCAACTCTGATGGCAAGCTGGATCTCTGTTTTATCGCCGGTTACATTCTTAGTTTGTAAGCTTTTTGGAGGAAGCAACGTTTTTCTCTTTCTATATGGGAAACACCTAGCACAACAGGCTTCCTGATTGCTGACTGGCACGTCTTGGTGCACCTGCAAGACACAAAATAGATAATAACATTTCACTCTTGCATCTGAGTCTTGGTTTTTCCCCCACTCTGTCCCCAGTGGAAATTCCATGAGCAGCGTTATTTCTCCCAGCATCCTAACCGAGTGATAAGAGGCCAAGGCAGGCTCTGCGCTCACTAACTCAGTCCAAGGTGTGTTGCCATCCCTTGCCGGAGCACCCCTTAGTTATTTATGATCTGTTCGTTTTTCTGACACTGCTTCCTGAATAGTCAGTGGGGAGCTGAACTGTGGCGAGTCCAAGCCATTTGGCAGATGGAAGGTTTCTTTGGACCCTTTTCCTTATTATGCTGACACTGTGATAAACAGTATGTGCCGTGAATTGACACATGTTGTTCTGATTTTGGAGAGAACGTGTTGATAAGAGAAAGGCAATGGGTAAGTTAGAGCCACAGGGAAGGAATAACAGAACCATTTCTTTCACTGGCTTTGATTTCTAATCTTTTCCTTTGGCTCAGTGAAATATATTTACTGAATGGCCCATGGCAGTGCAGCCGCCACTAATGGGAGGTTACATTAGCTGGGATCCAAATTGAGTTTTCGCCCTCCCTCTGTGCACTCCTTTCATGCACCTGTTACTGCCTTTGGAAGGTTCCTTTGTGCTGCAATGCTCTGCCGAGGAAAAAAAGTGCCTCCGATGGGGAGAGTCTGTCCTCTGTTGTAGGATGGCAAGTGCAGCTGTAATATGGTCAGCTGAATGCAAACCCCTCCTTTGTTGTTATAATGATGGCTCCCAGAAGCTCAGAGATCAGAGCTGTGCATTGCCTGGATAGTGCCTGCTGTCATGCATTAGAAGTTCCCAAGTTCATATTCTGTTCTTAAGGCAGCTTGGTCAAGGCACACAACAGAAACTTGCAGCAAGGGCCGCAGCGTCACTTAGTGCATGGCAGGCTGAGGCAGGGCAATTTTACACCCCAGCTTGCTTTGTACAAAAGCTTTGTGTAGATACAAACCCCAAGACTAGAAGAAAGGAAGTGGCATTGCCCTCACTTTACAGATGGAGCATTGAGGAAAGAGTAATGAAGAAGGCTTCTGTGGCAGGGCTGGGAATTAAATTCGGGTTTGTTGAGCCTCACATCGATGCCTTAAGCACCAGAGCAGCATTTCTTCAAGTCTTTGTCTCTTAAGGTTCAATCCTGCAAACACTTAAGCATACGACTCATATGAGGAGGCCCGATTGATATTCATCCGCTAAGAAGAGTTAACAAAGGCTATGCCTACATTTAAAGGGAGTGGCGGTAGATAGGTTGACGGAAAAATTTAGCACTGTCTGCTGTGGGGTTAGCGCAGTTTAACTATGTCACTCAGGGGAGTGGGTTATTCATCTTGTTTCTGGAAGGGGGTCCTGAGGCTGTTCAGAAATGTGAGTGCTCAGTCGTGGCTGGAGCAGGGGACTGGAAGGGATCTGGCCGGGTTGGATCAAGACAAGGGCTAGAAAGCCTTGGGCTCTGGCCTGAAGGGGGACCTCAGGCTCCAGCACCTAAAGCCCCTGTGTGATCTGTCCCACCCCACCCCTGCCCTGCTTCGCGCTGGTGGGGCTTGGATGGGGTGCTGGGAGGGCTCCTGGTGATGATGGGGACCTGAAGTCAGAGGCCATGCTCCTGCCCTGCCCCTGGACCAACTCATTTACCCCGCGGACGGGGCAGGCTGGTGCATGTTCACTCTGCTTCGGCAGTGGGGCTGGCTAGCGCAGCCTCTGGCATGGCTTTCTAGGGTCCGCGGCCCTGGGGGTCTGCACCGGAAGTCACCCCGTACGCCAGATCAGGGCCAGGGCGGGAGGACCACAGAGAGCTGCTTCTAGCCCCAGGGCCACCCCAGTGCTGGCCCACCCGCAGGTCACCGTGGCGGGGGGCCGAGGCTCCAGGCTGGGGAGGGGCCCCCAGGGCGCCTTAATCTGGCCCTGGCATCCAGGCCACCGGAGATCTCTTCTCAGCCTCTTGCTTTCTGAGCTCGGACAAGTCAGTTCAGCCCAGATCCGCATGGGGATTTAGGTGCCTAATTCCCACTGAAACAGAGGAGCTGGGCTTTATCTCTCTATCCATCAGTTTGACCCTTTAGACCAGTGGTTTTCAAGCTGTCGTCTGCAGACCCCTGGGGGTCCACAGACTTCATCTAAGGTCTCCAGAGGAGTTCACAACTCTATCTGAAAATTTTTAGGGATCTGCAAATGAAAAGCAGTGTTCTGCAAACAGGAACATAACTTCTCTATCTCACTGGTGTGTCAGTTTTCTTAATTTATTTGAATATGTAAAATGCTTTCTGATCTTCGCACGGAAGTAGCTATGTAAAGATGAAGCAGTACAGTTACTAGAAGTCTCTTAAAATATGAATTCCATTTTTAATATGTCTTAAATCTTTGTTTTTATTGTTTATGATTAATGAGTCCTTTAATCATTTTTTGGTAAATTAAGCCTGGGAGATTAAATTCATTACTGGTTGCAAAACACTTTTGAGATGTTTGACTGGAAGGCATGTGCAACCAATAAATAAGCAACAAAAATACTTCAGAAGTGCTAAGTAATTTTGATCATTATTGAAATAACATCTGTTTTTTTCTATTGTATCATCTGTTTTATTCTACTCCATCACTGTGGTTTCTGGGCACCTCCTTAATTTGTGGCCTCTGGCATCCATTCTCTCTCTGAGGCGGATATTAATTTTATTATCATTTTCTCCCTGACCCTGCACTGAGAGCTGCAAAAGGGAACCCTGCCCTTGCAAGGTCCCTTTTTGGCTTCTCAGTCATCCCATACACCTGGAGTGGGCTCCATGCACACAGCTCTCAGTCCAGGACTGGGACCCAAATTAATGTGACACCTTAAATCCAAATTCCCCATCCTCCTGCAGCAGAGGTAATCTGATCATTGTAGCCCGAGATGTGTGAGAGGTGCCAAACTGAGCTGTCACTTGGTATACACAAAATATGGAAAAATGCAGATTTTCTTAATGTCTTTAGTTTTTGTCTCTGCAAGATCAAGCAGTATACTGTATTTAAAAAATTTAGTCAGGTATCTCCTTTATATTTATTTTTGAACATAAATAATATGGCTGGTGAATGATCTGAAATAATCACAATTAATCATGAGATTAGGAAGAATAGTCACAATTATTCACCATTTTAATTGCCTGTTAAACAATACTAGAATACCAATTTACATTTATTATACGTATTTTTGGATGTTTTCTACATTTTTGGATCCACTGATTTCAGTTACAACACAGAGTGCAAAATGCACAGTGCTCACTTTTTATTTTTTTATTGCAAATGTTTGTTCTGTAAAAATAATAAAAAGAGGTAGTGCAATCTACAGGTCAAAGCTTGAAGGGGGCATATGAATATTCAAGAAATCTGGCCCATACATAGTATGCAACATAGGCCACAACAGTACCAGGTGAATATGTGGTCTTGTGCACGGGTGACATTGTAAATAAGACGTGCACAGAATTATCTCCTGTAAATGTGAATAGACTTGTTTTGTCTTAGCAATTGACTGAACAAGAAGTAGAATTTAGTGGAATTGCAAGCTATACAGTTTTACACTGTTTTATTTTTTAGCGCAGTTATGTAAAATAATTCTGCATTGGTAAATTGCACTTTCATGACAAAAAATTGTACTACAGCACTTCTATGAGGTGAATTGAAAAAAAACCATTTCATTATCTTTTTCACAGTGCTAGTATTGCCAGTAAAATAATATAAACAATGTACACTTTATAGTCTGTGTTGTAATTGAAATCAATATATTTGAAAATGTAGAAAAATATGCAAAATACATATAATAAATCTAAACTATTGTTGTTTTACAGTGAGACTGAAACTCTAACTGTGACCCTTTAAAATCCAGTTAATTTGTTTGCATTAATTGCTTGAGTTAAACGTGATTAATTGGCAGGCCTAATAATTAACAGAACTCTCATGCAGCACAACGTAACAAGGGTAGTTGAAAAACTCCCTCCCTCAATTATGTATCTATATATATGTATAGAGATCAGTGTGTGTGTATGGTCACATGCACAGATCACTCAAAATTACATTAGAACGACGTTTATGATTGCAAAGTACAGCCTGGGTACTTAGGAAAAAGCCAGAATTAAGGCTGCATATATATTAAGGTAATCTTCTATTACATGATCACATACTATTTTTTCCAAAGGACCCCTGCTTCATTCAGTGCATGGGATGAATGTTGCTCACTGAATAGGAAGATATTCGGGTTTTTTTTTTTTTAAATTCTTTGTTTGGTGTGTGGCCCTAGACCTTATTTACTGCATACTATTGAAACCCTACTCTGAAAACAGAATTCTACATTCTACAAGTCTTATGGGCGCTACATATGCTTTACAAACCTTAATGAAGTTGTTTGCATAACACTCCTTTGAGATGAGAGTGTATTATCCCTATTGTACAGATGAGGAACAGATGGCTAGAGAGATTATGGTCAAAAGTGTCCTCTAATCATGGGTGCCCAAGTTTAAATGTCTAGGACCTGATTTAACTTGCTGTCAGGGATAAGGAGAATGAGGAGTTTAAGTGTATGAAAAACAAAAGAAATTCCAACAATGGTATAGGTCCTTTACTAGGCAGAGATGATAAAAATTGTTAAGGATGCAGAAAAGGCAGAAGCGTTCACTATTTCTGTTCTATGTTTTGAAAGGAGTAGAATGATATACTTGTATTACATGAGAATGCTGCAGTACTTTTAAATCCATAGTGTCCATAGATAATGTTAAACAACAACTGGTGTATACAAACCATATTTTTAAATCAGGAGGCATGAATGACTTGTACCTAAGAGTCCTAAAAGAGCTGGCCGAGGACTGTTCTGGATCACTACTATTCATTTTTTATAAATCTTGGAATACTGAGACATTTGAGAAGACTGGAAGAGTGCTAATGTGGTGCCAATATTCAAAGAGGACAAATGGGATGACCCAGTTCAGTATGAGCCAGTTGACCCATTATAAATTCAGGGGAAAATAATGGAAAAACTGATATGATTTAAATTGCTAAAGAATGAAAGGCTAGAAATGCATCCAATGCTAAGCAACATGGTTTGTCAAATACATCTGATTTCATTCTTTGAGCAGATTTCAAGTTTGGTTAGTACAGGTAACTATGAAGAAAAGCTGAAGGAAATAAAAATACTCCAATAAAGATCAAACCAAAGTGAGGGCAGAAACCTGCCGCTCCCTGTGAACTGCTGGAGGATGGTGCATAGGTGTAGTGCGACTTCTGAATTGTAGGGCAGGGAGGCAGCAGGGACCTGTGAGACTTGGGTTTGCTCTGTGCAGGGCCTGGGAAAGGAGTGCCACCACCATCAGCAGGCCTCCCAGCCCTATCTGAGTTGGCTGGGGAAAGCAAACAAGCAAAAGTTATAACCCAAAGGGATGGGCTCAGCTCCAAATTTTTGCAGACCAATCAGTACGGGAGGGGGTGGCTAGGAGCTGGGTGCCAGGAGGGCACCCTTTCCCCATGGTCGCTGCTTCCCAAGGGCTCTGCTGGCCCCAGAGCCGGCTCCCCCCAGTTGGGCAGCTGTTAGCAGCCAAAGGGGACTGGGGTCCAAAAAGTAGCCATGGCCCCAGGCACCAGCAGCAGATTAGGGAGCACCCTGGCTGCCCCCTCCATGGCACCACCCGGAGCCGCAGCTGCCCAGCACTGCCCAGCTTGTGGCTCCACCCTGGCCAGGGAGGCCTTGAGCAGGAGTTGGAGGTTGGAGCTGCCTCTCGTGATGGGGCGCTATGGTTATGGTGCTGCAGTTTGGGAGAGGCAATGCTCCCTCTCAGAGGCCTCCCATGGGCTGGTGATGTTGCAAGAGACTGAAATGCGCCTGGAGCTCTCACTGCAAGAGTCACATGTTTCACGGAGAAAGCGAAGCACCCGCTGAGCTTTTTTCAGTGGAATGGGGGGTGGATTTTGCCCCAAGAGCAGAGGGCTTGGTTTCAGTCCCAATCCCACAACCGCTTACCCACACAAGCAACTCAACGTCAGTGGCAGTCCTTTCGATAGCCAGTCACGAGAGGATGCTGCTTGGCAGGAGAGGCAGAGGAGTGCCACTGTTCATGCTCTTCTGCTTTAAACAGCTAATTATATGACCCCTGTGACTGGAGCATTGTAGCACGTCACAGTCATTGGTGTGGTTTCCTGCTCACAGCACTCCTGAGAGGTTGGCCAGCATGGGAAACAAATTGTGGGCTCATTGCCGAGCACCATGTTACCAACCAGTCAAGGCTGAGAGGTGGGCTGGGATTGGGAAGCAGCCTGGTGCTGGCAAGGGGGCCATCGGTGGCTGCAACAAGTGGAGGCTTGGGAGCCGGCTGGCCTGAAGAGGTCGTGTGGACAAATCTGAATGAGACGGTTGCAAGGCTTGCAGTCTGGCCTCAGGACCTCCTCTTCCATGCTGCTTTGAGGGACTGCCTGTTGGAGCTGTGCTGGGTTTCTCTCTTCTCAGCTGGAATTGTTGCAGCCATTGTGCCCAGGGAAACTTCTCTGCACGTTCCTGGTCAGCCCTCTTTTCTTGTTTAGTGCACTCTGGTGATACCTCTATGCTGCAGTAAAATAAAACAAAAAACCTCACAATTTCATAGCCCAGGATCTACCCCACCTCCACCCTGAGCAATATTTAGCACCGCAGCCCCCAAACCTTGTGAACCCGAGTCAGCTGCAGCTGTGCTGTGGGTTTTTACTTGCACATGGATCTACACTGAGAAGGTCTGCAGGTATACCCCTTGAGGGCTAGCGTCTGAAGTCCTGGGAGGGTTTGCCTTCTTGCCAGAAGGGTGCAGACGGGGGGGAGCTGGTATCTTCAAGGCACAAGGTGCTTCAGTAAATATCTTGGTACCAAGCAGCCTTGCCGAGAATGAATATCCAAGCGGGAGACAGCATTGGAAAGTCTTTACGGTAGCATAGCAAAGCAAAGGTTAATGGTCGAAGCCAGGGCTCCACCTAGCCGATCTGCTCTAGACTCCTTTTTGACAGGGCTGGTCCTTCCCTAGAGGGGACCTTGGCAGTCTCTTAGTGTGCAAACAATTAGGGGGCACCAAAGCCTGGGCTGGGGGAGTCTAGCAAGTCTATCCTGCCCTGCTCCGCTCCCCACCTGCGGCTGGACCCCCACCTGCAGCAGCACTACCTGGCTGGGACCGGACCCCTGCCCGTGGCCGGACCCTAGTGGTCTCATCACTCCCTGCCCCTGGCTGGATCCCCGCCTGGGGCTGGATCCCCGCCGGTGGCCAGGAGAGTGGGGGTGCCAAAATTGGTGTTGGCCTAGGGCAGTGTTTCCCAACCAGTGTGCCGTCAGGTCTGAGCAGGTGCACCACAAAATTTTTTGAAAAACTACTCAGAGCACTCTCGATTGGCTCATTGTCTCATGAATATTCAAAAGTTCATTTGGAAACTATGTGGTAGTGTGCCTCAAATTAATTAACGCCGCCCCTTGACATCTTCTGTCATTCTTCTCCAGGCAGAGCCCGGCTGTGCCACATGTTCAGCTTCCTCTGCAGCTGGGTAGAAAGTCAAGATGAGTGAGGAAACACCTTTCATGGGCCCACCGTGTGTTGGTGAGGGAAAAGCTTTCATGCCACACACGGCTTTTCTCCAGGCCCACAGCTCAGTGTTAATCTTGGTTTCCTGGGATTCCTGTTGTTTCTGTAGGCGTTTCTCTTCAAATGTGTTGATTCCATGGCACGCTAATACAACCCCAGATGGATACCTGACCCAAACGCTTCATGCCAGCTTCTCTGTTCCAGAAGAAACGCTTTAGCTCCTCTTCAGCTGCTGGGCAGCCCTGCTGTGGGAGGGACGTGGTTCATAAAAGTCTGGCAGAAAATTCTGAATCAGAACGACGCTTGTGGTGCCTTGACTAAGGCCTGAGTGCCCTGTCTTGGTTACACTGACCAGACTACCCAGCCCGGCAGTGGGGTCTAACACAGCAGCAGATTCTTAACTCAGGGCAGGTTTAGATTTCTTTCTCCCTCACCCCTTCTGTTTCTCCTGAAATGCAGCCTTTTGCTTTACCGCTTCGGCTCTGGTAATATATTAATTTACGAAATATGAAAAATGAGGTGGTTTTGAATTCACCAGGAGGGGTGCGGTGCTTTGCAGTCAGCAGAATAATCAATCAATAATAACAAGTCAGCATGTTTCGTTATTAAAACAGAGAAAAAATATGATAGAAGGGGTGATGAGCAGCTCTGGGAACAGGGGTGCTGGTCCTTAGTGGATCTGAGCACTGCTGTGCCCTAGATTTCTGAAGATTGCAGTTAATACACTCGGGCACAATTATAGCTCTGAAAACCCGAACCATCCTTCAGAAACAATGCAATGAACCAAAGAAACTCAGAAAATTCTCATCTTTAACCACCCACATTCGTTCTTACTAGATGTCCACATGGAATTAACTAAAAGTCCTGACTGTAGCAGACTGCAGTGAAAGGGAGGAAGGATGCCCTGTGAGGATAATGTACTAGGCTACATCTCATGAGGTCCGGGCTCGGTTCCTCATCTCTGACATTGCCTCCTTCCTGTGTGATCTTGGAAAATCTGCTTAACCCGTCTGTGTGCAAGTTATTCCTCTTTAAAATGGAGGCAGAGCTTTGTGTGTCAGGGGAGGCAGTGATGCTTACCATTTATACAAGCAAAGTTTAGCACAGCAGGTCCCAGAGCTCAGCTGGAGCCTCTAGGAGCTCTGTTAGTAGCTCAAGCAATAGTACTAAAGAGACTGTGTCGTACGGTTGTTGGAGGGCAACTGACAAGCTGTTTCCCTTCCACCTCCAGAGGCGGCCTTTGCCTATTGGGGGCCCTAGGCGAAGGCCCAAGGCAGGGGGCTCCCTATATGCTCAGGGGCCTCCATCCCATGGTCCTGGCTCCTTCACCATGGACCTGGCGCCTCCACCACCGGCTCCCAGCTGCCAGCCCTGGCTCCCTGCTACTGGCCCCAGCCCCAGGGGCCAGCTCCTCCTGCTGCCAGCTGAGGCAGACGTAGCTTTTGGGGAAGGCAAAGCAGGCAATGGGGCCCCTTTCTGCTTGGGGCCCTAGGCGTGTGCCTGCTTCCCCAAAAGCCACCTTTGTCCACCTCTCCTGCATGCCTGCCACCTTTTTAAGATGCAGCAGCAGTAATGTTACCTTCACTCAGTTATCAGCCCTTTTTATGTTATAAAGTACTCCATTGCAGCACACATTGGGACTCATGCAAAAGCCAGGATGGATGTGTCCTTGATGTTGTTCCAGAATCCTGATTCAGGTCTCGGAAAGGAACATTTCATGGCTTGGAAACTTGCAGGGTTTCTTCCTGCACTTGTCAGAGCTCTCCTCTGTTAACACTACCCATCTTGAAATGCCCACTCTTCTGTGCAGAGACAGAAGATACTACATCCAAAGGAGGCAAAAGGTTATTTTTTGTGTGGCTTTGATTTTCCCATTG
The DNA here is from genome assembly GCA_007922195.1 of Podocnemis expansa. Lineage (NCBI taxonomy): Eukaryota > Metazoa > Chordata > Testudines > Podocnemididae > Podocnemis > Podocnemis expansa. The sequence goes on along the minus strand of ML682056.1, from coordinate 12,536,370 downwards.
TATTGTAGAATAAGCCCTACTGTCAGTCTTCAAGCTTCTCTCTTCCAGAGAGGAGATTGGTGCTGCCTTTGTTCTGGTTTTACACATTGTCTTCCGCTTTATGAAAAAAAAAATCAGATGACCAGCTTTTGACTCCTGCTGCCAACACCCTGGTAGTGATCATCCGGTGTTACCCTGACAAGAGACGAAGCAGGGCCACCAACCTGACCAAAAGGTTGGTTGTGGAGAGTTGACATGGTGTTGGGAGTGGAGGGAGGGATGGGAACAACAAAGGGATGAGGAGAGGTAGAGAGCCAAAGATTTGGGAGAAGGTTAAAAGGTGCCCATAGCTCGATGACTTTGTGCTTATGATGGGCAGATGGAGCCGATTCCATTTGCAAGAGCCCTAGTGCAAGGTGTATCTACATTGAAGGGCAGCAAGCCTCACCAGCCTGCAGATACAGACATGTACTACCTGTGCTCAAGCTAGCCCTCTACAAATAGCCACACGGAGGTTGAAGGATGGATGGCATCTCCGGATGGCTGCTTTAGTATGGACCCAGGGCACTGGAGGGGCTGGTACTTGCGTTGGTGAGTGTGTATTAAAGACCTTGCCCCAACGTGCATATGGCTCTCGTGCTCTTCATTAGGGGCTGAAGATACTGCAGGGACCAGGGTGTGGTTCACACCCATCAGGGACTGCCTGCAGAACCACTTGCTTGGCGTTGAGGCTTCAGAAGTCACTCAGACCCCCTCCTTCCACAGCACGACTTCAAATGTTTCCCACGTGCTTGTACTACTCCAGCTGGAGTAGGTGGGTTCAGCACCCGCGGGAGTACTGGGGAGGAATAGGTGCTTATTTGGGGGACATAAGGGAATTTGGCTCCACGATTCTTGTTACCCTTGATGTGCCTCCCAGGACTCCCGTCCTCTAAGGTAATGGCATTGTACACTCTGATGTCTTGAAAACTTCAGGCAGTTGGCAAAGGATCTCTTTAACTGGTGGTCAGTAGAGGAAGAAAGTGCAACTATTTAGAAAGAAGATACTGGCAAGAAGCAATGCGTGCGTTCAGAGTCTGTAGTCTTCTGCATTTTCCATTTTTATTTGTTAAAAAAAAATAAATTCCAGGATTTTTTTGGTAGTGATTTTCCAACCATTAGAACTGGGATGAAATTGGGTTAAAATAATTCTTTAAAAATGGGAAAAATCTAGGGCAAAAGAAAACCAAAAAAGCTTTCATAATATACTCAACTTCCAGAGGGGTAGCTGTCTTAGTCTATCTCAGCAAAACAAATAAGGAACTGTGGCTCTTACAACGACGAACAAATTTATTAAAGCCTATGCTTTCACATTTTACTGTAGCATAATTCAAACTTTTGTTTTTATGTGCAAAGGTTTTTTTTTTTTTTTGTCTCTCTTAAGTTTTTCCGGAAATCCTGGTTTGCATATGCCACTTAATTTTCTTCAAGGTGTCCTCACTCATATTGAGCCTCTTGCTGTCTTGAAGGTGATCCATTTTGCAAATGAGAACTTTGCATGAGTAGATCTATGGGGCACACACAAAGTTCACTGTGCCACTTTCCTCAGATTGGAAAATGTGTCTCGATGACTTTTCCAAAAACATTTCCAAAGGGATAGCCGTGTTAGTCTAGTCCAGCAAAAAAAAACAAGGAGTCTTGTGGCACTTTAAGACTAACAGATTTATTTTTTGCATGAGATTTCATGGGAGAAAATCCCACTTCGTAACCAATACATCCTGTTTTGCAGAGTCAGGGTCAGGCATGTTCACATTAATAGTAAATTCTCCTTCCAGATTTGAAATTTCATGACTTTTTAGTGGCAAATGATTGAAAGACTTTGATCCAAAGGTCATAGTCTGCTGTATTAATTCATCTTGAGGAAAGGGTGCAACACTTGGGTGTCGTGCCATAAAGAAACTTTGGCACCAAACACTTTGGGGTTCAGATTATGGACGATGGTTGCCCTTCTTTTATTGCTGAGCATTGCGTAGAAGGTTTTGAATGGTTTTTTTTGTTTTTCTCGTGTTCTGGAGTTGGAAGGATTTTCAGAAACAGCTGGGTTTTCTCACTGTATGTTTCTGCTGCACCTTTTGGGCTCGGTTCATTTGAGATTTTTGGTTGTCAGGAGCCTGTAAACTTCAGTATTGGCAAACTTGGCAGTAGTCGGAGAAAATGGGTCCAGAGTTATCTGTGTGTCATGTAGGGATTCACTGTTTTCAACAATGAACATTATCTTTGTGCAAAGAATCTGGTGGCCATTTTGATTATTTTCCAGTTTCTTCAGAGCATCTGCTTTAGAATCAACAGACTCAGGGTGATCCAGGAGTTGCATTAGCACAGTCCATACGTTATTTACAGGGCAGGCTGCGAAAGACAAGCTCATTCACTTGTGTGACACAGCAAGAATAGGTAAATGGCAGTCGGCTCTGCACCCATCTTGTGCTGTGGAAAGCAAGGCCTTACGCCCATTCTCATGCTTGAAAATGGCCCCAGATTCAAAGATGCAAGATTTCATGGCTTCAATTCTTCTCTTGCAATAGCTGCTGCCGGTGCAATGTCAATCAAATGAATAGGACAGGAAATACACAGCAGCTCTGGTTTCTGATTAAGTTTAATCTCCTGTGCAAATTTAAGACAGATAGGAGATACAGTCTGTGTTCATTGTGGCCTCTTTTTCTCAAGTTAGTTGGTACATCTCGCACAACATGTCAGTCATCGCTGTGTTGACAAAATGGGTGTCAGCAGAAGGGATGAATGTCACATCAACACAAAAGAGTGTAGGTTTACTCACTTTGAAATAAAAATAAAAAAAAACCTAAAACAAAAGGCCAAGAACTGGATGGCCTAAGGTATCAGCAAGCTTCTCAAAATCAGACTTGACACCACATTTCCATCTGTTTGTTCCATTAGTTTAGAAACTTCAGCTGTTAAAGCATTGCTGTTTTCTTTTGGAAACTTACTAGTGAGGCTGTCTGCATTAGGAAGAGTTTATGCGGCTCGATGGTATTGTCACAGAAAGTCACCATTAGGCTCTTCTTCAATTAACAGTGGTTATCTAATGAAACAGAGAATGTACAAATTCATTTAAAGAACCATGCTATGTCCTCTCTTTCATTGAAGACCTGGTGAGAGCTCCTAAAACAGTGAGTTTTGGGATAAGCAGTCATTCTGCTTTAAGCTTCTTGTGTCACTTGTTTTCTACAGGCTCCTTTATTCTATCAGCATGAGCACAGACCTCAATGCTGTGGTACTTGCAGTGCAGTGCATTATCTTCACTTCCATCTTTCCTTTTTTTTTTTTTTTTGGAAATTACTAAGCATTCATTTTCTTCATGGTATTCAGGCATAGATTTGCATTTTTACCCCATTTTTACCATATCTGTATTTGTCTGTGGAGGATTGATGGTTTAAATTCAGCATCACACTACACAGATGCAAAGAAATAAATGGACAATGTCTTGTTGGTAGCTAAATGGTAGCTCAATATTAACATTGTTTGATTTTTCTGATCTCCATGTGTGTTCTGTGATTTAGATTCGGAGCTTCAGGACACAACACTTACATAGAACATCAGTGTTTAGAAAAATGAGTGCCTGCAAAATATTAAGTGGATTCATAAATGGTTGTAAATCTGTAAACACAGAACTCTTTTCATTAAAAAAGAAATCTGGTATTTTATTGATGAAAATTGGTAAATACTGAAAATGCAGAACACTAGAAGTATGTTATGATAACATGGCAGAACTGATAAGATTTTCTCACATGAAAAGGTGTTTTTCAGAAAGAAAGCTTTGCAAAATTGTAGACATTTCTTATGTTTTTCTACCATTTGTGAAATTTTCTGCCATGTTTATTCAACTGAAATTTATCTAAATCACTTTCTAATCTTCTCCTTTACTAAAAATCCAGGATTTGGAGAAATTGGAACTTTATGATGTATTTGTACAAGCAGAACTATATCTTGTTGCCTTTCAAGGTTTGGCATCAGAAATTGGGTTTTGGACTTTAGCCAATAGATTAGTTGTTGATACACTGGCATATGGGAGAGGTATGTCATGACTACGATAAGGGACTGGAAGGTAGGTGTCCTATGTCCTATCACCACTGCTGTCATTGACTCTTTTTGTTGTCTTGGATAAATTCTTTCTGTGTCTCAGAGTTCCCTATCCATAAAATAATTGGGTTAAATATTTACCACACTAGAATGGCATGTGGCCTGATTGACTTGGACAGTCAGGTCAAGATTGCTTTCAAATGTAGGTTGTGTTTGAAAAAAATACTGCATGCTCTAAGAGTAGCAGAAATGTTTTTCCATATGTTTAAATAAATAGCATCTTCTGCAGTGTTTACATTACAGAATCCTGTTCATTCTCTAGAGGAAGGTGGTTAAGGTGCTAACCTAGCCCCTCTGTGCCTTGATATTTCATCTGTGTTATGGGGATAATAGCATCTCCATAGTACTGCAAAGTGATGGTAGAGTGAGGATAAATGCACTGAAGGTTGTGAGGCACTCAGATAATAGAGGCCCTATAAATATTTGTGTGCTGGAGCTGGGAGGCAGCATTTCAGCATGAGTAGACAGATGTGGTCTAGCTCTTTTCAAGCCACTAGCATGGGTGATGTCTCAGACTGTCCACCTAGGACACATCCAGAGGACTAGGTGAGACTCCACTAGTGCTGCCGTGGCCAATCTGCTATAGCTTGTCAGCTGGACGAGAACTTGGACACATCTCTGCCCACTTCAGGAAGCATCTTCCCGGCTTCCCTGCAGACACACCATATGATAGTCAGTCATTCTCTGCTAGTCTGTGACCATAGATGAAACTAATTACTGTTTGTGTTCACTCTCCAACCTGAGTAAAATACAAAATGGAAATAAAGAGTGAAAAGCACAGAGGCATTTGCAGAATTATTCAGGCTTAATAGTCTCTGGGGTGACCTGTAATGCAATTTTTGTGTTCTTAAAATATATCAATTTAATGTTTCTGAAACATTGTGCTATCCTCAGATGAAATACACTGCTTTATATGGGCCCCATCTTACAGACACTTACCCACAGGAGTAAGTTTATTAATGTGAGTAACTTGACCTTTAAGGGTGCAACTAGCATGAGTAAAGTTACTCACATGCATAAGTGCTTGCTGGATCCAGATCTATACTCCTGGGAGTTTTGTTCTATAAATGATGTTTTCAATGCACCTTCCCTTCCATGAATTTTCGTGCACTCAGACTTTACGTACCCCATAGCACTATTTTCCTTAAACTTTTCTGCTTACCTTGGTAAGTTACTGCAACAATGATAATTGCTCTCATATTCTATGGAGAATAGCACAAATTTGCATTGATTCAAATACTATCTATATTACAAATACAAATGCTATTTATTCCCTTATATCTACAGCTTGGGAACAGTGCTACTTTCTGTTGTTAGAGAAGGCTGGCGATTATGTGTTATGCAAACCATGGTTGGGATTTTACAGCAATTAAGGCTTCTGCACATAAAAGCACAAAAGAATCCTGCTGCTCTAGACTGTGCAAAAGCCCCAGTCTCCAGATCAAGGCAAAGCATTGATTAGAAAACTTTACAAAACTCTTCTTCTGGTCAATGCACAGTTGCACGTAAGTACGTGTGGGTGTCACTTGCTTGCAATGTGCAACACTGTTCTCTGAGGTTAGCCATTCTCAGGCATCTCACTTTTGATATAAGGGAAAAATTATCATCCATGGGGCTTTCAGAGGAGACACATTCAATGGCTCAAAACATTTTGCAACTAGAAGTGCAGATGGGATGACAGAGTTTTGAAAGAGTTCTTCCTCTGAGCTGAGACCAGGAGAGAAGGGTCATGAGAAAATCTCACTGCATGATATAAATGCATGTATTTATACGGCATGTAGAGCAGTTGTTTTACTTTAGCAGTAATTTAATGCTAAATAGCTTGATGCTAAAAGGAGAATCAGACAGAATAAATATCTAATTTAGTTCTTCCTAGATTTCCAGCTCTCACTATCTGTGTTAATGGCTGGTTCCCATGGATTAGAAAGCACCTCTGAGCATGAAGCAGGGTGTTCTTATGTTAATTTGTTCACAAGAACTGGTCTGGGTTGCAGATGACAAGTGCCAAATCTGCCTAAAATTGGAATCAAATCCTTTCTTCAGGGTTTGAATGAATATCCTTTCGAATGAATTGCTTTTCTTTGTCTCTGTTCTTTCTACTTCAGCAAGGACCAAAGAGGCTGAAGTAACACAATCTAGCCTGCTTGCATGGTCTTCACAAGCTGCTGCTAATCTCATGAGATTTCCAGTCCAGTTTCACACACACTAGAGAGCTCGATAGTTTGGCACTTGAGATGGCTCATTTGAATGAAATCTCCAAACATCTTGGAGATCCACCATTTTATACTTTCCATTCATTCTCCCACTGTGAACTTAGGAGGGATGTCTCACTTTTTGGTTCATGCTGTAGTTAGAGAAGAAACTGGTCTCAGATCTAAAAGGATTCTTTCGTAAGTCTGCTGGACACAAACAGGCCCTGTGATTCGTTCTCACTTTTTAGCTCCCCCATCCAAACATAACCAAACAGGGGCTCCCTCTATATCCTGGCCTTGCCTCAACACAGTCACAGAAGGGGCTGCTGAGTTAAACTTTGGCAGTAGGACATTGTCCTCGGCAACCAGTGCACCACTAGGGAAGACCTGCCAAAAAAAACCAGTCACCATGCTCAGCCTTTCTGAATTGTGAACAAGGCCTTTGAATATGGAGAGTTGAGTGAAGAAGGAGGTGGGTCACCATTTCAAAGCCCCCCAGGAGTGCATGGTGACGAATGGTGGGAAAAAGAGAAGAAGGGTCAAGTCCCTCTTTATGATGGTCTAGGAACACATGGAGGAAGCTCATGCTTGTCATTATTCATTTTTAGATGAAAGGATGGGCTAGTTCAATGAATATAAAATAAGGCCAACTAATGATCTGTAGGGTCCATTACATTGCTAATAGTAAAAAGGTATGACGACCATGCAAATGCCCAGTGCCGGTCAGCCACTCTTCTCCAGGTCAGATGCAGGCTTCTTAGGTAACTTGCATCCCCACCGGCTGCTGGAGTTTGATAAGCAAATGCTTGCTGTGTCTTGTAATTAGAAGTGAAAAGTACACATGTTCCATGCCAGGGAGACATGTCATTTTGACCTGCCTAGCAATAAAACATAACCAAAGGATTCTGGCTGGCAACGTGTCTAGTTTGACTCTTTTCCCCAAGTATTGATATTATGCAAATAAGATCTAATGTGGGATTTGGAGTCATGTAGAGGTTAGAAGAGGGACCTGAAACACCCCAGTTCTGTTCCTCCTTCAGATATCACGTAAGCCATTGATTTTGTTAATTCTCATTCAGGGCTGGCCCTAGACCAAATGACACCCTAGGTGAGGAGGATCTTCATTGCCTGCCATTTGTTAAACATTTTAATCCCGTCTTTTATTGCATTCATTGCCCATTATGTGACTTGTATGCATGATTTGCATACATGATTTATCCCTGTCATATAAGACAATGACTTTGTGCACTAGGATTTGTAAAATAGCATCCCAAGCCCAGTGCCCACAAGCTCAGCACCCCTGGCACTCGCTTGGTCCAAATTCGTTGCCACTTGCTGCTTTTTATAGCATGCAACGGGGTGGGTTTTAATGGGGGGTTTGCAGGGCATTAGATCTATTGGGTTCAGGGGGAGTGAGTGAGTTTTGTGTTGTGTGAGAGATTAAATGAGAAAAACAATCAACATCTATGTTTTGGGGCACCTGGATCTCTCTTGCTTCCATGCATATTTGAAAAAAAGTAACTAGAAAGTTAACAGAGATCACTCCAGTGGCCTACTTTATAGGGGTATTGCAAGACATAGTTCAGCACCTGAATGGAAACAACAAGGGTTGCGCTGATTGATGGCCTTCTAGCTGTGGATAATGGGAAGGCATCCATCTTTGTTTTGACTGGCCTTTACTGAACTCTCTTCTCAGACAAGAAACGGGATTAGAGGGGAAAGCGCTAAGAAGGTACCGTTCCTCCACTTGGAACCATGCCTGTAGATGAGCGATGGGCAACTCCTCTTTTCATCCCCCGAGCTTTCAGCCATGGAATCCCACACGGCTCTGCCCCTCCTCCAGTCTGTTTAACAGCCATCCAGAGCAAATGAAAGCGTTCATGGCTATGTCCACACGATGCTGTTGTTTCAATTTAAAAGTTGTCATGTCTGAACGACGTTGTGTCATTTCAAAATGATGAGCCCCGTCATTTCAAAATAACGAACCTTATTTTGAAATGGTAAAACCTAGGCTGAAATTGAAATAGCCATTATTTCGAAATGGTTGTTTTGAAATAACGCTGTTTGGACATGTTATTTCGAAATAACCATTATTTCGATTTAACGCTTTTGCCCTTCTCCTTCCCAGGGTGCCTTCCTTTTTCTACATATTGGCTGCCAACATGGCCCTGCCAGGGGGCCATGTTGCCCCTCTCCTGATTCAAAACAGCAAATCCTGTGTCTGGACTTGCTATTTTGATTTGAGGTTTTTGCTTATTTCGATTTAAGTTAATTCGAAATAATGATTTTATTTTGAATTAACTTGTTTCAAATTAATTTATTTTGAAATAAGTGTCTGTGTGTGGACGTAGCCCATGAGATGCCATGGTCTCAGCTCCTGGCACTACACACGTGTGACCCACCTCTGTATAACTCATGCTAGGAGAATATGGATTGTAGTCCCTACTTTGAGTTTGGGCCTGAGAAGAGCTTTTTGGCCTTAGAGCAAAGGCAGATTGCACAAGCTGACTGGCCCCATGTAAGAGAGAGTGGGGTCCAGCACCCATGACTGATCACTCGGTGCTCAGCTCATTTTAAGGAAAGGCACCTGGGCTTATAAACAGGGCGGGGGGTGCAGCAGGAGAAGGAGAGCTACCTGTTGGTCTCTCTCAACCCAGAAAGAGAAGTGTGCTGCTAGCAGAAGCAGTGTCAGAGAGCAGGAGACGTTGAATAACCAGGACAAGGCCAAGCAAGCAGCAGAAGAGATTTGTTTGCCTGATGCCCTCTTCAAGAGAGAGCAAAGGAGCTGAGGAAGGGGGAGTGCCTGGCTGGCAAAGTGGACTGGATAGGCGTGCTCCAGGGCTGGCTAAGGATGCCAGAGCTGAACGTGAACATTGATGTGGTAGTGACCAATTTTATTGTGCGACTTTGCGGATCATTTTAAACCATTTGTTATTCGGTCAGCTCCGGGTGTGGAGTGGTGGGAGCCGGAGAAAAGCCTGTGTGAAGTTTAAAGATGTTGGAGAGAAGGGGAAACCGAGATAGGTCTCTGCAGAGCCACGCTGCTCCACTGGGTACGCTACACGGTAGGCATGTCCGGGACCCACAGTAGCTAAGTAACTGGGTCTGCTCAACTGTCTGTCCCTCTCTTTCATGTGTTTAAACACTGTAATTGCCACAGGGAAGGCGTAGGGACTAGATTATGATCTGTTATTCAAGGAGTCTGGTTTTGCCACACCACCCATGTGAGGACTACTTACCTAATCCAGGGAGAGGATAGAGAGGGCATGGGCATTAGCGCTCCCTTTTATGTGTGTGTTATCCAAACCTCCTGCCTGCCCCACCTCATTGTGACAGGATTCAACATTAATTTCCAAAGGGGTAGCCGTGCTAGTCTAGTTCAGCAAAAAAACCAATTTGTTAGTCTTTAAGTTCCACACGACTCCTTCTTTTTTTCAGCATTAATCCCACCCTGAAGAGTGTGAGACCCGTTGCGATAGACAAACACATTGACACACTTAGGGTATAGCACAGAGTCCCAGAGCTGTGTGGTCCTACAGAGCTGGAAGGTTTATATGCTGGTTTGTAATTTAAAGAAAGTCTCTATGGAAAGTCGGTTATGGTGAGACGTGAGTCTAGGGTCCCGAATAGGCTTTGAGAGGCCTCTTTGGTGGTTTCTTCCTGGTATGCATTGTCTGGAAGCCTTGAAAACCAACTGTCCTGTGTTTCAGTGCTCAGTTTGTACAGGTGGCTGTCTCGTTTGTCATTAGTCAATAATAAATACAGAGGTGAAAGTCACCTTTAACTCTTAAAGATTGCCTGGATTTTATTGGATTGTGTTGAAGTGAGTGCCAAGGTATAAAACACCTTACGGCTGAGGTACTTTTATAACACATGCTCCATAAACCCTTAGAAAGTGAGCGTAGTGCACTTCATCCTTTAAGATTACGGCACTAGAGTTCTGTGAGCTGGTGGTCTGGAGCTATATTCATTAATTAAAGCTGTTATTAATGTTAATTTTCAAGCAATAAGAAGTGAGGTTATAAGAAGCTAGAGTAGCATAGGTCCAGAACCATTAGCTTTCAGGAAACCTCAGGAGATTGATTTCCGCAAGTTTTCAGCAAAGACTCTTTCTCAGCTTCAAGTGAGATATTGAGCCTGAGGCAGCTGGTGACCCCAGATAGGGACATGCTCATGCTAAAGATAAGAGCATCATGAGTGTCAATAATGCTTCATCTAGGACAATGGGTCTCAAACTGTGGGGCACGGCCCCCAAGGGGAGATGGAGGAACTTTGGGGGTGTAGAGTGGGACCAGGGCGCACCCCCAAAGGGGGCAGGGAGAGAGCGCCATGCTACCAGACCAGCTCCGCTCCCATCTGACGCTTCTCGCCCTTCCCTGTTCTGCTCTTGGCTCTGCCTTCAGCCAGAGCTCCACCGCTGAAGAAACCTTGGCTGTGAAGCATGGGCAAATTCTGTTTTTGGTAAGTGGGGGCATGGCATAAAAGTTTGAACGCTGCAGACTGAGGAGTGTAGGACTGGACAGGCCTTCCTGGGGCACTGAGTCTAGTGTCTAGCTGTTGAAGGCCCATCCCATCGTACAGCCCCATCCATAAGATTCAGGCTCCATCTTCGGTCACTTAGGTTTTTTAGTCTCCACTATTCTTGTTGGGAAGCTGGTCCAAAGCTTAATTCCTCTGATGGTTAGAAATCCAATTTCCAGCCTAAATTTATGCGTGGATGACTTATGTTCATTTGTTCTGATGCCAATATAGTCTTTAGCTCACTCCATTTCTGGTGCTTACCCCTCGGACTTTTGGAAAGCAATCATATCCTCTCTCTGAATACTTACAGTCCCACCCAGGATAGTGGCTGAATAGGAGCTGTCAATGTTGGAACGCTGTCCTATTTGGTGGCCTATGTCAAATGAGTTTGTGAGCTCCGTCCACCTTCTGGAGGACGGGTATCCACATCACAAAACACATTATTGCGGTTGTTATCCTCTGTGAAGAGGCAGAGAATGAGTCGACAGAGGCACTGAATTTTCCAAAATCCCTTCTCACCAACAGAGGTGCCCTTTCCTACCCAGAGTTGGGACACATTGTCCAGCTTACAAGAGAAGTTTGTACTGGTATATTATGTGGCATGAGAAAAACAGGTCTTTGATGCAATGGAGGCCTTTTCATAAACACCATGTAGGTCTACTTTGTCTTAGTTGGCAGATCTGCTCTCTGTGTGTATTCAGAATCAGATCTGCTGATTTTTGCAGGTTTTGAAGTAAGCTTTTGTTCTTTTATTCTCCAGCTCATCTGGTAGGAGTCTGTTTCTTCTTGGGCATCTTTAGTAGATTTTTCACTAATGGCTGGTCTCAGTAGAGATGTTGCACCAGCTTAAGTAAAGGTGTCCTTTTAAATGGTGCAAAAAGCCTGTGTGGACTCTCTTAATTCAATTTTAAAATCTGGTTTCTGTTGATGTAGCTCATGGTAGTAAATATACAGGCATGGGAAACTGGTATGCGTGCCCGCAATGGGTTTCTTACTGGTTAATTTAGATTGACTACAATTGTTTCTTAAATGCAACTGACTTGAATTTTGGGGGCAGACAAGACCTTAGGTACGATGTGTTACATTTGCGTAAACCCCATTGAAGCCAGAAGAGCTACAGAGGTGTCATATATTTCAAAGTCAGTGAGATTGCTTAGGTCTAACTGAAGGCATAGTGTGGCTTGGGGATCTTTATATACAATGATGGATGAAAAGGAATGAAAAAACTGGGGTTGTTGGAAAACCAACGTTTTCCCAGTGGTAGATTTTGAACAAAAAAATCTTCATCTGAAATGTTTTGGTTGCAAAAGGTGGTCTTTCCCGTGAGAGGTTTTGAAGTGATTTGAACTGAAAATTTGTAGTCTGAGTTGACATTTCAAAAGAAAACCAACATTTTTAGTATTGCATTTGACTTAAAATGTTGTGTCAATGTATTTTCTGTTTCTAAAAATGTAAATGACCTTTAATGTTGCAACAAACGTAATCTTTGGTTTGAATGGTCGTTTTGACATTAAAACATAGATTAGTTTTAGGTTCTTTTTTTTAACTGAGAAGCTGGAGCAAACACTGCATTTTAAGCCAAAATGAAAAAAAAATTCAATTTGAATGTGCACTTCTCCCATTTTCACTTAAGATAAAACCACATTCTTTTTCAGCAGGAAGACTTTCTTCATGAAAAATTCCAACAAGTGCCAGGAAGGGCCCAGCTTGCCTTTGAATCTGAAGGTCTAGCAGATAGAAAATAATCTTTTTTTTTTAAAGATGAGCACATCCGATATGGAAATAGTTGAAAGGCAATAAACAGGGAGCCCCATGATGCCATTTTTAGTCACTTCTTATGGCAAACCTAATTTTAAATCACAAACCAGTGCAGTGTCCTGCTAACGATGAAATTACTAACATTATGCTAGCAAAGAAACTCTTCTTTAGATCAGCAATATCCTGAGGTTTGGAAGGGTTTATTTTTTCAACAACATTTTGTGCTGGGAAATAAACATGAATCTGAAGATTCGGAAATAGACACAGTTCATGAAAAGCATATTAAATGTGAGCAAGAAAATCAGAGGGCTGTAAATCATAGTTTAGTGCCAGGTATTTATTTCTGGGAGCAAAAGGCATTTATTTTCAGCTTGTCTTTTTTGCTTTTTGTTTTTATTAGGATGCTTTCTGCTAATGTAACTCAGTGGGGCTATTGCTGATGATATTGAACCTGTAAAACTTTTCTGTGCCGAATTAAAGAGACAGGCTCTAGTTATCTACAGTCAAAATTTATGTTTGGCTGGAAAGTAAAATAAAAGAGTTCCAAGAAATCAGATATTAATAAAAATGCCTTTTTTGGCAGATTGTTTCAATTTCAGTGAAAAAGGCATTTTAATCAAAGATTTCATTGTGTGCAAAGCAGACTTTGTTGCATTTTTGGGAAGGACAAGCCAGGTGAAGAAGGAGTGAAAAAGTTTTCGGTTTGAATGCCCCTCTGTGGCAGAAATGACACAGATAATACAGCTTGAGAGATATGGGGCTGGATTGGTGTGGGCGGGAGAGAGGGAACTGTGGTTTGGGGTTTCCATACTCTGTGCATTCACAAGTGGACTATTAGCGAGCCCAATAACTCCATGTGACCCTCTGTCCCTCTCTAGTGATTTGACTTTGTAAAGAGGGTTATGAGTCTCCATGTGCTTCAGCTACACTTTTAGCTCAACTTGTGCTTTCAGACCCTCAGCTTCGTAGGTTCAATTCCACGTAGGGCTGTTGTTATGTTAGCCTCCTCAGTGACGCTAAATATTTCAGAGGCCCCAGCAACCTGATGTGACTGCCTCCCACTTCCAGCCCACTGGACTCAGGGAACAATATAACCCAGGGGTCGGGGTTTTGGTGGCTAACGAGAGGATTTAGCCTTACGACTCCCATTAACTTCTGTGGAAGTCTTGTGACTAACTCCAGATTGGCTCTGAAAATCTCAGCCCATCAGCTTGACCCTAACTAGGCTATCGAAGGGATTTTGTAGCCCTGGATGAAACTCCTTATTCTGTTGTTTCTGCACTGAAAGCCTCTCTCATCTGGTGTTTATGCAGAGATGCTCTGAACAGAAAATCCCACCCACCCACAGTTCCAGCTTTGGCTGACTTTATTCACGAGCTCTCCGGGCTTGTAAACAACCATTGCTGTCCAAAATGAACCAGGTGGTCAGAACTTGACTGTCTTCCAGATCTGTTGGAGTATTACGTGGGTGAAATTCACACTGGGCAGAGGGCCAGCGCAGGATCCTAGACAGTATCTGAAGCCAGCTTAAGTCTTGAAGGGGACTCTGTTTGTGCCGTAGGACCTTGAATTTCACCCGCGTGTGATCATTCCTCTGATGAGCTTCACAAGAGAAGACACCCACCACACCAGTAACCTCTGTGCTTGTTACTCGGGGGCCTTCCCGCCGCAGTCTTCACTGAAGTTTCTGTTTAGACTGGGTCTTTGCCATTCAGTCGCAGATGAGCTTTGAAGCTGCAAGATCGGGAGGAGTGCCACGTCGTAGCAGTCCTTGGCTGAAGTGCATTTTCAAGGACTTCCCCTGGCAGTAATCAATGCCTCCCGCCCAGTCCCATTTCAAAACCACAGAAGGCACAAAACTATATATTCTAGAATGCAGCAAGGTGAAATGTAATTTCCTCTTTAATAAAAGCTGCCATTTAATCTAATATTGTAGAAAATGATTAGATCTTAAAAAACTATAAATTATATTTGACAACTCTCTGGTGCTCCTCTGCCGTTCCTTTCGCAATTAGAAATGGCAACACCAGATGCTGGCAGAGGAGTTCATTTTGATGGGAGTTTGTTTATTGGCTTGTAATGAAACGTGATTAATCTAAATCGCTATTGGGGTGGATCCTTTGTCACGGCCCCCTAATGAGAAGTGGCAGTTTTGCCCTTTGACAAATGTGCTGCTCTTTCCCCCTAACAAAAGTGCTTTTGTTTTGTGTTGTTTTGTTTTTTACAGTGGAAAAACAGTAATAAAGTAAACCACCCAATTACCCATTCCCTGTTTCCTTATCAGCCCTACTCCCCACCACTTAAAGGACCACAAATTTGAACCGGCACCAGCTGCAAAAACACAGAGCATCCTTTTGTTTGCTCCCATTACTACACTTCCTATTTCTTCCAAGCTGCTTTGTCTGTGGCCAGCGTTTCATGGAATGATGGATTATAATGGTCTTATCCAGAGAAGCAAAACCGATACTTTTGTGTGATCCCCACCCCTTTTGATAGGAAGGATGAATAGTCTTTTGGAAAAGCAGTAGCAGCAGTAGAAGAAATTGGGGAGAGAGCAATGCAGACCCTAGCAAGACCAACTGTCAGCAGTCTCTCTTATAGCTCTTATTTCCCCCCTTTTTCTCATGAAGGTTGCTTTTTTGTTTTCCACCCTTTGATGGCTTTATTTGACCCTGTTGCAAGACATGGGGTGCTAACTGCAATAATATGTGCCCCACTAGATGTAAGCAAACCCTCTCTCCTCCCCTGCTTATTATTAAGTGCTGACTATGTGCTTGGTGCTTTGTGAATGATGATGGTCTCTGACCCGAAGAACTTGGAGTTGAGACAGTTCTGGGTAGGCAAATATGCACTGGGAAACCCAGAAGAGGAGAAGAGTCTTTGGATGGTTTATTTTTATAGGTCACTTCTTTGGGGATGAAGTGAGACTTTTAGTGTAATTTGAATATGGAGATGGTGGTGATTCGGGAGCTCATCCAACCAGTCTTAAGTATATAGGAGATTTTGACTTCAGCGAGAATTGGATTAAGGAAGGATTGGATAGGAAGGACTTTTGGTGTGTCTTGTCTCCTTCTTGTGCTGGGTGGCGACTATCCTACTGACCAACACTGGATATTTTTCTTTCAGTTTAAGTGGTAGGAGGCTGCGTGTTTGGTACGGAAGGTCCATGGTTCAAACTCCCTCAGTGACTAGAAAGTATCTGTGCTTAGGTGGGCACATTTGTAATTCTGTGCTAGGCCAGTTTGTATTCCAGAAAGTTTCCTTTTGGAAGATCACATGGTTTCCATGAAAACGTAGAAATGTTGGAGGATGTGCATGTCTTCAGGTGGCGTTTGAGTTGCATCTAAACAAAATCTGAAACCTTCGTGTTTTCATTAGGAAGGAATTCTTCCTTGTCACCTGAAAATGAGTGAAAATGAGCCCATTTTATTATGTTCAATGTGGCAGGGAGGTTAAGAAGCTGACTCAAGCCAGCACAGTGAGTGAGCATCAGAGTCAGCAGTGGGATGACCATTTCTGAGACATTTTTCCCTTTAACTTGGGTGATGATTGACAATAGTTTTAAATATTGCTTTTAAAATGGAAACTTATAGATTAAAAATCAGACTTATTTAAGAAAACAACACTTTCATCTAAAATGTTCTTAAAAGTTAATAAAATTGGTTATTTAATCAGAACAAATTAAAAAATGAATTTAATGTTAATAATTTTCCCAATGGTTCCCTTTTTCATTTCACTGAGCTCTGTGCAATGAAAATGGACACTACTTAATTTCACTTCTGATTTATAGTCACTTTCATGTTATGTTTCGCATGGGACTTCTCCCACGTTTAAAATTAAAAGCCTGCTCAAGTGCTGCACTTGATTGGGGCCTAATATATATTCTCGTTACTCTTTCTAACTGAACTTCTAAGACTAAATGGTAGCTAGTTAGGCATTTGTCTGTGTCCCTAATTCTCTTGTATTGTTTAACTCTGTAAAGCTTTCTGTGGCAAAGTTTAGGGAGGTGCTAGAGAAAACAAAGCTGTATTGAATCTCGGGTCTGCAGGTGAGAGGTGGATCCTCAATTTGATTTCCAATGGAAAAGCAAATAGTGTTCATTTGAATTACCTACTGTATCAATAACCTGCTGTGTTTAGCATATCTATAATTTGGACCCTGCTGTTCCCTTTTATTTCATTGTACTGGCATTTGCTTCAATGTCATTTCTCTATCTCAAGATGTTAATAAGATGGCAAGCTGCGTTAAGGTTTTCTGAATGGCTTTCTTGGTAACTTTTACATAGGGAATGGTAAGTGATAATATAGAATAAAGACATTGTATGATATTGGTCTTATTTCCTAATTAAAATCAGAGCCATGAAAATATCTTTCTATTTGCCCAGATTGAGCAATTTCATTTTTCTGCACTTGGGAGAAATGGCTTCATTAAGTGTTATGTGAACAATTCCTAGAATATGGAGAGTGAATATGACGCACACAAACTTGTTCCTAAATTCAGACCCCAGAGCTGACACAGATAGCCTGGCTGGGAAATCTCTCTGTTCCAACAGCATAAATCTTGCATTTCTAGCTCAGCAAGATACAGAACCTTAATTCAAGTGCTGCCCAGCTTGGACTTTGACACTGTACATTTGGAGAGAGAATTTCACCTTTAGGGAAAAAGTGGTGGA
Source organism: Podocnemis expansa (assembly GCA_007922195.1). Lineage (NCBI taxonomy): Eukaryota > Metazoa > Chordata > Testudines > Podocnemididae > Podocnemis > Podocnemis expansa. The sequence continues at coordinate 12,519,114 of ML682056.1, read as the reverse complement.
CATTTCAATGGCAGGTTGAAAACAAACATTTCTTTAGCTCCTCTTTGAAGAAATTGGAGTAGTGCTGGTAGAGATCGATTAGTGGGCAAAAATGCATGTGAGGTGGTCAAAAGTCCATGAAAACCTTCAAAACTGTTATGAACTTTTATCTGTCTCATGGTTCTGTGATTTATTCTATTGCTGTCTCCCCTATGTACATGGTGTGTGTGTGTGTGTGGGCATATAATGGTATTATCAGCTGGAGTTCAAAATGATCAGAGTGCTCCTAGGTAGTGAAGCCACAAATGAGCTACACAGATCATCTCTAGTGACAAGTTTCAGAGGGGCAACCATATTAGTCTATTGATTTTTCATCTCCAGTGAGTGTTAGTGAATCTTTCATTGACCATCTCACTATCAGATATTCTGAATAGACCATATATTGTTACAGTAACTAGAGCTGTTTGAAAATTTTTCATTGGGTGGAAAAAATCAGACAAAAATTGGCTTCTAGATCAAAACAAAAATGTTTGTTTTGGGTCAAAATTTTCCAGTTTGTTTGGACAAAGAACCTAGGGACTCTCCAGGAGGTGTTTGCACTCTAAGGCCTATAATGAAATGCCGAGCAGTTTCTGTTTTCACTGTACGTAAGGCCATGCTGTATATGCACACTAGCCAGTTCATTCTTATGTATATGTAATTCAGGTTACGTGGATTCTACCTTTCCCATTAACACTGTTCTGTTTCCTTTCTTTCCCTCTCGATTGTCCTATTTAGATAATGCTCCTGAGTGACCCGGAGATTGAGAGCAGCATATTGATCAGCTCTGATGAAGGGGCCACCTATCAGAAGTACCGCCTGAACTTCTACATCCAGAGCCTGCTGTTCCATCCGAAGCAAGAGGACTGGATTCTGGCATACAGTCTTGATCAAAAGGTGACCAAATCATTTCAGATTCAACTTCAAGGGATTATTTTCCAGATTCCAGGGAAAGAAACATGCTCAAGAACAGCAATATATTTAGAAAGTAACCATTAAACTCTCTAGATTTGCTTTCTGGGTTGATTCTGAGTTAGATTTGCTGGCTTCAGTGACAGGGCTCAGTTTTTGGTGCTTCAGCCTTTCAGAGTCAAGACAGTTCCTTTTGCAGCCAAAATAGCTCCTTGGCAGCGTCATTCTGCTCCTTGTGCATCCTCATCTGAATTGCGTGCTAAAGTCCAACCAGTTAGTTCTATGCAAACTCACCAAAGGAAATAGTTTTCCTCTGTTATCACTGAGGACATAAATTTGCCCATGAAGGTATTATTAATGATGTCGTTAAGAGGTGAAAGGAATCCTAGAGCCAATTTGACATGATGTGCTAAATCTAGTCACTTAATTCAGTGCCCAAATGGTTCCTGACTTCTTCTGAGAATCTGGCACTTGGAGCCTGAATTGAGTTTGCAAGGGCTGCTTTTATGGAGGCAGGGGGGATTCTGTCTGGTTGGAAATGGAACAGTTTCAATTTGGAAATCCTTCCGTAGAGCTATCCTTGAAACCCACCCCCCAATTATGCCCTTTTTGTAGTCACAGTTCAGAGTGAAGCTGCAATTAAAACAAAATCCATACATTTGCTGTCTTTGATGTCTAACCATACATAGTAGAGAGTGAAAGAATTTTAAAGAGCCACTTTATTCCTGCCTCCTTATGGTATTTAATTTTTACTGTTCTCTCTGCTGTCATGCGGTTCACTAGGGCGCTCAGTTTCACTTTCTTGCTTCTCATGGGACGGTTCTTGCTAGATACTGGATGCAAGCTGTTTGGTAGCACTCCTTTTCAAATGCTGGCACATTATTTTTTTTTTATCTTCCTCCCAGTCATCTTTCTCTTGTAGTTATTTAGTATATCCCTTAATAAGTCACACACGCTAATAGGAGCAGCTCCTTCAAACAGTACCTTGAACATAACTTTTACGTCCCCTTGTTAGCAGAACACATGGCAGTCGTCCGGTGCTTGTTGTTACTTCCCTGACTAGCCTGCGTGACATTTGCAGGCTCCAAGCCATTGTAAATAGACTTCTTTCATTGTATCGGGTGGCAATTGTATGGAAAACTTAGTCAGATGTCAAATGTTTTGTGAGCTCAGAGGTTCAGTGTAACCAGGAATTTTGAAATTGGATTGAAAGACTGATACATTCGTTTGAAGTCCCTGAGTGGTTTGATGCTGCTTCTAAGCTGGAGGTGAAGATTTTAAACGGTGTCTCTGTTTGTACAAAGACAGCCCTGTAAGAAAGAGACAGCTGATGATGTACTAGGGAGGGGAGAAGTTGAATGCAATATGTCAGGCATGTGTCTGCAAGAAGGCTCAGCTATAACAAGGAAATGCTTGCTCCATGGTGCACAGCAGGGGCCCGCTTTTCTCCTTCTGTAAAGAACCTTTTATTTGTGCTACTGTAACCTTCAGGTGGGCTAGAATTCATTTAATTGCCACTGCCTCAAAAAAAATTAATCCCCAACTCCTACAGAGAAGCAGCTGGAGACCCAGGATTCAGTCTAAGGGACTCACAGTGAAGATTGTTCAGGTACCCTCCCCACTTTAAAATACTACCTAAGAACAAATAGAATGAACTTTATTAATTACTAAGCCAATAAGCCTTCTCATAAGAAAACAAAATGAATTCAAACAAAACAGTCCCCACAGAAACACTGAGAAGGAAACCTGAGTCCCAAAGTTTAAGTGGCATTCACCCATATCTCAGCTGAAGTACAAAGGCTTGAGTTGCAAGAAGCAGCAATCCTTCTTCTTCGGTTGCACGGATCTTAGGTAGAAATCCATGCGGGCTTTTCTTCTTCTTCGGGAACCAGCGCCGTCCAGTCAGTTTACTGGGTAACCAGCAATCTGTTACCTCTAACTGCTGGGGTCAGTGCTGGATCCAGAGGCAGGAGAAGGCTGATTTCTCACCCCGGCTGCAGTAGGGAGGCACTGCCTACAGACCCAGGTGGAGCACACAGGGCTACGACACGTGCGGTTTTCCTGTTGCTACCGGGGGACAGGAGATTAGCGAGAAGGCAGCCTCCTTGCTGAACTCCTTCCCTATGGCTGCAGCTGCTGTTGGAGACCTTCTGGGTTATAAAAAGGACATCTGTAGCCATTGAGCCAAAAAAGTTGAGAACCAGTCTGTTTGAGCATTCCTGAGTCTCCTTCAGCTTACCCTAGAATACAAGTTGAGCAGAAGTGGGTAAAAGCCATCTTTACTTACCCCCACACCTGTTAGCTTGCCCCAAATTCAGGAGTGGAGTAGCTGGGAATCAGGCTTTGTGTGTATGCCAGATATTGCCATGTGCTACTCCCTTTGGGGGCTGCATTTTGCTTAGTAAAAGAGTGAGGATTTGTAGCACTGTGCATCGATAGCTTTTCCTAATCACAAAGTAGATCTCTAGAGGAGGCACTATTCTCCAGCCCTCTTTCTTGCGGGCAACTTTTCATGAAGTAACCTGGGGATGGAAAGTTCTCAAGTATATTATGTGTTACATAGCTAGCTTTTTAAGGTGTCTGCTACTAGCCAGAACTAAATTTACAGCTAACTTGCACCCTTTTGTGTATGAAGATTGAGTTGCACAGAGAAAAATGTGTGCAAACTTTGAGGTTTAAAGTGCAAGAGTCATCAGGGCGTTTGATGCTGCTTAATTGTTTTTTTTCCCCTCCCCTGTGGGAATCAGATTAAGGATAGAGGGCCAGATAATCCAGTGGATATATACCAGTTTGAACCTGCTGAAGATCTGACCCACCAAACACACACTACCTTTCTTTATGGAAAAATGAAACTAGATCAAATCAGAGTTGGGTCCAAGCTGTGAACGTACACCAAGATAGAACAGAAACACATAGTTTACTCCTCCTGGAGCCAGTTTGGTCACCTGCATCCTTGGCCAGGGACAGCTGAGGCTGATATTACTCCATAGCTGAGACATAGCCATGGGTGGGCCAAGGTCCACTCACTTTGAAATGAGGTCTGTCCACTGCTGCATTTGAAAGTGGTGTGAACTTCGCCACCTTGGCTGTGGGGCCGGCTTGCAGCCAGAGGTTGCGGCTGCAAGTGGAGCAGACACACCAGCACCACTGCCTCTGCTCCACTTGCAGTCGTGGCTCCTGGCTGTTAGCTCACCCTGCATCCGTGGTGAGGAAGTTTGCCCTGCTGCAGGGCACTGTGGTGGGCTGGCCCCATTGCGCTGCATCTCCTCCATCCTCCTCCTCCCACTGCTCCGCTTGTTATCTAGCAACTGGGGCATCTTGTCGCAGCTTCTGGTTCATGACCAAACTGTGACTGGAAGCTGCCCTTGGCCAGGACCACCCTGTAGATTTATGGGCCCAACCAGAAAATGGGGTTTGGCTCCACCTCTGCTCCACAGGTGTTTTCTTCTGGGAAAAACTGGCTTTAAATTGCAGTCAGTGGTCCATGGGGGCCTGACCGGTAGATTCTGCTCAGCACATCTCTCATCAGCCCTGATCCTGTCTTTTTCCTGGCCAGCAATGCTCGAACTTTTGGTTGGGGCTGGTTCTTACAGGCTCTGCAGTGGGTGAGAGGTTGTATTTACTGTCTGCTGCCTCTGCCTTTTTGCAGCAGATTTTCTCCCATGAGTGTCAGTGGACTAGTTACAGTAAATGGAAAGACTCTGATTAAATGCATTAGCCCTAAATATGCAGAAGTGGCCATAGACTTCTGGCTGAATCTGACTCTGAGGATGTGAACATCCTTTAATTTCTGCCTCCAGTAGAGGGTTGTGGGAGTGGGATCATATATTTGGTTCAGACTTGTGACTCTGGTTCTATGAATTTGGTCCAGGCTCAACTCTCATAAAAAGGTAATGAATTATATAATTCAAGAGAGGATTTAGCCACTCAGGGAAAAACACAGATTATTTTTCTCAGAATGTACAGCATGCAGTATATTGGAAATTGATGTATGGAGATCTTAAAAACAGAGAACATTTGCAGATGATCCCATTATTGTGGTATTTTAAGAGAATTTTTCAAGTTATTTAAAATCAGAGATTGGATAATCCTAAAATAAATGACTGTTGGCTGGGGAAATATTTTCCAGATTATTTTTGAGCTAAATAGTCAAGATGTATTTATTTCTTATCACATATATTCCAGTAATGATGAAAACTGCTGCATCTTGGCTTAAAAAAAAATAAATAAAAAGATGCCCATATTGGGTAGCTATAGGAAAAAATAATGCCAAGTTCTCCTGTGTTCTCCCTGGCATCAGTGACAGAAGTAACTTCCTCTGTCTCAACAAATAAAAACCCAACAAACTCAACATTCATGTCAGCTAGCTCTGGAAGGGGTACGGGGAAAGATTCCCTCAAAATCTTCCAGACTAGCAAAAGCAGCTGGCATTCAGCTATTAATGACGTCAGAAACAGGACTTCACCCCAAATCAGGTGGCAAAGAATTCACTTGTTTTTATACCCAGATTTTGCTGTACCTTTGTGCGGAAGTGGCGGAGATGAAAAGACTCTCCTGCCCCCTGAGGAAAGTTTAGAAGAAAAGGACACATTTAAGCTAATGAAATCTAGTTGGATGGGGCATTAGTCTTCAAACATGCAAAAGATTCTTAGAAAATGGATAGTAATCATGGGTCTCCATGTCCACGGAGGATAGGTGAAGGAAATTGCTTAGGTTGGAGCAAAGGAGATTTGGGTTTGGTATTATAGAGAACTTTCCAATGCCCATGATAAGTAAGTCCTGGAACAGGTTCCTTTAGGTTATCTAGAGAGGTTGTTGAATCGCCATCATTGGAGGGTTTTAAAGAACAGGTTAGATGAGCATCTCTCTGGGATGGTTTAGGAATACCTGGGCCTACCTCAGAGCAGGTGAGGAGACTCAATAACTTTCCAGCCCAGCATTTCTATGATTCTAAGTGCAAATCCCATGCAGCAACCAGCAATGATCACAGTCCCTGGACCTGGGGGAGTGAAGCTCTTGCCTCTTCCTTACATCCTCCTGGTGCCAGTTGCCTGGAGAGAGACGGGGGGAGATGGGCGCATGGCTAACCACATCCCCTGCACTAGTTGGTTCTGTGGCCCAGGCATGCCTTGGAGAATAGCCAAGTGAGGGTGCAGGCGGAGAAGCTGGGAAAACCGGGAAGGTTCTGCTCCTGCTAAGAGCTCCATCTGGGTAGCGCAGGATCACAAACCAATTGATCAGGTTCAAATATGCAACAAGCCTCTGAAGTGAGCTTGGTCGGATATGAAACTCCGGCCCTTGTGCTGGTTGCCCGTCCATTACAGCTGTCCAAGTGCATTGTGCTTCAGATATATGAGGGATGGCGTACTGGGGGGCTTGTTAACATTCACCTGGTTGCTAACACCCATCTGTAGCTATTATAACAAGAAACCTATCAATAGATGTCAGTAGTGTATTGCATATGCACTTTCCCTCTCAATTTGAGTCCTTCATCCTCAACCATCTCTCTAGGCTCGCTAGGTGTGTTCTCACAGATAGACTCACAGATTGTAAGGTCAGAAGAGACCAGGACAATCATCTAGTCTGACCTCTTACACACGGCAGGCCACAGAACCTCTCCCACCCACTCCTGGAATAAGCCTCTATCCTATGGCTGAGTTATTGCAGTCCTAGTTGCAGATCATAGTTTAGAGGCTGTAGGGTACAGTGTCCGTCAGCAAGTGAGCCATGCCCCATGCGACAGAGGAAGATGAAAACCCCCCATAGCCTTTGCCACTGAGCCATGTGGAAAAATTCCTTCCCGACTCTGGATACAGCGATCAGTTAAAAAGTATGTGGGCAAGATGCACCAGCCAGACACCCAAGAAAGAATGTTTGACCTTTACAGACTTTATTTACTATGACTGAGTGTCATGGCAGATTTAAAGATGCATCAGATGGTCATCAGAAAACAAGCCCGATAAATCCTCTCTGGCTCTCAGCAGCAGGAGCTGCAAAGGGGAGAGTTAATCCATCCTCTTAGAATTGTGCAAATGTAAGTAAGTCTGCAAATTCCAGTTCTGTTCAGATTAAAAAAAAAAATTAAAAACCCTTTGGGTTAATATTTTATTTGAATAATTTTCTCTCGGTTTAGAATAAGAACAAGCTGCTGGACACTGGCTCTTAGAACCCTGAAAATTAGTTTGGGACCAATCTGAGAATGCAGCTTTCTATCAACCAGTAGTTCCAATCAAATTTTGACTCCCCCATAGGATCGTCTGTACCTCAGTCGCCCTCCACGGACAGATGAAACTACTGGCTGCATGACCCATGTCTTCAAAGGTATTTGATTTCAATGGGAGCCAGCCAGGTGATGTTAAATTGTACAGTCTGTTGGCTGACTACTCTTTGGTTTGTGACAAACTGTGCTCAAGAGACCAAGTAGCCAGTATCAGTCAGGTTTGTTATTAACAGGCAACAATAACCTGATGCAGGAAGAAAGGTTCAATATGATGCTAGTCTCCAGGAAGCTGTCATGTGCAGGATTGTTATGTTCACCTTACACAGAAAGCGTGTTCCCAAAATTACATCCCATAAGCCATCTTTCCATTCCCTATCTGTATACATGGCATTGTGTACCTCAGCCAGAACTAGATGTAATCAATCAGCTTTCTGTGTTGTTTTTTGATACCACTGTGTACTCCAGGGCTCAACAAAACCAAAACGCCAGGTTACTGTAGTGCCTGGGAATTGTACCTTGGTGCCTAGTTGCACCTTTGTGCTCCAGAGATTGGAGCTCTACTGGGCCAAGCAAGGAAAAAAAAGCCGTGTACCCCAGATCACCGCTGTAAGTGTCTGTGGTGGGGGGGATTCTGCACCCTGGATCACTGTTGCCAAAGATGTCAGCAGTTTTTTTTGGGGGGGGGGCAGCTCTTCACACAGTACTGCTGCTGAAAGTGGTGGTGGTGGCATTTTGGGGGGGGGTCTAACATTTCGCATGCCTAGGTGCCTCCATTTTGTGGCTAGCACCTAGATATGTGGCACTTTTCTTGAGGACTGGTGTACGTCTCCTCTCCATGTTCTGAACACGTGCGTTCCAAGTACCAAGGGATGTGGAGGTGCTGGGTTTGTACCAAGGTAGAGCATTCGTGTAGTTTGTCCTTTTCTTTTGGGACTGTCAAGCATTTGTGCGTGAGAGTAGCTCCCTGCCTGCTGCTATGGAAAAACATTCCTATGACCTGAGTCCAAGGATTTTTCTATCTACTTAAGCCAAAGCTTAGTTCAGCTAATGCCAGGTGTTAGGGGTACTTGATGTGGGTGGACGCTCTTGTAGGCAGCGGATAGTACATTTTGCTTCCCAATACTCATATAGTACAATTAGTAACGTGTATGTATTGGCTCACTCACCCGAACACAGCTGAGGAACTGAGCCAATGGTCCCAGCAGCCAGTTGGCTAGCCCAGAGCAAAGGGCAGTGCCCGAGGAGCCGAGGAAAGTAACTGTACTTTAAGAGGCTCGGTTCCTTTCCTGCCCCTGCCCCATTTTGCTCCCAGAGCATTGCAATCTGCCTCTGGTCCTTACTTCTAGCCAGTTACTGTCCTTTGCTACATTGCCTGAGCAGGGCCAGCTACTTGTGGGGCTGAGTCAGAGCATCTAGCTTTACTATTTATTGTTCATTAATTCTCAGTACTATTGTCACACCTAGGGCTCTGTAGTGCTAGGCGCTGTACATATACAGACTATTAAAACAGTCCTGTGCCAAAGAATCTCAGCCTGCCGCTGGAGGGGTAACGTCCTGCTTGGACAGGCAAGCACATGCTAGCTTTGACTGAGCAGAGCGCTGAAAACAGAAGTCCGGCTGCAATGACAGGCTCACCAGTCCCTTGTCCAGGGACTCTGATGGTGTTGGACGCTGGCCATTGGCTTGTGCCGCTGTGACTGTCCAGCTGTTTTTAGCTTGCTAGCTCAATCAAAGCTTGGGGGTGTGTGGGGAAAGTACACCTCCAGCTGCACCACAGATAGACCTTAAGTATGTTAGTCAGGGGTAGGGTGGGGAGGACCACGCTTGCAGCTCTGATCTCTCCTCATTACTGCTGTAGGAAGCTGGGAGAGAAACTTAAAATGTTTAAAATCATAATTGTTGGGAAAAAAAACTTTAAACATGTAAGGTCTTCAAATACTCCATTGATGAGCCCGATAGGAAAACTTGGAAGGAGAAGTAGATGATAAATAAATGGTTAGAATAGTTCAATAGCAGCCCATTCAAATTCACCTAGCACGGCATTATTAATGTGAGAGGATTCTATAAATGAAGAACTCTGTAATCAAAGGCTGCTGCTTCCATGGGCCTTCATCTTCACTGTGAAGCAAACAACAAAGTGTGTATCTTAATATAATCATGTATGAGCAGCTCAATTAGGTGATCAAGATAATACACTGCTGTGTCATCAAGATGCACCTGGCAGTCAATATCAAACTCAGTTAGGAGTTCCCTGTAACCTCAGCACCGTCAAGAGCTATGAATTATGAACTATGAACCAAAAGTCTAATTCAATGCATGTCAGGATCCTGAATACCTAGAGCAGACAAGGCTGAATTCATGTAAAGGGACAGCCACACAGCAGGATAGTTTTAATCAGCTAAACACAAAGTCTCCAGAAGTAACGTGTGGAGATGTAGCATGCACCGCGGCTTCTTTTAATCATAGTTCATTGACATCCAGCAGAGACCACCTGTGATGTTGGCCTCCAGGGAAACCATGTGGAAATAGCTTAAACAGGGCAAAGCTGCAAAGAATGGGGCAGGCAGCCCCTCAGTTGTAGGTGGTTTTTCTTCCATCAGACATACCAAGCCGGGAACAAACAGCTTCTGATCAGCCTAATGGCTATTCAGAAAATAAAAACACAAGTTTCCTTAAAACCAGCCAGCCCCCTGGCTTCTACCCAGACAGCTGAATCAAATATGACACAGATTACTGAAAATCTTTATCCATCATATGTAAAGAAAGTTCTGCCAATCCCAAAGGACTGGACACATTTCCAACAAGGTCAGTGAATATTTCAGATCTTACCCAAATGCATACTTAGAGCCAATGCTTATTAACTAAACAAATATTTATTTTAAAATAAGAGAGAGTATTGCTTAAAAGGTCATCTCCATACAAATGAGAATAAAATCCATAAATCAGTTTTAAAGTGATGATGACAAACAGATGTATCGTTCTCTTGGACTGATGTATTACTGTGACATACTGGAGCCCATCTTAGTTTGCTCTTCTGAAAGAACCCCCAGTCCCTGGCTTTTCATGCACAACCTCCAACAGGTAAACCACTCCCAACTAAGTGAGCGACTGCCTCTAGTTGGCCACTCTTTGGATTATGCAACAGAATGACCCCAGGCAATGCATGCAGTCCAGTTGCAACTCTAGGCACCTTTCTACCTTGCGATGTTTGGTTATGCGCTGGACAGTGCAAGCTCATCTAAGTTCGTCAATTTAACAAATAAAATTGATATGCCCCAGACTTGTTCTTCTAAGTGGAGTATCAAACACACTTCAGAGAAATGCACTGCTTTAGGTAAAAACAAACCAAACCTCACCCCCCATATTTAGGAAGGATTTTAAGTGATTATAAGTCAAATCATAACCGGTCAGCTTTGATCAAGAGAAACAAAACCAAAATGGATTCTAAATAGTGCTTAACACTTTCAGCAACCCTACACACTTAGGAGTCCCATGGCACTTAAAGACTAAGAAATTTAGTTATCGCATGAGCTTTTGTGGGAGAAAAATCCCACTATATAGCTTATGTGATAAATAAAATAGCTAGTCTTTAAAAGTGCCACAGGCCTTGTTTGTTTTGCTGAACTAGACTAACATGGCTAGCCCTTTGGAAAGTGTCCTTGTGAGGACTTGTTGATATCTCACATCAGTGAACATTACTTCATCATTGTTCCATGCTGTCCTGGGAGGCAGACTGTGGCCAGTCAAGGGAGGCAATGCTTCCTCCTGCCTTCAGTAATCTCTGCCCCTGAGTCCAGGGTGAAATGGGCAAGTCTCATGTTCTCCTATACTTCGTTGAGTCCTGGGAGCAGCCATTGCCTATGTTCTGATTAACACACCCACAGGAAAGCTCACCAGATGGGGTCAAGCCCTTTTTATTGCCCATTGTGAAAGCTAAAGATCCTTTGATGGGCCTTCAGCTGGCATTGTTCATTCACAAAGCAGCTAGACTCCGTACAAATGAATATCGTCCCAGGAGCAAATTCATTTGAAATCCAGATGGCAAGTCGCATTTATAACTTCAGATACAAAGAAGATACAGGCCTATGAGCAAGACAGTCACACTCAGCAGATCATAACTTGTCCATTGATGCTTCATACAACATATTTCTTATGTGATTTGTTCAATTTTATAGCAGTGGTAGAAACAATGAGATGCATGGTCATGTTTTAATTATGCCAAGTCACATTTTAATTGGACAAAAAAAGGAATGAGTCTTGTGGCAGTTAAAGACTAACAGATTTATTTATCGCATGAACTTTCATGGAGAAAATCCCACTTCGTCAGACACTTTGAAGACAACGAATGTACAGAATTGGATGAAAATAAATGCAGGGGAGTGTAAGACATGGGATCAAGTCATGCTGCAACAGCAAATCAGAGCATTTGTAAGGATTCAAACTCGAGGAAACAGCACGCAGAGGGAGGGTGAAGTCAAATTACCTATTATAATGTGAAAAGAATCCAGAGTCACGATTCAGTCCTGCTTTCACAGTATCTAATCTGTATATTATTTGAATTTCCACTGTTTCTCTTTGAAGTCTTGATGTCCCATTGATTTGCTTGACGACCATCGTTGGTAAATCATCAGTGGAGTGATTAGGAAGATGGAAGTGCTCAGCAACTGTTTTTTTTTTTTCGTGATTTCTGATGTCAGTTTTGTGTGCATTTATTCTTCTGCGTAGGGACTGTCTTGTTTGTCCAATGCATAAGGCGTGGAGGCATTTCCAGAACACGATGGCATAAATCACATTAGTGGGTGAGCAGGTGAAGGACCCTTTGATGGAGTAGCTAGCTTGATTAGGTCCTGTGATGGTGTCTTTTGTGCAGATATGTGGACAGAGTTGGCAGTGTGGTTTGTTGCAGGGATACGTGCCTGTTTTAATGTTTCTGTTGTTAGGTGTGTAGTTGCTGTTGAGTATCTGTTTAAGGTTCGGGGGTCTGTCTGCCAAGGCTAGAGAGAGTGAGGGGTCATCTTTTAAAACAGGAGTGAGGTGCATTCTTATGTCTTAACTGCAAAATTATTCCTCCCCTCTATGCATTGTTCTCTTCAGAGAACATCATGTTCAGTGACAACAATGTGTGTCTTTTGCTGAATGTGTCACTTGCCACCAGCCCTTCTGGGGCTTACCCCACAGAGTGAACAGCACTGATACACCAAAATACGAGCTGTGTAAAGAGAAACCCCTGAGATCTAGAATATTTAAATACTGACGCCTCTACTTTAATGTGATGATCAAGTGCGGTTTGAAATCACCTAACTTCATTTATAAACCATGAATATGTATCAGGCCCTTCAAATGAAAGGCCAACTAAACCAGATATAGTGTTTGTTCAATTCATTAAAAAGGAGACAATTTAGCCCGATTCCCCCACCCCCTCTACCCTTTAACTAAAGCCATATGCAGATAGAGGGAAATCAAGACCCTCTGTTAATGTTGTGGTGTGATGAATATTTTTATAATCCTAATTAGCGCCAGTCATTTAGTCTAGCAATTTTCCCCCAATCTAGCCAATTTGAAATTAAAATAGATGCCTTGATTACAAAACTCATTATGAACGAAAAACCCTTCTCACTAACCAGTTCATTTAGAATGCAGAAACTGAATGAAATGTAAAGCACTTGTGTTGTCAATTGCCATAAGTGAAGTGAGTCTTAATTGTTAGTGTTTTGGAGTATTTGTCTTACTGCATGTTTCATTGCAGAGTAATATATCATTCATTATGTTTAACAAAAGCAACTTTTAAATGGTTTAATTAAGTAGAGTTGGTGAACTGGTAATTTTTATAAAGTCAAATGTCACAATTGTTTGCATTTGAAGTACCGGTGGGTATTAATGTCGGAATGAAGAAGGATGACCACATTTATCATTCTGATTATGGTACGACTAGCAATTGAACTAGGAAATGAGAAATTAAATTATGCAACAGTGACTCAACTTTGGAAGTTCCCTGGTGCAGTTTATCCTAGCAAACAGTGAACTTTGGGAGGGGCTGTGTAGTAGTTTGTGCTCACAAATAAGAATAACTGACTCTGAAAAAAGATGTGGAGAAACTGGAGAAAGTCCAGAGAAGGGCAACACAAATGATTAGAGGTCTGGGACATTTAACCTATGAGGGAAGATTGAAAGAGCTGTGTTTGTTTAGTCTAGAAGGAGACTGAGAAGAGATAATAGTTTTTGAATATCTCAAAGGCTGTTATAAGGAAGAAGGAGAAAAATTATTCTTAATCACAAACGATAGGGCAAGAAGCAATGGGCTTAAATTACAGCAAAGGAGGTTAAGCCTAGACATTAGGAAAAAATTTGTAACTGTCAGGGTGATTAAATACTGGAATAAGTTGCTTCGGCAGGTTGTGAAATCTCCTGTATTGGAGGTTTATAAGAGCAGGTTAAACAAACACCTGTCGGGGATGGTTTAATGGAGCTACTTGGTCCTGCCATGAGTGCAGGGGACTGAACTCGATGACCTGTCATGATCCCTTCCAGTCTGTATGATTCTATAATTAGATAGAATACACTTTTTTTCTGATTGTTTCTTATTTATGTAGGTTCTTGAGCAAAGGTGGAGAGATATACCTACCTCTCCTTTAAGACTTAACTGCCCTCTGCCACAAACAGTCAATCAGTTGGTTAGTGAAATATGTTCCATGAAGTTCTTTTCCACCACGTGGAGTGGAGATGGCTGTTTATTCATGGGCCAGAATAAATAATTCTTAGGGCAAGTCTTCACTGATGGTGGCAAATTCGCCTCCGTCAGTTCAAACTTTCTGATCAACTGTGTGGGTCTGTGGAGATCTGCTCAGCCAGTCAAGTGGTTCATTCCTGGACCACCACCCCGGCAAGGGAGTTAGGCGTTCAAACTGAGGTATGCAAGTTATTTTAAGTAACTTCCACATCTCATTTTGACTGCTGCCAAAAAGGACAGGCAGTGTAGACCTGCCCTGAGTGACTGTTTTATTTGGTGCCTAGATAGTATGGTGATGGGCAAATTACTAGTACCACAGGTAGAAAGCAACAGGAGGAGGGAAGGAATGAGGTCCACCAGTGTTCCCCAATATCTGGAGCTGTGGAAAACAGATCAGTTGGGTTGTGATCCTAATGTGCTCAGTGTGTCAGAGACAGCACAAAGGAGCCAGGCTGCTGCTAGAGTGCACTGGGAGAATAGCCGCTCCTGGCAGTGGTGAACAGTTCAAACTATTGTGCATGGACGAATATCACCAGATTTAAATGTTGCAATCTGCTGGTGTTTTCCAACTATCATATTGGTCTGTTTATTCCTTGAACTCTTGTATGCAGGATTCAGCTGAGAAAGAAGAGCATTTAAAAGACTTAACAGAATTCACCCCACTAAGCAGATGGGAGAGTTTCCAGGAAATTTCTGGGTTACAAAATGAATCCCAGATATTTTCTCCTGGCCTCTCTTGCCCTTTTTTTTGTCCTTCTCACTGGATTCAAAGGTCTCTGCTGAGCCTTTCTCGGTCTCATGGCACTACAATGTTACACACACAGTTACTTTCATCACAGTGGGGAAAGGCACGTTTCAACTGCTGACTCTGCTGTCTGGTGCCTTTAGCTGCTGACCACTTGGAGTTTCAGAGGCTTTTGCCCTTGCTGCTGGCATGGAATGGACCTCACTCAAGGTTAGGGTTTAGAAATCTGCTGATTGATTATCAGTGGCCTGAATACAACAAAGAACGTCAGACTTAACCCTACACATTTGTCAGTCACTGCAGGGCTGGGTCAGGAGCAAGGGAGAGTAGTACAATAAATGCATGATTAAAAGCCATATTATAACTGTCATAGAAATATCTCATCAAATAGCACTGCCTATAAAATAGAATGGTCACTTGACCTTGATTCAGCTAAACAGTTAAGCATGGACTTAATTTTAAGGCCTATCTTAAACATAACCTGTCTTGTGCTTCAGGAGGCGGTACAGTAATCACATATGGACAAGAATGACTGAAAAGACCCCCCTCTTCTTCCCCTTTCCACTTCCAGTACTGCACTGTTAGGCTTTACTCCTGTGAGCACTTTACTCCCATGCCTAATGTGGGTAAAGCTCATGCATAATGTAGCTTTCAGGCTTGGGCTTTAGATATTTCCGTAGGAGGCTTTTTAATTGTTTTTCTGAAGCATCAGGTCTCAGGCAGAGCCAGAGGGAAGAAACACCTGCTGACATCTGAAAGCTATAACCAAGGTCATACTGGAACAGAGGGAGGCCTCATTTCATTCTGGTGGCCCAAGGGTGCTTTTTGAAGGACTGCAACTGAGAAATTGTCATGTGCTTTGCTAACACGTAGAACCAGGTTTTCAAAAGGGCTCAGCAGCCAGCATCAATCAGAGCAATGGGACCTGCTGGGTTCTGAGATCTTGTGAGGATCTGTCCTCCAGGGATAACGTTTCCTGAATAATAGTGGCTGGTGTTAATTAACATTTGCACATCACTTTGTAAATATAAAACCTTGGGGTATAGGACCACTGCACATTCATTATGAGGCTATATGGCAGCAGGCCAATTCTACATGGCAATACCTTAATCCTATCAAAGATGAATTAATAGAAGATGGGTGGCTTTGATGCAGGCATTTCAGAAAGGTAGGCTATGACCCAAAAGAGATGAAGAAGAAAAGACACACACTTGTATTAAACCAGAAGAAGCCAAGCAGTTTTTTGGTGTATTGTTTTTGCATTAATTGAACACCTTAAACAATTAAAATGCAAGCAGGAATGACTTGCACGCTTGGAACATATTTGAGGATTCAACATCTAGAAGAGCAAAAAATACTTTTAGGAGAATGCATTTTCCAAGCGTCAGGCTACAGTATATGTATTGAGCAATACAAATGGTAGAAAGCTTTAAATAGAGGACCGTTTCTATAACTCTTCCATCCCAAAGGCAGGGACAGCGCAACGTGGTAAGCTCAGTAAGCATTGCAGGGGGGTGCTGATGTTTGAGTGGCGCCAAAATGGGTACTGCGTCATTGCACCGTGCTATTATGTCACTCATCTGCACTGGCGTCTGCGGCGCTTGCAGGGGGCACCAGAAATGCTAGCGCCGTTCCTGCCCAAAGGATCCCAAAACACTTCAGAGGCCATGACCGTGGTGCTGCCATCGGAGCCATATGAGCAGTTGCATCTGTATGAAGGAGGTAAATGGATTTCATTGAGGCTTCATTGTTATTTCGCTCGGGAATCCAGTTGTGGTAGGAGCAGTACAAATACAAGGTACTACTTTTAGGAATGAAGAATTGGAGTATGTCTGTGCTGTAGGCATTGCAGTGATTGATGAAGCAGGATCAGTTGAATGGGTCATGTAGACCTGCTAAATTCATGGGAGATGGACTCCCCAGTCAAAGCTATTAATCCATCTCCCTGAGAGGAATAAGGCTGTATGGGCTGGAGGAAGTCTCCTGTCAGTGCTGCACCAGGAAGATGCCATGGTACATCAATTTAAGTATGTCAATGGGAGATAGTGCAAACTACATTGCATCGACTGCCAGTGTCAGTGTAGACCAGCCCTCAGCTATGCAAATACAAAATAGGAAATGACTACCTAAGAAGGAATACTGCAGAAAAGGATCTTGGGGTGTTATGTTATTATGGATCACAAATTAAATATGAGTCAACAGTATTGCTGTTTCAAAACAGCGAACATCATTCTGGGATGTATTAGCAGGATCATTGCTAGCAAGACATGGGAAGCAATGCTTCCACTCTACGCAGCAGTGGTAAGGCATCAGCTAGAGTATTGTCTCCAGTTCTGGGCACCAAACTTTTGGAAAAAGGTGGACAAACTGGAGGAAGTCCTGAGGAGAGAAGCAAAAGTGATTAAAGGTCTTGAAAACATAGAACATTTCTGCAAGAAAAGAGTGGAAAAATAGATTTGTTTAGTCTGGAGATGACTGAGAGGGGACATAATTCATTAAGTCCAGAGAAAGGTCTTATACAGAAGAGTGCAATAAATTGTTCTTATGCACTGAGGACAGAAGAAGTAGTAAGAGGCTTAAATTGCAGCCAGAAAGATTCAGGTTAGACATTAGGAAAAAACTTCTGAACTATAAGGATAGTTAAGCATTGGAACAAATTTCCTAGGAAGGCTGTGCAATCTCAGTCAGTGGTGGTTTTTAAGCGGAGGTTAGACCAGGAGTCGGCAACCCGAAAGATAAGAGCCATATTTTAAAATGCCTTCAGTAACCAAGTGTTTTGAGAGCTGCAATGTGTGTAGCTCATTGGTGTGGGTAAGGGGTAGGGTGAGCTGGCCAGGATGCCTGCCTTTGGGTCCCCTGGAAGGTGGAGGGGGGAGACTGGAACCAGGAGCAGGCCACAGACAGGGTCCCAGGGGTGGGGTGGGGGGTGTGGAGCCAGGATTGGGCAGTCCGCAGGTTTCCCCAGTGGTGGGGGGCAGAGGAGAGAGCCCATTGCCCCAAGGGGGGCAGCCAAATAGCCACATGCAGCTCCGGAGCCACTGGTTGCAGACCCCTGCGTTAGCAAACACCGGTCTGGGATAGTTTAGCTAATATTTAATCCTGTCTAATTGCAGGGGACTGGACTAGATGAGCAGTCTTGGTTCCATCTAGTCATATATATCTCTGAGTTCTGTGATACATAGTCCATGCCCCAAAATGTTGATAGTCTGAATACACAAGACAGACAAAGGGTGTGAAGGGATTGAGGAGAATTAACCATTGGGACAACTTGCCATTGAGGTAGTTCAGTGAATTGTCCACCATAGGCAATTTTAAAATCGAGACTGGGCATTTCTCAAAAGATAAGCTCTAGGGGAACTTCTATGGCCTGTGTTATACGGGAGGTCAGACTCACTAGATGATCACAGTCATCCCTTTTGGCCTTGGAATTTATGAATCTATAAGAGAAATGGAAGCTCGGAGAGAAATGGCTTGTCCAAGGCCACATATTATATTCTTGGCAGAGCATGGGATAGTGTCTAGATATCTAGACTTCCTAACCACTTGACCATATTGCCTTCCAAAACTTTACTTGTGCAGACCAAATAGCAGCATCTTCATCTATCAGTAAACTTTCTTCCTGTTTACTCTGGCAATCTCACATGTTCTGCTTGATGAGATTCTCGTGGGGTCATTGGAAATTTCCTTTGAGGTACAAATGCAGTATATGATAAATCGATGCATACCGCAGTTAGACAGTCACAATGGGGGATGTTGTAGGACTATGGAACATTGTGAAACTCTGGAATTTTGTTTCAGATGGCTGCAAACTCTTGCTATTCTGTGAAATGGAAGTTGTACTGCGAAAACTGGTATTTGGCATGTTTGTGTTGCAAATCTACCTTTCCTTCCAAATGGGCCTATTTTTGCTCTTTTGGGTTCCATTCAGGTAATTCCTACATCCAATGCTCCTTGCTTCCATGATGCTATGGCATATTAAATTAACAGCACACCCAAGAAACTATAGAGAAGACATTGGTGCCGGAAGTCTACCTGATGTGAATTGGTGTAGCTCCAGTTTGCAGAAAACAAATGTTAATTTCAGCCCTGGCATGGGACCGCTACTCCATATAGACGGACAGATTACCTCACGGACCTATGGGGCTTGTGGCCAGCCCTCCTGGTGCTGGGGAGGGGGGATGAAAGGTCATTGTGAACATGACATCCAGAATTTTCATTCTGAAAAATGTTAAAACAGCTTGGAATCTTTTATATTTTTGCTCCAAAATTTTAAAGTTAAAAAAACTGACCATACCCCTGAGTCGTGAAAGTTTAGGTCTTTGTGTATCAGCATCTTCCACTGAAAAAGTGTTGTACTGAAAAATGAGCTAATACCTTGTTTTGTAGGATTAGGATCTCTTAAAGGTGTGCTATGCAGTCAACAACAGTTGGGGGGACAGAAGCATTTGCCCATCCGAGAAATGTGTGTGTAAATCAGAGGGTTACCTGACCTTGCAGTTAACTCAAACAGCATTTTCCATGTGGTCACTCAGAGGAAGGGTAGCGTTAACACTGTTTGGCAGCTAAAATGTTTTTCTAGTGCAGTAAAATTCTCTGGGTTTGTGTTCAGGAACACTGCATCTGGGAAGACTGCAACCCTCTTCCCCGTGTTGGCAGAATCACAGTAATCTCACAGGTAGTTTCTATAGAAGATCAAGACTCTGGTCCTACCTACATTCAACTCTCAGAATCATTTTTTAGTAATTTTTTGTGTCTTTCTCTAAATTCCTCTGAACTAGTATAATAGGGAACCTGCATAGAGGCAGATTCATAGCTCAGATCTCTGCCTGAAGCCTTGCAAGTTGCACACGTGTACCTAAAGGCAGAATTTGGAAAGCCTGAAAAACCGACCACTTGAAAATTAGCCCCAGCACTCTCTGTTAAACATAATAGACAGGGAGCTTGGAGGAGCATGACCATTGGTGCTTATTCTTTCTATTCTGCCTTCTCTTTTAATGCCAATGTGCTATAACATACTTCACCAATATGTGCAGTGAATGTCAACCGGTAGGGTGATGTTCTATTGGGTTGGGCGACCCCATCTATAATGGTCCTAGGCCTTGGATATTGTGTAGGGTTTGTTTGCTTCATTTTCAGCTCCATCAGGTGGATTTAAAATAATAAAGAAGAAATTGAATGGAGCAGACCAGTATAAATTTAGACACCCCAGTCACGAACACAGACTAAAAGCCTGAAGGGATGCACTGTGAGATTAGATAGGAACCTCATTTTTCTTACATGATCTGCATGTTCAAGGTTTACTCTGAAGGTGTGACATCCCATTGTTTGGTCATGGGGCACTGATGATGGATGAATCCAAAAAGACAGTGTAAATGATGTACAGAGGTAGCCCAAGGGGATCCCTAAAACAAGCTAGTTTCTCAGCTGGTGATTTTTTTCTGGCAATGAACCCACAATGCAATGATAGGTCCTGCTGCAGCTGTCAAGAAAAATTGTTTCTGATAGTGGTTGGCATTCGCAGAGTTACACTGATCTTTTGGGTTCCTTGTGTAACCATTGCTTGTGCAGCTTTTGACAAAGTGTGGCGGGTTGGCGGTGTCAATCTTGTGTGCATATTTGGTATCTGATAGTGAGAATGGTTATAGAAATGCACAGCACATATTGTGGGAACACTCACTTTTGCCTTCCGGGACAGTATTCAGTTGCCAGGGCTTAGGAAACAACATCTTCAGCTAACTTTCCCAGAGATGTGTATCCATCCTAAATGTGGAGTCTGGTTTGGCTTTGCATGCATATGCACATAAATGACAAGATGTAAACAGAACCCAGCATTTACCTTCCATCGATTACCAGCAAGTCTTAATAGGGGGAATTTTGCTCAGTTTACTGATTGAATTGACTCATTAGGAGGCTAACCAAGACCATAATAAGGAGAGCTTTGGAGAATCTGTCTTTAAGTGTTTATAGTCTCTTCTTGACACCAGACTCAGCCTGACACAGAGAGAGTCAGGATGAAGAAAGGCCTGTTTTGTTTGATATGTAATGCAGAAGTTGTCCGTTACACACAGAAGTTTGTTATATAACAAATTAAGGATGCAGGCAAGGAGTGGAACGAGGGATAGGAAGGAAGCAGGTCTGCAAGCATGTAATTCATCGAGCAGCCACTGAGCTGCTGTTGCGTGGCTGAAATGAAGACGTGCTGCCCTTCTGCGCAGTGAGGGAATAGAGTCACTTAGTGCAGTTTCTTGAGCCCAGCTGAGCTCATTGGCTTGGAAGGAAACTAAGCCAGGTGGCACCTGAATTTCTGATAGGCGCCCATGTCCTTACCTTGTCACTGAGTGGCAACCGCACAAATGAAAGGGAAGTGACACCCTTTCCTGAATGCACCTCTGCTCATGAGCCTCTCAGCCTACGTCCACAAGCAAAGCAAAGCCCTGGAAAATTTTCACAGTTCTCTCTGGTGCTGTGTGCAGTGCGAAATGGAAAAGGTGGGGACACTATGGGGTTGGAGCAGGGGTCACTGGGGAGGCTCTGTGTACTCAAAGCTCCCCAAAAGAGCAGAACGTTGGTGAAATGTCCACTTAAAACTTCACCTTCCATCTTTCCCCTCCGTGCCTGTGTATCAAAGCCATCCTCAGACAGCCTGCTAGGAAATGCCATTGCTTGGTCCATCATACTCAAGAGGTGACAAGAGCCAGCAGCATCTGAATTCCAATACTGTCCCAACCAAATTCTGCTTTTGGGAAGGATGCTGGTCCTGCTGCAGGCAGGGCTGGTCTGGGGTACCCCTGCCAGTGTGCAATACACACACTATTTGGGGGCAGTTCTTCACATTAATAACCTGTCTCAGACCCCAAACCCTCATCCAGACTGGATACAGGAGATCTCAGGGGCCTTCAGGACTGTTGGGACCACCACAACTGTTGGGATCACCAGGCGAAATAATGTGTGTATACTGCTGACTTCTCCACAAATTGTGCTGAGGTAACAGGCTGGGCTTATTTTTGCTTGTGAAGGGAGTTGCAAACTCCTCTCTCTGATAGGCATAGTGCACTAAAATGCGGGTGGTGATGGTGTGAGATTTGATTTCTCATGGTGGGGACAGTGCCCTGCCTCAGGGGTTACACTGGCTGAGGGGGCAGCTCTAATTTCTCCTCTGCTCTCCGGAGCAGACCCACCGTGCAAGTGGTGGAGCGAACATGTTGTATCAGTGCCTCTCTGATGGCCCTGTTCATGACACCTTGCGGGACAGCAGTTTCCAGTTTCCATGCTGTGCTGCTCACGAAGGAGGGCTCTGGGGGGAAAGGGAAGTTTCGACAGCTCTGAGCCACTGCAGCATCGCTTGCTATGCTTTCCACTCTCTGTCAGCTGGTTTGTGCCGGGGGGAGCCTCAGCCCAGTGCTGACAGTGGCTACCTTGCCGATGATCCCAGTAATGGGGTGAAAAATGGTGTGATGTTCCCAAGCAATGCTGCTGCAGCTTTAGCTCATGCTGCTCTACTTGATCCAGACTTCTGCTCAGTAAACAGGAGGAATGGCTTTAAAATAGTAACCAATGTACTCCGATGCACACGCATTAATGAAAGGAATACATCATACAATGAAGCACATTTCAATGGAAAATCTGACCATTGGATCCATGGTTTCTGGTTTTTTCCCCTCTTTGTTAAGCTTTTAGATGTCTCAGTGTCAGAGGTCAGGAGAGGGGCTAAAGTCAGATCCCCAAGGGAAGTATCAGCCCTTCTACTCAGCTTTTTGGCAGGCTGATGAGCTGCAAGGGCCTGTCAGATACAACCGCTGAGTTGCTGGAATTGACTGACAGCACCTTGACCCCGAACTCTGCGTGTTGCCAATTTAAATTGGAAAGAGCAGGTTAGGGAAAGGTTATTGGGGGGGGGGAGGAATTAGCAGCTTTTCAAGTTGATTCAGTCTTTTGCCTTTTGGCTGTGGTCTATACTGCAGCGTGATTTTGGTGGCAGTTGAAGGGAGACACACAAAGTCCTCAAAATACCTTGTGTATCTTCCCCTGATTTTCAACTGCCTACTTATTGGCGTGACTGCAGCAGGCTGAGTCAAAGGGAAACCCTTCTCTCTGACTCAGCACTGTGCTCCTTGTGGCTTGGTCTTACTTGATTGACTTCTTGATTGGCTGAGCTAGTCTTCACAGATCCTCTGTCGATTGGGGAGACTGATCACCGCCATCAGTGAAGGCAAGCCCTCGTTTAACACGACAATTTGCAAAATGGGAAATCAAAGCAGATGCTGGCAGGTAGTAGCCTGGTATCACCCTTTGCTACGTGTAACCGGATGTGTTGTCCCAGGAGTTTTTGCCTGTCAAAAGGTGAAGTTTATTTCTCCTGGATCCCAGATCTGGAAAACTCTGTGTACCTCACTGTGTATTCTGGATGCCTGATGCATCATGGTTGCCACCTCACTTCCTGTTCTAGATTCTGGATCCCAGAAGCTCTTTGTGGGTTTGACACCTCACTCCCTTTTCTGGATCTGGGACACTCTTTATAGTGTTGCCTGCACCTGGAATCACTTCTGACTGTTGGATTTTTTTCATATCTGCCACGGAAATCACCTGCCTTCACCTTTTCTGGTTCTTTACTGGCCCTGTCTTGCTACCATCATCAAGGAACATGTGAGTTTTTCTCTCTCTCAAATCACCATCCTGCAAACCAGGACAGGGCCTCTGTAAATAGCTGCTGAAACTTGTTCACTTTTTCCTCTATGGATGTTGTCATGCTGTTAGGATTCTGCCATGAGCACCCAACATCCAGTTGTCTCCAAACCCTGGAGAAGGCAGAGGATTTGGTGTAAATGGAGATCTGGAGACTGAGAGGTGATAAACATACTCCTGTGCTGCCATTTGCCAGCATTCATTCTTGGAGAAGCATTCATGCACTCACATAGGGTATGTCTACATTGGGGGCCCTGTTAAGTCAACCTAACAAGGTCGACTTAAAGTTGACTTTGTTAAGTCGACTTAGAGAGTCCACATGGAAAATTCCTATCAACTGCCTGTGTCCACACTGGTAGGTGCTGTGTCAACCCTCATGGCCAGGAACTCTGGCTGGGGCCCTAGAGGCCAATTAAGGCAATTTAAGAGCTTCCCCATCTACATTGGCTTAAGTTGACTTAATAAATTGACCTTAAGAGGGGGTTCCAAAGGGTCAGCCGTATTAGTCTAGTTCACTAAGACAAACGGGGTCCTGTGGCACGTAAAGACTAATAAATTTATTTATTGCATGAGCTTTCATAGGAGAAAATTGTTAGTCTTTACGTGCCACAGGACTCCTTGTTTGTTTTAAGAGGTGGTGTTATTAAGTTGACTTAAGGAAGTGTTTAAGTCAACTTAATAAAAGCCCAGTGTGGCCCCAGGAGTCTGTAGTGTAAGGTTATAGTGCAGATGTACCCATAGAGATCGTAGTTAGGTATGTGGTGTGAAATATCTTGCACCAGTTAGTGTCAGTGAAGCATGGACATATCAGCTATGGTAAAATAGGAGCAAAGTTCAGTCTAAAGCTTTGCCCACAACTCAGAATAGCTCAAAGCTTTATTTAATGGTGACTTAAACATTCAACTTATTTAGTATTGTTGGTGTTGGGTTTAGTTTTCTGGATTCTTTTTTAGTTTCCATGCAGTCTCTGGTTTCAAATAGCAGTAAATGCAGCAAATATCTGTGAGAGAGGCTACTTTTTGGTATCTCTCTACGGACCCTTTTGACACTGCACTTCAGTTGTTAATGTATTTTTCATCACAGCAGTTCTGTGAGGTGGAGCAGAGCTGTTCTGCAGTGTATTGATGAGGAAGCAAAGGATAGAGAAGCTATGGATGTGTCTACACTGCTGGGACTGCATCAGGCTTCACAGATCAATGTGGCAGAATCGACTGAATGGGCAGTGGAGGCCTGCTCAATCGATCTGGGAAGTGTTCTCTGACTGATTCAGTAAATCCACTGCCTAGAAAAGAGTAAGGCTGTGTTGGCTGGAGGACAGCTCCTGTCAATGGAGCACAGTGGAGACACTGCAGAAAGAGAGTGTAAGTAAGTCATAGCTCAGACTCACACTTCATTTCTTGTGTATCTTCCATCAACGGCCACTAGCAGTGTAGACTAGGCCAACGTGACTTGCTTAGGATCACATAGAAAACTTGCAGCAGAGCAAAGGCTTGAACTTTGTTCTCCTGGGTAGTATGCTAGTGTGTTAATCACTGAACCATTCTCCCTTTCTTTGGGGTGCTCACCGTGAGCAGGCCAAGAAACCCTGGAAACCGAAGGCTGAGATAAGCTTTGGAGTAGCGTCTCGATGTTTGGCTAGCCACCTGAACTGAATGGCTGAAATATTTTAGATTCCATCTTTACTAGTTGTTTTTGCCCCTATGTGAGTGTTTCTGTGTGATACGCATCACTCTTTTCCTGGTCTCTCAGTGATGGACTGATGGTGAGTTCTCCTGGACGGGAGTTGGTGGAATGTCCCCATTGTAATCAGAGGCGTGACTGCAGCACCTGTTGACTTTCAGTACCTGCTTTTTATCTATAATAGTTGTGAAACTTCTGCAGCCCAGCCTCTATTAGCCTTCCTGGGTCACTGGCTATGGGCCAGAGGAGCTACCTCAGGCTGCCACCCATACGCCTGTGACTTCTGTGTCATTGTTTTCTATGCAAGAAAGATCAAAGGTAGCTTGGCCATATCTACATCAGCTGCTGTCCCACACCCGAATGCTGTGTAGATGTGACTGACAAGGAGACTTTAATTTTCTTTGCTCCGCTTTGGCAGTGAAGTAGCAGATGCAGTCTTTGTTGAGGTTGTGGTCATCTAATTCTTGCTGAATGCACAGTCTGTGTTGTACCATGAGGGATAACTGAAGGATCTTCTCAGTATTATTTATCTGACAAATCATCCAGGTAAAAATGTACTTACTTTGATCAGACTTGAGGACTCAGGAGATCCTGTGTCTTGTTGGGATGCTGAGATGTTCAACAGGAGCGGGGAAGGCTCCAGAGTGAATCTGCTGGTGGAAGGCAGGACTACTAATCTTCCTCTGAAGGAATGTTCTTTTTATCCATCCATCTCCACACAGGGTTTGCTACAGCACCCGTCATTGTGGCATTGTGCGATAGATTTCACAGGAAGATTCAAACATGGGGAGGTTAGATCTCTTACTGCAACAAAAGTGGATCAATCTGTGTGCATGCGCACATGCACCTATCCACCCTGGTTTCAGATAAAATCTCCCAACTGACACTTGACTAAAATGCTAAATTTCAAATCAATCCATGTTCCCTTGAAAGTAGAGGTAGATTTGATTCCTGCAGTTCGAATACAGAAGCAAAATCTCCAGAGATTCTGGGGAGGGGCAAGCTGTTGTTTTAAGGCTTCTGGCTTTAACAAATACTGGGCCTGACCTGTTCAGTTCAGAGTCAGATTCAAATCCAGTGTTGTTGCCCAGAGTTAGAGATATTGAAATCATAGCTTTTAAGGCCAGAAGAGGTCATGAGGCTATCTAGCCTAACCTCCAGAATAAGGTATGCTATAAAATTTCATCGTTTTGCTTCATCTGTGCTGGTTTGTATTCAGAATCCTTGTAACATCCTTTTCAGCAAAGATAATCTGAGTTTCAAAATTGTAACAAGCCCAGAAACTAAGTGGCACTCCAACATGATCTAGTCTGTCCCAACGTTCTCCAAAGTCCCTTCTTAAGTCCTGGCTGCTCTACTATATAGAGAAAACTTTTGCTATAACAAAGACTCCTAACATTCTCCTTAATCAACTGAAGAATAAATCAAAATGGAGAGAGAAATTGGTCCCCTCATTTTCATCAGTTACTTTATTTTTTTAAACCTTTCCATGTAAATAAAAATCATAAGTAGGACTTGTAGATTTGCTTATTCTCAGCCCCCAGCTGTGCCAGCTGCTGTCACAAGAATTTCTTGGCTTTGATTCTTTGGAAGTAGCATTTATTTTAATGGACTGTATTTATTGTTAAGCAGGGAAACCAGTTGAAGAAGCAAACCTCGAGGAGGTGTTCCCAGTGGCAGTGGGGCAAGAGAAGATATCAGCAAAGCTTTTATCTTGCTCCTCACCAGGTTGGAAGCATCTTGAAATTTCAGATCACTGGCTTGTCTAGAGTCAACAAGGCAGGGCAGCATGAACAAATACAGATCCAAGGGGGCAGCTTTGTTGCTTTAGTTCAGTAAAACAAATGTACTAGTTTGTGAGATAAGATGATAATGAATTTCTACTGCTTGGAGAAGGTCATTCTGTGCTGTCTGACCCTTCCTTTCACTACCAACTCACTGATGAATGTCCACACGCATGTGCTTTGGGTAACATTTCTCCTGTTAGGGGCTCTCGTTTCTTAAAACACAGTAAGAGAGTAACATATCTCTTCACTCTCCTAGATGAAAGAAACTCCTTCTGTAAACAGTGGGGTTTCAATTCCTTCCCTCTGCCCATCTCTGCTGAGACCTTTTCTGTCCCTGGATTGCAGGACTGCTGGCTCTGGAAACATGGAAAGGAGAGAAAATGATTTCTTTGGAACCTGGCAGTTACAGTAAACGCTGTAGTCAATTCACTGGCCATGGAACTGGAAGGAAAAGGAAAACCAATCTCTGGGAAACAATCGTGCATCAGCAGGAGATGGGGCAGATTTTATTTTATAGCCACATGGTAGAAATGGAAAAAGAAACCCAGTTAGTTCATTGCATCTATCCGCTAGCTAGAGCACAGTTCTTTCCTCCAGCATAGTCTGCCGCTTTTTAACGCAGTCCTAAATTTTCAAGTGATGAAAACTTTAACAAAGCTTTTCCTTGTATAGTTTTTTATAAATCTGTCTTTGCAATGGAGAGAGCGGGGAAATTCCATCCATCTATGCACGAAATAGAGTTCTAAGATACTGCAAAATGCTTTGCGATATCCAGCTGCTGCCTTTGCCTTCTGTAAAAGCTCCTCTGTCATCTATTGAACCCTTTTCATTATGATTTGAATTTATCATGCAATACTCCTTCCCCCCATATGCCACGCGGCCTCCTGCAGTTACATTACACAACGCCTGTGCTCTGTGTTCTCACACTTAAAAAAGTGTTTGTGATTTTTTTTTTGATCCTCATCAAAGTTAGGTTTTCATATGCCCTCCAGGGATGGACTGCACAGTGATGGCTTCAGTCCCTCCATTTCCCTAATCTCATCCTTTTGGCTGTTAACATGACTGGTTGAAAAATAGGTTGAAACTTTTTTTTTTTTGGTAAATTTCCAAGGGAAGGAAAAGAAATGTTAATCTATTTTCTTCAGAATTTGAAATTCTGGTTAAAAAAACCAAGCAAAATATCATACTGAACCTCTAAATTTTGGTTCTCCAGCCCAACCAGTTCTGACTAAGAAGGAATGTTTGGTTTTGTGCTACTCTGTGATTTTTCTGCACTGTATCCATTCAACCCTACCTGGGTTGATGAGATGGAGGGACTTTACAATGGAGAGTAAATATTTTCCTTTCTCTGGGTTCCCTTACATTTCAGTATTTGTTTGCTGAACTGAGACATTGGGCTATAAAGAGTTGAAATGTGCTACGCTAATGATAGTCATTGAATTAGTGTATAGCCTTGGACAATCATGTAAGTACCATCTGTAAATGAGGATTGCAATATGTCCCTCACATAGAACTTCGACATAACATGGAATAAAAGGCACCAACTATTGTTAAATGTTGGTCTTTTGCCTATGTTGACCTTTGCGTGGTGAAACACTTCATTGCATGCGATTTGAATGGAAAAAAACGTACAACTGCTTCTCCAAGCATCAACCTTGGCACTCTCCCTTGATGTACCCTTTCTTTATCCACCAAAATGACAACTCTTGTTTCTCATTGCTTTGTTTCACATTTTAATATATAGGAAAATTAAGGGTAGCTGTATTCATTCAGATGGAATATACCATATATACTCGGGTATAAGCCGATCAGGGCACAAGCCGACCCCCCAATTCTGAGCCCAAAAAGAAGCTAAAATTGGTGACCCAAGTATAAGCCAAGGCCCCCTTTTTGCCCTTGGCCCCTAACCCTCCACCCCCTGCTGCTGGCTTCCTCTGGAGTTTCTGACAGCTTCTGTACCCCAAAATCTCTGCTGCTGCTTTTCCCTTGCCCCCTCGCTGTCCATTCCTCACTCCTGCCCTCCTGCTCTGCCCTTTCCTCACTGCTGCCCCCTGGCTCTTCACTGCCGCCCCCTACTCCCTTCTCAGTTCCCTGCTGTTGCTCCCCTGTTCCCCAACACCCTTTCCACCCCTTTCCCTGTCACCTTCCAACCCCTGCTGCTGCTCTTCCCAGCCTGCCAGCCCCCCCCCCCCAAATCCCCAGTCCCTGTCGCTGCTTCCCCGGGCTCCTCAAAAACCCTGGGTCCTCCTGCCGCTTTCCCCGGACTCCCCGACCCCCCCAAATGCCCAAGCCCTGCTGCCCCTTTCCTGATCTCCCTGAACCCTCCCCCGAACCCTCCCGGTCATCCCATCACTTTCCCCAACTCCCCAGCCCCCTCCCCAACCTCCGGTCCATGCGGCCGCTTCCCTGGCCTCCCTGAATCAATGTCCAGGCCGACCCCCCACCCAGATCCCCCTAACTTGGCCACTCCAGACACCGGGGTCCGTTCCTTACTCCAGCCCCAGCCCCCACCGACTGCCCAAGATGGCCGGCCAGCAACAGTGGGCCTCCAGCCTACCGCATGGTCAGGGAAACTGCTGGCTGTATAAGCCGAGAGCCTGTTTTGAAGCCAATTTTCAGGCACAAAATTCTCGGCTTATACACGATGATATATGGTATGTGCTAAAGGCATTCACATATTCCAGTCACTGTCCAACAAAGTGTGTGGTCTCGCATAGAAAGTCCTCAGCTTGTTTAGTACCATGGAAAACAAACTATAATATTCATGCCGAAAGTTAGAAATGTATTGGTTGTAGCATATGAAAAGAAAAGATTCAGAATGAAGTAAAGCGCATTGAAACTGAAATTGATTGTGCCCAACCAATGTAATCCGGACCTACCATTTTGGATACAGTGAATATTAGTTAAAGTCTCTTATTTAGAGAAACAGTCCTTGGTGGGGAGGAAAAGGTTAATTCTTTGTTCAGTTATGAATCGGGAAGGACAGTTACTTACATGTTTTAGACCCAAACAGACAGAAACAGGAGATAGGATACTAACGATGGGGGAAATACGGCTTTTGCTGATGTTCTCAGAAGGCAGGCTGGATGGATATTTTGTGCTGCGAGTCAACCTTGATGGCTGCTGCAGTGGCTGCTGACTTACCTCTTTGGTCAGGTAAATCGTTTAGTTGTCAAGTTCCTCTCTTTCATTGATTCTTCTGAGTCTAGCCCAAGCTGGATGGTCCATCTTGCCTCACCATGCTGATGGTGTGCAGTACAGTTGGTTTCAGGATCAGACGAGAAAGAGAGAGAAGG
This sequence comes from Podocnemis expansa, assembly GCA_007922195.1. NCBI lineage: Eukaryota > Metazoa > Chordata > Testudines > Podocnemididae > Podocnemis > Podocnemis expansa. The sequence continues at coordinate 12,489,047 of ML682056.1, read as the reverse complement.
GGCAGAAAGGTGCAAACAGAGGAGGTGAAGACAGACCAGATATCACAGACCATGGAGTATCATGTTTGGGTCCTTAGTGGTGCAGCGATGATGGTCAAGTGTCACGTCAACAATCTGTCTATGATGCTCACAGTGCCGGTAAACTTTTTTCTTTCCAAAGTCTCTTTTAAGGGCCCCAGAAAGATGATGGGTGGAATAATCCATCTTCTCTTTATTTTGTCTACCAATTAGCCCTAATTTCCAGGACGCCAATTCTGGTTCAATTGCTTTCTGATCCTTTGAGTTTAGCAGTCATAATCTTAACAAGGCCTTGAGTGGTACCAATAAACCCTTTCTGCTAAAATTATTTCACTTTTTCTCTCCTCATACCTTTTCTTAAGCACTTTGATATAAAAAACACTGAAAATACAGGAGCCTTTACCTAGGGTTACTACATGTTAACTTTCCAAAAAGAGGACCCTCCAGAGAGGAGATGATGGGGGCTCCGGGCAGTAAGTGGGGAGTTAAAGTGGGATTATGGATGAGGATGATGGTGCATCAGGAGGTTTGGGGGTAATGGGTAGGGAAGCCTCACTGCTTATAAGCCACCAGCTGCAGGTAGGCTTCTCTTTGGCTTCTTTTGGGGTGAGTAAGAGTAAAAATCTTCTACTCACCCCAAAAGAAGCCCAAAGAAGCCTCTCCCAAAAAATTAAGATTCACTCCAGCCAATCCCAGCTCAGCTCTGTTTGCAATGTGCAAGCCAATTGAAGTCTCAGTCACAGCAGGCAGGGCTCCCGGGTGAGCCACCGTCCCTCACCGCTCACCATCAGTCAGCCAGCATGCTGGCCTTTGGTTGGGCTTACTCAGTCCCTGACTGGCCTTTGATTGGCTCATTCCTCATGCAGGCCCCACCCATTTTTTCCTTTTCTTGTTTCTGGTTCATGTGCCATGCTGTCTATGAAAGATTTCATTGGGAGCAAATGAAATCTCTGATTGATAGTATGGCACTTAAACTGCAAAGAAGAAAAGAAAAAAGCGGGTGAGGCCCGCATGGAGAACGAGCCAATCAAAGGCCGGTCAGGACTGAACGAGCCCAACCAAAGGCCAGCATTCTGGATGACTGGCAGTGAGTGGTGGGATCTGGGGTCCAGGAGCTCAGCCTGCTGTGACTGAGACTCTGATTGGCTGGCAGAGCTGAGCTGAAATTTGTTGAAATCCCAAACATTTTTTGCAATTTAAAAATCCTGGCTGGACGGAGATTTAATGTCTGAGAAGGAGGACATTTCCAGGAAAAATTGGGCATAAGGTAACCCTACTTTATGCAATTTTTGCCGCTTAGGCTTACAATTAAAGTAGGCTTGCTAGGCCTCCGTCGTTAAAATATGGGCCAACATTTGTTTTACACGATCTCGGGATCATGAGACCAATAGCATCACCTTATGGCATGATTACTTTGACTGGGGAGACAGAGTCAGAAAAGTGGCAGCCTCTAATAGTACCTCAGCCCAGGGGTGAATCGGAAGAACTCAAATCTTCCTCTTCATGGGACACACAGCACTGTCACTTGCTTTAGGAACATCACACGTGCAGCAGCATTAGGTCCAAAAATGGCATCAGCAAACCCATTGTTTCAGTCTTCTCAACACCAGGAAAGAAGTCCCTTTTCTTCTATCTTTGTTCCCACCCTTGATTCCTCTCTCCCTTTAACTCTGATGTTAATTTTAAAGCCTATTGGTAGCGAAAATCCTTTGGACTGATGTGAACTCAGCTTTCTTCAGTCAGCTGATTGTATTTACAGCTAGTGGGAGGCCTAATTATGTGTATAACACATGAATTATTACTTTAAGTGCACAAAATCCTGCTGTTCTTGCATGCTTTAGTTGATATCAAGCTTCACCAGATCTGATTGTGCTTCAGGGTTGGCAGCTGGTCAGAAAACTTTTGAATGGATTCTCTGCAGATGTTTGCACAGGCTACATCATCACCTGGTGTCCTAGTATTAAAGATCATCTGATTTTATTTTGAGACATATTCTTCCTATGTGTTTAGGGTTTCTGGCCCTGATTATTCCCCTGTATTTGGGCAAGAATACCTACCCAGACCATAGCTATCTTTATTCCCAGACTCTATGTACTTACTATTATGCTGAAAACTTGATCCTATCCACACTATGCATGGGACTTCCAAGGCACCTCTTTCTTATCCATTGTATTTCTAAGGTGCCTCTTAGTGTGATAATGAAGCGAAAGTACATGAAGAAAAAACCATGGCTGCTTTGCTTTGCTTTTCTCCACCTCCAGCTACATCTGCAGCCTTCATTCTGTTATTCTGCCCCACTCCTTTTCGTGGCACACAAAGAATGTATGTATCTATGTGGGTAGGAGGCAGGTGTTCAGGGAAATATGTTTTCTCTCATCATTCACTTTCCCACCCTCTCTCCAGGAGAAGAATTTTGAGGGTGGCTGGGCATCCCACTTCTGCTCAAAAGCTTGTGGGTGTGACACTTTGAACAAAATCAGCTTCTTGTAATTTTGTGTGCTTTAATGAGGGAAAAAAGCAAAATAGAAAGAAAACAACTTGTTCCCTGAAACTTTGCTTTGGAAAATTGTGACGCAGTGGTGACATTTTTTACATGCAGTTAAACTGGAAGAAAACAAAAATGTTTCCTTCCTTTCAAATGTCTGTAAGTGTTGTAATTTGCTACAAAACACAGGGGGTAAAGTCCCCTTTTCATGGGGTCTATTCATCACAGGTGGAGTATCCTCCTGGTTACTTTGAGTATTATGTCTTTCACTTTGCTTTTACTGCCTTTTCCTGTGATCTCTACTCCCACGCTGTCTCACCCTATGGCCTCTGTTGCTCCTGGAGTTCAGCTTCCTTTCTGTGACTGGGCCTTCCAACCAGGTCACTGTGGGTCCTCCCTTCTGGAGTATCATAGTGATATATGATCCACTATCATGTAGTATCAAGGTGAACTGTCCCAGGCAGTTTGGAGAGGTGATGTTGCCTCCTGGCCTGCAAACTACACTGATTTTGGGAAGTGGAGGGGCAGGGTAGGGGAAGCCGGACCCTCCTTTTACTCTGGGTTCTAGCTCAGCCAAGGCCTAGCCTAGCCTATCTCACGGTACTTTTTACCCAAGCCTTTCCTACCTTCCTGGCTCTCCCCCTTTTCTTGGTTTGCCAGACCAAACTCTCTCCTCCCAGGGACTACCTGGAGGGTACCTACGTCTAGCACCAATCACACCTCCCTTCTACCATGGAATGACTGCAGACTGCTTCTCTGAAACGCCCCTCTGCTATCAGCTCCCTGGCTTTACAGACTCCCCTCTACCACCCCACCATTCCTACACAAGTGAACTTCTCCTAATTAGGGATTTCCTCTCTGCCTTCATTCTTCCAGCCTGTTGCCTACAAGGTTAGTTGTCCCGTCTGGCCTCCATTAACCCTATCAAGGTGAGCATGGGGTGGACACTCCATCACAGCCTCACAAGGGTGTGGAGAGTCTTAAAGTGTGGAAATCGATTTTGGAATCCAAGCGCAAAGTATCCTGGCTGTGATGCCAAAGATGCTTATCTCAGAAGCGATAAGTAGAATTTGTACTGAACAAGTAAAATCTAGCACCGGCTGGCGATGTGGCTCACCAAAGGGTCATGCTGTCTACCGAGAACATTTTGCATGGGATGCTGGGATTTATCCTATGCTGGGTTGTTGAGCTGTTTATGAAATGCAGCACCACATAGTCGGTTGGTGGATGTGACTCGTCCAGTATGTGGACTTCTGAACGTGAAATGTCGTCCTATTACATGTGACTGTATTGTGGATCGAGGTGCAATCTTTTAATGGTTCAGCTCCCATTTTAGATACCTAAATGAAATGGCCAGATTCCCGCATGGTGCTTGGCACCTGTCAGCTCCTATTGGTGTCAATGGGATCTGCTGAATGCTCTGAAAGTGTGGATGGTTCAGGTAGGTGCTCCAGTGGTGGCTTCTCAATACTGAAATTGTTTGTGAAGTCCGAGTCTTAGAAAACATGACTGAGAGTCAGGACTCCTGCCTTCTGTTTCAGGGTCTCCTCCTGAGTCACTTTTGGACCCTTATCAAGTCATTTAATCTCCCTCAGCCACTGTGTCAGGCGAGTCAAATCCAGTAGGTAAACCTGGGATAATGGTACTACCTTGCCTTGCAAAAGCTCCAGTTCAGAGATCCATTTAGACACATGCTCAAGTCCTTCCCTGTTCAACAAAGCCTTTAAAGTTTAACATGTGCTTAAGCGCTTCACCAGACAGGGTTGGATGTATGGTTTGGGGCCAGTGGTGCTGGATCCTTTGTATACGTTGGGGGGGTGGTTAGGAGAACAGGCCTCCCCATTTTTTGACATGAGCATAGTTTGTGGGTCAGGGGGTGACATTACGTTACCAAACCACAAGAATCAGGCAAGCACGGAGAAGTGCCAGCAGGAGCCATGTTTAAAAGTAGGGGAGCCATGACTGTCTGACCACCACAGTTCTAGCAGCCTTGACTGGAACTCATAGGGAGTTTGGACCCTAAATAGCTTTGAGTATCTAGGCCATGATGTTCTGGGGTTTAATCATTATCCATAGCTCTGAGCTCTTTGGATGAACATGGAGGTGGAAGTGCAAATCCTATTCATGGTTAGAGGGACATGAGAGAACATATCCATATAAGTTTTCACCAAACAGTCCTGATTTTCTTCCACCACCCTTTAGACGACCTCAGGGCAAATTAAAATCTGTTGTAATCTATTGGAGTTGGTGCTAACCTTGCCATCCCTTCTAAAATACACCTCTGATCTCCCAAAGCAAGGCAGAGACAATACATGCATGCATGATTTTTTTATGCTTGCAAACACCTTTATTTTATTGTGTTTTATTCAGTAATTCACCATTAACCTTTATACATCAATAAATAATGGCACACAATCTGTGAGGAAGCGAAATGGGCCAAAGAGACCTTCTGGTGACTTGCTGTGTCTCTTCCACTGCTAGAGAATTGCTCGTCTCAAGGATTCATTCTCAGTTACCGTTAAAGGTGGACCCCAACATAAAGAGGAAAATAAACAAAAGAGCCCCAGATGAATAGGATCCTTCTTATCTCTTTACCTGGGACTGCCTAAAGGCTACAAATTCAATTTAATCATTCTGCCGTCAGTCAATTCAAGATATAATTCAAAGGAGAAAAAAAATATTCAGCAGCTGGTCTCAGATTCTTAACTTGAAAGACAGAAGGAAGCTCTTTGACTAAGTCACTGAAGGGCAGATGAGCAGTTGGAGCGAAAGATTTTTAGTGTTACTGAGCTGTCCATCTCTACTGCTGTTGTGGACCTGTAAAAGAAACTAAAGAAATTCTTGGTGGGCTGGGGAGGGGGGGTGAAGGGAAAATAGAGGTGTCAAGGAAATCAACATGTTTGCTGAACTTCTGTCCCTGGTAAGGTATGGTGTGGTACTAAGCCACTGAATCAGGCATACGGTAAAAAAGTGAAGATTTTGGCTGGTTCAAGTTGGAAGCAATGGTCAGAAGTCTCTGTTTTTGGGAGCCCCTTGGCTCAGTTTGAAAGCCTTTTAATACAATAATCAAGAAATGGGTGGTGCAGCCAAGTCATTGGACCCAACCAATTAGCTCCAGTCTTGATGGTCCTTGGATGGTTAAGTCTGGGGGGAATGCGCCATTGAATTAAGCTGGTAAGCTTCATGCTAACACAAGCAAAGGTGTGGGAGCAGGCTAGAACTGCCTGGGGGTCTGGACTTCAGGTTGTATGTGCCCTTTTTTTCTTTGATTAATGAGAATGCTGTCCCAGAAGATGGTTTAAATCCATATTGATGCTGCCTTCACAAGCTTAAGGGGGAATTTACAGGGAATTTCCTTTGATAGCCCATTGAATTGAAAAAAAACCCAGGATGATACTTTAATTTGCTTCTCTTAAGAGTTCTTTTTGGATTGCAAGTTTTTTCTTATGACTCTTTATGGAGGCCAGTAGTGATGGGTGATCAGCAGAAGGGTTGGAGGTTCATTCCAGATAAGCACATGTGAGTTTGGTTGTGTATCCTGTTTTCTCTATATATAGATTGAAAGATTTTAAGGCTAGAAGCTTTGTGACCAGCCAACCTGATCTCCGTATAACACAGGCCGGAGAGTTTCATCCAGTAATTCTTGCCCAATGAGAGGAGGTTGAACATTTAAACAGGTGCCCAATGGTGATATTAAAGTTGAATCTATGCCTGTACTTATCTGTTCCTATGTTGTTTACCGGGGGTTGAAATTGCTCGAGTGCAATTCTCATCCACCAAAACACTGAGGACCAAAAATTTTCATCTTTACTCACCTTGGATGCATCTACACGGGACCTTATTAAATCAAAGTAAGCCGCCAAGGTAGATGAGGGAGCCCTTAGGTCAACCTAATTGGTCTCCAGGCCCCCTCCCAGAGTTCCTGGACACCAGGAAGGGTCAACCTACTGCCTGCCAGTGTGGACGCATGCAGTTGACAGGAGTTTTCAATGTGGACTCTCTAAGGCGAATTAAGAAGGTTGACTTTACGTTGACTTACAGTTGACCTTGTTAAGTCAACTTATTAGAGCCTTCAGTGTAGACATATCCCTTGGGAGTATTCATAGAGCATGGTACTAAGTGAGTATCTGAATTGGGCCTGAGCCATATAGAAAATGATTTGTTAAGGAAATGTGTACATCCAGTCCACTTATCTTCACAAATATACATAACAGGATATATGAGCAATGCCATCCCATGTATCACCAGAATATATTTCCTTCCACTATGAAGCTGGACCTGCAAGCAGTCCACAAATCTACTTACTCAAAAACAGAACTCTGGTACACAACCTTAGCTCCAACCATATAATTTTTCCATTAAGGATCTACAATTTTGAGATTGCTAACATATAATCATCTCTGTAATATCTCTCTTCCGCCTGTCATACAAACAGTTCACTAATGCTTCTTATCCTTGCACACGTTCTCTATAATCAAAGTTCAACTGTATTTTCTTCTAGTCAAACACAATTTATCATTTTCTCCCTGTTCAAACCATAGCTTGCTATTTCTTACTTATCCACTAGCTTAGTAGTAAAATAGACATTTCTTAAAATCAGATGTATTTAAGGGCAAGAGTAAAGCTTGGCTGTTTTGTCTAAGTTTTAAGTAATTGGATTGTGGGTAGTTGTTGACTTGTATAGAAAGAGAATAGCTTGTGGTGGTGGGTAGGAAATTTAGAAAATTAGCCTCCATCTTACATTCAGTCTAGAGTTAACTTGGACTTATTATGATTCAGCCATTTGTTAGCCAGAGGGAAGCAGAGAGACATTAGACTACAAGTTTAAATTTAAAAAGGAGCCATTTTTAGCTGTTTCTAAAAAGCGCCTCTCAAATGTCATTGTGCCATGATCCCCTTACAGACTTATAGACTCTAAGATCAGAAGAGACCAATAATCATTGAGTCTGCCTTCCTGAACAGTGCAAGCCACAAAACCTCACCCCCCTACTCCTGTAATAAACCTCTAACCTATGACTGAGTTATTAAAGTCCTCACATTATGATTTAAAGACTTTAAGGTACTGGGAATCCACTAGGAATAGAGACATGCCTCATGCTACAGAGAAAGGTGAAAACCCCCCACGCCTTTTGCTTATCTGCCTTGGGGAAAAATTCCCACCTGACCACAATATGGTGATCAGTTAAATCCCTGATCATGTGGGCAAGACTCACCAACCAAAAACCCAAGAAAGAATTCTGTATAGTAACTTGAAACCCACCCCATCAATCATACCTTTGGCATATCCAACACCAGGAGTCAAAGATCAGTCAATTGGCACACTAGGCTGTCCCATTACACCATCCTCTCCAAGAATTTATTAAGCTCAGTTTTGAAACCAGCTAGGTTTGTTTTTTTTTTCCCTTACTGCTACCTTTTGAAGCTTTCAAGAAGGCTTCTGATAAGAAGAATTACTAAGTGACCCTAGTACGGTGTGTTACTCAGAATAGTATTGTAAATAACAAAAGCATTACATGGCTCTATCTAAAAAAA